>OY856187.1:195323583-195603194 GCA_963693315.1 Diogma glabrata | reverse complement strand
ATTCACTTTTATGGCAGCGTCTCTCCGGGCGGGATTAATTCTTTCGTGCATTTTACCTTTTGAAGGAAGGGGATCGAACGACTTGTGCAGTGTACTATCATCTGCATAACTATTTAGTGGGTTGCTGGTGATTTTCAACAATTCGTTGATATAAATCAAAAATAGGGCTGGGGACAGTACTGAGCCCTTAGGTACACCAGCGTTTATTAGTTTAGACTCAGAAGAAAATCCGTCTAAGGAGACCGAAATGTATCGTTTGGATAGAAAATTTTGAATCAACTTCACAACATTGTATGAAAACCATACGCAACGAGCTTGTGGATTAAGTTGGCATGCCAGACTCGATCGAATGCATTGGAGATGTCTAAAGCGATAACGTATGTTTCACCACCTTTATCAAGTATGCTGTTCCAACAATGCGCTTGGTTAGTTTAATAGATCAGTAGTTGATCTTTTGTTTCGAAAACCGTATTGGCTATCGGATACTAAATGATTTTCTTCCAGAATTTTTAAATGTGTGTATTAATATAATGCTCGTAGACTTTGGATAGGACCGATAGTAAAGTTATTGGCCTATAATTTGAGATATCGGATTTTGGTTCCTTTTTGGGGACGGGCTGGACATTGGCCAACTTCCAGCACGAAGGAAATATACCAGATTTGTAGGATTGGTAGAATATTTTAGTCAAAGTTGGTGCAAGTTCTTTGGAAAAGGTTTTTAAAATAATGGGTGGAACATTGTCCATTCCTGAGGCTTTGTTGATGTTTAACCCCTTTAAAAGTTTAGCGAGTATTTTGGGTTTGAACTGAAGTTCACTCATATTAACTCCATCAAGACTGTATTTGGGGCATTTCTTTAGGAGTTTCCAAAACAGTGGAGTTCAGAGCAAAGCGTTCAGCGAACAAGTTAGCTTTTCTTGTGGGATCATTGATGATTAAATCACCATCAATAATAGGGGGAATGGAAAATTTTGTACCAGAATTTAAAGAATTAATGGCACTGTAGAAACTCTTGTCAGAAACAGATATAGACGTAAGTTTTGAGGCTTTCGCTCTGTCAATTTCAGACTTTTCGTTTGAGATAATCTGGTTAGATATTTTGTTGGCCTTTAGATATTGGGATCGATTAGTGGGAGTTTTGTTATGAATCCAAATAATAAATGATTTACGTTTGTTTCTAGGTGCCGTTTTGGCAGCTTTCGAATACAAGTATTTCTGTTTGGGTTTTACTATGGAGAAAGGGACAAATTTATTGATAGCAAATTGGATGGTTTCTGTAAAGTTTTGAGCAGAAACATTTACATTGTCAGTGTAAAAACAATGACGGTCGAAAGGGAAACCATGGAAAAAATTTTGAAGACCGCTCTTATCCATTTTTGAGTAGTGAAATATTTTACAAGGTTTGGGAGCTGTTGTTTTAAGTTTCAGTTTTCAATGGTTTCAATTTTCTCTGTAAACAAAAAGGTTAGGTAAATTTTAGACATTTAGTTTTTTCCTATCATCAAAACTTATTTCGTCAATACCAAACATGTATTATCTGTAAGTAATGTGAAAAAAATTAAAGGAAAGTGAAAAACTATTTTGAGATATGAGCTTTTTGGTTAAGAGCATAGTGCATCGAGATATAAGCATAGTGCACCGCACAGTGGCAGTGAGATGAATTATTAATTTCAAATTAACATTTTTTAATAAAATAACAATTCCTCCACTCACTTGCAAAAATGTATATCAATTCAATGAAATATGTGAGAGTTATTCGCAAAACATGGACGTCATACCGAAAACTAACCAAAATTCATAACCCCATAACTCCATTTGAGCAAAGCGGTCTTATCCAATAGGCACCATAGGCACTGTGTCTAGGGCCTACGAACTTAAAGGAGGCCTACGAAGAAAAAATAAAATGCATATAATGCATACAAGGGCAATAGATAGATTTTTATATGAAATCTTAGTAAAAATATGATCTAGTTTTGTAGTTGTGTTTATGAAATGTCAGTGATTCATAATTATAAAAATTATAACAAAATCGAAAATTAAAACTTTTTCAAAAATTCTTAAAATATTGAAAAAATTATAAAAAATTCAAAACTACAATTTTTTTCGAAATTCCAAAAATTATAATAAAATCAAAAATTTAAATATTTAATAAAATCAAAAATTCTTACAAAATTAAAAATTGGAACTTTTTTTGAAATTCTAAAAATATTGCAAAAATTAAAAATCCACTTTTTTCAAATTTCAAAAATTTTCCCAAAATTATAATAAAAACAAAAATTTAAACTTTTTCCAAATTCTAAAAATATTCCGAAAATTATTACAAAATCAAAATCGAAACGGTTTTCAAAATTCCAAAAATATAGATATCTCTATAATAATAATAAAATTTCATGTCATATAAAAAATTAATTATATTTTTTTCCAAAAAATTGGGTAAAAAATAAATAAAAATCTTTCTTTTGACACACTTGACAACATTTTTTTGACAAACTTATAATGCAATAATCTAGTTTTTGGTCTCACATACCAATCCCTACCATCAAGATTTCTCCAAATTCACTATTCCTACTCGTAATCACTTAAAATGAACGTTTTTTAAGCCAAAAATAAGAAAATTTGCTATTTTTGACACACAATGATTTTTTTGACACACTTCCGGTACAGTTATCGAACACAGCGTCCTTTTCAGAACTGCCCCTTGAGTATACCTGTTTTTCGAATTCAAAATTTTTGAAATCCCTCTAGTAGTTTTCTAGATTTCGTAGGTAATAACGGCCGGCCGACTGGCCGGCAGACAGACATACATTTCTTTTATGCTTTTTTAGAATCAGTAGGTCCTAAAACGTCGAGAAATGCCAAAAAAGTGGGGGTAAGAATTTCACTTTTGGCTCATGAATGTAATACTTAGGTCTTTCAGACGGAAATAATTAGGCCTTTCAGACCGAAGTAATTCAAAAGAAAATACTTTTATTAAACGTTTGCTAAAAAAATTGTATCCAAATCCAACATAGTAGTAAACACAAACAGTAATTACTTAAAAAAAAATATAGTTAACCTAAACGTACGATCAGACGAACATTCATCTTTTTGCGATTCATTTTCTGAATTGTATACCAATACCCTGCCGTCTCCATTATGAAAATTTCCAGCACGATAATGCCGGCCGGCTGGCAGACAGACATATATTTCGTTTACTTTTTTGGAATCAGTAGGTTCTAAAACGTCGAAAAAATTCCCAAAAATTGGAGGTAAGAATTTCACTTATGGCTCGAGAAGCTAATACTTAGGTCTTTCAGACCAAAGTAATTAAACCTTGAATGATGAAAGTTTGATAATTCGCACGCTGATATCTGGTTGAATAATGTTATTCATTCATGCAAAAAATAACACAAACGCAATCAACTATTTCAAGACAATTGAAAATTCAAATTACTTTGTTGAAAATCCAAATTACACTGTTCTGAAAATAATTCTGGTGTACAAATATATTTTTCATAATATATATTGTAATGTGCCTACCGTCTTCCCCCGAAAAAATACGCCTAGGCGTTGTAGACAAATAGAACGCCTACCCTGCGTTTTATTCAAATATAACGCCTAGGCGGTATGTATTGAATTATGAATACAAACTAATTTTTTTAAGGCATTCACTACATGTATGATAAATAATATCATACGTATTTTGATTTTTACATGAAAGCAATTGATTTTTGACAGAGAAAAACTCGAAATCTCTGTTTGACTATTTCAAAAACTCCAAAATCAGTTTCGATCAGTTTCGATTCCTAAATGATCTTATCGATGAGAACGACAACGCCAAGGTCCATAAAGGGTATTCGACATCATGTAGGATGGAGATTGTCACTAAGTTTACACCATGGTAGTATAATAGAATAATAGCAAATAGCTATTAAACTATTACGGTGTAAACGGATAGAATAATACCTTTTTACTTTGACAGATAGTTATTTGATATTTTGCTTTTGATCGATAGTATAATAGTATATTCAAAAATATAGTAACGGTCAAAACGTTAAATGAAAAGACAATTTCATGCGATTGTAAAAAATGTTAAACATCAAAATCACTTAAAATTTAGTTTTAATTTTAAATTAATATTAGTTTTATAATTTTTTGTTGAAATACTTTTAGATTGATAAGATTTTATATTCAAATTTGAAATACGGTAGCCGTATTCTATCTGTCAATATTATTCTGAGCGTTTATACCTCAGATAGAATAATACTATTTTGTGGTATAGGGCGATTTTTCTGTTCCTGTGTTTACCGCAATGGCGGTGCAAAAAGGGGATAAGAGAAAAAATCACAAAAATTTTATATGGAATTCCATACAAAACACAATTTGAATAATTTTAAAAGATATCTATGAAATTTCTCATTTTACTACAATTAAATAATTTAAATTTGTTTATGAAGTATTATTGACAATATATTAAGCATAATATATAAAATATTTTCTTTTCTTCTGTCCGTAAGACAAATACGAAAAATATGGAGGGGCTGAAATCTCACAGCTCTGAGATATCAAGACTTCGGTCTGGGTTAAGGTTTTTGATATAGTTTTCGGCAAAAAACTTTTATGAGGACATGATTTTTAGTTTTGGGCAGCGATGTATATCAAACATAACTCTTTGTTAAAGTACAAGTATTTTTTTCAATCTCTGTTTAGAAATTTATTACAAAACTAACACGAAACATCAATACGATGCCGGAAAATTATAAAAGATCATAAATTAACATAATTTAGTGAAAAGATGATACAATCAGCAAACTACTCAAAAACCTCTCCATTTAGCGTTTCGAGAAAATATTACAAAATCACAAATTCATATTTCTTTCAAAATTCCAAAAATATTTTAAAAATTATAATAAAATCAAACTTTTTTCAACATTCTAAAAATATTCCAAAAATTATTACAAAATCAAAAATTGAAACTTTTTTCAAAATTCCAAAAATATTCCAAAAATTCTTACAAAATCAAAAATTAAAACTTTTTCCAAAATTCTAAAAATATTGCAAAAATTATTACAAAATCAAAAATACAAACTTTTTTCAAAATTCCAAAAAAAATTTAAAAACTATAACATATTAAAAAATTTCCATGTCCAAATTCATTTTCAACTACATTTACGTCATAAAAACAGCTACATTTTTTTCCCCAAAAAATTGGCTAAAAAAATCAATGAAATCATTTTTTGACACGCTTGACATTATTTTTTTGACAAACTTATAATGCCATAATTCTCTATAATAATAATATATTTTCATGTTATACAAATTATTAAATTAATTTTTTTCCAAAAACTTGGGTAAAAAAATAAATAAAAATCTTTCTTTTGACACACTTGACAACATTTTTTTGACAAACTTATAATACCATAGTTCTCAATAATAATAATAAAATTTCATTTCAAACAAAATTTTAATTTAATTTTTTCCAAAAAATTGAGTAAAAAAATAAATAAAAATCTTTTTTTGACACACTTGACAACATTTTTTTGACAAACTTATAATGCCATAGTTCGCAATAATAAAATAAAATTTCATTTCGAACAAAATTTTAATTTAATTTTTTTCCAAAAAAATTGGGTAAAAAAATAAATAAAAATCTTTCTTTTGACACACTTGACAACATTTTTTTGACAAACTTATAATGCAGTAATCTAGATTTTGGTCTCACATACCAATCCCGACCATCAAGATTTCTCCAAATTTAATGTTTCTACTCGTAATCACTTAAAATGATCGATTTTTAAGCAAAAAATATGCAAATTTCCATGTTTTGACACACTTGACGATTTTTTTGACACACTTCCGGTACAGTTATCGAACACATCGTCCTTTCGGCTCTTCCCATTGAGTAAACCTATTTTTAGAAAAAAAAAATTTTGAAATCCGTCCAGCGGTTTTCTAGATTTCGTCGGTTGTGACGGCCGGACGGACGGCCGACAGACAGACACACATTTTTTTTTTTTGCTTTTTTAGAATCAGTATGTCCTAAAACGTCGAGAAATGCCAAAAAAAGTGGGGGTAAGAATTTCACTTTGAGCTCATGAATGTAATACTTAGGTCTTTCAGACCGAAGTAATAGGTTAAATTTTTCATACAATTTTGTATGGAAATTTTGGCAATTTTTATGTTTCTTTTTTGAGCGACTTAAGAATATTATTTTATATATTACGCTTAAAATATAGTCAATAATACTCCACAAGCAAATTAAAATTGTTCAATTGTGGTAAAATGAGAAATTTCATAGATAATTTTTAAAATTATTCAAGTTGCGTTTTGTATGAAATCCCATATAAAAGTTTTTGAATTTTTTCTCTTATCCCCCTTTTGCAGCGCCATTGCGGTAAACACCAGAACAGAAAAATCGCTCTATAGGGCGATTTTTCTGTTCCGGTATTTACCGCAATGGCGCTGCAAAAAGGGGATAAGAGAAAAAATCACAAAAATTTTACATGGAATTCCATACAAAATACAATTTGAATAATTTTAAAAATTATCTATGAAATTTCTCATTTTACTACAATTAAATAATTTAAATTTGTTTATGAAGTATTATTGACTATATATTAAGCTTAATATATAAAATATTTTCTTTTCTTCTGTCCGTAAAACAAATACGAAAATAGGTTAAATTTTTCATACAACTTTGTATGGGAAATTTTGGCAATTTTTATGTTTCTTTTTCGAGCGACTTAAGAATAATATTTTATATATTACGCTTAAAATATAGTCAATAATACTCCATAAGCAAATTAAAATCGTACAATTGTGGTAAAATGAGACATTTCATAGATAATTTTTAAAATTATTCAAGTTGTGTTTTGTATGAAATCCCATATAAAATTTTTTAAATTTATTCTCTTATCCCCCTTTTGCAGCGCCATTGCGGTAAACACCGGAACAGAAAAATCGCCCTATAAACGCCCAATGTATCGATAGTTTAATAGCAAAAAACTATTACTACGTTTCCATGACAGAGTTAACTCGAATTAAGAGTTTCGTTGAGTTAAAAACATGGCGGCGCTAATCCGTATCGTTTCCATGATGATATAAAAATTCTTGGAGTAAGCAAAAATTGTGTATTAAAATACATTAAGTGATGACATTAAGTGAAAAATGCAAAAAGTGATTTGGTTACGACGGAAAAATTGGACATTTTACTAATGTTTTTTATTATTAATTTACTAGTTTTTTTCTTGAATAATTTCAATTAAAATTTTATTTTCCTCTTCACTCCAAAACACTTGCGGCGCCATTTTTACTTATTTGTTTTGTGTTTGTTTTTTGTTAACATTCTCTAATCGCGCTACTTTCGTTGAGTTAAGGTGAGTTAAGAAATTTAACGAAAACTCCGTTTCCATGACGAGATAATCCGAGATAATCCCGGTTAACTCGGTCATGGAAACATAGTATATTATTCTATTAAACTATCGGTGGTATAAACTTAGTATGTAGCTTTTTGCAATCTAAAAGATGTCAACATTACTGTTGTGGAAGTGGACAACAATTGTATAATGAACGTTTAATGTTTATGTCATTCTTTTACAAACCGGACACCTTTCTGACCGACACATTTTTGATTTGGCTGAAATTTTTCGTAGGGACTTTATATCGAAAAAATTTTCTATTAAAACGTATATATAATTAATGAAGAAATGCGTTTTACTGTTAGAAATAAATTAATTTTTCCAGGGTGGGACGACAAAAATTTATTTCAAACGTTAAAAATAATAAAAAATAAAATTTGTACATGATTGTGTCTAAATTTTCGATTTTGATTGTGTATTTTTTAAATGCCTAAAAATTGCTTTTTCTGTTGTTTTGGCTCTACTTTTGATGATTTACTGAATATTAGACCAATGGGCTACAATCAATTCCTTCAGCAATTCAATCGATTGGAAAATGGCTAATAACACCGGCACAAACTCTTTATTAAAATTGAATAAATTTTTCAGTTTAAAATTGGATACAGAATAAAATGGCAATGTACAACACATACAAAATCATATAACCATATTCAGATTACCTGAACTACTAACTTATGTTTTATTTACAACAAAAGTTTTAATTAAATTTAAATTTTTTAAAAAATCGCTTACTTCGAAAAGTGGCGTTCTTGAAACAGCGTTCTATTCGAATAATTATATCACTTTTTAAGAAAATCGAAAAATTGTTCACCCTCGAACACAACGCCTAGGCGTTGTTTTCGGGGGAAGGCGGTAGGGCCTACGAAAGGTTTAAGACGGCTCTGCATTTTAGAGTAAAAATATAATCCTGAAGTTAGGTTTTTCATTTTGTTAATACCAATAACCACATTTTCAACTGCAAAGAAATGCATCCCATGAGGCTTCCGTGAAGAATATATTCCTGACTGGAGTAGAGAGAGCGATATATTATATGAGGAGTGCCTTAGTAGTGGTGAGGCACACGTGGCTGATGACTTAATATACTTACTGGACGTCTCGAAAAAACCAAAGTGGATTAACGCTGTTGAAAACATTAATTTTTCCCATTCAAGCAGGGAAGCATGGAGTCTCCTTCGAAAGCTGGGTGGCTCAAACTCAATTACTAGTGCTAACAATGAAATAAATCCAGAGGACATCGCAAATCACATAGTAAACATGTCCCGCTCTTCTATTAATCGCCTTCAAAAGAGAACAATTAAACGTATATTAAGAGAAATGAAGCGCAATTGCTCTTCTTCATCGAAGTATGCGAGCTCTTTTAGTAGCGAAGAACTAGAATCAGCTCTGTCCCAAACAAAAAACGGAAAAGCAGCTGGCTACGATGGCATTTTTCCAGAATTTCTTAAAAATGCTGGAAAAAAATGTAAAACAGTGGCTAACTAAATTTTTCTCGAATGTCCTAGAAACCGGCAATCTACCAAAACTTTTTAAGACTACGAAAGTGATAGCGATACTTAAGCCAGATAAATCATTTAATGAACCAGAAAGCTTTCGCTCGATTGCCCTTTTGAGCACCTGCTATAAACTGCTAGAACGACTCATATACAATCGTATCGCACCGATATTGAATGACCAGATCCCAGTCGAACAAGCTGGTTTTCGTCCCAATCGCAGTTGCACTGACCAACTGCTCGCTTTAACATCCTATATCGAAGCTGGGTATCAAAAACAACTAACAACAGGCGCAGTATTCATAGATCTTACTGCAGCATATGACACGGTCTGGCGAATTGGGATTATATATAAGCTGTTCAATGCAATACCTTGTAGCACCATCTCGCGTTTAATTAATAACATGCTGAGTAATCGTGTATTCAAAGGACATCTAAATAATTCCTGTAGTAGGTCTAAAATGCTTAACAATGGTTTGCCACAGGGCTCCGTCCTGGCGCCATTCGAACTCTTTCTTTTAAACTCCATCTAGAAAATACGTCAAAAAAACTGAAAACGAGAAACAATATATTGCACAAACTGGCTGGCTCGATATGGGATGCTACTCCAGCTACCCTCCACACAACTGCTCTAAGTCTTGTTTACTCAGTGGCTGAGTATGGCGCACCAGTCTAGTTGAATAGCACACATACTCAAAAAGTTGACTGTGAGCTGCATGCCACGATGCGTACTATAAGTGGTACTATCAGATCCACCCTTTACCTTGGCTCCCAGTGTTAAGCAATATCGCTCCACCTGCACTCAGACGCTCGCATGCTCTCATGCGTGAACATAAAAAGGTGACCAACAACATCACGTTACCCTTGCACGAATATTACGGTGACCACACTCGTTGTCGATTGAAGTCAAGAAAGCCTCCACATAAAACTGCCTGCAACCTGCTGGCAACTAATTTTATTATCTTGGATGCCTGGGACACCTCCTGGCATCATTAAAACACAACTGGCCTTTCTATTACTAACCCGACTTCTACCCAACCTGGTTTCGATCTGCCACGTCATACCTGGACTACACTAAACCGAAAAAGAACGAATCATGGACGTTGTGCTGATTCTTTCTACAAGTGGGGCATTTCAGAGTCCCCTGATTGTGACTGCGGCGCTCCACAACAAACCATAAAACACACTGCAACTGTGAGTCCAATTCGACGGTACAATGGCAACATCTCAGACATCCATTTGCCAACTTCTGATGTAGTAGCATTGATAGACTCACTTGATGTTAACATCTAATGTTCAAATGTTCTGCCTAATGTTCAAGAATTTTACTTTTTTACTAAAAGACGGGCAATCAAATCGATTGTAAGTTCATTTAATGTGTATCCATGTTTTGTTTTAGGTAGATTTCATATAAGAGTCTACCTATTTTAAATTTAATTTTTAATGTGTCATAATAAAAACCATACACTAAATAAAAATAACCACATTTTCAGATTTTTTAAAAATACTAGAAAAATAGCGATGTACACTTTCAAAAGAACAACTTATGTATTTATTTTGTCATGGACTGGCTACAAAAATCTTTTTAGTGATACCGAAAAATAATTGATATTATTAAAAAACACATAATTCGATTAGGTAAGATTAGGTAAATATGCCAACAATTATTTACTTTTCGCAACAAAATGACTGCTTTTATTAATCTTCGAAAAAGAAAAATATATTGAGAGCACCGAGAAATAGATTCAGCCCGAAGTAAACAACTTTTGCGATTTAATACCGAAAATGTACAGTTTTTGCCGATTATTTTTTGGGTGACAATAACGAAAAAAGAGGTGGAAAAATAAGTTCTTGGTAATTTGTTTGCGCTATTTAAGTAATCCTGGATACCAAAATGGGGTTGCTGAGGATACAGGAGTACATCGAACGACAGTTTGTATAGGGCAATTTCATTTGTAGCTGACCGGATTTATGAAAAATCAAATGAATGGATTAAGTTTCCTAATACAATAGCAGAAATAGAAGAAGCTACAACAAAATGGCAACAGCGCTTTGAAATGCCTACCGTAATTGGTGCATTGGATTGTACTCATGTGAAAATAATGAAATCTCAACAATTTGGTGATAGCTATATGCAAACATAAAAGGGTACCCTAGCTTAAATATACAAGCAACTTGTAATTCGGATGAAAAATTTACTAGTATCGACGTCCAGTGACCAGGAAGTACCCATGATAGTAGAATATTGAAGCTTAGTGCAGTGTGTCGATCAATTTCACGATTCAAAGGTAAGGCATGTTTACTAGGGGACGGTGAATATGGAATAGCACAGTGGTTATTAACACCGTATAAGGACTCCACCAGACGAAAATAATTAAATTTCAACCGAATTCATGCAAAAGATGTTTCGGCCAAATAAAAAAAACGGTTTCCTATTTTAGGTAATCGAATTCGATTAAATTTAAATAAGGTTCCGAAAATTGTTGTTTGTTGTGCTGTTCTACACAATATTGGCAAGCGTTTGAATGATGTGTATGATATGGAAGAAGAAATAGATTTTCCAAATATTAACAAATATTAGTATATAAATATGATTATGAATATGTGTTGATAGTAGAACTTTTTTACCAATGAATTTTAGACAGATATCACGCAGCAAGAGATGAAAGATGAGACAAAAAGTAAAACAGAGATTTTTGAGATAAATTTGTTTTTAAAACAATTACATTAGTTAAATTTCTACTACTAATTTGTACCATTTGCTTGTTGGGACATTTGTTTACATAGGCGTCGTTATTTTTTTTTATAATTTTTTTTTAATTATCAAAATTTTGTTATACTGCTTACAAAATCATTAATATTTTTAATATTTTTGGGTTTTCGATCATAATTGGTTGAATTTCAATAGTAATTTATTGATTTTTTGCGTTTTTTTATCAATTTCAATTGAGCCCCAACAGTTTTTTTTCTACATTTTAATCTGAGACGCTGACTAGATGCGCACAACGACCAATTTTCGTATTCGCTGGTAAAAAAGTACTACTATAAATATATGAGTTCGCATGGTAGTTATAACTCTATTTACTTTCCTTATGTCTTTTATATGATTTTTTGGAAAACTATTAGTCGTCGCATTGAGGGATCAGTTTTTGTTGATTTGTAGATTTTTGAGAGCAACCTTCTGAATTGAATGTAAACATAATATAATTCAGTATCTATGTGAATTAAATATAAACAACCGATTGAAAATATAGTATGAATTTAAACAAAATTGCATCGTATGTCATTACACTTAATTTTTATCTTTATCAAAATGTTTAAATAGAATATAAATTTAACTGTTTAAACGTTAAGAAGTTTCACTTCATATATGCGCAACTTGCGCACACAGCTCAACTTTTTTTATTTAAACTAATCTTATACATCTAATTCTACGTATACACAAAACTGTCAGATCCTGAAATCTACCTATCGGATATCCTGCCGCCTGGACTTTTTTATTTTCTGTTTATTCTGGTATGTTTTAAATGAAGTGTTATCATAACACTTCTTTAAAAAAATTATTAGTGATTTACAATAGTAGATTGTATTACTAGTGCGAATGCGTTTTCCAAACAAGAGTTAGATGGCAAATAACTCGCGTTTGGAAAACGCATTCGCTTTAGTAATACACACTATTTTTTGTAACAAGTGCATAAAATTTATAAATATTTATTTAATTGTTCATTTCATTTATTTAAGGAATTTATAAACAAATTTAAGATTTTTAAATAATTAAAGTGCGCCATCTTCGTTGTAATAGTTGTAAGTTATACTAGCTCGAGTAATAAACATAAGAATCCAACTAAAAAAACACATAGTAATCCAACTGAGTTGTCAAAATTGTGAACTTTGAAAACCTAAATGAATTGTTTTTTCTTGCAATTCAAATGATGCAATGTGTTTAAGTTGTTTTTACTATATGGTAAGTTATTTAAATTATTATTTTGATATTTTAGTGCTATAAAAATATTATATATATATAGATAGATATATGGATAGATTTAACTACAAATCTCACATGCAGGCGGCGTGCTAGCCCGTGCACAAAATATTTTGGGGTCATATGTGCGGAAAAGTAGTTTTTTCCTGTATTTTATTCTAGTACAAAATTACATATTTTTTATGCATGTGTTACAAAAATATATTTTTTAAGTCATGTCTATCTATCTATATTTTTTAAAATAAATCTATCTGTCATTTCTTAACGTTTCAAATTGCATTGTGGATATCGTGCTCGACTGATGTTCTGTAGGTAGTGAATTCAACTCATAGTGTGGTAAATATTTTTTTATTGTTTTTTTTTTAATTTTTATTAAATACCATTAAAGTTATTTTTTTTTATTCATGAATTCATAAAAATAATAAAAATTTCTGTATTCGAATTTTGAAAAATTGATCTATAACGCAGTTTTTTAAAGTTATATAAATATTGAATATATATAAAATTGAAAGTAAGTCTGTTTGTCCTTCATGCATTAATACAGCAATCATCATTAATACAGTTGTTGTGTACACTTAATTTGCTTTTTATTTAACTATCGTTTTAAATGGTAGTTTGCTTTGATCAATGTTTTTCTTCTTGAACATAGTTTTTATCAAATTGAAAATAACGTAAGATAGATAGTATAACCTGAAACAATTGCATTTGTATATCAAAATTATATGTGTTGGAATTTAACATGATGTTACAAATTTTATCATCTTCACCAAATATGTTGTCAATTTGGAATTGTGTATAACACATGTTTCTAAAATTAAGTGAAGACTTAATACTTGTAACTTGATACTTGATAACAACGATTGTATCGATTTTAAGCTCACAATTACGAGACGGAAATTACATAAATTCTATACAAAGAAATATAGCTTATGTATGATTAAACATGGATGGCAATCATGATAAATAAAATAATTAAAAATGGTGGCACTTAGCCGATAGTGATTTGCAAACGGCAACAATGCGCATTAATACCAATGAATTTGCTTAGCTTTCCGCAGGAAGATTTGTAAAATTTAAACTTGTTGATCTATGGGTGTGACAACCACGCGTACTTTAGTCCCTGCTTTTGGCATATGAGTTATCTTGAGATATCGTATACCACTGGCAATAGCAAGTCAATTTCATTAGCCAAAGTGATATCTTAGGGGTGCTGGTGGATGAAGTATTTTCAATCAACGATACTATCCCTTACTCTAAGTTATGGAATATTCTTTGATGATACACTATTTTTTTAAAATAAAATGTAGTAGTAGAAATTACAAGGTGTACACATAAAAAACTTTAAAGAACAAGGTCCCACAACAACATGCTTTCTAAGGTGTTGATAGACGCAAATTTTTATATGATATGTTTCGATTATTTTAAATATAAAAACGTAAATAATAGTTGGTTGGAATACTGATAGATGTGAAACCGAGAATAATTTTAATGATTTTAATTTAAACATTCTGAAATTTTAATTTGCGATGCTACAATAATTGGAAAATACAAAAAAACAGCTATTTCACAGATTTAAGTTTTCACTTCTGTCGGCAGTCCTTAACACTGCCTTTTTTTTATTGATTTTACGAATAAGATTTTCTGTTTTGTTTCAACATAATACACGAAACACTTAATGAATTTGATGAATCATTGAAAGATTTAAAAGTGTAATTATCATAAAGTTGTATTGAATGAATTAAGGAATATATTTATATGAAATAGATGTTTTTGTAAATGAATTAGCCAAAATTAAAATGATAAGTCATCTAATTTTAACTATGAGTTTTAACGAAACTAAATGTTTGAAACCTTAAAACATTTTAGTAAAATTCTAGAAAGCTTTTTATGAATCTTACATTTTCAACTCATAAGTATAATTTAAAATTCAAATTAGATGAAAATGCGACTTTAGATTTTCTGTGTGTATTGTTCCGTTACATTTACGGAACCCTTTTCAAGTGATTTTTGATACGCATATGTTATTTAAATAAAAAAAGTTGTTTAATAGACATTACAATATCGGTCACAACAACCCATAAGTAGGCATACTCCTCAACCACGCGATCCACTATCTTTATCTAAACGATTTAAGCTCACATATAGAAAATTATGGAGGCTCATTTCTTCTAGCAAACAATAACGCGGCATCAACATGGGATATACCATAAGTCATAACTAAGATTTAAAGTGCTATTGTTGACACAATGAAGTTCATCCAGCAACACCCCTAAGATATCACCTTGCTTGTGAGTGCCAGTGGTATGTGATATTTTACGTTAACTCGTATGTCAATATCAAATACTGGAGCACATGGGGTTGGCACACTCGTTTACAAATCAACAAAAACTGATCTCTCCGTGCGTACCTTTGACCTACTTTAGCCCTTAAAAATACATCCGAAAGATATAAATAAACCCAAACGGAATAAGAGCAAAAACACTAAATTTAAATAACTTGAATGGTGTTTTTGTTGCATTTCACACGCTTACCCATACCGCTATTTCAATAGTTCATGTCCTCAGGGTACATCGTTTATTCAACTGAGCCAGATTTTCATAAATATCTTATAAAAATAAATTAACGGTAATAAGTCGTATTATAATAATTGCTTAACATCTTTGATTGATATATTAATAATACGTACAAATATTAAGAATCCCAAGTAACACTATTTGCAACTGTCTACGCAAATAAAAAATGCATTACTATTGACATGCAATATTTTATTTACCTTATTACTGTAAATAATATGTAAAGTTTTGGCTCGTTTATCTTTGTTAGATAACTCAATGTTTTGTTTTCAATTTTATAATAAATAAATAAAAAACGAAATCAAAAAACTCATGTACTGATGAATCTGTTTCCTGCTTTTGTTAATATAATTTTTTTAATCTATCGTAATAAGAAAATAATCACAATTCACAACCACCGGTTGATCATATCAATATATAGTCACTTCCTTAACCAATCATATTGTTAAATTGCAGTTTTTCTTATGAATTTAAATTATCCCCCATTGTTAAATTCATGCATTTCGGATGAAATTATTTTTATGGAAAAGGAAAGGAAAAAAGTTTTCCCCCTTATGAAATCTAATGGAATTTTTCATTCATAATTGCTTAGAGGTCAATCAACTATTATGAATAACACTTTTTTTACTCTTAATATAATTGTTTTTATTTCTTTATTTATTATATTTATTTTATAGTATTTTACTTTCTTTTTATCTAATTACATTTCTTTGTATTTACAAAGTTAATCGTTATCTCAGTTTTGTAAAGCACGTGGAAATAAAAACTTAGGTTTATTTTTATCTAGCCACCTGCCGTCGTAATCGGTTAACGATCAGTTCGAAAATTTATTTGCTTGAATCAAAAACAAATTTATTTAAACTTAAATCTTTAGCTGAACAATAACTTATTTTATTTCTGTGAATTTGGTTTATCCATAAAATTAACATTGCACGAGTAATTAAAAGTTTTATGTATAATTAAACTTTTATTATTAACTTTTGAAATACAAGTTATACCAGTAATTTTATTTAATTATTCATAGTTATATTACTATGTATATTAATAGGAAGTTAAACGGCAGATTCCTTAGAGAGGGTTTGAAATTGCAAATGCTAATCGATTATTTAACTAACTACTCGTAAACAACATTCTACCCAAAAATAACAGACAACAGCTAACAACGGAAGAATAAGTAAGTTTTGATTATTCTATATTATGCATATTGAATTCTATTCTACGTTTTATTTACAATTTTGATAATGAAGAGTTGTTACACGTACACCATAATTCGTAGGACAAACAATAATAATTTGAACGATTTTAAAGTACAACGAAGGCAAGCGAAAACACAATCAATTCAGATCATTTTAGTTTTTCAATGTTAAAGAGATCAAATTAATTTAGACAAGACACACATAATCCATAATTATAGCTTGTAAATAATGATACGGGAATCGTTAAACTGCTTGCTAATTGTAAATTTATGATTGTTGACTCTTTTTATTGTGTATACTAAAGAATAAAGATATGATAGTTTCATTTAAAAGGTCATATAACCAGATATGTAGATGATGAATTAATGGCGTTGTGCGAAAAACGCGACGCTCCAAGTTTATGGAATGCAATCGAGATACAACCGTGGTTGTGCGAGCTCATGCTTAAAGAGAAAACATCAAACATGTTTTATATTTGGCAAAGCATTTTTGAAAATTTGCGCAAGCCCTTAAGCGCTACCATAACAAAATTCAAAACGGTAATTTAAAAGGATCAGATTTTTCCAAGGTTTTAATGGGAAACTTTGGTTTCTGCCCAACCATAACTATATATAAACCGTATCAACCTTCTCGAATCGGTTATTAAACTGGCCCGCCGTTATAGCATTTAAGAAAATCAAAAAATGTTTATCCTCTTTAAATTTTTTTTTTTTTTTTTATTCTTAAAATGTCTTAAAAGTAAATGCAAAAATTTTTACATTTAATTGTAAATCAAGACTCTAAAGAGTTTTCAATAAAACAAATTAAACTTAAATCATTAAAAGAGGCAAAATCTTAAAAATATATACATATTACATAATGGGCTAGATGATGGGTGACTTACACTAAGAAAAGGAGAGCAAAAAAAAAAAAAACTTAAAATTAGTTATACGGGTGAGTTTTTTAAAAAATGCCAGGCTTTTATCTCGAGAACCATGCTAGATGGGACAAAATAACCCAAGGTGATATTTGTTAAGCGTCGAGGAGGACGTCCAATGGTAATATTGAATGAACTTGAAACTCATAAGTATTGGAGATATATGCCAAAACAGGTTTTTTTTTAAATTAGAACCTATACATTTAATGTTTTTTTTTAATTAAGTAAATCAAACTACACACTTTTTGCTTACAAATTTTTTTTGTAAAGTGTACGATTTTGTAGATATGATGAAAATTGATTTGCACTAAAGCAAACGTGTCTTCGCTTAGTTCTTCAGTAAAAAAATAAAATTTCAATAAACGGCCATTCCGCAGTGACGGGTGTTACATTTGTACGCATTTAAACTGATATAATTTCCAAATTAGAACAAAAATCTCTGTGTTTTGAATATAATTCAATTCATTTCAATGATTTCTTAAAGTAACATAAAACAAAAACACATTTAGAATTATTCAAGCGTTTACATGTAATAATAGATTTAAGTCCTGTGACGGGTTCTACGAGTACTCTTACAAAATATGATATCTTGTTGACCAATCATTAAAGTTTAGCTAAACTAGAAATTTTTGTCACAAAATTGATAGCTAGGTTGTGAGTTAAAGAATCGTCCGTTCCTATACTCTAAGTATTTTGTTTATATATTACTTTTTATATTTTTCTTTTACAAAAAAAGTTTGTGACGGGTGTTACAAGATTTGTGACGGGTGTTACGAGTGTAAATTAAACAAATTCTTAAGTAAATTTTGAGACTTTCTTTATTATTTTGAACTTTTATGATTATTTTTGTCTCTAATCAAAAGACATTTTTGGGAGTTTGAACTCCCTGTAAGACCATATGAAATGGAATTTCCAGTCAAGTATCTGAAATAGTGCTGTTTTTGCAGTTGAGGTAGCATCTTTAAAGTATTCCATTATTCTATCGGTTCTTTTACTCGTGTACTCTACTTCAGTACTTCTCTAATCGGTACTCTACTTACTAAAGATCATGAATGTCGTTTTCATTGACGAAATGATATTTAACGCGGGTATTTCGATTTGAAAACAAATATTCATAATAATACCAGAATATGTTGATAAAAATCACCGAGATTTTATTGCCTGCCAAAAACTATCCGTCGCAGTTGCACACAGCCGTCGACAGCGCCCTTACCATAACTAGTGACAAAGAAAGCCTATCCTCCAGCCTCTCACTGTAATAGACACTGGAAATAGTAAATTTATTTTGAACTGGGCATCCGTCTGAAAAAGCTATCAATTTTTTTACACAGGCATATTAGATAGGTGGAACACATAGACACACATAGAGAAACACATTTAAGAACGTATTATATTCCTATTGAGCACTTAAAAAATTATAACATTAGTAAAGAAAATTGTAACGGGTGTAAGGTGTGACGGGTGTTACACAAATAAATTAGCCTATGTTTTAACGCAAGCTCTATTTTAATTCACACGAATATTTTTCAAGGATTGTTTAATCCTATAACCTTACTTCTGTAAGGTCAATACAAAATAAAAGCTAGTCAGCCTCATGTAGGATGAACTTTGCTATGCATTTTGTGCGGGCGTTACAGAAATTTCTGCGTTACAGTTTCATCAATAAAATGATTACTACTTACCTGATTGCTTTCAATTTTTTTTTCAACAAATAATAATGAGTCGCAGTATAGACAGCAAATGTGAATGGCGGGTTTTTGAATGTGATTGACGTAAAAATCGTGTTGCTATTTTAGTAAATTTTTTCCATGCTATACTTTGAAATCCGCTCACTTGGCTTGATCAAAATATTACGAAAATCGGCAAAAATATTATAGAAATTCTTTTAAATAATGATAAATTAAAATATAAAGCCTGTTAATTTTCTATGTAAGTATACATATTTGCCAGTTATGTTTTTACTTTATGGTATCGATTACCGCGGAATGGCCCTGAATCAAAAAAAAAACGAAAATCAATTTCACGCAGTAGACCACGATGCAATAATATTTAAATTAATGAATGATTTTCATTGTTTTTTAGGGTTCCGTACTTTGAAAAAGTACAAACGGTACCCTATTGGTGAGACTTCGGTGTCCGTCCGAATTTCTACATAATCGATTTTCTCAAAAATTATAAGTGCTATCAACTTGAAATTTTTTACAGTTATACAATGTATTTGTCCACGCCTACTGACAACAAGAAAGTTATGAATATTTGTTTTTATCAATATTTTATGGACATTGATAAGGAGATAGTAAAACAAAAGTTTGTTTCAAGGAATCGAGTTTGGTTTAAAAAAATCAAAAAAAATTCAAATATTTCAAAAAGTCCTTTCAATGAATTATCGACTGCTTAGTTTTTAAGTTATTTCCAAAAACGTGTGTTTATTTTTTTGTCCCCCACCTTAACCTCGAACATTACAAAAGAAAAAAATTGAAATAATTCAAGGTTGTAGGAATTTTGCATACAAAAATCCGTTTTTTTGTTTTGGTTGTTATAATTTCAAATGTTTATTGGAGGGGGTTGAGAGTGAAAATTACGAAAACAAAATATTTTTGGTCATGTCAAGTATCATTTGATTTGGGGTATCATTTGAAAGGTTATTTTTTTTCTAGTCTAAAACAATTTTTTTTGTAATTTTCGAAAGCACAGTTTTTGACTTATTTTGGAAAAGGTGAAATTTTAGTTTTGTCACCCCCCACTTATCTTCGAACATTACAAAAGAAAAAATTTAAAAAAATTCACGGTTGTAGGAACTTGGCAAAAAAAAATGAAAAATTTTTTTTGGTCGTTATAATTTCAATCGTTTCATTTCGTTCTTTGGAGGGGGTTGTGAGTAGAAATTTTGAAAAAAAAATATTTTGGACCTGGACAAGTGGGGAGTCATATGAAAGGTGATTTTTTTTGTAGTTCAAAATATTTTTTTTGTAATTTTCGAGAACACGGTTTTGGACTTATTTATAAAAATGTGAAAATTTGATTCTGTCCCACCCTTTATCATCGAACATTACAAAAGCGAAAATTGAAAAAATTCACAGTCATAGGTAATTTTGTAAAGATTGAACGAAAACTATAGTGGTTATCTCATTATTTCAAATGCTCCTTAGAAGGGGCTTGAGAGAAGAAATTTCGAAAAAAAGTTAATTATGACCTTGACAAGTGGGGTGTTATATGAAAGGTTATTTTGTTTCTAGTCTAAAACCGTTTTCCGAAGTTTTCAAAGTCACCATTTTCGATTTAAAATCGTGTTTTTGTGAAGAATTTCACGTAGAATTTTGAATTCTTTGATCAATTTTTTGAGGATCAATTTTGTTACTTTGCAGCAAATGTATAATTTAGTAACTAATTCAGAAAATATTTTATAATATTAGGGTTCTAAAATAATATTGAATAGATTATGGTTAGTCAGATGAACTCGGCATAAAAAACATTATTCGGGCTGACCATCGCAATCTAGTAATCTTCATGGTCCAAGAATTGTAACCGTTTGTTATCGGTATACGCATTCCATTAATTCTCAATGATTTCGAGAAAAACTGTATTTATGTTTGACTAATAAACGAATTAAATTCAAAAATGTTGCCACCATTATGTCACAGTTATGGGTAAAATTCAACCCAACGTATAACTACATTAGCAAATACTGTTTTTTTATATTATTATATACACGGAACCCTCGGCGAGCGAGTTATATTCGCACTTGACCCGACTTTTTTTTAATTTATCGAAATTTTATTTTTTTTTCTGAAGAACTTAGCGAAGACACGTTTGCTTTAGTGCAAATCAATTTTCATCATATCTACAAAATCGTACACTTTACAAAAAAAATTTGTAAGCAAAAAGTGTGTAGTTTGATTTACCGAATTAAAAAAAAAACATTAAATGTATAGGTTCTAATTTAAAAAAAACCTATTTTGGCATATATCTCCAATACTTATGAGTTTCAAGTTCATTCAATATTACCATTGGACGTCCCCCTCGACGCTTAACAAATATCACCTTGGGTTATTTTGTCCCATCTAGCATGGTTCTCGAGATAAAAGCCTGGCATTTTTTAAAAAACTCACCCTGTATATGATAATAACACAGAGAAACAATTCAATACATAATAAAAATTAACAAGTAAAGCAAAACAAAACAAATTCGAAAAGACTAAAGCCGTAATTAGACTATTGCAGAACTCTGGAATTATTTGAGCAATATTCGTGCAATGGTAGTGTGTAAAATATTCATTGCAGAAAAGTTTGGCAATGAACTCGTTGCAAAACATTGCAATGAGCCATTGCAATGTTTTGCAATGAGTTCATTGCCAAACTTTTCTGCAATGAATATTTTACACACAACCATTGCAGAAATATTGCAGAGTTTTGCAATAGTCTAATTGCGGCTTAAGGAGAGAGTAAACAATTGAATTTTGCAATTATTATCTAAAATGAAATTATTATTAATAACAATATTAAGTCATTAACTAATTGGAAGATTTTATCCTGTATTCATGTAAAAATTTAGATTTCAGAGATTTCTTAAATTGAATTTTATTTAAAGATTTATATGAATTTTCCAAATCATTATATAATTTAATTGATCTATGCAGAATAGAATGTGTGCCATAAGTGGTGGTCCTTGGTTTTTTGATCTCATATTTGACATATTACCCGTATTGTAATGGTTTGTATCTGAGACAAAGTCAAACTTTGTATTAGAGTGGACATAGTTATTTAAAATACCGTGAGTGTAGATGAGAAGGTTGAAGTTGACTGTGTCCATTAACAGTAGTATTTGTTGTTGAGCGTGTATTTTAGATGTTTCTGTTAGATAGGGATAGTTGAAAAGCTTTTTTATAGCCTTATTTTGAGAGATTTGTAGTGAAGATAGGTTTGTTGGATAAGTACATCCCCATATTATGTTGGAATATGCTATATGAGAATTATATAAGGCATACTATATCAACTTTAGCAGCTCGGCTGGTACATAGTACTTTATCTTTTTGAACACACCGGCATAAATATTATGCTTTTTAAGATTGCAATCCAACACTACACCAAGATATTTGAACTCATCGACTCTGTCAATCGGTGCTCCATTATATTTTATATTGAGCTCATCTGAAAGAAGGTTGGAGCGCATTATCATATATTTTGTTTTATTGACGTTCAAAGACATTCTATTCTGAAACATATTTTGATGGAGAGAATTAAGGTCATCGTTGATTATTTCTGCTAAAGATTTAATGTTGGACGTTTCATTGAATACCATGGCTATATCATCAGCATAGAGGAAAAGCTCAGAATTCAATTTCAGCTTATTAATATCATTTATGTAAATATTAAACAGTAATGGCCCTAAAATACTTCCTTGGGAACACCAAATTTTACAGATCCTCTGTTACTACAAATTTCACCAATGGTTGTATACTGTTGTCTGTCGCTGAGGTAACTTGCAAACCAGGATAGAGCAAGACCTTTAATACCATACCAACTCAGCTTGCATAGAAGAATATCCCTATCTACAGTGTCGAATGCCTTTTTTAGATCTACAAACAACACAGCTACTTTATTTTTATCATCACAGTGATTTTGTAACGTAGAAACAAGATCAAGTAGTGCTGATTATGTACTAGATTTGCTGCGCAATCCATACTGATAACTACTAATAACATTTTCCTGCATCAAGAAAGCATTTAGCTGTTTGTAAACAATTATTTCCATAATTTTGTTAAGCACGGGAAGCAGGCAGATTGGTCGCTAGTTATTAAACTCTTCTTTAGACCCTGAACAATAGAATCACAAAGCAGTTCTTTGCAAAATTTATAAACCTTCGTTGGAATGCCGTCTGGTCCTAGAGATGCAGTATTATTTAGCTCATCAATTGCAGTAAGAACATCCAGTCTTGATATAGGATATAATTGAAAGTGATTTGTGCTAATATCTTTCTGTTCAATTGTGAGTTCATTGGATGATCTTATAGATTCTGCAATATGCTGTCCTGATACTGAGAAATGAATACTAATTTCCTCAACAATTCTTCCAGCTGATTCATGGTCCAGACCATCAATAGGTGTAGTATTTGTTTCCGGTATATCCCCATTGTGAAGAACCTCTTTGATGCATCTCCAGCTTTTTTTCATATCACCTAAACTATTTTTGAATCGTTTACCATAATAATCTTTGATTTTTCGCAGTCTAAGGTTCACTGATTGCTGTTTCCAGAATTTGTATTCGGTTTTGAGTAAGATGTTATTCCTGTCCTTACACCACTTTGAGAACCAATGATTCTTTGCTATGATGACACGTTGATACTCAGAGTCCATCCAGGGTTTAGATTGTATAAAATTTGTATGTTTTTTATGATTTGATTTAGTAGATATGGACGTTTTTCTAATATGACCATCTAGCTGATCAATAAAACAGTCATAAATAGTATTGCAATCATCTGATTCGCAAAATTTGTTTGGATTCATGACTATAGATTCGGCTAGATGATCCAAGTGAATTTGTCTATGCATTGAATCGATCTTTTTCATAGCTTTAAATTTTAATTTTCTTTTTGTTGAAACAAATTCTCAAAAGACAATACAGTGATCAAAAGATTCATATACTACAAAATATTGATTAATATTCTCATTTTAGTTATTGACACTCAGGGGTGCGTTTCGAAATTAACTATGGTTAACCGCGGTTAACCATAAGGTACTAATGTCACTAATGTCATAGTTAAAATAGTGACGTCAAGTATTGAATTAAAAGTTTTTGGTTAATTATGGAACGAGATTTGGTAGAGTAAAGTTAACCGCGGTTAACCATAGTTAATTTCGAAACGCACCCCAGGTGATCTAGACAACTTTTAGATATTGGCCTTGTAACCGATTTTGCATCACAAATGTAAAAACCGTTCGACGATATTATTGATACATATTTCCATGTATTAGCATCCATCTTAATCAAATCAAAATTAAAATCAAATAAAAATGTGCGATTATTGTTATATTTACTTAATTCACTGTCTAGAAGTTGCAAAAAATTTTCCACATCATTCTGATTTTGGTTCGGAGGTCTATATATGTTAATAATGTTAAGATTGCAATTTTCAAATTTTATATTTACCGTGAGAATGCTGCTTTGATCATTACTGAAACTTGATACTATTTTGGATGAATAACAATTATGCACAAAAATGCCTACTCAACCACCTTTCTTTTTTGGTCTTCTTGCAGAATAGCAAACATAATTTGGAAAAGTAAAAAATTTGGCATCGCTTGTTGAAAACCATGTTTCTGTTACAATAATTATATCAATTCGTGTTTTAATTTTATTTAATAAATAATTCACGTCATCAATCTTGTTTCCTACGAGCGTACTACATTTCTTTGAATTTAAATTGCAAAATTTAACTGTTTCTATTTGAGAATGATATTGAGAGTGTGATTCAAATGGTAAAGCAAAATTTGATTCATCAGAGATTAAATTCATGCAGTTGATTTATACTTTTGATATTAACGATGGGGCAACCCTCATCTAATGTTTTTTTAACAAGAACTTTACCATTTTGAATCCACACATATTTCAATTTCATTTTCCGCCTAAGATCTCTAGCACATTTAAATAGAAAAAAATTTGATTTTGTTAGTCTTTTATTAATATTATATTGGTCTGATATTTTCACGGTTAAGACTAAACATACTGGTATTGAATGATGAAGCAGCTCTTGGGGTTTCTTTCGATTCTTTCTTTCGTAGTGATTTTAAATTGTTCAATATATTATCACGTACAAGCTTCTTATTAAACCGTACAATAATATTCGGAGGTAGACCAGAATCACGCGATGTGATATTTCGTCTGAAACATTCTTTTATGTCACCCTCTGTAATATTTATATTGAGCTGTTCTGCTATTCGAGTGACCTTATTATATCTAAATTTTCGTTATCACTTTTGATAAAACCACATATTTCAATGTCATGATCAAGGTTGTTTTGTTTGCTATTATTTACTTTGTAAGCCAGCTGATCAAGATTATGTTTGGGGTTATTAATTTCTTTGCGTAAAGTTGTGTTTTCGTTTTGCAATGATTCAGCAACGATTTTATATTGATTAACTTCATTTCTTACGCTAATAATATCCATTTCCATTTTAGTAAGTTTATCAAATATATCATTGGTGCTTACCGTTGTTTTCACTGATATATCTGTAACGTTGTTAGTACTAGACGTACTTGTTGTCATCATGTTGTATGAGCGTCGATTACGTCCAAGTTTACATTTTACACAAAACCACTGTTTTCCATTATCATTTACTAAATTTATATAATTTTTTTCTGATATACCAACACATTTAATATGAAAACAATTTCCACAGTCAATATTGCAAGAAAGCCACTTATTTGTAATTTTATCAATTTTTCTATTGCACTTGCCACAAATCACATTTTGCCCATTTGACGCCATCTTTATTTGTTTAAAATGCTGGATGTTGTATGGGTAAAACTAATCGGTTTTTTATCAGATACAGATGAGCGTCATAGGGAACGAAGATTTAAAAGAAGTTACAATTTGTATCTTAATAATCTTAATTACTGTTGTCTGGCTCGAATATAAAACATCGCCACGGTAGGGCAGCGTAACTCTATGTTGGTACCCAAAGGACATGAGGAATCTAGGATCAACAAACGATTTGAACGTTGCTCTGGCCGAAATCGGCTTTTCCTATCATTGATACGTACCGGATCAGCAAGTCTTTCCAGCTTCTGATCAGAAGTGAAACGCTTCAAACAATCCACGCCAGATCAAGCATCCCTATCAGAGTCGGATCAGTTCAAATACGACAACTACTACTACGGTTGTGAAACGCCTGAACGACATGCTAATTGAGTACATTACAATAAAGATCAATCAAATGAATAAAACAAATATTATTATAGCTGAATTTAAATAAATTAATTACAAAATAATTAAAAAAAATAAAAATGTCTTATAAATAAAAATTATACTTATACCAATCTTATCATTATTATTATAGTCTTTTAGCCGAGAAGCGATAACTACAAATATAGGCCAGTAAAAATAGGATTTGAACAACAAAAAAATTCGTTACAGCAATCTGACAGCGGAATATTGTAGAAAAAGATATTGTAAAAGATGGCAACATAAATCGAACCAACAGCCGCTATCCGGGGTAGAGTGGGGTGTGTTTTTAGGGGTTGAAAGCAGTTTTTCGTGATTTTTGGATAAACCGTGCATCTTATCAAAAAAAATTGAAAGTAAAAGTTGTAGGGAATAAAAAGATCTACAATTTTAAATAAACAATTTTTACCCTAACCTAAAAATTTTTCGAGAAAAATGCAAAAACCCGAATTTTTGGTTTTTAATTTTTTTCTTTGCCAAAAAAAACTTTATGAAGCTCAAACATTGGTAAAAGATACCTCTATTTATTTACAAAAAGCAGTAATTTTTTAGGACCGAAATATATAGTGGTTGTTGTTCAATTTTAATTTAAAAGAAAAAAAACACAAATTTTTAACTGCGATTCCTCTTAAAACTACGCCTCCTACAGAGTTTTGTTTTGGCTCACTTACTCGTTGTTACGTCTACTTTTGATAAATGGTAAAAAAATTGTACACTGCAGTGGAAAAAATGGCGGGAAAATTGAAAAAACCGAAAAAATCGCTTTTTTTTTGGTAATTTGCATATTTATCGTTGAATAATTGTTATTAATTAATAACATAATTTTAATTTTTTCATGATTACGTTAACGACAATCATTCGGAAATACATTTATGAATAATTATATGCTTTCGTTACTTTTAGTTTATTTGAGTAACAAAATAGTATTACGTCCGTTCATTATGATGCAAGGACGTGAAGGTAAGGTTTTTGGACGCATGTGGAGTTTGCGAATCGAGGCGTGAGCCGAGATTTGCTCCCATATTAAGTCCAAACTGACTTAAGTTCGTGAATCATATACTATTTTATATCCGCCGCAAGCAAAATATTTAAAAAAAAACTGTTTAATCTAAATCAATATTAAAATTTTTATAAATTTTAAAATAAAAATATGTTGAACAAGTAACCTTCGCCAAAATACTTGTTATTTTTTTTCAAACAAGTCGTATAACTACGACAACCAAAATTAAACAACTTTTTTTTGATTGGATTATAAAATTTTGAATTTACGGTTGCTTTGATAAAAATTTCTATTTTTTATTGAATTTTATTGAAGAAAGAAATGTTTTTTACTTTTTTGGAAGTAACTATGACAACAAAATAAATGGAAGTGACACTTTAAGACCGCAAATCACAGTAATAAAGTAACATTTTAATACGTGAGCGAATAGAAAAGTATTTTTATAACTTCTACGATCGTGATAATTTTTAAAGGTAAAATCTAATTTTCTTACATACAATTGAATGTGCAATTAATTTATTTAATTAAAGAAACTCCATCCTGCAGATTTATATAATGATGGAAGAAGTACCTTCTTGTCTACTCTGTGGAAGTAGTGAGGGAAAGCTGGTAGTTGTCAAACAGCGCGCGATTGAATCTCTGATAACATCTAGCAAAAACAGAAAAGACAACAGATTCAAAACATTTCAGAAAATTTCTGAAGCACACGTCCACGACAGTTGTCGAGCATCATACACCAAACCCAGATCAATTGCTATGGCTGCAAAAGACAAAACTACAAGAATATCTGATGGTAAAAAGGTTAGAAAAGAAGCACTTTTTTGATTTTGAGAAGATTTGTTTTTTTATGCGGTGAAGCTTGTAACAGGAACAGTGATTTTCGTACCATTAAAAAGAATGAAACAAAACAAAATATTTTATGTGCTTTGAGAGGAAGGGATGTGTCTGATGCGTTTTATAAAACTTTGTGTGCACGAATGGACAGTATAAAAGATTCAGATGAAATTCCGGCTTGTTATCATAATAAGTGCATGACAGCTTTTTATAGAGGTTCTACTACTTCGAGCACGGGTCGTCCAACCAGTAGTACCACAACAAATTTTATAAATCATTGTATTGATTGTATTGAAAGAAATCCAGGTGAATGCCAATTTTCCCTCAATGATATGATAGAAGCATTTAAAGATGAAATTCCAACATTCGGTACGGTACAAAACAAACTTAATGTGCACTTTCAGGGCGATCTCATTTTTACTTCGATAAAAGGTGATGTGGCCATCACATTTAAAAAACATGCTGGGAGAGAATTGAATAAAATTTGGTATGAATCGCGATCGCAAAACATAGATGATGAAAAAATGAGAATTGTTGAAATGGCTGCTAAAATAGTTTCCGAAGACATTAGGTCACAAATTTATGATAAAAAAAATTATAAAGTGTTTAATGCAGAAGAAGAAAGTAAGTGTGATGATGTTCCTGCCACGTTGCTTAAATTTTTAAATATTATCATAAAGACACACAAAAAGAGTGAAGAAAACAAAAAGTGGAGCAGAAGAGTAGCAACGATAGCCCATTGCTTGATTTCATCTGCAAGGCCACGATCTTTTTTATCTCCTATTTCATTAGGCTTATCGGCAATGCTGCATAAGAAGCACGGATCAAGAGATACGATTGATTTATTAGCTTATCTAGGATTGTGTTCGTCATATAATGAAACCTTACTGTTTGAGGCTTCGATAACAAACGACCCCGACAATCACACTTTTAACGAAGATGCTTATATTCAATATGTATTCGACAACGCCGATTACGACACATGTACCATAGATGGAAAAAATACATTCCATGCAATGGGAGGAATCACGATTGCTACCCCAGCATCTACGGTTACTACAAAAAAAACAATCCCAAGATTAGATAAAATTCCAACATCAGTGGAGATCGGTAGTCATGGCTTTATCGAACTAAAAACTTTTGAAAAGAAACAATCGGCGGGTTTGAAAGGCGTAATTATTGAAAACATTTTTTCAAATGCAGACCAAAAATCAATGGAAATGTCGATGGCAGATTTTATTTGGCTATATTCTAAGTCTACTAATATCAATACCAAAGGATGGAACGGTTTCATGGAGGAAATTTACGTTAACTGTCGCTATGAAACCTCGAAAATTATTCCCCTGCCTTTTGTAAACAATCCACCGAATAACTACAACACTATATACACTGTTCTATTGAAAGCTGCGGATGATAACAGGCAAAACCACAAGCAAAAGATTTGCTTTGTTACTTACGATCAGCCGCTTTACTTAAAAGCTCGTGAGATTTTAGCTTGCGAAAAAGACAAAGATGTCAATTTGTTGTCAGCGATAGAGGTTAGACTTGGTGGATTTCATACACTAATGTCTTTTTTGGGAGCAATTGGTTTTATTATGGACGGAAGCGGCATAAAGGAGGCACTCTGTACTATCTACGCAGAAAAATCTCTCGAAAAACTACTTAACGGACATGCTTACAGCAGAGCTGTTAGAGGTCATGTTTTAATACACCAAGTCTTATCGAACATTGCATTAGAATCATTAAAATTAAGCGTATCCGAAAAAGAACTATTAGATAACCTTTTATTTGATGTGGGACACGAAAATTTTTTGGATGGCATGGAAAAAAAAGAATTAGTGGCAATAAGAGACAAATATTTAAACCATTTGGAGGAAATAAAAAAAAAGGGGCCCACAGCCGAACTCATGATTCAGTACATGGAAATGATTCAACTGGTAAAAGATTTTATAAGAGCAGAGCGTTCAGGTAATTTTTCTTTGCACTTGAAATGCGTTGAAAAAATGATTCCTTATTTCCATGCGAGTGGTCATTTTTTATATGCAAAGTCAGCTCACCTTTATCTGCAGGATATGCAAAAGTTGGAAACGACAATGATTGACAGTGAATATGCACGGTTCGTAACGGAGGGCTTTTTTACAGTACGTCGTTCTTGCAAATTCTGGTCTGGAATATGGTCTGACATGACTATCAAGCAGGTTTTGATGAGGTGCATGCATAGCCAAGGAGGACTAACACACGGCCGTGGGTTTTCAGTAAGTGTTTTGACAAAATTCATTGCCACAATGATCGTACTTGTCAATGTATGCAATGAGATAGAAGATTTTTGCAATGCGTCATTAATTACATCAGAGCAGCACGTTGATGCAAGAGAGTCTCGCATAATGAGAGACGAGAGTGACATAAAAAAGTTATCTGATTTTTTTAATCGATACAATCCGTTTCCCGAATCATCCAAAATTATGTCAATTTTTTCTGGAGTAATTGGTGGAAATTCTATCAACTGCCACAAAGCATACGAAATCGGGAAAAAATTGGCAGAATCAATAATTGGCAACGACTTCGGCAGCATCAAATTCCAACGTAAAAACAAAGTTTTGTCGTTAAAAAGTATTGACTCTTCGATTGAAGTAAGTGAAGAAAAAGTGACAATAAACCCTTTACTATTGTTTCAAAGAATTTCTCTACAGATCAGTAATATAAATGACATGAAAGATCACCTCAAATATGAACTTGCTCCGTACCCACTATCACTGTTTACCGAAAACGGGTATAAAAAAGTGTCAAATCAGATTTGTATAAATTGTTTACGAGGGTTAATGAGTTGCCGGTTAGTAATAAAATAGTAGTGAATGTTGTCGATGGGGGTTTCCTATTACATAAAGTGGTGTGGCAAAAAAACGATACAGTTGCAGTAATAAAAAAAAGTACCTTCAATATGTACGCACTCATTACGCAGCGAATAGTTTTATAATTTTTTATGGATATTCTAATGTTGATAATACGTCTACGGCCACTTCGATTGCCACAAAAACGACAGAACGTCTTCGACGACAAAAATCAGTGATGGTACCGGAAATTAACGATTTTCAAGATCACACTACTATACCCTATTTGCAAGAAAGATTTTTATCAAATAAATGTAATAAAAATAAATTAATACAAATATTATCGCAAGAGCTCCGAAGAGCAGGGTTTCTATGTAAACAAGCAGCAGAAGATGCAGATACCCTCATAATAAATACAGCAATTGAAGTCGCCACAGATGATAAAATGGTGAAAGTTGTTGGGCAAGACGTTGATCTTCTAATACTCATAAATCAGGTAAATGAGAAAAATTTAGATATATTCTTTTACAAACCATCGGCGGGTAATGTTCGCGATTCTTTCTATACATCTAATAGCTTTGCAGATCCATCGAAAAGAAAGTATTTGGCATTCCTACACTGTTTTACTGGTTGTGATACTACTTTAGGATTTGCAGAAAAAGGAAAAGTAATGTCAATAAAAACCATTTTACAAAATAAAGATTTTCCTCGATTGGCTGATACTTTTTACCAAAATAATGCTGATAAAGAGATGATAGCAGAAAATGGCAATAAATTAATAGCATGGATGTACAGTAAAAAGCATGATTTAGCTCTGCATGATTTACGGTTTGACATTTTTAAAATAGGCACGTTTAAATCAACTTTTAAATTGGAAAAATTACCTCCAACAACAGGGACAGCAAAACAGCATTGTTTTAGAGCGTATTATCAGCTTCAAACATGGCTTGGAAGTGAAATAATCGCAACAGATTGGGGTTGGAAACAAACAGCAGAAGGCATCATTAGGCCGAATATCACAGATGATAGATTAATATCAGATCATCTCCTGAAAGCTATTTGCTGCAGCTGTGAAAAGGGTTGTTCTTCCGTAAAATGCGGCTGTAGAAAGCATGGTCTAAAATGTACCAGCTTATGTGTAAATTGTTTTAATTTACAAAATTGCTCAAATGCTGAACATCCACAAATTTCAATAGACGAAAGTGACTCGGAAGAAATGGAATCAGATCAATGTACTATAACTCAAACAGTACTCAATGAAACATTCGAAAACACTGAAGAATCGTTCAGTTTTGTTGAATCGAATGAAGAAGAATTACAACACTCTGCGAAGAGAGCAAGATTACAGAAAAATACATGAAGTGGAATGCATACTTTTTTCAATTTAGTCTTTTAAGCATGTTCAAAATAATATTAAATTTGCCGCATTAAATTTGCCCTATTTAATTTACCGCATTTACGAATTTCGTGTTGCTAATATTTATTAGCAAAAAAGAGGAGGGATCTGCTTCAATGTTTCCATGATGTATTATTTTCATAGAATTTTTTTGTATATAAATTTGTTTTGCAATATAAACTTGTTCAGTGCAACATGCAAATACTGTCTTATAATTGAAAATAACTCTGCAAAACCCGTATACATCATTGTAGATCTACTACATTACCTGTTGTATGATTGTATTTTGTTTAGTAAACTAATTGATTTCGAGTAAAAAACTAAAATTGCATATTCCAGTTTCTTAAATGCATATTGAAAATGTGCATTTCTTATGTTTTGTTTGATGGTAACAATCCCATGTACGACAATCGTTGAACTCATAAAAATACTTTTTTGTTATATAATATATAATTATTCATAAATGTATTTCCGAATGATTGTCGTTAACGTAATCATGAAAAAATTAAAATTATTTTATTAATTAATAACAATTATTCAACGATAAATATGCAAATTACCAAAAAAAATAAGCGATTTTTTCGGTTTTTTCAATTTTCCCGCCATTTTTTCCACTGCAGTGTACAATTTTTTTACCATTTATCAAAAGTAGACGTAACAACGAGTAAGTGAGCCAAAACAAAACTCTGTAGGAGGCGTAGTTTTAAGAGGAATCGCAGTTAAAAATTTGTGTTTTTTTTCTTTTAAATTAAAATTGAACAACAACCACTATATATTTCGGTCCTAAAAAATTACAGCTTTTTGTAAATAAATAGAGGTATCTTTTACCAATGTTTGAGCTTCATAAAGTTTTTTTTGGCAAAGATAAAAATTAAAAACCAAAAATTCGGGTTTTTGCATTTTTCTCGAAAAACTTTTAGGTTAGGGTAAAAATTGTTTATTTAAAATTGTAGATCTTTTTATTCCCTACAACTTTTACTTTCAATTTTTTTTGATAAGATGCACGGTTTATCCAAAAATCACGAAAATCTGCTTTCAACCCCTAAAAACACACCCCACTCTACCCCGGATAGCGGCTGTTGGTTCGATTTATGTTTCCCTCTTTTACAATATCTTTTTCTACAATATCCCGCTGTCAGATTGCTGTAACGAATTATTTTTTTTTTTTCTAATTTTTTCTTCTATTATGACTGGCCTAATAGGGGCTAAAATCTCACAGCTCTGAAATATCAAGATTTTGGTTTTGGATAAGGATTTTGATATAGTTTTCGGCATAAAACTTTTATGAGGACATTGTTTTTAGTTATCGGCAGCGATGTATATCAAACATAAAACTGTTTGTAAAAGTACAAGTATTTTATCTCTGTTTAGAAAATTATTACAATACTAACACGAAACATCAATTCGTTGCCGGGAAATTATAACAGATCATATATTAACATAATTTAGTGAAAAGATGATCACTCAGCAAACTACTCCAAAACCTCTCCATTTGGCGTTTCGAAAAATATTATAAAATCAAAAATTCAAATTTCTTTCAGAAATCCAAAAATATTCCAAAAATTATAATAAAATACAAAATTTTAACTTTTTCAAAACTCTAAAAATATTCCGAAAATTCTTACAAAATCAAAAATTGAAACTTTTTTTCAAAATTCAAAAAATATTCCAAAAATTATAATAAAACCAAAGATTGAAACTTTTTTCAAAATTCTAAAAATATTGGAAAAATTATAACAATATCAAAAATTGAAACTTTTTCCAATATTCTTGAAATATTGCAAATTATTTATGTGTGGATTATTTTTGTGTGGAAAAAGTCCTTCAGAGCAAATTGTAAAAATCAAAAATACAAACTTTTTTCAAAATTCTAAAAATATTCCAAAAATTATTACAACATCAAAAATTGAAATCTTTTCCAAATCAAAAAACTGTTTCCAAAATTCTAAAAATATCGCAAAAATTATAACAAAATCAAGAATACAAACTTTTTTCAAAATTCCAAAAATATTTCAAAAATTATAACAAAATAGAAAATTTCCATGTTCGATTAAATGTAATGTCATACAAATAATTAATTTCATTTTTTGCCAAAAAAATTGGTTAAAAAATATGAAAATCGTTCTTTTGACAATATTTTTTTGACAAACTTATAATGCATTAATCTAGTTTTTGGCCTCACATACCAATCCCGACCATCAAGATTTCTCCAAAATCAATGTTCCTACAATCACTTAAAATGAACGTTTTTAAGCAAAAATATGCAAAATTTCCTTGTTTTGACACACTTGACGATTTTTTTTAACACACCGTCCTTTCGGCTCTTATTATTGAGTATACCTATTTTTAGAAACAAAAATTTTTGAAATGCCTCCAGCCGTTTTGTAGATTTCGTCGGTTGTGACGGCCGGCCGGCAGACAGACATGCGATTTTTTTGCTTTTTTATAATCAGTAGGACCAAAAAAAGTGGAGGTAAGAATTTCACTTTTGGCTCGAGAATTCAATACTTTGTTTTTTTTTTTCAAAATCGAGGCAATATAGGCAAAGTTTTTCAAGCTACATAATTCTAAAATGGATATTACTCTAATGAATTTTAACCATATGATATCTGGATCAAATGAAATAGGGCTCAGATAAGGAAAATAAGGCTGATCCTACTAGGAAAAATATGGAGGTGCTGAAATCTCAAGCTCTGAGATATCAAGACTTCGGTTTTGGTTAAGGATTTTGATATAGTTTTCGGCATAAAACTTTTATGAGGACATTGTTTTTAGTTTTGGGTAGCGATGTATATCAAACATAACTCTTTGTTAAAGTACATGTATTTTTTATCTCTGTTTAAAAATCATAATAGATCACAAATTAACTGAAAATCATAATAGATCACAAATTAACATAGTTTAGTAAAAAGATGATACAATCAACAAACAAACCTCTCCATTTTAGCGTTTCGAGAAAATATTACAAAATCCCAAATTCTCATTTCTTTCAAAATTCCAAAAATATTGCAAAAAATTAAATAAAATCAAACTTTTTCCAAAATTCTAAATATATTCCAAAAATTATTACAAAATCAAAGATTGAAACTTTTTTCAAAATTCTTGAAATATTCCAAAAATTAGAATAAAATTAAATATTTAAACTTTTTCTAAATTCTAATAATATTCCAAAAATTCTTAAAAATTCCAAAATTCAAACTTTTTCGAAAATTCTAAAAATATTGCAAAAATTATAACAATATCAAAAATTGAAACTTTTTTCAAAATTCCAAAAATTATAATAAAATCAAAAATTTTAAATTTTTTAAAATTCTAAAAAATATTCCAAAAATTCTTACAAAATCAAAAATTGACTTTTTTCAAAATTCTAAAAATATGTATATAAAATTCACAAATTCAAAAATTCTATTTTTTTTTCAAAAGTCTAAAAATATTGCAAAACTTATAACAAAATCAAAAACTAAAACTTTTTCTAAAATTCTAAAAATATTGTAAAAATTATTACAAAATCAAAAATACAAACTTTTTTCAAAATTCCAAAAATATTTCAAAAACTACAACCAATTCAAAATTTTCCATGTTACATTTACGTCATACAAACAGCTAAATGTTTTTTCCAAAAAATGGGCTAAAAAAAATAAATGAAATCATTTTTTTGACATACTTGACAATATGTTTTTGACAAACTTATAATGCCACAATTCTCTATAATAATTGGAAAAATTAAATTGGAAAAATTACCTCCAACAACAGGGACAGCAAAACAGCATTGTTTTAGAGCGTATTATCAGCTTCAAACATGGCTTGGAAGTGAAATAATCGCAACAGATTGGGGTTGGAAACAAACAGCAGAAGGCATCATTAGGCCGAATATCACAGATGATAGATTAATATCAGATCATCTCCTGAAAGCTATTTGCTGCAGCTGTGAAAAGGGTTGTTCTTCCGTAAAATGCGGCTGTAGAAAGCATGGTCTAAAATGTACCAGCTTATGTGTAAATTGTTTTAATTTACAAAATTGCTCAAATGCTGAACATCCACAAATTTCAATAGACGAAAGTGACTCGGAAGAAATGGAATCAGATCAATGTACTATAACTCAAACAGTACTCAATGAAACATTCGAAAACACTGAAGAATCGTTCAGTTTTGTTGAATCGAATGAAGAAGAATTACAACACTCTGCGAAGAGAGCAAGATTACAGAAAAATACATGAAGTGGAATGCATACTTTTTTCAATTTAGTCTTTTAAGCATGTTCAAAATAATATTAAATTTGCCGCATTAAATTTGCCCTATTTAATTTACCGCATTTACGAATTTCGTGTTGCTAATATTTATTAGCAAAAAAGAGGAGGGATCTGCTTCAATGTTTCCATGATGTATTATTTTCATAGAATTTTTTTGTATATAAATTTGTTTTGCAATATAAACTTGTTCAGTGCAACATGCAAATACTGTCTTATAATTGAAAATAACTCTGCAAAACCCGTATACATCATTGTAGATCTACTACATTACCTGTTGTATGATTGTATTTTGTTTAGTAAACTAATTGATTTCGAGTAAAAAACTAAAATTGCATATTCCAGTTTCTTAAATGCATATTGAAAATGTGCATTTCTTATGTTTTGTTTGATGGTAACAATCCCATGTACGACAATCGTTGAACTCATAAAAATACTTTTTTGTTACTCAAATAAACTAAAAGTAACGAAAGCATATAATTATTCATAAATGTATTTCCGAATGATTGTCGTTAACGTAATCATGAAAAAATTAAAATTATTTTATTAATTAATAACAATTATTCAACGATAAATATGCAAATTACCAAAAAAAATAAGCGATTTTTTCGGTTTTTTCAATTTTCCCGCCATTTTTTCCACTGCAGTGTACAATTTTTTTACCATTTATCAAAAGTAGACGTAACAACGAGTAAGTGAGCCAAAACAAAACTCTGTAGGAGGCGTAGTTTTAAGAGGAATCGCAGTTAAAAATTTGTGTTTTTTTTCTTTTAAATTAAAATTGAACAACAACCACTATATATTTCGGTCCTAAAAAATTACAGCTTTTTGTAAATAAATAGAGGTATCTTTTACCAATGTTTGAGCTTCATAAAGTTTTTTTTGGCAAAGATAAAAATTAAAAACCAAAAATTCGGGTTTTTGCATTTTTCTCGAAAAACTTTTAGGTTAGGGTAAAAATTGTTTATTTAAAATTGTAGATCTTTTTATTCCCTACAACTTTTACTTTCAATTTTTTTTGATAAGATGCACGGTTTATCCAAAAATCACGAAAATCTGCTTTCAACCCCTAAAAACACACCCCACTCTACCCCGGATAGCGGCTGTTGGTTCGATTTATGTTTCCCTCTTTTACAATATCTTTTTCTACAATATCCCGCTGTCAGATTGCTGTAACGAATTATTTTTTTTTTTTCTAATTTTTTCTTCTATTATGACTGGCCTAATAGGGGCTAAAATCTCACAGCTCTGAAATATCAAGATTTTGGTTTTGGATAAGGATTTTGATATAGTTTTCGGCATAAAACTTTTATGAGGACATTGTTTTTAGTTATCGGCAGCGATGTATATCAAACATAAAACTGTTTGTAAAAGTACAAGTATTTTATCTCTGTTTAGAAAATTATTACAATACTAACACGAAACATCAATTCGTTGCCGGGAAATTATAACAGATCATATATTAACATAATTTAGTGAAAAGATGATCACTCAGCAAACTACTCCAAAACCTCTCCATTTGGCGTTTCGAAAAATATTATAAAATCAAAAATTCAAATTTCTTTCAGAAATCCAAAAATATTCCAAAAATTATAATAAAATACAAAATTTTAACTTTTTCAAAACTCTAAAAATATTCCGAAAATTCTTACAAAATCAAAAATTGAAACTTTTTTTCAAAATTCAAAAAATATTCCAAAAATTATAATAAAACCAAAGATTGAAACTTTTTTCAAAATTCTAAAAATATTGGAAAAATTATAACAATATCAAAAATTGAAACTTTTTCCAATATTCTTGAAATATTGCAAATTATTTATGTGTGGATTATTTTTGTGTGGAAAAAGTCCTTCAGAGCAAATTGTAAAAATCAAAAATACAAACTTTTTTCAAAATTCTAAAAATATTCCAAAAATTATTACAACATCAAAAATTGAAATCTTTTCCAAATCAAAAAACTGTTTCCAAAATTCTAAAAATATCGCAAAAATTATAACAAAATCAAGAATACAAACTTTTTTCAAAATTCCAAAAATATTTCAAAAATTATAACAAAATAGAAAATTTCCATGTTCGATTAAATGTAATGTCATACAAATAATTAATTTCATTTTTTGCCAAAAAAATTGGTTAAAAAATATGAAAATCGTTCTTTTGACAATATTTTTTTGACAAACTTATAATGCATTAATCTAGTTTTTGGCCTCACATACCAATCCCGACCATCAAGATTTCTCCAAAATCAATGTTCCTACAATCACTTAAAATGAACGTTTTTAAGCAAAAATATGCAAAATTTCCTTGTTTTGACACACTTGACGATTTTTTTTAACACACCGTCCTTTCGGCTCTTATTATTGAGTATACCTATTTTTAGAAACAAAAATTTTTGAAATGCCTCCAGCCGTTTTGTAGATTTCGTCGGTTGTGACGGCCGGCCGGCAGACAGACATGCGATTTTTTTTGCTTTTTTATAATCAGTAGGACCAAAAAAAGTGGAGGTAAGAATTTCACTTTTGGCTCGAGAATTCAATACTTTGTTTTTTTTTTTCAAAATCGAGGCAATATAGGCAAAGTTTTTCAAGCTACATAATTCTAAAATGGATATTACTCTAATGAATTTTAACCATATGATATCTGGATCAAATGAAATAGGGCTCAGATAAGGAAAATAAGGCTGATCCTACTAGGAAAAATATGGAGGTGCTGAAATCTCAAGCTCTGAGATATCAAGACTTCGGTTTTGGTTAAGGATTTTGATATAGTTTTCGGCATAAAACTTTTATGAGGACATTGTTTTTAGTTTTGGGTAGCGATGTATATCAAACATAACTCTTTGTTAAAGTACATGTATTTTTTATCTCTGTTTAAAAATCATAATAGATCACAAATTAACTGAAAATCATAATAGATCACAAATTAACATAGTTTAGTAAAAAGATGATACAATCAACAAACAAACCTCTCCATTTTAGCGTTTCGAGAAAATATTACAAAATCCCAAATTCTCATTTCTTTCAAAATTCCAAAAATATTGCAAAAAATTAAATAAAATCAAACTTTTTCCAAAATTCTAAATATATTCCAAAAATTATTACAAAATCAAAGATTGAAACTTTTTTCAAAATTCTTGAAATATTCCAAAAATTAGAATAAAATTAAATATTTAAACTTTTTCTAAATTCTAATAATATTCCAAAAATTCTTAAAAATTCCAAAATTCAAACTTTTTCGAAAATTCTAAAAATATTGCAAAAATTATAACAATATCAAAAATTGAAACTTTTTTCAAAATTCCAAAAATTATAATAAAATCAAAAATTTTAAATTTTTTAAAATTCTAAAAAATATTCCAAAAATTCTTACAAAATCAAAAATTGACTTTTTTCAAAATTCTAAAAATATGTATATAAAATTCACAAATTCAAAAATTCTATTTTTTTTTCAAAAGTCTAAAAATATTGCAAAACTTATAACAAAATCAAAAACTAAAACTTTTTCTAAAATTCTAAAAATATTGTAAAAATTATTACAAAATCAAAAATACAAACTTTTTTCAAAATTCCAAAAATATTTCAAAAACTACAACCAATTCAAAATTTTCCATGTTACATTTACGTCATACAAACAGCTAAATGTTTTTTCCAAAAAATGGGCTAAAAAAAATAAATGAAATCATTTTTTTGACATACTTGACAATATGTTTTTGACAAACTTATAATGCCACAATTCTCTATAATAATTGGAAAAATTAAATTGGAAAAATTACCTCCAACAACAGGGACAGCAAAACAGCATTGTTTTAGAGCGTATTATCAGCTTCAAACATGGCTTGGAAGTGAAATAATCGCAACAGATTGGGGTTGGAAACAAACAGCAGAAGGCATCATTAGGCCGAATATCACAGATGATAGATTAATATCAGATCATCTCCTGAAAGCTATTTGCTGCAGCTGTGAAAAGGGTTGTTCTTCCGTAAAATGCGGCTGTAGAAAGCATGGTCTAAAATGTACCAGCTTATGTGTAAATTGTTTTAATTTACAAAATTGCTCAAATGCTGAACATCCACAAATTTCAATAGACGAAAGTGACTCGGAAGAAATGGAATCAGATCAATGTACTATAACTCAAACAGTACTCAATGAAACATTCGAAAACACTGAAGAATCGTTCAGTTTTGTTGAATCGAATGAAGAAGAATTACAACACTCTGCGAAGAGAGCAAGATTACAGAAAAATACATGAAGTGGAATGCATACTTTTTTCAATTTAGTCTTTTAAGCATGTTCAAAATAATATTAAATTTGCCGCATTAAATTTGCCCTATTTAATTTACCGCATTTACGAATTTCGTGTTGCTAATATTTATTAGCAAAAAAGAGGAGGGATCTGCTTCAATGTTTCCATGATGTATTATTTTCATAGAATTTTTTTGTATATAAATTTGTTTTGCAATATAAACTTGTTCAGTGCAACATGCAAATACTGTCTTATAATTGAAAATAACTCTGCAAAACCCGTATACATCATTGTAGATCTACTACATTACCTGTTGTATGATTGTATTTTGTTTAGTAAACTAATTGATTTCGAGTAAAAAACTAAAATTGCATATTCCAGTTTCTTAAATGCATATTGAAAATGTGCATTTCTTATGTTTTGTTTGATGGTAACAATCCCATGTACGACAATCGTTGAACTCATAAAAATACTTTTTTGTTACTCAAATAAACTAAAAGTAACGAAAGCATATAATTATTCATAAATGTATTTCCGAATGATTGTCGTTAACGTAATCATGAAAAAATTAAAATTATTTTATTAATTAATAACAATTATTCAACGATAAATATGCAAATTACCAAAAAAAATAAGCGATTTTTTCGGTTTTTTCAATTTTCCCGCCATTTTTTCCACTGCAGTGTACAATTTTTTTACCATTTATCAAAAGTAGACGTAACAACGAGTAAGTGAGCCAAAACAAAACTCTGTAGGAGGCGTAGTTTTAAGAGGAATCGCAGTTAAAAATTTGTGTTTTTTTTCTTTTAAATTAAAATTGAACAACAACCACTATATATTTCGGTCCTAAAAAATTACAGCTTTTTGTAAATAAATAGAGGTATCTTTTACCAATGTTTGAGCTTCATAAAGTTTTTTTTGGCAAAGATAAAAATTAAAAACCAAAAATTCGGGTTTTTGCATTTTTCTCGAAAAACTTTTAGGTTAGGGTAAAAATTGTTTATTTAAAATTGTAGATCTTTTTATTCCCTACAACTTTTACTTTCAATTTTTTTTGATAAGATGCACGGTTTATCCAAAAATCACGAAAATCTGCTTTCAACCCCTAAAAACACACCCCACTCTACCCCGGATAGCGGCTGTTGGTTCGATTTATGTTTCCCTCTTTTACAATATCTTTTTCTACAATATCCCGCTGTCAGATTGCTGTAACGAATTATTTTTTTTTTTTCTAATTTTTTCTTCTATTATGACTGGCCTAATAGGGGCTAAAATCTCACAGCTCTGAAATATCAAGATTTTGGTTTTGGATAAGGATTTTGATATAGTTTTCGGCATAAAACTTTTATGAGGACATTGTTTTTAGTTATCGGCAGCGATGTATATCAAACATAAAACTGTTTGTAAAAGTACAAGTATTTTATCTCTGTTTAGAAAATTATTACAATACTAACACGAAACATCAATTCGTTGCCGGGAAATTATAACAGATCATATATTAACATAATTTAGTGAAAAGATGATCACTCAGCAAACTACTCCAAAACCTCTCCATTTGGCGTTTCGAAAAATATTATAAAATCAAAAATTCAAATTTCTTTCAGAAATCCAAAAATATTCCAAAAATTATAATAAAATACAAAATTTTAACTTTTTCAAAACTCTAAAAATATTCCGAAAATTCTTACAAAATCAAAAATTGAAACTTTTTTTCAAAATTCAAAAAATATTCCAAAAATTATAATAAAACCAAAGATTGAAACTTTTTTCAAAATTCTAAAAATATTGGAAAAATTATAACAATATCAAAAATTGAAACTTTTTCCAATATTCTTGAAATATTGCAAATTATTTATGTGTGGATTATTTTTGTGTGGAAAAAGTCCTTCAGAGCAAATTGTAAAAATCAAAAATACAAACTTTTTTCAAAATTCTAAAAATATTCCAAAAATTATTACAACATCAAAAATTGAAATCTTTTCCAAATCAAAAAACTGTTTCCAAAATTCTAAAAATATCGCAAAAATTATAACAAAATCAAGAATACAAACTTTTTTCAAAATTCCAAAAATATTTCAAAAATTATAACAAAATAGAAAATTTCCATGTTCGATTAAATGTAATGTCATACAAATAATTAATTTCATTTTTTGCCAAAAAAATTGGTTAAAAAATATGAAAATCGTTCTTTTGACAATATTTTTTTGACAAACTTATAATGCATTAATCTAGTTTTTGGCCTCACATACCAATCCCGACCATCAAGATTTCTCCAAAATCAATGTTCCTACAATCACTTAAAATGAACGTTTTTAAGCAAAAATATGCAAAATTTCCTTGTTTTGACACACTTGACGATTTTTTTTAACACACCGTCCTTTCGGCTCTTATTATTGAGTATACCTATTTTTAGAAACAAAAATTTTTGAAATGCCTCCAGCCGTTTTGTAGATTTCGTCGGTTGTGACGGCCGGCCGGCAGACAGACATGCGATTTTTTTTGCTTTTTTATAATCAGTAGGACCAAAAAAAGTGGAGGTAAGAATTTCACTTTTGGCTCGAGAATTCAATACTTTGTTTTTTTTTTTCAAAATCGAGGCAATATAGGCAAAGTTTTTCAAGCTACATAATTCTAAAATGGATATTACTCTAATGAATTTTAACCATATGATATCTGGATCAAATGAAATAGGGCTCAGATAAGGAAAATAAGGCTGATCCTACTAGGAAAAATATGGAGGTGCTGAAATCTCAAGCTCTGAGATATCAAGACTTCGGTTTTGGTTAAGGATTTTGATATAGTTTTCGGCATAAAACTTTTATGAGGACATTGTTTTTAGTTTTGGGTAGCGATGTATATCAAACATAACTCTTTGTTAAAGTACATGTATTTTTTATCTCTGTTTAAAAATCATAATAGATCACAAATTAACTGAAAATCATAATAGATCACAAATTAACATAGTTTAGTAAAAAGATGATACAATCAACAAACAAACCTCTCCATTTTAGCGTTTCGAGAAAATATTACAAAATCCCAAATTCTCATTTCTTTCAAAATTCCAAAAATATTGCAAAAAATTAAATAAAATCAAACTTTTTCCAAAATTCTAAATATATTCCAAAAATTATTACAAAATCAAAGATTGAAACTTTTTTCAAAATTCTTGAAATATTCCAAAAATTAGAATAAAATTAAATATTTAAACTTTTTCTAAATTCTAATAATATTCCAAAAATTCTTAAAAATTCCAAAATTCAAACTTTTTCGAAAATTCTAAAAATATTGCAAAAATTATAACAATATCAAAAATTGAAACTTTTTTCAAAATTCCAAAAATTATAATAAAATCAAAAATTTTAAATTTTTTAAAATTCTAAAAAATATTCCAAAAATTCTTACAAAATCAAAAATTGACTTTTTTCAAAATTCTAAAAATATGTATATAAAATTCACAAATTCAAAAATTCTATTTTTTTTTCAAAAGTCTAAAAATATTGCAAAACTTATAACAAAATCAAAAACTAAAACTTTTTCTAAAATTCTAAAAATATTGTAAAAATTATTACAAAATCAAAAATACAAACTTTTTTCAAAATTCCAAAAATATTTCAAAAACTACAACCAATTCAAAATTTTCCATGTTACATTTACGTCATACAAACAGCTAAATGTTTTTTCCAAAAAATGGGCTAAAAAAAATAAATGAAATCATTTTTTTGACATACTTGACAATATGTTTTTGACAAACTTATAATGCCACAATTCTCTATAATAATAATAAAATTTCATGTCATACAAATAATTAATTTTATTTTTTCCAAAAAATTGGGTAAAAAAATAAATAAACCGAAGTAAAACCTTTCTTTTGACACATTTGACAACATTTTTTGACAAACTTATAATGCAATAATCTAGAATTCGGTCTCACCAATCCCGACCATCAAGATTTCTTCAAATTCAATGTTTCTATTCGTAATCACTTAAAATAAACGTTTTGTAAGCAAAAAATATGCAAATTTCCTTGTTTTGACACACTTGACGATTTTTTTGACACACTTCCGGTATAGTTATCGAACACCTTTCGGCCCATTGAGTATACCTATTTTTAGAAAATTTTGAAATCCCTCCAGCGGTTTTCGAGATTTCGTCGGTTGTGACGGCCACAGACATAATTTTTTTTTTGCTTTTTTGGAATCAGTAAGTCCTAAAACGTCGAGAAATGCAAAAAAAAGTGGGGGTAAGCATTTCACTTTTGGCTCATGAATTCAATACTTTCGTTTTTTCAAAATCGAAGTAATTATATATGATTTCTGATACGGGCCGGATGTGAATACCCTATTACGGCCTGCCTTATTATATAAATCATAAAAAGGTTGTTAAAATATTGCCAATAAATTGTTAAAATAATCCCACCTTCAAATTTATAGCACTGAGGTAGCCTAGCCAGCCTAGGTACAGCCTGTTTTCTATTGAATGATTTTCAATGCATTAATTCATTATCTTTAATTATTTTTGAAAACACTTATATCAGTCTTTAAAATTTATTTTTATTTAATTAATAAAAACAATATTTCGGCACATTGCCATTTTCCAAGTTGGAAAAAAATATAAAAAAATATAAAAAATAATACACAAATTAAGTTCACAAAATTATCAGTTTAAAATGAAAAAAAAAAAATAAAAAAATAAATAAATTATCAGTTTTTTTTTTTTTTTAATAAAATGTGATGTGTAGTAGCATTACAATATGTGTCACAACAACACATAAAAACCTTTTAAGACCAAGGTCCCACAACAACATGCGTTCTAAGGATATTAATGGACGCAAATCTGTTTTTTTTGATTTTTTAATATTTTTTGTTAAATAATAGACAACTAAACTATAAATCCTATCACATATAAAATATGACATAGGCCAATATTTCGTGATAGGATAGGGGAAAATAAAAATAAAATAAGAGATAAAAAGCAAATTTGTTTTAAAAATTTGCAGGAACAAAACTAAAATTGGTTTGCCAATAGTCCAGCTAATGGCATAATCCTTGATTATGGGACGCAGTATATTTTTCAATGATTAAAGCTCAGATATATAGTTATATGAAAGCTCGTTTCTTCGAGCAAGCTACAGCGTTCCAGCATCAAGGAATATTAATTAGCTAAGATTGAGAGTGCTACCGTTGACTGAATACAGTTCATCCGCCAGCACCCCTAAGATATCACCTTGGCTAGTGATATCTCACTGCTATTGCCAGTGGTATGTGATATCTCACGTTAACTCATGTGCCAATAACAGGGACTGGAGTGCGCGGGGTTGTCATACCTGTGGATCAAAAAATAGAAAATGTTAAAAATGTTTTTCATTAAACTGATAATTTTGTGAACTTAATTTGTGTATTATTTTTTATATTTTTTTATATTTTTTTCAACTTGAAAATGGCAATGTGCCGAAATATTTTTTTTATTAATTAAATAAAAATAGATTTTAAAGACTGATATAAGTGTTTTCAAAAATAATTCAAAAATAATATCTAGTTCAGTCAAAATATTAAAATATATTAATTCATTATATTGAATATTTTCGATGTTACGACGATATTTCAATAATATGATTTTTTTATTCTGTTTTATGATTTTATTATTTATACATACTTTGATGATGTGATTTGATTTGATTTTTGAATGGCATAAACAGTTCGAAGATATAAAATTCGGTAATTTATGTTATTTTGATCTAATGATTTTGGGTTCTAAAATACTATTCGATGATTTGATTTTTTGTACCGCGCCATATCATCGAAAATCATTTCATCGAAATATCAATTGAAATCGAAAAATAAAAATTCATACTATAGAGAAATCGAACATCCGAAAATCACAACATCGTAAATCATAAAGCCGAAAGTTCACATTGTCGAAAAGTTATTGAATCTAAAGATCGTTGCACCGAAAGTTTTTCGATGTTTCCAGTACATCATACCATCGAAAAATCAGATGGTCGAAATTCATAAAATAGAATAATAAAAAATATCATAACATAGCATCGAAAAATTAAATCATCGAATCATGTTTTAGAACCTAAAATCAGTAAAACGAAAGTTCATATGCCATCAAATTTCATATTATCTAATGGTTTTGAAATTGAAAAAGCATTAGATCGAAATATAATATGACCGAAAATTCATTTCGTCGAAAAGTCATTCCATCGAAATATCACACCACCGAAAATCGTATAATCGAAAATTTAATTCATAAAATCGAAAAACCAGATGATCGAAATTCATAAAACAGAATAAAAAATCATATTATCGAAATATCATATACCATCGAAAATTTTTGAAAAATCATTCAATCGAAAAACAGGGTATATATATTCTCCTCACACATAAAAATATTGTAAATTAAAATGTCAGATAGTTGACAGTATATTTAAACAATTATATTGATTTGTATTATATTTCTATTCCATTGCTTCAGGTTTCATAGGTTTTGGTGTGATTTGAGAGTATGTAGTCAAGCTCGTTCATGAACTTTATTGAAAAATGTTGACAGACTTTTTTTGTAGATTTTCTCATTTCCTAGTTATTCGAAATTTTATAAGGTTTGTGAGTTATTTGCATTTCAATTATAATCAATCATAAACAGTCAGTACACAATTTGAAAATATTCACGAATAATCTGTATGAAATGAATGTATAGAAATAAAATATAAATCAATATAATAGTTAATACTAGAAATCGTCCAGTGGCCCAAATCCCGCCATTGTACATAGACCTCCCAACAAAATAACTGCAACACATTATTTCAGAGTTTGTGATACATATAACATGAAAAAAAAGCAAAATAATTGAGTCTATTTGTCGATTAAATGATTTTTCGAAGTTATGAATTATTCATTATATCGAATATTTTCGATGTTATGATATATTGCGATATGATTTTTTATTCTATTATGAATTTCGATCATCTGATTTTTCGATGATATGATTTTTCCAGTACATCGAAAAAATGAGGATACTTTATGAGGATACAACTCCACACGTTTCACTTCGTGGTCAACAGTATCTAGATTACTGGCAGATGTATTTCTTCATATTGTTTTGCGAGGTGTTTATGCATATTCCAAGTCAAAACGAAATGCTTTTTTTTTTATTAATTAGTTAGACATGTTTAGCACACTAAATATGAAATATTCATTATTTAGACTCTTTGAATATCCGAAGATACCATGTCAACTACAAAGGAAGGAGATGAGGAAAATGGTAGGAGATGAGAAAAATGGAAGGAATGAGGATATAGGAATAACTATACTGATTCTTTTAAATGACGATGGACATTTTCTTTAAACATCTGAGGAGAATATTCATCGGGAAATACGGAGCCGGGCATTGAGTTCCATAATTTGACCACTCTATTAAAATAATCGTTCTGGAAGGACATAGTTCTACAACGAGGTATTTGGACAGCAAATGAGTGAGATAACTCTGAAGTTCTTGTTCGTCGATTAAATTGCGCACACAATGGAAGGATATTTTGAATTTCCTTAGAGGAGAATTCACTAAAGTTATATTTATAGTAGATTGACAATTCAGCCACATTTCTTCTGTGCTGGAGTGAATCAAGCTGATCCGTTAGTTCGGTATTACCAATCAACCTTATTGCTTTTCTCTGTACAGAGTCTAGACATTTTATTGTTGACTGACAAGCACCTCCCCAAACATGACAGCAGTACTCCATACATGGACGAATAAATGACTTGAAGATTAGCAAAATTTGCTCGGGATTGAAATACTTTTTACATCGACTCAAGAATCCTAATTTTTGCATTGCAGATTTAGCGAGGTTGAACACATGTTTATTCCATTTCAGGTTACTTTGAATATCCACTCCAAGAAGTCTAACTGATTCAACCTCACGCAATTCCTCATGGTTTATCTTAATAGGGAAATTTTTATGTCGTTCTATTCGTGAAAGACGACATAGTTTTGTTTTGGTTGGATTAAATGAAACAAGATTACGATCACCCCATTCCATTATACGAGCCAGGTCGTTGTTGATAGAATCAATTAGCAGCTCTCTATCAGTGGTAACTGCAGTATGAGATCGAAATTTAGGAGATGCATGTGATGCATGCAATGTGCTGTCATCAGCAAAACTATGGATTGGGTGCACTGTGGAATTAAGTAAGTCATTAATGTATAGAAGAAACAAGGTTGGTGAGAGTGCAGAACCTTGGGGAACCCCAGCATTGGTTGTGAAAATATTGGATGTGATACCATCTAAATTAACATGAAATTGGCGACCTGTAAGAAAACTATGAATCCATGAGACAGTAAGATGGTCTATGCCATAAGATTTTAATTTAGCTATGAGATTTTTATGCCACACTTTATCAAATGCTTTAGAAATGTCAAGTGAAATATTGAATGTTTCACCATGGTTTTCCAGCGATTTGTTCCAGAGATGGGATACGTAGGCTAACAGATCACCTGTTGCATGACTTCTACGAAAACCATACTGCTTATCATCTATAATTCGCGACATTTCCAAATAATCTATTAGATTGTAGTTAACATATTTTTCAAATATTTTAGCCAAAACCGACAGAATTGCAATTGGTCTATAATTGTTAGGGTCTGTCTTACTGCCTTTCTTTGATATGGGTTGAACGCTGGCCAGCTTCCAAGAATCGGGAAATATTCCGGTTTTATAAGATAAATAGAAAATTTTTGTTAAAATAGGAGCTAGTTGTCTAGCAAAGTTTTTAAGAATGAGGGGTGGGATACCATCGGGACCAGCGGATTTGTTGATATTGATAGAAAGAAGCATTTTCCGTACAATATTGCAACGAAAAATGATTGGTTTCATTTTCGTTTCAACTGGGGAAATGATTGTAGGAGAATGGAGAGGTTCAACTATGTTAGAGTTTTCTGCGAAAATACGACCCAAAAGATTTGCCTTCTCTTTTGAGTCGCTCACGGGAATGTCATTCAGAACTAAGGTTGGAATAGAGGATCGAGTAAAGTTGCTTTGGACTGATTTAACTGCTTGAAAAAAACTACGTGAGCCAGATGGGTGCTCGGCGAATTTCTTTGCTTTCTTCTGGATAAACGCATCTTTGTCCAAGTCTATTTTGTATTTACTAATATTTCTGGCTTTCTTATAGGCGCTATGGGTTTCAGGTGTTTTATTTGAGTTATACGTCTTAAATGCTTTGCGTTTATTCCTCACTGCCTCATCAACATCCCGCGTGAACCAAGGCTCAGTTTTAGGAGTGATTAATCGATTTGGAATAAACCGCCGCATTCCGTCTTTTATAATGTCAGAAATTCTTATTGCCGATGTGCTAGGATCTTGATCAACACAACAAATAGTTTTCCATGGTGTTTGATCATAAAAGTTTCTCAATCCCTCCCAATCAGCGCGATTATAATTCCAGACGCGACGAGGATTTGCTTTAATTGGCGTCGGTGATGTAAATTCTACTATTGCTGATATTAGTAAATGGTCCGATGTTCCCAGGGGTTGTTCAACTTTTGTCTTCGTAGTATCTGGTTCGTTTGTCAAGAACAGATCCAGCAAATTATTGTTATGATGTGAATTGTCTGCGATTCTGGTGGGACACTCTATCATTTGCGTCAAACCGTGATAATCTGCGAATATCAGTTCAGCTTGTCTTCCTACATCGTCAGTGCGCGATGAAAACTTAAGCCATTCTTTATTATGAATATTAAAGTCTCCAAGAATGACCAGTCTTGCTTTGGGATAGTCCGTGGTAATCTTTTCTAGATTAGCCGAAATTTGATCGAAAAAAGTACATCCAGGGGGGGAATTCGGAGATCTGTATAATCCTATTATAAACATAGTTTCATCAACACCTGAGATCTTCAGTGCTATAGAGTTATGGTGCTTAGAGTTCAACTCGTAGGCCTTAATTCTCATACATGAAAGTGAATTTCGAACAAATGCACAGACACCATGCTTGTTATAAAAGGAATGTTCCAATTCTTAACTAGGCATCCGGTATTTATCAAGATCCAATTTCGATGATTTACCACTGACAATTGTTTCCGTAAGAAATAATATGTCAGGTTTATTTTTTTCGATGTGGTGATGAACCTCGTTTAGGTTCGAATTTAGTCCTCTTATGTTTGTGAAATCAATTCTAAGCTGTTGGTTCACTTTGCGGCCATTTTGTTGAGACTGAGACTTACCCCTTGACATTGTAGGTGCAGTGACAGAAATTCGACCAGGTCTAAATTTCAACACTACACAATACAAGAAAATCTGGGTACCTCCGTCACAACAGTACGACACTAGATCGCAGCTGTAGCACGATAACTAAGAAACAACCGGGGGTAAAGACACTAAATAATAAGGATTTTACTAAGTGTATAAACTAATGTATTTATTTATCTGATTATACTTTATACTTAAGGAATAAAAAAAAATGTTTGAGGGAGAACCTGTATATTTATGGATTTCCAGAAACAATCAATAAAAGATAAAGAGCACTCTTGCAATAGAAACTAAATATATAATTTAATGCTATTTTACCTTTAGTGATCAAAAGGGGTGGGTATTAAAAATAATTAAACAATTAAGATACTGTACTATTACGGCAGCAGGCAAAAAAAAAACAATACATTTGCAGTGATGAAAATTGACCATAGATTTAGTTTTTATCAATGGTTGGGTTTAAGAAATTACTTTAAAACAAGTGGCGAGAGATAGCATTAAATTACAAAATTAGAATATGTAACAAATATATATATATATATAGTAAAATAAAATGTATACAACCTGCCAATTTTTAAAATCGGTTAATTATTTTTAACTTTTAACACTTAAAAAAAAAAAACTTTCTCTGGGGGCGTGTCTTGTTGGTGAAAGAGGATTGAATTTAAGAATCTTTTTTTTTTTAAACGGAGATGGGAATATTACTTTCTTTCTTTTATTTTACACAGATATATCACTAATAAGTTAAATGTGTTCTTTGTTGATAAATTGAAAATATTAATTTTTCCCTTAAATCTTTTTTTGGTAATCACTTATTTTTTCAGTTATAATATTACTTCACATCACTTCTCTTAATTTTTTTTTTGTTTTAATTGATAGACCTGTCATAAATGACATCCGTTCTGTTTGAAAGTAGAAAGTAGAAAGTAGAAAGTAGAAGCTATTCAAGCAGCGTGGTCTTCGTCCTAAATTTTGACTAGACCTGTTAAAGATTTCCTCTTTTGTCTCGATGTTTCTTTTTCTCATAGCGTATTAAAAGTCCAATATTAATAATAATTCAGATCTCTTCAAACTTCTATTCTATTTTGTTTTTAATCAAATGTGTTGTGTAGTATAGGAATTACAATATGTTTTATGTTTTTTGTAGAATGGATCACGTGTCAGGTCACATATTAAAATATGACATAGGCCAATATTTGTTGATAGGATAAAGGACATAAAAGTAAATTTATGAAAAAAATTTGAATGAATAAAACTAAAATTGGGTTACCAATGATCCAGCTAGTAACACATTCCTTGATCATGTGACACAATTTCTGGCTCATTAATTAAAACCCACATAAAGAATTATAGAAAGACTCGTTTCTTCGAGCAAGGAATAGCGTATACCGTTGACTGAATACCGCCAGCAACCCTAAGAAATAAATAACCTTGTAATGAAGAGCTTTGTCGTTGATGATCAACGACGAGGCATAGCAGGTCGCGTAGCTAATGAGGTTTTATTTTTGTGCTCCGGCTAATCACAGTATGGAGTCCGATTGGTAAACCCTGCTGCTCCAATACAAATGCAGACATGTACGCGTTTTTTCAAAATAGATCGGAAGTGGAAACAAATGCAAGTGTGAAAACGAGACTCTGGCGACCCCCTTCTACGAAAGAACCACGGTCGGCACGTTCAACCCCCTCACTCACTCACACATGCCCACACACACACACTCTCATTCACACCCCTAAATCATAAGAGTAAAAGAAAAGAAAAAAACAAAACAACAATCAAATAGACTCACCCATGGTTATATCCTCCTAGCCTCCAAAATCCGCCTGGTTTCAGCCCGCCATCACCACTGCCTATACGTTGATCAAAAATAAGATGCTGCCATTGATGGGAAGGAACAGTGAATCAATTGGTAATCAACAGCGTAGAACAAATTTTCATTTAAAATCGTTGAATAAATTATAATCAGGATCGCCGAAGAAATCGATGAATGAATTTTGATTTATATATCGTTGAATGAATATGTGTTTAAATCGTTGAATAACTATGTGTGCAGAATCGTCGAACAACTTGGTATTTGAATAGTGGAATAATTTGCAATCTCAATCGCGGCACAAATTTGTAACCAACCTTGATGAATAAGTTGTTACTTAAAATCGTTGAATAAATTGTAATCAGGATCGCCGAAGAAATCGCTGACTGAATTTTGATTTAATATCGTTGAATGAATATGTATTTAAATCGTTGAATAAATCTGTGTGCAGAATCGTCGAGCAACTTGGTGTTTGAATAGTTGAATAAATTGGCAATCTCAATCGCTGCACAAATTTGTAACCAACATTGATGAATAAAAAAATCGTTGAATAATTGGCAATCACGATCGCGGAATGAATTTGCAAACAAAGCTGATTTATAATTCTTTATTTAAAATTGTTGAATAACTATGGAGGCAGAATCGTCGAACAAATTGGTATTTAAATCGTTGAATAATTTGTAACCACGATAGCGGAACGAATTTGCAACCCAAAATTGATGAATGAATTTGTATTTAAATATCGTTGAATAAATTGGTAGTTAAATCGTTGATTAATTTGTAACCATAATCACTGAATAAATTTGTTAACAAAATTGATGAATAAAATTGGTATTTATATCGTTGAATAAATTGGTAGTTAAATCGTTGAATAATTTGTAACCATAATCACTGAATAAATTTGTTAACAAAATTGATGAATAAAATTGGTATTTAAATCGTTGAATAAATTGGTGGTTAAATCGTTGACCAAATCTATAATCAAATGCGATGAACGAACTGGTATTCACACTCGGTGAATAATTTGTAATCCGAATGGGTGAATAAAATTGTAGCCAAACTTTGATGAAAATTTTGCGTTGAAACAATATACCGTAGCAACAGCAAAACGGTGATACAATTGATGCGTCGAAACTCGGTGGTAATTAACCAAGAAAAATTGTATAACAATGTTGAGTAGAAATATGTTTAATAGCAAAACTTGTCATCGAGGTAGCGTTGAAACAGGGATAATTCCCCGTCGTAATAGTAAAGCTGTGATTTCAATGTTGCGAAAAAAAATTCGTAGCAATAGCAACTTTTGTTCATACAACTGTTGCGTCGAAATAACTCAGGCAATTGTTAAGAATCGTATAAAGTTTTGCCGTATGACAAATCCCGATCTCACGCAGAATGATATACCCAACCAATGACCTTACGTAGCTACCGGTAATAAAGAAACATTCCATAGCAACAGTAATGACATTTTAGCTGTTCAGAGTATTTTCTTAATTTTTATTATCCAACTAGGTTAACTTTACAATATTATCTTCGATACAGGCAGAAACATTAATTAATGTATTACAGTTAGTTATTACTAGTGAAACTGGCACGAATAAACTTTTCCTAGATAATCTTACATAGACACTAATTTTTTTGCTATCTATTTAATTACACAGTTAAAATTTTTTTTATATATAAACGTACACAGTTAAATTTTTTTCCATATATAGACGTACACAGATAAATTTTAATTATTTAATCTTCCTCAGGTAAATTTTCTTTAGTTAATCTTACACAGATAAATTTTTTATATATAAACGGGCACAGATAAATTCTAATTATTTAATCTTCCTCAGGTAAATTTTCTTTAGTTAATCTTACACAGATAAAATTTTTTTATATCTAAACGTGCACAGATAAATTTTAATTATTTAATCTTCCACAGACAAATTTTCTTTAGTTAATCTTACACAGAAAAATTTTTATATACAAACGTACATAGATAAATTTTATTTAGTTAATCTTCCACGGACAAATTTTCTCTAGTTAATCTTACACAGATAAATTTTTTTTTTTTTGTATAAACGTACACAGATAAATTTTAATTATTTAATCTTCCACGGACAAATTTTCTCTAGTTAATCTTACACAGATAAATTTTTCTTTATAATAACTCATGCATCGATAGAAATAATTTTCTTTTATATTAGATTTTGGCTTTCATGTTAAAGGTTTTAGAAATTCTGTCAAACCTCGGTATTCTTCTCCTTATTAAATCTGTTTTGTTATATTTCGTTTATGAATTTGAAATGGTGCAAGTATTATGGAGAACCAAATAGAAGTAAACAAAAAAATGAATACTCAAATGACACAGTACAATCACTGACCATACTTGTAAGTCGGCAGTCTACTATCTTAGTTAATTGGTATACAAAACCAAATCAAATTAATTACTGTTTCTTCTGCCGTAATCGTCATTTAGGTTTTAGATTATTCCGGATACAATCTACCTTACATGCGAACAAACTGGATAATTCCTGGATCTTCGTATTACACGACAAAACAAAACTGACCTACTTGTTATTCGCGCAGAGTTACCGGATTTAATTAACTAACAAAATTAGATTTTGACTAGCGGCAATAAAAATAATAGTTTATGCACTCTCACCAATATGTCCGGCCTCTGTTGTCATGTGACGGCCATCGATCCAAAAAAAGCACTGCACGATACGCAGAAAATAGTTTACTTACTTCTAACAGGCTTCACTCCACTTATATAATTGGTTATTGACTTCAAATGGCAGCACACATTCCGTATCACAACACAGCATCAACCGTCCCGGATGTTTTTCTTGCTTTCGTTTTTCTTTATGGAATTTTTATATTTGCGAAACTACCATTTTTAATTACAACATTCCACTACGAGATGTCAAAAAAACGAAAACACCTGTTTTAAGAGTTGACAAAAGTAATAGACTACACGAATTGAAATCTAATCGAATAAGAAAAACACAAACCTACAGTCGATCCCTATATACCCAAAAAAAAAATTCCTTTTTGAAAATCGAAAAAACTTGAATATCGAGTTTCAGATATAAAACAATTAATTTAAAACAAGTGTTAGGAAATTTTTATAGTTAGACAAAACTGTTTGGTTTTTCAAAGTAATGCGCAAAACCAATTTTACGATATAACTTATTTCCGATTCATTAATATCATTTATCATTGAATCTAGAATGAATAAATTGCAGGTTTTAATCGACGTTAAGGCGTTCAGGTATATAAAAAAAACAGTGAAGGTCGGTTTTTTGTAACGAAAAGATTGTTTGAAGTAAATTTTATTTTTGATTTGTTGTTTGTTTCTTTTTCATGCAAAGAGAAAAAAAATTGAATGTATAACAAAGCAAGATAATACTTCTTGCACGTTAATGACTGTAAAAATAAGCGCACAGCCGTTGTAAGGTTTTAGAAAGCTTCGTCGTGTAATTAAGTTTGATAGTTAGAGAATTCAAATTGAAACAATAGAGGGAACCAAAGCGGGTGGAAACATAATATGAGTGAATTTTAGTGAATTGCAAAAATAAAATAGCGATGTTTATATAGACAATATTTAAGGAAAAATTTTTACATTCATGCAAATTTTTTCTTTTTGATCAAAATGTAAGTTTACTATAGGTAATGAAAACATTCAATTAATTAACATTTAAAATCAATTAGTGCAATGAGTACAATTCTCCTCAAATATGTCTGTCCAGCTAACGAAAATTTAGTTAAATTTTAAGAAAAAATAGGAAAACTATGAGTGATGGGGACTAAAAGAAATATGACTATGGATGGTGAATGGATGAGAAACTATTATGAGCGGTACCGGATAACCTAAGAAATGACGACTAATGAAGCTGTGACTATACCACAATATGTTCAGTCTATCCATTACAGGACAAGTGCTTTTTGGAAGAACACCTTCGCCCAAAAAGAAGTTGAAAAAAAAAACAAAAGGCATAGACTGGTCTCCAATGGATCTTGTGTACCCACATTCGTTCGGTGAGGCACTTCAATGTTCATGACAGAATTAGCAATCACATCGATCGGTATTACACAGCCCAATCTTAACAGAAACAAATTATTTATGACTATACAAAAAAAAAATCTTGGAGGGGTAGCGAGAAAGCAGGTATTCTACTCTATTGCAGGCGATGGACAACTAAAAATCTTCCAGACCCAATTTCGGGCAGATCTGGGGGTTCCCGAGGTTCTAACGTCAAAAAAAATTATATTCAATCTGCTACAAGTTCGAAAAATATAACATCGTTGGACTGATTCCTTTAAGGAAGTAGCCGACACCAGTCCGCTCTTACGTTATGCAGGCTCGCAACCCACACCTGAACCAACACGAGTCTCATGCTTCTCCGACTACGATAGCCGGGCCACACTGTTGTACGCTTCCAACCCAATGACTCTGAAGGCTGAAAAAAAAAAAAAAAACTGTTCACATAGTTTCAAGGTAACCAATTGAACCAAACTCAATACATTCGATCTCGGAATTTTCGCTGGCAAATAGTCAAAAACAGAAAAAAAAATTTTTGAAACAAGACCCGAACACCAAAGTTGAAACACACTTGCTGAACTGTTAATTCAAAACGAAACCAATAATCTTGACCTGCAATGGCTGGGAAACACAAGCGAAATTCATTGTCCTACTGACCAAAAAAAAACATAGCTCATTACCGATGTTAGGCGCGAATGTCCTTGGAATGGTAAACACCTCTACGTTTAGAAGCCAGGTCCTCCAGTTCGTAAGCAGCGCTACCTACCAACCTTATTACTCTGGCCTCAATAAACTTCTGTGCAAGTTTAGCCGATAATTTCTTACCGGCGTCACTCAAAATAAAGTTCCTTCGGAACACCGTATCACCTGGTTTAAACAAAGTTAACCGGGCTCGTAAATTGTATCTTTCAGCACTTTTGACAAATGCTTCGGCAGTTAAATCAAGAATTCGAATTCGAATCTTATTAAGATAATCAGGTCGCAGAATCGTTTCACCCGGATCATGAAGACTATTCAGTCGTCTCAGCAATTCATATGACGAACCATGAGTCACCATAGGTATTCCAAACATTGCGTAATATGGGGAACATTTAAGAGTTTGGTGAAGAGAACAACGTAGTGCACAAGCGATCTCGCTCAAGTGCAGATCCCATTTAGAATGCTCCTCCTTTAAGTAGGCTCGAATACCAGATAAAACACTCCTATTTATCCGTTCAGAAGCGTTAGCTTGAGGTGAATATAACGCTAGTAATGTATGTTTCACTCCGTGCTTCGCCAAGAAATCTTCAAATAGTTTAGACTTGAACTGCGTCCCATTATCGGACACAATAACTTCGGGACAACCAAATACGTGAAAGACATTGGTAGCCAATAGATGACAAATTGGTTCAGCAGTTAGTTTCCGTAAAGGAAACAAAAAGGGATATTTCGTAACATGATCTAATACTACAAGAATAGCGATATTCCCGGCCTTTGAACGGGGATAAGGGCCAAAAATATCGATATATAATCGCTGACCGATTCGTTCTGTTTTCATCTGCGACACCATGGGAGCACGAAGTGGAACATTAGTTGCTTTAATTTCTTTGCAGGTCTTACAATTTCCTATGTACGATTTAACCTGGGTATACATACGAGGCCAGTAGTAAAATTTACGAATATTAAACAAGGTTTTTGCTAGACCTCCATGAGATGAGGTAGGTGGATTGTGGGCCCTTGCAATACACTCGTCAGTGCATTCCTCAGGTAACCACAATTTCCAAACCTCACCCTCTGAAGGAATATCAAGATCTAGACAAGCCAATCGTTTATAAACCCGACCAGAAATTACTTTCAGATCAGGCAATGTACCGTCTGCTTCGGTAACCAGATTTACCAACTCCAAATATCGAGAAAAGTTGAAGAAAGGGGAATTAAGATCTAATTCAGGCACTGGACACAGTTCAGAAATGATATCGACAGAGTCACGTCTTGATAGAGTGTCAGGAACAGTATTTAATTTTCCTTTTCGGTACTCAATATCAAAGACGTAACCCTGCAATTTCAAGCTCCAACGAGCCAATCGACCAGAAAGGTCTTTTTGTTGCATTAACCATTTTAATGAAGCATGGTCAGTTATGATCTTAAAGGCCTGACCCTCGACATACGCTCTAAATATCTTTACTCCCAGTACGGCGGCTAGACACTCTTTCTCACTAGTTGAGTAATTGCGTTGCGCAGAATTCAGTTTTTTGGACATGTACGCTATGGGATGTTCCATACCGTCCATGCCACACTGTAGTAATACACAACCTATACCGTCATTGCTAGCGTCGCACTGGAGAGTAAAGGGTTTAGTGTAGTCGGGATTTATGAGAACTGGTGCTGATATGAGAGCATTTTTGAGATTTACAAATGCTGTTTCAGCTTCTGGGGTCCATACGAATTTAGTAGAATTTTTCTTCAACAAATCTGATATCGGAGAGGACATAGCAGAGAAATCGGATATGAAACGGCGATAATAACCCGCCATACCCAAGAAGCGTCGAATCTGTTTGGGTGTTCGAGGTGTAGGAAATTCTGATATAGCCTGAGTTTTATCAGGATCGATTTTGAGCTTACCACCTCCCACGACGTAACCTAAATATTTGACATCCGGCAAGAGAAACTTACTTTTTTCCACATTAATCGTCAAGTTCGCACGTCTAAGACACGGGGACATATCTTCTAACAATTTCAGATGGGCCTCAAAGGTATCTGTAACTATTAGGAGATCATCCAAGTATACAAAGACGCACGACTTGAGATGTGGAGGAATTACTTGGTCCATCAATTTGGTCATTGTTTGCGGCGCATTGCACAGTCCGAAAGGCATTCTTAGGAACTGATACAATGGCCGCCCTGGGACCGTAAAAGCAGTTTTCTCTCGGGAGTGTTTTTCTAGCGGTATCTGCCAGAAAGCGTCTTTCAGATCCAAACTAGAAATGAAATTGCTCTGTGGCAGACGACTTAAGATTCCATCTATCTGTGGAAGGGGGTAAGCTTCCTTTTTAGTAACTGTATTGACCTTTCTACTATCCAAACAAAGACGATTCTTCCCAGGTTTGCGAATTAAAACCACAGGACTTGACCATGGACTGTTTGAAACCTCTATAATACCCAGAGATAACATTCTATCCAGTTCTTCTCCCATCAGTTTCTCAATGGCGGGCGATATTGGATAGTGTCGTTGCTTGATGGGAGCTGCAGTCCCCACATCAATAACGTGTTCCATCAAATGTGTTCGACCCAGACCCATTTTTGAAAATGATGGTAGAAGCTGAATAGTGTTTTGTAGACGTGCTTGATTGTCCATAGACAATTCTGAAATTCCTGACTCCTTAGTTGAAAAGGTAGGTAATTCAAATCTCGGGTTAAACAAACCAAAAGCGTTAAAGAAATCTATACCTAGGTATAGATCTTGAGTTAAAGACGGGATAACGAAGACATCCAGGGTTCTGACTTGGTTCATAAATGAGATCTTTGTTTTTACAAACCCCAAGATCTTCTGTCTTTGGCCATCGGCAGTACGAACTACGGCAGACGAATAAGTCAGAAGGTCTGGAGTCTGTACGATTTCTTTAGCAAAATCACCTCCAATTACAGTCAAGGACGCTCCACTATCCAACAGTCCAGTATGTTGTTTACCCAATATCGACACTGTGGCATAAGATCTCACATCGTTGGCCAATTTCACAATAGAGGAAATGGTTTTAGTTTTAAACAAATGACGTTGTTGCCAATAAATACGAGAACGGAGCGCAGAGCGCGATGGAAGTTTCAAAGATGATAATGAATCGACAAATATGTTTGAGCGTATTTTCAGGTATTCGTTCAATCGTTGCTGGAACGATTTGATTTTGGTCCATAATGGAGGTGGTTCAGTATGATCGGGTGTTCGTTTCAACAATTTCACATCAGTATCATGAGTGGGTACTAATGTAACCGAAGTAGTATTCAACGGGTGTCCTATCAGATTGGAAGTTGAGGTTAGGTTCGACCGTGTATCGGGTACTAATAGGTTAGTGGGAGTGGTAGATTAAACAACCGAAGGATCAGGAGATAAATTAAATTTGGTCTCAGACGATTCTAAGACAGGTCCTGGGAGCGAGAAAAGGTGTTGGGATTCTGGCCCCCCCTTCGGTTTCCCTGACAATTTTCACAATTAGGACATAACACATCGTCCTTCCCACATCCCCAACAAAACAATCGCTGAGATTCACGACAATCGTGCCACCGATGACCAGGTCGTTAACAGTTCCAACAAATAGTTGAACTGGTTATTCGTTTCATATTAGGTGCAGGCTGTATTGCCGCGAGTTCGTTGGATGTAATGGGCAACGATTCAGTTGGCAATTCGCTAATTTGAATTTGTGAGAATTCATGACCCAAGTCCACTTCTGACACCGGTCTAGAAGGTCTAATATTATAATCTCGCGATCTGGTTACTGACTCGGCCCATAATTTTTCGCGATCACGGCAGAGCTGGCGCAGATGTTCTAGTCCATAAATGGTGACATATAGAAGCTCCCTTCTAATTTCCAATCGTAAGTTGTTGCGAATCAGGGATAATAACTCTGCGTCCGACATCGGTAACCGTAGTTTATCGGCCAGTCGATAAATTGATTGTAAGAATTCGTCAAACAATTCAGTGGGCCGTTGTTTCCTGGCCCTCATCCGCTCCTTCACTTCTTCGTCCGTCTGCCGGTCCTGAAATTCTATTCGCAGAGCATGACATAAGTCAGTCCAAATAAGCTGTCGGTTCTGGCGAAAATATCTCCAGAACCAATCAGCTGCTCGATCGGTGAACAACAGGTACAGACAACGGGTAACAATAGAAAAATCGCTATTTAAACACATCTCTGTCAGCCGCTCTATTCTGAAGATGAACGCTTCAACATCCAGACCATCGGGTCTGCCTGAGAACGTTACGTTCCAATTTCTAACTGTGGTAGAGTGCTGATCGAGATGTGTTCGTATTCTAACTGGAGCAAGAGCAGGTTGAGGTTCAGCAAACATTGGTGGTACTGGTACATTATTTTGCACAAACGTATTTACTGGCGTATAATTTGAATGAACCGATGGATGACGCGGGGTGGTGGGTGATACTGCTAGAGGTAACAACACTTCAGGTGCTGGAGCACGTGATTGCATCATTGAGTGATTAATTCTCGAAATTTCCTGATCGATGTGTGCATTTACCGCTTCCTGAAAACCGTGATCTTCCGCTGCAGCGGCACCATATATGGGAGATCGTTGAGCTATATTCACTCGCACTTCATCAGCGAGTCTAGATCGCGGAAGGCGGTTTGCCAAGGGAGTAGAAGAGTGTTGATTTCCGATACTAGGACGACGTTGCCAACCTGCGGTAATAGAGCGAGTCACAGGTCTCGGTGGAGGTGGTACCACCGTATCATTAGTTTTATCCATCCCTCGAGGTAACCTCTGTAAGTCGGCACGTTCGCACGCGGCTCGACAAATCGGGCAGGTACCATTCTGCAGCAACCAGTCGTTGAGACAGATGTCATGAAAGAGATGGTTACACCGAGTGAGGAGTTTTACGTCGGCCGGCACTATTTCGTGTTGACAAACAGCACACGAGCTGGACCTGTCCAGAACGTCAATCTTATCAACAGCAGACATTATGAAAACTCAAACCGCCACACAGTACCAGACCAATAAAGACAAGTATAAGGAGAGCGAAAAGAAAATTGATACACTATCAAATGCGAGCGTTGAAGCCAGAATAAACAATTTATTTATTAACAAAAGAAAATGATTTTATTACAATATTTACTTCAAATCTATTAGAGCAGAATTCAAAGTGTTGTATGAAAATTCCGTTATTCAAACCTTAAACAGCTGCGCGATATTCTTTTGCAATTCGACAATTATATCAAATCAGATTTATTATTATCTTGATATTATTTTATTACTATTTACGATTGTTTTCCAAGGTGCTGATATATGAACCGAACAAAGATAAACGGTGAGATTTGAGAGAAAATAAGTATACTACAAATATGGCAGAAGATGGCAATTATGAAAAAGTTCAGACCCAATTCCGGGCAGGTCTGAGGGTTCCTGATTCTCAAAACGGAGTGACAGACAAAAAAAAATTACAGAAGTACGGCAAGCCTACCGGTTAGACAAGGAGAATGCTTTAAATTTAACTACCTTACGTATAACAATCAACATACGCATAATATATACATATGCATGATATATAAAATACAATACGTAAAATATTTAAATTATGTTCTTAATATTATTCTAAATTCAGAAAAAAAAATTCTTAAACTTGACAGGCAACATAAAATGTAAAGTTAATATTTTAAATTTAACTACCTTACGTATAATGATTAACAAACGTATGATATATACATACATATAATACATGAAATATAATACGTAAAATATTTAAATTATATTCTTAATATTATTTTGAATTCAGAAAAAAGAAACTGACAATTAACATGAAACATAAAATGTACTTAAAGTTAATGTTCGCTTTAAAGTTGGTGGTAAAAATCCCCTTTTTGGCATTCGATCTATTCTTCTTATGTAAGTATATTCTTTACTTTGTTTGTAATGTATTATTTAATGTTATTGTATTGAATTATTTGATTAATGGTGGACCTACAATATATCGAAAAAGAATATTTAGTTTCTAATATTATCAGCGGTTTAATTGTTTATTTATTTATTTTTCATATAAGTATTTATCAATATTTATTTATTTATTTATAAATATTTATAAAATTTTTTATTTATAGATATTTATTTATTATTTTTTTGTGTATAAATATTTATTTATTTATTTTTTGTATAAATATTTATTTATTTATTTTATTTGTGTATAAATATTTATTTATTTATCTTTTGTATAAATATTTATTTATTTATTTTATTTGTGTATAAATATTTATTTATTAATTTATTTACTTATTTTTGGTATACAAATATATATTTATTTATTGTCGGATGGAGGAAAGTTGGATCCAACCACGGGGTGTCCATCACTCCGGGGTTGAAAGTGCCCATCGCCGTTCTTTCTATTTAGTTTGTTTGTTGAAATTTGGTTGATTATTTAGGGACCAATGAAAATTGAAATTATAAACTACGTTAAAGGATGGGAAATGGGGAAGGAAAAGGGAAGAAGAGGGGATGTAAAAGGATGGGAAAAGGTAGGGTGGGAAAGGAATAAGACGGGGTATGTGCTGATGGGATTTCACCCAGCTGACAAGTGCTGACGGGATGGCCAGAAGATAAATCCTCTGGACCACCATTCGATCATCAACACCCGTCAACTGCGATCCACACCACCAACACATACGGACGAGGTGCTATGACCTGAGTGGATCCAGTCAACCACGGCATAAAAGCTGAGCGGACATCTTCCCTCAGTAGCTGATCGGGCTACTTTGGAAAATGTCCCTCAGTATTATCCATGGGGAACCGAAACACTCAGGCCATAGGAAACCAATATTGTCGGGAGGGGACTCTAACGTTTAGACAATATCAGTTCGGACTGGACTCTGAGGACACCACGAACCCGAAGCCTGACCAGGTGACCAGACTCGGACGAGAATTGGCGTATACACCAATACACGTCAGTCTAGGTCTGACACCTGAATCACCTTCGGCCCTCGTGACATCGCCAGAAACCCAGCCCGTAACTAGGGTCCGTGGGGTTGTAATGCCCATTGGGAATACTTCCTAAGAAATATTCCCACCCTTGCGTTATCAAAAAAAACAAAAGGATGAAACGTTGCTGGAGGCGTAGGGACGCAACTCCCCATCAAAGAAAAGTCTGAGGGATCTCAGACTTCCTTTGCTCCTGCGCGTGTGAAGCAGGGAGCTGCTTCTACGCCGCCAGAGTCTTTTAGCTATTGCTTGTGGAAATTAAAATTAAATTTGAAGAAAAAATTTAAAAAAAAAATTTTTCAAAGTTTTTTGAAAATATGGAGGGACTCCTCCAGAGTCCTACATTGCTGTAGAACCCTTAGAGAAGCCCCACGTTGGGCGCCAATTTGTAATGAAGAGCTTTGTCGTTGATGATCAACGACGAGGCATAGCAGGTCGCGTAGCTAATGAGGTTTTATTTTTGTGCTCCGGCTAATCACAGTATGGAGTCCGATTGGTAAACCCTGCTGCTCCAATACAAATGCAGACATGTACGCGTTTTTTCAAAATAGATCGGAAGTGGAAACAAATGCAAGTGTGAAAACGAGACTCTGGCGACCCCCTTCTACGAAAGAACCACGGTCGGCACGTTCAACCCCCTCACTCACTCACACATGCCCACACACACACACTCTCATTCACACCCCTAAATCATAAGAGTAAAAGAAAAGAAAAAAACAAAACAACAATCAAATAGACTCACCCATGGTTATATCCTCCTAGCCTCCAAAATCCGCCTGGTTTCAGCCCGCCATCACCACTGCCTATACGTTGATCAAAAATAAGATGCTGCCATTGATGGGAAGGAACAGTGAATCAATTGGTAATCAACAGCGTAGAACAAATTTTCATTTAAAATCGTTGAATAAATTATAATCAGGATCGCCGAAGAAATCGATGAATGAATTTTGATTTATATATCGTTGAATGAATATGTGTTTAAATCGTTGAATAACTCTGTGTGCAGAATCGTCGAGCAACTTGGTGTTTGAATAGTTGAATAAATTGGCAATCTCAATCGCTGCACAAATTTGTAACCAACATTGATGAATAAAAAAATCGTTGAATAATTGGCAATCACGATCGCGGAATGAATTTGCAAACAAAGCTGATTTATAATTCTTTATTTAAAATTGTTGAATAACTATGGAGGCAGAATCGTCGAACAAATTGGTATTTAAATCGTTGAATAATTTGTAACCACGATAGCGGAACGAATTTGCAACCCAAAATTGATGAATGAATTTGTATTTAAATATCGTTGAATAAATTGGTAGTTAAATCGTTGATTAATTTGTAACCATAATCACTGAATAAATTTGTTAACAAAATTGATGAATAAAATTGGTATTTATATCGTTGAATAAATTGGTAGTTAAATCGTTGAATAATTTGTAACCATAATCACTGAATAAATTTGTTAACAAAATTGATGAATAAAATTGGTATTTAAATCGTTGAATAAATTGGTGGTTAAATCGTTGACCAAATCTATAATCAAATGCGATGAACGAACTGGTATTCATACTCGGTGAATAATTTGTAATCCGAATGGGTGAATAAAATTGTAGCCAAACTTTGATGAAAATGTTGCGTTGAAACAATATACCGTAGCAACAGCAAAACGGTGATACAATTGATGCGTCGAAACTCGGTGGTAATTAACCAAGAAAAATTGTATAACAATGTTGAGTAGAAATATGTTTAATAGCAAAACTTGTCATCGAGGTAGCGTTGAAACAGGGATAATTCCCCGTCGTAATAGTAAAGCTGTGATTTCAATGTTGCGAAAAAAAATTCGTAGCAATAGCAACTTTTGTTCATACAACTGTTGCGTCGAAATAACTCAGGCAATTGTTAAGAATCGTATAAAGTTTTGCCGTATGACAAAGCCCGATCTCACGCAGAATGATATACCCAACCAATGACCTTACGTAGCTACCGGTAATAAAGAAACATTCCATAGCAACAGTAATGACATTTTAGCTGTTCAGAGTATTTTCTTAATTTTTATTATCCAACTAGATTAACTTTACAATATTATCTTCGATACAGGCAGAAACATTAATTAATGTATTACAGTTAGTTATTACTAGTGAAACTGGCACGAATAAATTTTTCCTAGATAATCTTACATAGACACTAATTTTTTTGCTATCTATTTAATTACACAGTTAAAATTTTTTTTATATATAAACGTACACAGTTAAATTTTTTTCCATATATAGACGTACACAGATAAATTTTAATTATTTAATCTTCCTCAGGTAAATTTTCTTTAGTTAATCTTACACAGATAAATTTTTTATATATAAACGGGCACAGATAAATTCTAATTATTTAATCTTCCTCAGGTAAATTTTCTTTAGTTAATCTTACACAGATAAAATTTTTTTATATCTAAACGTGCACAGATAAATTTTAATTATTTAATCTTCCACAGACAAATTTTCTTTAGTTAATCTTACACAGATAAATTTTTATATACAAACGTACATAGATAAATTTTATTTAGTTAATCTTCCACGGACAAATTTTCTCTAGTTAATCTTACACAGATAAATTTTTTTTTTTTTTATATAAACGTACACAGATAAATTTTAATTATTTAATCTTCCACGGACAAATTTTCTCTAGTTAATCTTACACAGATAAATTTTTCTTTATAATAACTCATGCATCGATAGAAATAATTTTCTTTTATATTAGATTTTGGCTTTCATGTTAAAGGTTTTAGAAATTCTGTCAAACCTCGGTATTCTTCTCCTTATTAAATCTGTTTTGTTATATTTCGTTTATGAATTTGAAATGGTGCAAGTATTATGGAGCACCGAATAGAAGTAAACAAAAAAACGGATACTCAAATGACACAGTACAATCACTGACCATACTTGTAAGTCGGCAGTCTACTATCTTAGTTAATTGGTATACAAAACCAAATCAAATTAATTACTGTTTCTTCTGCCGTAATCGTCATTTAGGTTTTAGATTATTCCGGATACAATCTACCTTACATGCGAACAAACTGGATAATTCCTGGATCTTCGTATTACACGACAAAACAAAACTGACCTACTTGTTATACGCGCAGAGTTACCGGATTTAATTAACTAACAAAATTAGATTTTGACTAGCGGCAATAAAAATAATAGTTTATGCACTCTCACCAATATGTCCGGCCTCTGTTGTCATGTGACGGCCATCGATCCAAAAAAAGCACTGCACGATACGCAGAAAATAGTTTACTTACTTCTAACAGGCTTCACTCCACTTATATAATTGGTTATTGACTTCAAATGGCAGCACACATTCCGTATCACAACACAGCATCAACCGTCCCGGATGTTTTTCTTGCTTTCGTTTTTCTTTATGGAATTTTTATATTTGCGAAACTACCATTTTTAATTACAACATTCCACTACGAGATGTCAAAAAAACGAAAACACCTGTTTTAAGAGTTGACAAAAGTAATAGACTACACGAATTGAAATCTAATCGAATAAGAAAAACACAAACCTACAGTCGATCCCTATATACCCAAAAAAAAAATTCCTTTTTGAAAATCGAAAAAACTCGAATATCGAGTTTCAGATATAAAACAATTAATTTAAAACAAGTGTTAGGAAATTTTTATAGTTAGACAAAACTGTTTGGTTTTTCAAAGTAATGCGCAAAACCAATTTTACGATATAACTTATTTCCGATTCATTAATATCATTTATCATTGAATCTAGAATGAATAAATTGCAGGTTTTAATCGACGTTAAGGCGTTCAGGTATATAAAAAAAACAGTGAAGGTCGGTTTTTTGTAACGAAAAGATTGTTCGAAGTAAATTTTATTTTTGATTTGTTGTTTGTTTCTTTCTCATGCAAAGAGAAAAAAAATTGAATGTATAACAAAGCAAGATAATACTTCTTGCACGTTAATGACTGTAAAAATAAGCGCACAGCCGTTGTAAGGTTTTAGAAAGCTTCGTCGTGTAATTAAGTTTGATAGTTAGAGAATTCAAATTGAAACAATAGAGGGAACCAAAGCGGGTGGAAACATAATATGAGTGAATTTTAGTGAATTGCAAAAATAAAATAGCGATGTTTATATAGACAATATTTAAGGAAAAATTTTTACATTCATGCAAATTTTTTCTTTTTGATCAAAATGTAAGTTTACTATAGGTAATGAAAACATTCAATTAATTAACATTTAAAATCAATTAGTGCAATGAGTACAATTCTCCTCAAATATGGACAGACATATTTAGCTAATGAAGCTAATGAAAATTTAGTTAAATTTTAAGAAAAAATAGGAAAACTATGAGTGATGGGGACTAAAAGAAATATGACTATGGATGGTGAATGGATGAGAAACTATTATGAGCGGTACCGGATAACCTAAGAAATGAAGCTGTGACTATACCACAATATGTTCAGTCTATCCATTACAACCTTAGCTAGTGACATCTCATTGCTTTTGCCAGTGGTATATGATATCTCATGTTAACTCGTATGTCAATAGCAGGAACTGGAGTACCCAGGATTGTCACACCCGTAAATCAAAAATAAAAAAGTTAACAAATCAACCAAAACTAATTCCTCCATGCGGTAAATTTATGAGATTTTGAAAAGCAGGTCGACATAATACCCTCACGACGCGGCGTATACATTTGTTGTAAGTGCGTTGGTTAGTCGTTTAAAATATTCTCAAATATGTGTGTTTTTTTGGTTTTCTACATGAATTAACTATAAACTTGCACAACTTTTTTAAAATTGGTAATTGTAATTTCAATTTATAAATTAAACATCATGATATAACAATATGAAAGGTTGACCACTTACCGTTATACATTTTTACTCAATCATATTTAAAATAAAGCAAAACTAATTATATATTATGCAGACACGAAGACTTATGTATATTTTCAATAACAATCTTAATAATAGTAATAAAACTAATAATAATAATGACAATAAATGTTGCGTGCAGATTATTCGTTCATTAACATTCCATTGGGAATCAATTTCTATAAGTTGATTCCAATTATGTAAAAAAACCTTTTTGCATTGGACAATGAATTAGATATGGCGAAGATATTTAATTTCCTTAATATGAAAAATTAGAAGAACTTTATCAAAAGTTATCTGGTTTGCTTTCTACATTTTAAAACTTACCTTATTCATAAACTCTTTTACCTGCATTCGCTGAAAAAATGTTACAATTTTAAAATTGAACTAGATTTCATATTTACAAAAATTAGACGTTCTATAACGGAAAAATAAATAATAATAAAGATGAAAAAACAATTTAAGGTCAAACTATATTAAATTGAACTATTTGATCTTAGTTTTATTAAGAAAAAACATGATACATTTTTTCATTGTCATAAAAATAAACTAACCAATACTTTTTTTTATCACGAAAGTGTAATGAAATGTTTCATGTTTGTAAAATTGCAAAATAAATATAAACAGAAGAATCTGTCACGTGTCTGATTGTTTGTACGATTATTGAACAAAATGTAGGTCGAGCGGGCAAGCAACTTGTACTGATTATTTTTATCAAAAGAACTCATCTTCTTAATCCATTTTTTAAAGCCAACCACCATTTTGTCAAAGCCAACCACCTTGTAATCGGTTTAATTTTTTTTAAAAAACTTAATGTAATCTTTTATTCCAAATACTAATTATGACCGAATAATAGAAAATAAGCAGATTTGAAGTTCAAAAAACTAAAAATATAATCGGGGACAAAAGTGAATCATTCCACTAATACTCGCTTGAAAAAGCAAGTCAATTGTTTTAATAATTTCTTATTTACTGATTAGTAGGAAAAACTTACAAACATTAGTACAGTTATGGGTTAATCTGATTGATTGCTAATAAAAATAGTTAAATCTTTAACGAGAGACTGTAAAAACAGTTCAAAAAACTCTAACCAAATGTTTTACATAAACTTAGGTTCTATACCTATACGTCTAATACGCAAGTTGAAATTGCAGAAGAATCAATTTCCAGGTTTGTGAAAGAGAAACGAACGTACGAACTGATGTTCATATATGAATATAAATAGTTTTTTCGGCAAACGGCAGTAAAGTTTAACTTTACTGCCGCTAGGGAGTTAGTTAAAGTCTTACTTTTTTGACTGCGGCTGCAAAAGTAACGCCATTTTTATTTTATACTACGGCGGCTGTAAAGTAGTATTAGTTATTTGTTATTCTGTTATTTTTTTCAAACAAATTGTATAACTATGACAACAAAAAATAAGTTGATTCTCATTGGATTATGATATTTTGAATTATTGAATAACTATGACAACAAAATAACAACTACATATTTCAATTAGTCACATTGTGTGAGAATTATTTACATTGAATATCGTAAGACAAGAGAAATTGGATTATGAAATTTTGAAAAGGCTGCTTTGATAAAAAAATTTTATTCATACAAATTTAAATGCTTTTTTCTCTTTTTTGTAAGTAATTATGACGATAAAAATTCATATTTATAAAAATTTTGATGTATTAATTTATTATTTATAAAAATTTAAACGTTTGCCGAAAAAATAGTGTATTTAATTCGGAGCTAAAGTGACTTTTTGTGTATCGTCTATAATTGTCAAACTATAGACTCAACACAAAAAGTATCACTTTAGCTCCTAATTAAATAATGTACTATTCTACGATAGTATATGAACATTCTATTTGTATGCAGGTTTTACCGTCTGTGAAAGTGCCATTTTCTCTCTAGTGAAAAATTATTTTCTCTAAATTGTTGTTGCTATTAAATTTTCATTTTTTTTGTTCGTAAACTTGCCACACTCGACGCTGTCACGTCTCGTGAAAAAATATTCACTTACGAAAAACACAGTGGTTACATCTCTTGTAGCAAAATATGCAATTCTACGACAGCATATGAATAATATGTTTACATTCAGGTTTAATCACAACTGTGAAGGTGGATTTTTTCCTCGCTAGTTAGTGAAATATGACACCAAGGTAGAGATCAGCATGTTTTTCTCCCGAGGTGTGTTAGGGCTAGCGCTACATATCACTGAGGGAGATGACATGCTCTTCCGAGTGTACATACTATTTTTTGCATGCTGTCAGTTTAATCATGATATTAAAAACTAAATTCTGATCATTTTAAAAAAAAGAAAATAATAAATTTTAGTTTCCATCATAGTATTCGGTTTTTATGTAATACCTATATTTCTTCAACTTTATCGTAAATATGATATGATATGTACCACGATTCTGGTTCTGTGAGAAAAAATGAAGTGGAATGGAACTATTTTTTTCCCCCGAATTTCTCATGAAATAATTCAATTCCACTAATTGGTATTCTCGTTCTCTTTTCGAGATATCTTTTTTAGTACAAGTTCTAAGCTAGTACAAATTTTTGAAAATGGAATTCATCTGTCAGTTTATTTACTTATTATTCGTAATAATTTGTTACTAGGAGGGCCCGGCGTGCTTCGCTACGCTTATAAATAAAGTTTTTGCGTAGACATTTTGTTGACGTAGAAGCAATGATTTCAAAAAGTGGTAATGAGAAATGCTACCATATAATTTTTAATTTTTCTTTTTAAATATATGAATGAAAAATAATCAGAACTCTAGCTGATCAGTTCGGATATATGAAAAATTAGCGATCAAATAAGTTTTCAAGTAAGCTTCGTATGAAAAATTAGCATATGAAAAATTAGCGATCAAATAAGTTTTCAAGTAAGCTTCGCTAATTTTTCATATATCCGAACTGATCAGCTAGAGTTCTGATTATTTTTCATTCATATATTTAAAAAGAAAAATTAAAAATTATATGGTAGCATTTCTCATTACCACTTTTTGAAATCATTGCTTCTACGTCAACAAAATGTCTACGCAAAAACTTTATTTATAAGCGTAGCGAAGCACGCCGGGCCCTCCTAGTACTCATAAAAGAGGAAAAGGTTTTTGAGAAAAGTGAGAGGAAATCAGGTAACAATGACTTCTGGGAAGACGATATTTTTTGTGAAAACTCTATCATCTTTGAACAAATGACCTTGGTCAGATGTATCATAAATATAAAATTTCAAACATTCAAACGCACGCACTCTACTTGCAGCAACATACAATTGACCATGTGTGAATACAGGTTCTTTAAGTAAAATGGCAACTCTGTTGAATGTCTGACCTTGAGATTTATTAATAGTCATAGCAAAAGCAGGAATAATAGGGAATTGAGTTCTTTGAAATTTAAATGGAAGAAGAGTTCCAGAATAAGTCAAATGAATGCGTGGAATTAGAATGCGTACACCTCGCATGACACCAGTCAAAACTTCACAATCTATTGAATTTCGGTGCATAACTTTTACACGCATTCGTGTTCCATTTACTAATGCTTGACCTGTATTTAAATTACGTATGAGGAGAACAATGCAATTCACTTTCAAATTTAATTTATGAGGTGGCAAACCTCCTACACTCAATTTATTTAAAAATTCTATTGGAAAATTGTTCTGCTCACGAATGTCATCACAAACAACTTTATCAAAACTAAAATATGCTTTCTCCTCTCCTGGCATAATACTCAAGATTTTAGAATTGATTTCATTGCAATCATTGTTTTTGGGGGTTAAAATGACGGAACTCAAAATGTCATCAGATAAAATTGTATCAGAAATATTTCCAAAAATGTCTTCAATAATATTGTCTGGATTGCCAATCAAATTATGAGGAATTTCAATGATATCTGAACCAAACTGTGGAAAACTTTGCATATCACCATTACCGAGTCTTCTAAGAAATTCTACAAATTCAATTTCATGAGGGAGAGCTCTCATGTTTTGATTTAATTTCAAAATTTTAAAGTTAATAAATTCTTGCCAAGATGTAATACAATTTTCAATTAAAATAGAACGTGAGCCATGCGGTATAACTGGAAGAATTTGGCGAAAGTCACCGCTCAGTAAAAGAGTTTTACCTGCAAACAGTTTATTTTTATTTTCTTCGTTTGGAGTCAAATCTCTTAACAAACGATCAATTAATTTTAAAGCATGAATAGAACACATTGAAATTTCATCTATAATAATGATTGATGCATTATTAATATATGTGCCATGTACACTGTTTGGAGTTATATTTGGCATTGAATTCTCTAATAATGGAATTGGTAATTTGAAAACATTATGCAAAGTTCGCCCCCCAATCAAAAGAGTTGATGCAATACCACTGAAGGCAGTTACAATACACGAAAGATTTAATGAATTAAATTTATGAATGATTGCCGTTTGAACAAAAGTTTTGCCACAACCTGCATGAGCTGTCAAGAAAAAAACATTACTTCCAGTATCATGGAATTGAGCTTCACGCAAAACAATATCAATCACACTACGTTGCTCATTATTTGCATTTTCATACATTCTATCGAAAACTATAGCTTCTTCTTCAATATCAAAATGACCTACATCGCCAATCTGTAAGTTATATTGTGGAATCGGAAGACCAAGATCACCACATGAAGTATTATGTGTAAGAAGAATTTCATTAATTTCAATCAAGGCTCGATTAATTGACACATCTTCATCGTAATTTCGTAAAAAGTCTTCAATCATACTATTTCTAAATTCAATCCATAAAGCTAAAGCATTCGGAGGAACATTCAAACCACAGATAAATGCGGTAAAATAAAACGGCGATAAAATAATTTACATTATAAGAAAATTATTTTATCGCCGTTTCCAAATTCGAAGAACATTAATAATAAACACAGGTTGACATAACGCTACATAAACTAAACAGTTTCAGTTTCTGTTTTTGGATAAAGGATTTAAAGGAAAATAAAGAAGTTCCAAGATAAGTTTTTAAGTTTTATTATATTTTTCCTTAATAAGATTTTGGTTTTATTTTGGTTAATTTAGTTTGTTGGCATTATTCTAATTGTGATAAAAGTATTAATGTTATAATATTTTAGTGTTGTTATTGTTTCCTTCCATTAACTAAAGTTTTTATTATTTGCGGTACATCACATTTTGATGTACTTCTCTTAAAAATTCAATTGCAATTTCACAGTTATACTTACTGTACTACTTTTAAGAGATAAGAACTTTCACGGTCTCCTTTTAATCCTTAATCGTTGTTTTTGGTTTGGTTTAATCTGTTTGCTTCAATCTCTTATGTCGAACCATTAATTTATTATCCATTGTTTGAATTGGCAATTTCGACAGCTAAACTTAGACATAGTTTCAAGTTGTCCAGCTGGTAGAATTGTCAATTTAGATATCATTTTTGATCTTTTGTTTGGTTTTAGTTGGAATTTTTTTTGAGGATTGTTTTCAGATTTATTTTTAAATTTAACTATAATTTAAAATGTCGAAATTGTCTATCAATTTTGCTAATATAAGAGGGTTGAACGTCAATCTTAATGCAGTTCACCTTTATCTTGAGAATCTTAAGCCTGATATTCTTTTTTTAACGGAAACGATTATCAGCGCGAGAGCTGTATCGTTGGACAAAACTAAATATGTTTGTCCTAACTATGAGCTTGAATCTTCTTTCTACTTTAAGCATGGTGTTTGTGCGTTTATTAGAAATTCTGTACCATATGTGAGAATAAATAATTTTGAATTAAATTCAAAATTTCACAATATGGTTTCCCTTAAGATTACCTGCTCTAATCAAACTCTTTTTGTCTTTGGATTGTATCGCTCGCCCAACTCACCGGAGAACATAAATTTATTTCATGACCTATCTGAAAAGATAGATAGGTTGACTGTATATCCTAACGCTAAAATTATAGTTCTTGGTGATTTCAATGTTCATAATAAAGAATGGCTTACACACAGCTCTAAAACTGATGAATTAGGTAAAGAAGCTGAACTTTTTGCTCTTTATCATAATTTCACTCAGATAATAGATCAGCCTACCAGAGTTCCTGACATTCTTGGCCAAAAAAGTAACTTGCTCGATTTGTTTTTGATAAATGACCCTACGTTGGTTCAATTTAAAGTATCAGAGCCTTTGGGTGGATCAGATCATAATTTGATCTCCACACATTTAAATATACAAGTACCTAAACAGTTTAAAGCTAATCCTCGTCTTGTTTGGGATTATAAAGCTGCAAATTGGCAGGGACTTAGAGATTTCTTTAAATGGTTTCCCTGGAAACGCAATTGTCTTTCCAGCCAAGATCCAAACATTGTTGCTTCTAATTTTTCAAAAATAATACTAATGGGTATGAGTAGGTTTGTTCCAAATAGTTTGATTGTTCCGAAGGTTGATCGATGGTTTTCAAGTAAATGCAAAAAAGCAATAAAAATTAAAAAAAAGGCTTTTCAAAAGTTTATTCAAAACAAGTCTGATGAAAACCTTAGATTATACCGAATAGAAAGAAATTTATGTAGAAAATTAATAGATGCAGAGAAACATCTATTTATTAGGAAAAAAGCTAATAAATTTGCTGAGCACCCTACTGGTTCACGAAATTTTTATAAAACCGCCAAGGCTGTTCAAGGAAATTTTTGTAAGTCTTCTATACCTCCTCTTATTGATAGAGATATACCTATTATTGACCCCAAAGAAAAGGCTAATTTATTAGGTAACTGTTTTTCGTTAAATTCTACATTAGTAGAACCCAATTTTCTACCTATACCAATTCCTAGAGTTTCTAACAAAATGGGGCGGATTATTTTTCGTAAAAATGTCATTCGGAAAATGCTCTTACAAATCAATACTAATAAGGCATCTGGACCTGATAGAATTCCTCCAATTATCCTTAAAACTTTTGCTAAAGAGTTAGCACCAATCCTAACTAAAATTTTCTATTTGTCATATAAGAAAGGGATTTTTCCTGATATATGGAAAATGGCTAGTGTACAACCAGTTCCAAAGAAGGGCGCTAAAACGGATCCAAGAAATTACAGACCTATATCAATTTTGTCGGTTGTTTCTAAAGTATTTGAGAAATATGTTAATTTTAATATTATGAGCTTCTTAGAGTCGTCAAAATTACTTAATGAAAGACAATACGGATTCCGTAAAGGAAGAGCGACGGGAGATTTACTCTCTTTTGTCACGCATATCTGGAACAAGTCGTTTGAAAACCATGGTGAGACCTTTGGCGTCGCACTTGATATTGCCAAAGCGTTTGACAAAGTATGGCACAACAATCTTATTTGCAAATTGAGATGCTACGGCTTAGATGAGCAACTTATTTCTTGGTTACAAAGCTTTATTTCCGAGCGCAAATTTCAGGTCAATGTTGATGGTGTTTCATCGAATATCTTTTCAACTAACGCTGGTGTTCCTCAAGGTTCCGCTTTATCACCTACTCTTTTTCTTCTCTATATTAATGACTTGCTAGGTTCAACAGTTAATCCCATCCATAGTTTTGCTGATGATAGCACACTTCATGCGTCACATGAAATGCCAAATTTGTATGCACCATCAAATCTTAATATCGCTAGATCAAACTTGATAGACTCATTAAATATTGATTTAAAAACCATCTTAGATTGGGGAGTTGCTAACAGTGTTGAATTCAACACAAGTAAAACTCAAGTTTGCCATTTTTCTAGGTTATCAACACCTAATCCATTTTTATTAAAGTTTGATTCAAATAATCTTGAAGAGAAAGAATCTATTAAACTTCTAGGAGTTGAGATTGAAAATAGTATGAAATGGAATTCTCATATTTTTAGCCTAGCAAAGAACGCTGTTCAAAAATTAGGATTTTTGGGTCGTTGTCGTAAGGTTTTTAATAGCGAGCAGCTTCTTTTAATATATAAATCATTTATTCGTCCCTGCATGGAGTATTGTTCTCACATATGGGGAGGAGCTTACATAAGTAGTTTGAAATGTCTTGATTCTGTACAGCGGAGAGCTGTTAAATTGATCGGCAACTCGACTCTTACTAACGAGCTTGATTCCTTGCAACATAGAAGAGACGTCGCTGATTTGACGGTATTCTACAAGTATATTATGGACGAACGGACGTCTGCGGAGATCAAATCGATTTTGCCTGAACCAGCAAACTTTGCGCGTTTCACTAGAGCATCAACATCAGCCCATCCTTTTACGGTTCGAGTGACTAGGTGTAGAACTGTCGCTTTTCAACGCGATTTTTTTAACAGAGTTTCTCATCTCTGGAATGCCTTACCGGCGTGGGTCTTTCCTGATAATTTTAATCCTCAAAACTTTAAGATCAACATTAATAAATTCCTCAAAGAAAATTGAATAATACTTTCAAGCCCTAGTTCCTTAGTTAGCATGGTATCTTCGGATATTCAGAGACGTTGATCTATATTGGTTAACACTAAACATGCCTAACATAGAATAAAAAAAAAAAAAAAAAAAATAATTGACGAAACTGTTTTGGTGATTGAATTTCTGAAGCTTCAAGTAAACATTCACGCCATTCATTATCATTTGTTGCAATACCTCGAGCTTCACATGCTGCAACAAAAGTAGGGTACTCAACACCTTCATACATACGTAGATCAGAAAAAGATTTTGGACCACGAACATGCAACAGAAGTAAACGCATATGAAACAATTCTATATCTTTTGGAGAAACCATATATAATCGAGCAACAACTTTATCAGCCCCACGTTGTCTTCTTTTCCACGATTTACTTTGATCATGCCAAACATAATGTAATGGTAATTCTGTATACAAAAACTCATTAGCTAAATTATCAATGGAATTCAAATGGAAAAATGCTAACAATTTTGTTCTTGATACATTTGCGACTGCACCAGCCACATTACCATTCCTGATATAAACATTTTGTCTATTAGGCAAATGACAATCAAGTCGAATAATTGTATGAGATTGAAAATGCATTGGAAATTCAAATATGCGCCAAGCAGCTTCAGTCGAACCAACATACCGTCCATTCAAAAAATCTTGAATTTCATTTCCCACAATCGCATCATCATTATTCACTGCATGCTCTCCATTCACTCTCAATTCAACATTAGCAGAATCATACCCTTTATATACATACTTGTAAACATATTTCACACTTTTAACAGTCGTACATATTTCAACGTTAATATGACAATTGAATTTTGCAAGAAGATAAGGATTATATGGAACAACATATCTATTATCAAGAGATGCACCACGTACATCAACACTCATACCATTATCACGTCGACGATACAAAGGATAACCATTCACAGATTCTTTAGTATTTTCAGAAAAAGGTTTTGGAAAATTCTTACTACATTTACCATCTCTCATACAAACAGAATTGGGATTTAGAGCACCACATGGTCCATGCATCATATGACGTTTCACATATTCATGTAATTTAGGAAAAAGAATGGGATCAGGGATTTCAGTACATACAAATTTATTAATCATTTCATTTCCATCAATTCTATCTTCATCTGATAAATTTAACAAAATATGGGCATGCGGAAGACCACGTTTTTGAATTCAATGGTATATATAAGTGCTTTGACAGAACCGAAAATCTTTTTTTTCATTAAACAATCTATGAGCTCTTTAAGTTTCACTTTAAACACACGCACAACAATATCAGGACGAAAATTCGAAGACTCATAATTACTCAAATTATCAACAATTTCTGGCCATTGAGGATTACATGTCATTGTTATAAATAAAGAAGGTTTACCGAAATGTTGTACAATAGACATTGCATCCAAGTAATTTTGATACATGTTACGTGGTGAACCGGTGAAAGAAGATGGCAAAATTACTTTACGACCAACTACTTGCATATTATCATTGCCATTGCGATTTTGATGCAAGAAATCTGTTAAATTATTGTACAAATCAGCACGAAGAGCAGATTGATTTGAACGAATGTAATGAAGCCGTGTACCTTCGATACGAACATACATATCAACAATCCATTGAAGAAATAATTTTTGAGAACGATGCAAAAGACTAAAACCATCACGTATAGCAAGGCGATAAGATGCATATTGCAACATTGTAACTTTTGTACGTGACACATTAGCACGTGAAGTTGAAACTAAATTATGTGGAATATTAACGTGCCACCCAGTATCACCATTTGGAAACAACAAAGGATAAGCTAAAGGATCCAAAGAAGAATCAAGGACAGAAACAGAACGAATTTCATTTGCATTTTTTGAAAAAACAATCATATTTCTTTCAAAAGGTGGTTCACCATCATCATTTTTAAAAATAGCAGCCACATCAGTTTGAACAGCATCATTAAAACGACGAATATCACATTCTCTGTTAACTTTTATAACCATTGACACATCAGCAGTAACATTCTCAGGTCTTTCACAAAATTCATGCATTGATTTGAAAGAACGAACAAAAGGATTCACACGATCTAACTCAAAACCTATCTCACGCATAAGAAAAATTTCACATACATTGGTATTTTTATTCATTCTCATATTAGCAGCAGTATCAACATCATAAAAATATAATTGTGCATACATTGGAGGTCGACCATAAGCAGGAATTAAAGCACCAGTACGATGATAAAAAATATTATGAATTTTAAAATGATAAATACCACGTGCAGTAGAATCCGCTATATTACATTCAGAACTGATCATTGCAAATGCCGAATTATAGGAACGAATATTTGAAAGAAAACTTTTAGAACGTTTTTTTATAGCATTATCATTTGAATTCAATCCTTCGAAAATATTAGAGAAAAATGCATTTTCAGAAAGAGGAGGTAAATTGACTTTGCCTTTATGGCAACACAAAGAAAACGCTTCATTATTATTTGAAGTAACTTCTCTTGCAAAATGTTTGGCATGACAAAAATGACAACTCATATCCAAAGCACCACAAACATACGAATCAAAGTTACCTGGAATCACATTCAAAGCACACTTGAACGAATCTCTCAAAATTACAAAGGGAATTTCATCATTCACCACATTCAATTCTAAATCATTCGCAACATTCATGACACCATTCATGACACCGTTCATGACACCATTCATATCATCAACATTCACTTCATCATTCACAACAACATCAGCTTCAGCATTCATTCCATCATTATTACCATTCATTTCATCATTCATAAAATCAACATTATTACGCATATTACGCATATAATCTCTTTTATTCCGACGACTCGATGTACCACTCACATCCAAACGACGTTTACGACGTAGTCTTGGCATCGAAATAAATAAATATATCAATATATCAAAAATATGAAATAACTCAAATATCAAAATATCTCAAAAATCTTTATATCAATAAAAAACAAAATAATCGAAAAATATCGAAAACCGTCCTTCTTGAAAGATAAAAGACGACTAAAATATAAAATAAATACGACGACTGAAATGAATATAAAATAAATATAAAAATTTTCGTTTTTGTTATTCGTTGTTCGGTTCGATAGCTAATATATAAAAAAGAAAAATTTTAAAGCATTGTTTTAAAGCAAAAAGAAAGATGTATGTAAACTTATAATGCATATGTATAGAAAAAGTTTTCCGTATATAATAACTTTTTTATTTATGATCCGATTTGTTTGAATCCGGATCCGACTATAGGTTACACTAATATCAGTTAGCTGTGAAAATTTCAAATGAATCCATCTGCGAATAAAAAAGCCTAATGCTCCACAAAGTTTTAATCTAGCGTATTAATATATATAAGAAGATAACATAAAATTAATTTTAATTAAATTTTTCATTTAATTCCAAAAGCGGTAAATCGAATATCAATCTGGTATCTAGGTGTCAATAATTTTAGTTAATTTTGTTATACTACTTTAACCACATTTTTTAGAAGTTTGAGGTTATCTATTAGTTTTAGAATTATTTTTTAATTTTACTGTTGTATGAATAATATTTAATATTGTTACGATTCTTATATGATCGTTTTTGATTAAGATACAATACGTTAAAATTATTCAAAACTATGAACAATCGTTCTATGCCAATATTAAACTGATTAATAAATTAGCTAATATATTCTTGGTATCTGGTAAAATTTTATTTTAAATATGTTGAGAAGTTAATAGTTTTTAGTTAATTGTTGATATAACTAAAAACCGTTCACCATTAACCCGATAGTTTTGCAAAGGATAGTACTCTGTACAAGTCACATTTACAGTTACATTTTTTTCTACATTTTTGTGCGTATATATACCAAATTTCAAAGCAAATAATATCATTCCGTCATTAAATTCGTTGAAGAGATAATTTGACAATTCATCCCACAACACGGAATTTATTTTCTCATTCCACTGAACCGGAATGCAAAAATATCATTTAGTACGAAATCTCATTCCACGAAATAATTCAGGGTTGTTAATATACACGTATAAAACGTTTTTTACGTTACACGTATAATATGTAACGTATAAAACGTATAAAACGTAGATAACGTATAAAACGTATAATATGATTTTGTTTTTGAAATTCATTCATAAAAAATTAAAAATACTTCTTACTTCAGATATTAATTATATTTTTAGTAAAAATATATATATTTTAGTAAAAATATAATTACGTAGTTATAAATTATTTATATATTTTATAATTTATAACAAAAACTATTTAAATTCTAGATGTTATTTGAATGTATATTTTTATACTTTATACGAAAGACTATGTTACTGTACATTAAACTGGTTAATAATTTTTAATTCACTAGATTTGAATATTGAAAATTTTGAATTATATATTAGAGATTTTTTTGAGCACTTAAACTCAAGCAATTAAATTATTTTGAATTTTTCAACAAGTATACTATATTATATAATTTTCTTGTGTGAACTACTTGAAGTGATTGCAATAATACAGAGTAAAACAACGTCTTTTTTCACTTCAAAAACTTTTTATTGTAACACCAAATATTTTCTGTCTCTAAGATACCTTCTTCTTGGGTTAATTGTTTTCTAAACTAAACTAAACTGGTTTAGTTTAGTTTAGAAAACAATTAACCCAAGAAGAAGGTCTCTTAGAGACAGAAAATATTTGGTGTTACAATAAAAAGTTTTTGAAGTGAAAAAAGACGTTGTTTTACTCTGTATTATAGTATACTATATGATTTTCTTTCATTTTGATTCCAACATTTACTTAATACTTAATGGGAAGCATTTTGGATGAGAAACATTTGGCTCATGGACTTAATTATTTGGCATCATGAAATGTTATTGAATTTATTAAATATGGTTCAATCCAACTTCAGCTCCTCCCATCTAATAAGAACAGCTGGATTAATAATGTTGTTTCAGAATAAATGTCGTTTTTTCATAGCAGTTAGGGAAATTATTAGAGATTATTAGAGAGATGTTTTTAAAAAAATTTTGATGTGTGAATCCGGGTTGCACCACTTCCAATTAATAGACACAGTTTGAAAATAACAAGTTCTTGCAGATCAAATCTTCTTTTTATACAAAAGTTGTAATAGTTAAAATAATATTTATTTACGTCAAACGAAAAAGTTTAGTGATAAGTTTATTGAGTAAATTCATTTTTGGTCATTGATGAATAATAGGTATGCTTGGAAATGTCAAATTATTGCAGACTAAATTTGTTTTGAAAATAAATAATTATATTTTGAAAAGAAGCATTTACGTTAAATGTGGAAGTTTTCCGAACTAATAGGAATAGTTGGGTAAGAAATTATCATGTCGACGCTATATTTTCTAAAGCAACTGTTCCTGTTAGTCCCGAAATCTAGACTTTATAAATATTAAATATCACGAGTACGATACGAGTTAACGCCCGCGTTAATGTTATATAAATGTATTTTTATTTATTAAGGATTCTACTTTTATACGGTATAAAACGTAAATAATTGTGTGTTTTATACTGTACGTTTTATACGTTTCATACGTACGTATAATACGTGTTTTATACGTTACCGTATTATACGTTACAACCCTGAAATAATTCCATTCAACCAGAATCTAGCCACTGATATTTTCATATAATTTTTAGAAAAAGCCTTTAAAATTTAAATCAAAGCAGCCATGATTAAATGCAAAATGAATTTTGAATGTTATGTTGTCGTTGTCTAATTTAATAATTTATAATCAAAATCATTTTTATTTATTATCGTAGAAAATAGCAAATTTACCACAAGAGATGAAAACACTGTTTTTCGTAAGTGAAAATTTGTTCACGAAAATGTCAGCGGTAAGTTTTGAAAATTTGTTTGGAATGTTTTTAGTTTTTGGTAAATTTTTAAATATATTTTGAAATTTGTTTAATTTTAGTTAATTTCCTTTTTAATTTTGTGAATTTTTTGTAAAGTTTTTTGTATTTATGATTTTTTTGAATCGTGATAATTGTGTGAATTATTTTTAATTAAATTAGATTACATTTTTGTAATTTCAATATTCTTTATTGTAGCTGGAAAATTTGTTTTTGAAATTTTAAATTTTCTGTGTGTTTGAAATATTATGGAGTATGAAAACTTGTGAGTAGTTAAACTCAAATAACTGCAGAATGAATAATAAGAATTTTTCAATTCTGAAACCAGTTTTGGATTCTTCTAATTAAACGTTAAGATTTTTAATCAGAAAAAATTTTGCGTATTTCGTTCGGTATTGAACCCCAGTAACACAAAATTCGATACCTTGTATACACGCTTTTATCAACTGAGCCATTCAATTGACAAGTAGAAATTTTAGATGGTGAATAGAAACGTCGTTTACAATTACAATGAAATCAACTATTTCACAAGGAAATTGCCGCTTAAACGACATGATACATTAAATTAATTATTTCTAATTAATTTTCTATCTAATTTTGTAGAGTTTTTCGAATGAATTCTCAAGACACTACTATTTTATTAAGTATGGTAAGTTAATGATATTCATTATTTTACATACACATCCTTAATGCAGTAGAATCATTACAATTAGTTTGTTTTTCAACTAATCATGAAAACCAATCTATTATGATCTAGGGTATTATGGGGTACGTTTTGAAATTTTTTAATTTTTTGTATAGTTTTAATTTTTATTTTAAAATGTTTAAAAAAATTCAAAAGTTTTTAGTGTAAATTGTTTTTATGAAAATTTTTTAGATTTTACAAGAGATTGCGTTTGAAGAAATTTTTTTAAATTTAGTTTCTGTAAAGAAAGCAAATTTTTTTTACTTATCATTTATAAATTTTTTGAATTGTTAAGTTTATTTCGCATTAGAATTATTAATATAATTTAGATTTTTGAATTTTTCGATTTTTTTTAACTTATTTAAAATATTTTTAGTTCTTTAAAATTTTTAATTTTTTTTGAATTTTTTAAAATTTATATTGAAGTTTCAGCTCGACCACTGTCAAACTCCAGATTGAGTCCAATGGCGCCTGCAGAGCGACAGTGTTACTGATTACCGCATGATAATGCTTCAGCGTTATGCTTGAGATGAAACTTCGAGTTGGAGTATAGTTTTGGTTTCGTCGAGAAGGTCGGAAATGACAGAACACACAAAAAAATTTTAGGGTTAAATTGATCAAAAAGAACCATACTTTTAGAGAACCATACTATGGAGTATGGTGATATGTTAACTATATTTTATGGTTGCTATTTTATATAAGGAACCATACTATGGTGGTAGATAACCAAATTTTATGGTTGTTATTATAGATGCAGAAGTGCAGAACCATACTATGATTATAATTGACCAAATTTTATGGTTCTCTAAAATATGATCAATTTAACCATAAAATTTTTTTGTGTGAACAAGCAGGGTCCTCGGCAGAACGGAAACTCTACATTGCTATGCTCTTTAATAAAAATTTTCCATTGTCTTTAAGAGTTGGGATGGTGTTGATTGACGAGTTGGGTTTTATAATATAATTTACCATGATGTGCTAACTTAAGTAAGCATAGGGAGAGTTGTGGCATGGGGTTCATCTCTCTGGAGAACCTGGGTGGTGTTTGGGGCACTCATTGTTTTTTCCTAGATTTTCTTGTGAGTGAGGTTAGCCACCAGGATTCACGCCAGTTTGAACTAGTGGTGGGAGAATGTAGGTTTTGTTTCTCTCCGGTGGGAGGATGTAGGTCCTACAGGTTTTGTAGGATCATCACGAATTACCAGACGCCTTACTACAAGATGGCGCCCAACGTGGGGCTCGAACACACAACCCTGAGATTAAAACTCTCATGTTTGGGTGACTATGAAAATAGACTTTTTATATACTATCGTAGAAAAATATAATCATAGCACGTTTTTCATTCGTGAACACTCAACGCTAGTGCGTCTCATGAATAAATGATTACTGATTAAAAAAATTGTATTTTTATCTCTTGTAGCAAAATATACTATTTTGTAACAATTTAAAAGTTATTTTTGGATATCCTATCCTTTAACTATAAACAACTTCAATTCTATATTTTGTAATGTCCAAATAATCCTTTTACTGGCTAACATCAAAAGTTGTAATTTGCCGAATGTCCCATCTCCAGAGTTTGTTTTAAATGAAAAACAGAAAAGGCTGGTGTTGTTTTAATACATAAACGTATACGCTATGTTTTAATACATAAATATTGAAACCGATATATCATGAGGCCAAGAAGTTTTATACATTTTCTCTTTTATTTTCTAATAGGCCAATAGAATTACGGATTGAACGTGTTGTTGTCGGTAACAGGTCAGAAATTTTTTTAATCTTTAGGGTAGGGTACTCACATAATGGACATGCCGAGTCCACTCGCCTGGCACCTGGGGACTGGAGTTATTCAACAAAGTGTGCTGGAAATTTTGTTTTGCTTCCTTGTAAGCGATGTAACTCGTAAATGGTGCACTTTAGGATTCTGGTGCAATGGAACTTTTTCGTTCCTTAAATGTTTTTCTATAACTTAAAATAAAACAAAAAACAAAACAAATTTGTTTTGTTGCAAATTTTTGCGAAAAATTGCGAAAAAATGTCTAAAAATCGATATTTTTCAATTGAATTTAGTTATTTGCAAATAATTGTTTATAACATAATCGACCCGTTTATCTTGTAGCTGAAACTTCAACAAAAAAAGGAGGCTTCAGAACGTTTCATTCGGCTTGATAGTTTTTGCACAATTTCATTTGGCACTTAATGCCCCTAAAAAAGTTGTTAGGTTTGGGCAGGCCGCAAGGTCTGAGTTTTCATCCGATTGCAATCTGCTTGACGAGAATTGAAAGGGTATAGTGTCAGCTTTAAATATCATCTACGTTGCCCATACTCATATTCAGTATTAACAACAATTACAGTGGTTTGAAAAACCCGCGAAAATTCCTTAGTTGTAAAGTTAAATTTCGCAAAAAGTTCCATTGCACCAGTATCCTAAAGTGCACCATTTACGAGTTATATCGCTTACAAGGAAGCAAAAAAAAATTTCCAGCACACTTTGTTGCATAACTCCAGTTCCCAGGTGCCGGGCGAGTAGACTCGGCATGTCCATTATGCAAGTACCCTACCCCAGAGATTAAAAAATTTTCTGACCTGTTACCGACAACAACACGTAAGCCATATCTTTTTCCGTTATTCTATTGGCCTATAAAGCAAACTACCCCCTTTTCGGGTTTATAGATGAAGAGCACCCTAAACCGGAGATACTTTGATGTACTTTTACAAATATATAGAGAGCCTTTCCTGGTATCGTTGAAATGGCCGCAACGGAAAAGAAAAAGAAAATGTGAAGGGATGGAGGAAAAGGCAAAATCATTTAGAATTTTGTAAGCTTTGTGCCATACAAAAAAACAGTTAGCTCTATAGATTGATGTCATTATTGAATAGGACAGATGTCATTGTTGAATACAGGTTTGTTTTTTCCCACAGCTTATATATGACTCGAGCAGGAATTAGCAAACTCCCCTCTATTAAGCTTTGAATATTAAGAGCACCCTGAACAGGAGATACTCATGATCAGGGCTCAATCAGGGTTCCTTTTCAATGCCTGATCCGCACTAGGGCAAACCTGATCGGGTCCTATTTAAGTTCTAGCAAATGCTCGGGGAACTATAGCTTTACATAAATTAGATGCTTTTAATTAATAATGGAACGATATTTTAAATTAACTATATACCCGAGCAGAAATTAGTTAGGGAAAGCCTGAATATGGTCAGGGCGTAATCAGGGCCTGGTCAGTCCTACAAGGGCAATCCCTATTAGGGCAATCTGATGTGGGCCTGTTCCGGGACTGATTTCGAATGCCCTTTTAGCGTTAACCATGTTTGAATATATCCGGCCCTGGTCAGGTTTTTCGTATTTGACCCCTAGCTGAAATTTCAATTGGTTAAAATTCACTAGAGTATTATCCATTTTAGAAATATATATTTACAATCGTTTCATGTATGTTTTAGTTTTCGCTTCTCGGCTGAAAGACTATAATAATAGTGATTAAGGTGAGGTATGTTTTATTTTTTTCCATTGTAGTTTTTTTATTTTAATTGGATTAATTTATGTATATAATATATAAATATTTATCAGGGTCCGGATATCCCAATCAGGGCCTGATCCAATTATCCCAATCAGGGTCTGATCCGGTAACCCCAATCAGAACCTGATAGGACAAAAGCGTTACACTGACGATCAGGGTCCAATCAGGCTGCCCTACCAATGCCTGATCCGAACTAGGGCAAACCTGATCAGGACCTTACTTGAGCCCAGACAAATTTCTGCTCGGGTAGTTTAAGTGCTGAAAAATTGTATTAAATTCAGATATTACTTAAGAAAATTGAAATATTCTCATCTTATAAACTCAGACATATAACGGTCAAGAAATGTAATACAAAAATGTCTAATAAATAAAATATTTGAAATTGCGCTACCAGGGAGACTAATTCCACTAATATATGAGGATAAGTTTTCAATTTAGAGGCCATGTGAACATCAAAATTAAAATATGTTTTATCATTGACTGTATATGGCTGAATTTTAAAGTGTCTCAATTTTTAAAACACAGTGATTTCGAACTACGGTGTTGCTGATGAAAGTCAAACCCTACACGAAAAACATAAGAAACAATCCTAAGAAAGTTTTATAAGTGAAAGTGACAAACGATTTCGAATTTCAAAATTCACAAACTTAGTCACTAACAAATCTCCGCCTAAAACAAATAATCTTTCTTTAACATTAATAATTGATTCGTTTATCAATCAATGTATATTAATACCACTTAAAACTTCTTGGATGCGATGACAGCAATATCATCGAAAATACTGTGAAATGCGACTCCTTAAATTTAAAGAAATCGATCTCAGAACGCAAACAAATTTGAGTTGACATTTGCACCAAGAAATTTTGTTTTACTGATAAATAACAGTAAAATAATAGTCTCATATAAGTATAAATTATTTTTTGTATTTTTTAAAAAATTGTAAATCTTTAAACTCACTCAAACAAAAAAAAAAATAAAAAATAAAACAAAACTTTTCACTTTTTAAAATAATTATTTTTAATTTAAAATGTAAATTTAATTTCAATTCTTTTTTTTTTTTTTATTAACTTAACTACATGTTTCGAGATATAATATCTCATCTACAGGTTGTTTGTACAATATCAATTGTACAAACAACCTGTAGATGAGATATTATATCTCGAAACATGTAGTTAAGTTAATAAAAAAAAAAAAGAATTGAAATTAAATTTACATTTTAAATTAAAAATAATTATTTTAAAAAGTGAAAAGTTTTGTTTTATTTTTTATTTTTTTTTTTTGTTTGAGTGAGTTTAAGGATTTACAATTTTTTAAAAAATACAAAAAATAATTTATACTTATAATGGATCACTCAAGTCACTCCGATATTATCAATGATTTTAATAGTCTCATACTCTCATAGTTCATTATTTCCACAACGGTGATTCATATTTAATTTTTGTAACAAATTTTTGCAATTTTTGACGTTTTTGTTTTTAAATATTCTTCTGACCCCATAGAGAGATCAATTTTTGTTACTTTGTAGCTTTTTTTAATTTTTGATCTACGGTTATCCCGCGTACTGCACTGCAGCTCCTCCTGATATTGATATACGAGTAAACGTGAGATATCACTTTCGAATAGCGTAGGTGATATTGTCAAGATTAACAACTTTATTTCGAATTGACCTTACTCTATTCGATAAACGTAATGCACAAATCACCTTCTGATTCGATCACTGATTATTAAGCAAAAACACCAGGTTTTGTTAAGTATTCAACACCGCTTTTGTTTCACAACAACAAGAAAACAATTCTGCAACCATTATTCCTATCTAGAGTATTCAACAGCTTCAAAAACTACAACGGTTGATTGTAGAAATTTCCAGTTCACAATGTCCAAAATAATACACAAAATTTCTCTTAAATAACACTTAAAACTTTATTCACAATTAAAATTAAAATTGAATATTTACACGGTGTTCACGATACAGCGTTCCGATTACAATTAATTTTCATTTAACATAATTACATTCCATTTAAACTATTTACACTATCTATCTTTAAAATAACTTTACATTATCACATTACAATTTCTAATTCTCGTTTCGGATAAAGGAATTCCTTATATATGATTCTGCTTAATTTCTCAAATATTCTAGGTAAAACCAAAATGTCTATACAAAGAAAACTCGAAAAATTTATTTGACGTTTTTGCTTTGTCCCTTGTTCTTGGAAACGATGTAACGTTAATTTTACTTTTGAAATATTCCATAGGGGAAACTGAGGTTGAGTACAATTTTATTTTGTATTTAATTGCGATTATGTAGAATTGTAACAATATTTTAGGAGTGATAAAAATTAGACGATTTTGTTAAATCAAATTTAGATTTAGCAGTTTAGTACAATTTAGCAGCTAATTGGAACGCAGTCTTGGTGTTCTAGAATCTAAATAAACCAAATATATACAAATAAAACTAAATTCATTAGTACTTTTTGTAAATAAAATTTCATGTTGTTATTTCGCAGAGTTTTTTATTATTAATAAATTAACTATTTAGTTATATTTAATTAATGCGCTCGATCTGATTTCGATTTTTACATCATCTTCAGGAGCTTACAAAAGACTTGTAAGCTCCTGAAGATGATGTAAAAATTGAAGTCAGATCGTGCGCATTAATTAAATATAACTAAATAGTTAATTTATTAATAATAAAAAACTCTGCGAAATAACAACATGAAATTTTATTTACAAAAAGTATTCATCATGTTTCGCCAAGTACCAGCGGTAAAATCTATCGAATTTAATAAATTCATTAGTTTCAATTTTACAGAAGTTAACAATCAACAAAATACCTAATGAGAATACAAAATTATGCCGTACATTGGTTTAAATAATAATACTGTAACGTTTTTTAATTAGCAAATTGTTCATAAACAAATTAAATAATGGCGACTATAAAAACTAAATACATAAAAGTTCTTCGACAAACAAATCATTATTACGCATATTAAACTAATTTTATTTACTGTAGTTTAGATAAGACAACCACGAAGATTGGTAATCTAAAGTTAACTGTTTTTACGGTATACATAATTGTAAATTTCATTTGTTAATTGTTTGGTTTTAGACCTGCCATGTTCCAGACCGGTCGGAGTCGTGTTATCTGTAAATAAGGAACTGATTATAAGGAACTGATTGACATACGTTTTCATAATTGATTTACTTGTTATTAAAAACTAAGTTTGTTTTGTAACTTTTGTCATTTTCGGTGGGAGAAATGTGTTCCAACAATCAAGTGCTTCATTTTATAAACGAATTCCTAGAAGGATGATAAAGTATAAACTGCCTACACTTTATGCTTTGTGCGCTTTGGAACATTGCAGTTAACACCAAGAAACATATTGATACCCAAATTCAAGGCGTATTTATAGTTTTAGTTTTATGTCAGCTAATAACCCAATTATTACATGTAAAACATTTGATAAGACACAAATCGACATGCATTTTTTTCGAGTTTGCGGAGTACTTAGACAATGCTCAACCTCGATAACAATAAACAAAATACATCAATCATTCAAGAACAAATTTAAACAATTTGAAATCAAAACTCACTTACACAAACGACAGTTAATTGTTAAAACTCTGATTGAATTGAATATGCATGAGACTTGACTCATTATTTACATATTAAATATTATTAATTATTTGAATAATTGAAAAATTTGTTAGTATTTCACGATCCATCCTGATTAATTGTTATTTTAACCTTGCCAAAATAACTGGAAGAACTACAACGAACTTGATTAACATGGATAGGTGATAAAATATATCAATAAAAAGAATAAAATGCCATGAAAATTAAACGTAATTAGAATTTAATTTAATTTTAATTAATTTAGAACGTTTCGGAAATTATAAACAAATAAATTAGCTTGTTTACTTTTAGTTATTGCTTTAATTGTTATATTCATTCTTTATTATTGATAGAATATGTACATATAAGAAAAATTATATGACATTGATGAATAATTTTTAATGTCGTAAAAGTGTTTCTCCAAATTAACGTATTATTTCTGACGAAAATATATTTTGGAATATGTATTTTGAATTTTGTCCCACCACACCTGCAAAATTTTGGAAGTCGTACAAATGTGTCCGAAAAAAACGGTACTTTTTGGTCTTGCTACACAAATTACTATTATTTATTTTTTGAAGTAAAACTTCTTTAGGCGCGTTTTAAGAATTTTGCAACGGAAGGACAAAAAACGAATATAATATTCGGCAAATATACGATACAATTTAATTATGACACACATATAAATGTCGACATATAAATGTCGGAAGTAGTTATTTGAACAGATATATAACCATATATATTCATCTCTATCATACTACAGTCTGATTTTGAATTTTAAACATACACATGCACACAATTCCAAAAAAACTTAAGTAAAAATTTAAACACAATAAAATAAAAAAGAAATTAGAAGTAAAAAAGGCAAACGAATATTATGTTCGGCAAGCATGCGACAATTCGATTATGTGATTAATGTGTATTGTATTTTTTATACGCTTATTCAGTATCGTATTAAATGTTAAATGAGTTGGACGTGTCGATCTTAGATTTAAATATCTAATAATATAATATTCGTAATATTTTATTGAGTTTCGTAATTTTTTAAATTTTTTATTTTGAATTGTTTTAGTTTTTTGAAGTAAAACTTCTTTAGGGCTGGTTATAGTAGTTATTGTGGTCATGGTAGTCATGGTTGTAATAGTGGTCATGGTGGTCATAGTGGTAATGGTGATCACGGTGTTCACGGTGGTTATGGCGGTTATGGTGGTCACGGTGGTCATTGTGTTCATTGTGGTCATGGTGGTCATAGTGGTCATGGTGGCTATGGTGGTTATGATGGTTATGGTGGTCACGATGGTCATGGTGGTCACGGTGGTCATGGTGGTCATAGTGTTCACGGTGGTCATGTTGGTTATGGTGGTCATGTTGGTTATGGTGGTCATGGTGGTTATGGTGGTTATAGTGGTTATGGTGGTAATGGTGGTCACGGTGGTCATGGTGGTTATGGTGTTCATGTTGGCTATGGTGGTCACGGTGGTCATGGTGGTCACGGTGGTCATGGTGGTCATGGTGGTCATAGTGGTTATGGTGGTCATGGTGGTCATGGTGTTCACGGTGGTTATGATGGTCATGGTGTTCACGGTGGTCATGATGGTCATATTGTTCATTGCGGTCATGGTGGTCATGGTGGTAATGGTGGTCATGGTGGTCATGGTGTTCATGGTGGTCATGATGGTCGTGGTGGTGTCACAGTGGTCATGGTGTTTAGAGTTTGCATCCCGAGCTTTCCCGGGCCGGAAAAAATATTTGTGTTGATTAAATTTGTTTTGTTAAATAGAAAAATGAGTGGTGTAATCTTTGCACGAGGTTGAAATAAATTTCTTTGGCTACTGTGGCAGGTATTAATAAAAAGATGAAATATAAAATAAATATGTCATATTGCAATTTAGAGTTGCATTTCTTGATAATATAATTTGCAGCATGTGTAATAAAAAGTAATATTTACATAATGTGTTACAAAGTCAATTCAATTATTAACATAATTGAAATATGAAATTAGAGGTTAATGACAAATTTGCTAAATTTTTTGAAAAATGCATCAATTGTTGTACCAATTGTTAAATTAAGTGGACATGCATTCATCGTGAAATTTAATTTGTAATAACAAATTTGTAATAACAAATTAACATTTGTAACTTTGAAAAGCATGTAAATATGGCTTTTTATTACACATTGTTGCAAATTATATTATCAAGAATATTAGAAAGAAACTCTAAATTTCAATATGATATATCTATTTTATTTTATATTTAATATTTTTAGTAATACCTGCTGCAGTGGCCAAAGAAGTTTTACTTCAACAGCGTGTAAAGATTACGCACTTCATTTTTTTTAACTTTGCTATGTATTAATATTAATATTTGTTATTAAGTTTCAAAAGTATAATAGATAGCCATTTTCAGTTCATTTAACATTATTTTAAAGTTTATCTTCGATTTGACGTTGGAGTTGGTTGGTTTATTTGCGGTTATACTCCTTAAGTACTCTCCATAGTTTGCTAATTTGATTCGGTCCCGGTCTTCAAATTCAAAGAAACATAAAAGCATTTATGTGTGTTACAAGTTAGTCAATAATATTTTAAAATTTTTTTAGTTAATTGCTTTGTTGCGTCGCTAAATATCGATTAATAATACTTGTTTATATCTACATGGAAGTTTTTGTTATGTGGAGCTTAGTCATAATATTATATGTAGACAGAATACAGTTGTGCATTTATAAATAATAAGAATGGTTGTATTTGGAGGGGAATATTTTCTCGTTTGAATAGATTTCTATTGAGATGATACATGGAAATGGAAATTTGGATTGGAAATTTTTAAATTGTATACGATGACAAAGATGAGAATAGAGGAAGCAAGAGATGGAGAATCTTACAACGTATATATACTCGTTCATTTTGTTCGATTATTAAATTAAATCGAAAAGATAGTGTTATCGTACCTTCTCTTGTAATTTAATATTATTAGAAAAATTTAAAATCAAATAAGAATACATTGTGGAAGCTTCTTTTTGTAAATTTGTTTTTTTTTTTTGGTGGATTGAAAAAATGAGTAGATAACTAAATTAATAAAATGTGGAATGTTCTCACTTCTCACCAAAAGATGTTCGTTGTATTATTTATTTTAAAATGACTTGTTGTTTAAGATAATGAACACAAATTTAACAAAACTATAATTGAACTTGTAGTAAAGAAATCAGGTACCACTCATGAGTGATAAGTGTTTTAAGATATTCAATCGCCATCTAATGATATTGAAAAGTATTTTGGAAAAGATTTGCATAAGTTTGAAAATTTCAAAAGGAAAATATGGAGGAGGCGAAATTTCAAGACTCTGAGATATCAAGACTTGGATCTGGGTTAAGAATTTTGATATTGTTTTCGGCAAAAAATTTTTAGTAGGACGTTGTGTTTAGTTTTGGGCAGCGATGTATATCAAACATAAAACTCTTTGTTAGAATAATTGTAAATAAAATTTCTTGTTGTAGTATTTCGCAATTGAGTTAGAGTACATGTCTTTTTTATCTATGTTTAGAAATTTATTACAAAACTAACACGAAACATCAATACGTTGCAGGAAAACTATAACAGATCATCTAGTTAATGATATAATTTTGTAAAAAGATGATACACTTAGCAAACTGCTCAAAAACCTCTCCATTTAGCGTTTCAAGACATATTACAAAATCAAAATTTCTTTCAAAATTCCTAACATATTCTCAAAATTATTACAAAATCAAAGATTGGAACTTTTTTCAAAATTCTATAAATATTGCAAAAATTATAAGAAAATCAAAAATTGAAACTTTTTTCCAAAATTCCGATAAAATTTCAAACTTTTTCCAAAATTCTAAAAATATCGCAAAAATTATAACAAAATCAAAAAAACAAACTTTTTTCAAAATTCCAAAAATTATAATAAAATTCAAACCTTATCAGATTCTAAAAATATCGGAAAAATTATAACAAAATCAAAAATACAAACTTTTTTTCAAAATTCAAAAATATTTCAAAAGTTATAATAAAATCAAAAATTTCCATGTCTAATTTCATGTTCAATTACATTTCATTTCATACAAATAATTAATTTTATTTTTTTCCAAAAAATTAGGTAAATAAATGAAAATCATTCTTTTGACACACTTGACAATATTTTTTTGACAAGCTTATAATGCAATAATCTAGTTTTTGGTCTCACATACCAATCCCGACATTCAAGTTTATTAACAGGTCATTAACACTTAAAATTGCCGTTGTTTTAGCAAAAATATGCAAATTTCCTTGTTTTTTGAAACACTTCCGTTCAGTTATCGAACACATTGTCCTTTCGGCTCTTCCCATTGAGTATACATATTTTTAAAAACAAAAATTTTTGAAATCCCTCCAGCGGTTTTCTCGATTTCGTAGGTTGTGACGGACGGACGCCCGGCTGGCAGACAGACATACATTTTTGCTTTTTTAGAATCAGTCGAAAAGTCGAGAAATACCAAAATAGGGTGGGTAAGAATTTCACTTTTGGCTCGAGAATGTAATACAGCTACCTAGTCATAAAAGGAGATGATATCAATTTATGTGGGCAAGAAGTGGATCATCATATACACTTATTAATGTAAGCTTTGTTAAACTTATTTTATATAATTTTTTTGATTTAATTTTTTTTGTAACTGTGAAATTTTTTTGGTGTTAATTTTAATTTGAATTTTAATATCGTTTTGTCGATAGAACTTTTTTTTAATATTTATTTATTAATTACTGTGAAAATTTTTTGTCTTAGTTTTATTTTAATTTAACCCAATGAAATTCTCTAACATCGGTCTCGCGGTTCTCGCGGTCGCCCACTCCCTGGAGTACTAACGTACATTTTTCTAATCATTCCAGTCGACTGTGAATCGGCTCGTAGAACATGCCCAAACCAAGCAATCCTATTAGAAAGGATACAACCTATTATATCATGATCCTCAAGAAGGTCTCTGATCTCAAAGTTATATCGGGTTCTATACTCTCCATCGTCTGTCTTAAGTGGACCAAAAACGTAGCGTAGGATCTTACGCTCAAATACAGATAAATGCAATTCGTCCTTTTGTGTAAGGGTCCACGTTTGTGACCCATACATCACAACCGGTCTAATCAATGTCTTGTATAGCTTGAGCTTGGTGTTAGTTGATACATACGGTGATCCAAGTAGAGGTTTAATTGAGTAGAAAGTTCGATTACCTGCAGCGATTCGAGCTTTAATATCTGTAAGTATGCTGTTGTTTGAGGATCAATGCTTGTGATCCCAAATATTTAAAAGATTCAACTCCCTCAATTCGTTCATCGCCGCACATCAAATCTTTCTTCCCAGCCTCTTTTGAAACATTCATATGTTTGGTTTTATAGTAGTTAATTTGAAGACCAATTTTTCTAGCACCACTCTCAAGCGATTTGAAAGTCTCACTCATAACAGCTTCACTTCGGCCGAGGATGACAACATCATCAGCGTATGCGATCATCTGTACTGAGTTAATTGACCAGATATTGTTGTTAGTCGGTAGTTTCTTTTGACGGCACACATATTCCAAAGCTAAATTAAGAAGTATAGGAGAGATAGCATCACGTTGTCTTAAACCGGAGTCGACTTTAAAAAACTTTGATATTTCGTTCTCTACTCGTACACAGCGTTGAGAGTTTTGTACTGTCATTTTGCATAGTGATACCAGTTTATCAGGGATTCCCATTGACACCAGAGCAGACCATATAGAGTCTCTCGTTCGAGAGAGTCGTATGCCTGCCTGAAATCAATGAAGAGTTGGTGGACAGATATGTTGAACTCTCGGCACTTTTCCAAAATCATCCTTATCGAGAAAAGTGCATCGGTGTTACCTCGGCCCCGCCGGAAGCTACACTGATATTCTCCAAACAGTTGTTCAGCAAAAGCGTTGATTTTTGATAGCAAAATGTAAGAAAAGATCTTATATGCTGTGCAGAGTAGAGCGATTTCTCTGTAGTTTGCACATTGTAGGCGATTACCTTTTTTATGGATTGGTATCAGCATAGCTGTGTTCCAGTCCTTTGGCATGGTCAGTCCTCCAGATCATTTGAGCAAGATCAAACAATCTTAAGGATAGAGTTTCACCACCATGTACAATCATTTCGGATGTTATATCGTCGATACCAGATGCTTTATTGCGTTTTAATTTTGACAGCGTTGCTTCGAATTCCTCTTTGGTTGGTTCATCTATATGTACCTTTGACGCACGAATAAGCTTTGCTCGTCACCCGACTTGTTGCTGGTCACTTAAGTTGAGAAGATTTTCAAAATAAGCAGCCCAAGTATCTAAAATAGTTTTAAGGTCTACTTATAGCTCCCCATCTTAGTTTTGAATAGCAATCGATCTAGTTTGAGGGCCTGTCTTTAAGGTTTTAACCTGTTGAAAGAAGTTACGCGATTGATGTTCCTTATTGAAGCTTTCAATCTCCTCACACTTTCTCTTCCACCATTATCTCTTCGTTCGTCTACATAACTTTGTAACGGCTTGTCTTGCCAGTTTATAGTTCTCCTTCGTGGACCTGGTGTTGCGTCCTTGCAGACATTTCAGATAGCAATCTCTTTTGTATTGAATAGCGTCAAGATATGCGTCGTAGCGTCGTACAAGTATTCCCTCAGCAGCGCTTAAAACAGCATCTTTGAGCAAATACCATGACTTATCGACGTCTCCATTAATGGTTTCTGATTTCTCCAATGCTTCAGCAATATGGTTTTGATATCTCTCTTCCCGTTTCAGCATTCTTTAATGATGAGATGTTAAAACGTTTCCGTTGATTGAATTTTGGAATGCCGGATTTGGAAAGTGGAACCTTATCTTAGCACATACAAGGAAGTAGTCACTTCCAATGTATACACCTCTAAAGAATCGCACATCCAGAACACTCGAAAAAAAACGAGCTGTAACTAGCACGCGTGATCAATTTGATTTCGAGTGTTTCCATTCGGTGTGACCCAAGTCTGTTTATGAATCGATCGGTGCCAAAAGAAAGTACTGGCAATTCTCAAATTATTTGATAATGCAAACTCAGTCATTCTCTCACCATTATCATTCGAATTCAAATGCAGACTGTTGGGGCCCACCACATTTCCATAAGAGATACCTCTTCCAACCTGCCCATTAAAGTCACCAAGAACCATAATGAAGTCGCGTGTTGGTGTTTGTTTCATAATCTCTTCTAGTACTATGTAGAAAGTATCCTTCTCATCGACGGTCTTAGCTTCAGTAGGTACATGCACGGCAATAAGAGAAATATTGTTATATGTACCACGTACACGTAGGTAGCAAATCCTCTCACTGACCAGGATGAATAACATCACGGCTTCTTGTATGCGTGCACCAACAAGAAAGCCAGTTCCAAATTCTCTTCGAGAAGAATGACCACTACAGTATAGAGAGTGACTATCCAAATCTTGTTTTCCTATTATTGGCTGTCTAATTTCTTGCAGAGCTATGATATCCATCCCATACCTCTCAGCCTCTGTTTCTAGACTTATAAGAGTATCAGGAGCGCTCAGACTGTGCACGTTCCACGTTCCGATTCGGTAGTCTGGTCCTTTTTCACGTCCAGGTAAAATTCTGTTTTGGTCCGGGTCTGTTATTCTTTTCTGATTTCCAAATTTAACAAATAATTTTTTTTTCCGGGGTTAGGGTGTTATTCTTAGACCCAACCCAAATTTTCGTGAATGGGGTCGTTCTGCATCTTAAGGTTACCAGAAACAACATTTTTACACGTTTATATAGAGAGCCGCTTGATCCAAGACAGACGCCCGCTTCAAGCCGCCCCTAACATCGAGAACAGACGCTAGAGTCGCATTGGTTTTAAGGCGCCAATTCGCCGTGATGTACCATGATTGGCTAAGCAGTTTTTACTCTGCTTGTCTCCGGTACACCAATCTAATTCTGTCAGCATTAACCAGGCAGCACGGCGTGGACATCGAATTTCGGATTTCGCTAAAACAATTTCACCAATAACATTTGAATTATTCTTATAACAAATTTTATATAATCAGTCTGTCTATTCCGGCATTTCTCTTGGAATTGTGAATTGAGAAAAAAGTGCAATAAATGAAATAACGAAATATTTTCTAATACGAATTTGTTATTTCCCGCGGCAAGGAATACTAGTTATGAAAAATTGCTACAATTTATTTCCCAATTCCTATTTCACGATGTACCGGAATAGGGTACAGGTCGAAAATGTTTGATTTTGATTTTTTATAACATGCAATCAAATTTTTATAAAATAAAATAAAATTTATTTCAGCATTCAATACAATCAAATAAATTGTTTTATTGTGTTCCGCCACATTCGCGGTACAGAATAAAATTAACAGCTGTTTGTTTCATTCTATATATTAATTCTCGGTTGCTTGAACATTTACTAAATGAGACTTAACTAAATCGTCAATAAGAAATATCTCTCAAACCTTTTTCACGCCGTTTTTTGACAAAAACAAACAAACATTTAACTGAATAACAAGATAAGAAAACTCAAATGGATCTAAAAGCCTTATTTAAAGGTCCAATTGCGATCAAAATACGCAAAACTAGTTAAATGGAGAATTAAAAAAGTTATCGGAGATTTAAATGTTCAAGCAACCGGGCATAAGACTAATAACGTACACAAATATAGTCGTAAAAAACCTTAGATTATAAAATATACAGGATAAGTAATATTTGTGCATGTACACAATAAAAGTATAAAAAAAATTGAAGCAGTTTTTTAAATTCAAATTTCGCATTGAAAATAATTTCCACAAAAGAAAAGGCTCCTGTAAAAATAAATACAAAAATACAGGGTCCCATGCAGCATTTTTATCTCTTTCCATTTATAGAAAAAAAATATATTATTATTCTTCTATTGCCAGAAAGAAGTAACTGCCAAATAATATATATTTCATTTTAATTTCATTCTAAATTAAAACAAAACATGAAACAGTAAACCATATAAACAATATCCATTTTAGACCGGGAGGCAGCGTTGCAAATGAAAAAGTCATTTGATGCCGGTTGATTTTTATTTATTTTAATTAATTAACTCCAGCTGATGATAAATTTGGCGGTCAGCTGCTAAAGTAGGGGGGGTGTGGTTGTGGGAGACTTTTAAACTGGTAAAAAAAACGAATTCCAAAAGTAATTTGATGCCACTTCAAAATTTGTATGATGCATGTTTACACCATAACAATTGAAAAAAAAGTCGTCAGCTGATTGGTGGATTGGGCATTATACGTCAGCTCCTCGTATACATCAGTATAAAAATGCAATATAGTCAAGACCTTTCTGCATAGGATCTAGATGAAACTTTGGCAAATGATCCAGGTTCACTTGAAAATGGAAAATCTGAATTAATTTTAAATTTGGACATAATGAACATAACCTCTAAGTTTAAATCTTCAATAACTTTTAATCCCGACTTATGATCTTATGGAAACTTGGTATATAAATTTTTAATACTGTTTTCAATATTTCTGCATACTAACTTCCGGTTTGACACTTCCGGTTAAAAAGTTTTTTTTCCAGGTATTTATCCCTACTGTAGCCTACAATTACCTATCGATTTTCATGAAACGTTGGTAAACGCTTTCAAGTAACATGAAAAACATTTTGTTAGCTTTTGGAGTACATTGGATAAAGGGTGGGGGGGTCCACCATACAACAGAAGGTGTTTTCCACAATGTTTTTTATGTTTGTTGGGAGCATAAAACATTCGTAGGGGAATGAAGTATGACGACACTTTGCAAAAAGATGCAAATATGTATGGCAAGAAACTGATTAGTTTTTGAGCGATAGTGAACCAAGTTGTGGGGGGTCACCCAAACACCTGTTTATTTTTAAAGCTTAATAACATCTGCACCTGATAATCGAATTGGATGAAACTTGGTACATAAACATTTGGTACGGTTCACAAAAGTTCTGCATCCCAACTTCCGGTTTTTCATTTCCGGTAAAATGTTTGGTACTCCCAACAAACAGTGCAAAAATGGTGACACAATAAGCAGGTGTTCGGGAGGCCCTCCACCACTTATCTCAATATTGTCCAAAAACTAATCAGTTTTTTGTCATTTAAGTCTCCATATTTTTTCAAAGTGTCACTAAAATTGATTAATGAATGAAGTCTGTATGCTCCCAACAAACTTTAAAAACCAAGTGCGAAAAGTCAGCAGTTGTATGGTAGACCCCCGCCACTTTGATCAATGTGTCCCAAAAGATGATAGCTATTTTTCACTAATTGAAACTTTTTCCATAAGTTTCATCATAATCACTTCATTATTGTAGGCACTGAATAAACTTCAAAAAATTACGAACCAAAATTTTTTACCGGAAAGGAAAAGCCGGAAGTTGGGATGCAGAACTTTTGTGAACCGTACCAAATGTTTATGTACCAAGTTTCATCCAATTCGATTATCAGGTACAAATGTTATTAAGCTTTAAAAAGAACAGGTATTTAAGGGACCCCTACCACTTTGTTCACTATCGCTAAAAAACTAATCAGTTTCTTGCCATACATATTTGCATCTTTTTCCAAAGTGTCGTCAAAATTCATTTCCGAACGAATGTTTTATGCTCCCAACAAACATAAAAAACATTGTGGAAAACACCTTCTGTTGTATGGTGGACCCCCCAACCCTTTATCCAATGTACTCCAAAAGCTAACAAAATGTTTTTCATGTTACTTGAAAGCGTTTACCTACATTTCATGAAAATCGATCGGTAATTGTAGGGATAAATACCTGGAAAAAAAACTTTTTAACCGGAACTGTCAAACCGAAAGTTGGTATGCAGAAATATTGGAAACAGTACTAAAAATTTATATACCAAGTTTCCATAAGATCATAAGTCGGGATTAAAAGTTATTGAAGATTTAAACTTAGAGGTGTTCGGGAGACTCCCCGACATTTTGTCCAAATTTAAAATTAATTCAGATTTTCCATTTTCAAGTGAACCTGGATCATTTGCCAAAGTTTCATCTAGATCCTATGCAGAAAGGTCTTGACTATATTGCATTATAATACCGATGTATACGAGGAGCTGACCTATAATCCCCCATCCGCCAATCAGCTGACGACTTTTTTTTCAATTTCTACATCACAAATAATTAATCTATCTATAAAAATTAAATTCAATCGGCGTCAAATCACTAACCAAAATGCAACGCTGCCTCCCGGTCTATTTCATTTTAAATTTAGTTTAAATGAAAACAAAACCAAAGCGTACATGATAAAATTTTAGTTAGGATCAAATTTTCAGTTTTAATATTATCAATTTTATTTTAATCTAAATACTTTTGACAAACATAAAATAAAATTGAATAAGGTTGGTCATTCTCCAATCGGAAAAAATGTTAAATACAAAATTTCTACATAAGTCTGTTATTTTGTAAGCATATTTGGTCAAGCAAGGGAAAACCTCGATGATATTTAAATTTCTAGGCTACTGTGTTTTTTCAGTACAAATACTATCACGTTAAAATCGCACACTACTTTATGTAAATAAAAATAACTTCAACTTAAAAAGATATTACTTATCCTGTGTATTTTCTAATCTAAGTAAAAAACAGATAAACCTATATTTATAGTTTTCGGAAGGATAAATATGGTTTTTTTTTTTTTTTATTAATTAGTTAGACATGTTTAGCACACTAAATATGAAATATTCATTATTTAGACTCTTTGAATATCCGAAGATACCATGTCAACTATAAAGGAAGGAGATGAGGAAAATGGAAGGAATGGGGATATAAGGATAACTATACTAATTTTTTAAATGATGATGGACATTTTCTTTAAATGCCTGAGGGGAAAATTCATCGGGAAATACAGAGGAAGGCATTGAGTTCCATAATTTGGCCACTCTATTAAAATAGTCGTTTTGGAAGGACACAGTTCTACAACGAGGTATTTGTACAACAAATGGATGGGATAACTCGGCAGCTCTTGTTTGTCGATTATACTGCGCACACGATGGAAGGATATTTTGAATTTCCTTAGAAGAGAATTCGCTAAAGTTATATTTATAGTAGATTGACAATTCAGCCACATTTCTTCTGTGCTGGAGTGAATCAAGCTGGTCCCTTAGTTCGGTATTACCAATCAACCGCATTGCTTTTCTCTGTACAGAGTCTAGACATTTTATTGTTGACTGACATGCACCTCCCCAAACATGACAGCAGTACTCCATACATGGACGAATAAAGGACTTGAAGATTAGCAAAATTTGCTCGGGATTGAAATACTTTTTACATCGACTCAAGAATCCTAATTTTTGCATTGCAGATTTAGCGAGGTTGAACACATGTTTATTCCATTTCAGGTTATTTTGAATATCCACTCCAAGAAGTCTAAATGATTCAACCTCATGCAATTCCTCATGGTTTATTTTAATAGGAAAATTTTTACGTCGCTCTATTCGTGAAAGACGGCATAATTTGGTTTTGGTCGGATTAAATGAAACAAGATTACGATCACCCCATTCCATTATACGCTCCAGATCTTTGTTGATGGAATCAATTAGCAGCTCTCTATCAGTGGTAACTGCAGTATGAGGTCGAAATTTAGGAGATGCATGTGATGCATGTAATGTGCTGTCATCAGCAAAACTATGGATTGGGTGCACTGTGGAAATAAGTAAGTCATTAATGTATAGAAGAAACAAGGTTGGTGAGAGTGCCGAACCTTGGGGAACCCCAGCATTGGTTGTGAAAATATTGGATGTGATACCATCTAAATTAACATGAAATTGGCGACCGGTAAGAAAACTATGAATCCATGAGACAGTACGATGGTCTATGCCATAAGATTTTAATTTAGCTATGAGATTTTTATGCCACACTTTATCAAATGCTTTAGAAATGTCAAGTGAAATACTGAATGTTTCACCGTGGTTTTCCAGCGATTTGTTCCAGAGATGGGATACGTAGGCTAACAGATCACCTGTTGCATGACTTCTACGAAAACCATACTGCTTATCATCAATAATTCGCGACATTTCCAAATAATCTATCAAATTGTAGTTAACATATTTTTCAAATATTTTAGCTAAAACCGACAGAATTGCAATTGGTCTATAATTGGTCTATACTTAATTGTGGTGGTTTTTGAAGTTTTTTCAATAAATAATTGAATTTATATGTATATTTTTATTGAAAACTTGATGGGAATTTCTGAGGGATTTTTCCCTTAAAAAAACGGGAAAAATCGGGAATTTTCGATACGTCAACGGAAAATTCATTTTTGAAAATCTGGCATCACTGGTTGGAGCTCTTACACTATTCTACAGATACTATTACGGTAAATGCTCTAAAAAATTAATGACTTAATACCTCCATTACGTAGATCTTCACGAGCCACAAGACAATCTTGGCATTCGCATAAGCATATTTTGGCGGTCTCGCATATGTGAAAACATCTACCAATCCTTTCACGTTCCGTATACTGGTGGAATCGATTACCAAAAAATGTTTTCCCTGCTACGCACAATCCCCATGCTTTTAAATCTACCATACATCAGCACGATCGCTCCAGTATAATCCCAAGTCTTTAAATACCAGCCTTCTAACTTTCCTTTCCTATATGGTTAACACAGCATCAAGCATTAGAAGTCTATAACCTAAGTGATTAACCCAAACTATTATATGAAAAACCTCGAGAGTACTTGCGGAAGTTTTTTTTTTTATAGTTCGAGTTAATCACTTAAGTTATTGACCTCTAATGCTTTATGCACGTGTTAACGATAGGAAAGGAAAGTTAAAAGGTTGGTATTTATGGATTTGGGATAGGCCTAGAGCGATAGTGTTGATGTACTGCTGATTTAAAAGCTTGAGGATTGTAAGTAGCAGGGAAAATATTTTTTGGTAATCGATTCCATCAGTATACCGAACGTGGAAGGAAGGTGTTATTATAGCTAGATGTTCTCACATATGAGGCCTCCAAGGTATGCTTATGGGAATGCAACGATTGTCTTGTGGCTCGTGACGATTTTCGTAATGGTGGTATTAAATCATTAACTTCTTTAGGGCATTTACCGTAGTAGTATCTGTAGAATAGTGTAAGAGCTCCAACCACTCTTCTATGATGGAGAGAATTCATACCCGATGTTATCATTGCATCATCAATCAGACTTAAAGCACGCCTGTGAACTCTGGCTACAAAATTTAAAGAGGTTTCAGGTGCTGCAGCCCATAAATTGGAGTCGAATTCGAGGACTGGTCGTATATATGCCTTATAGATCGTAGCAATTTCAGATAGAGAGAAAAAGCTTTTATAGCGACGCAGGAAGCCAAGTCGTTGGGATCCCAATTTTGCAACAGAAAGAATATGATCATGCCATTTCAGTTTGTGATTGATATTAGTACCCAACAGCTTAAGCGTAGGCGAGTTTATTATTGGTTGGCTGGAAAACGTTGCATTGCCGCTACATAGCGAGGTTTTATGAGACAAAACACACGACTTCTTCATCGTAGCATTAAATGTCAAAAGATTCCGTTTACCCCAATCCAGGATTAATTCAAGATCTACATCCAAGGATTCAACCATTTTTCTACGATGAAAATTGGTGGTTAGACTAGATGGCTGTTTTTTAAATGAATAGGAATGGAAGATAGTACTGTCGTCGGCAAAGCTATATATTGGGTTGGTGGTGATAGATAACAAATCGTTGATAAAAATCAGAAAAAGAGTTGGTGATAGAACCGAGCCCTGGGGAACACCGACTTGGATTGGGAATTTATCCGACATGGCACCATCCAGCACTACTCTGAGAGATCTTTGGGATAAAAAATCTTCTAACCGACAGATCAAGGTCTTACAGACTCCAAATGAAATTAATTTATTGTTAAGGGCCCGATGCCAAACTCTGCCAAACGCCTTGGATATGTCAAGGGAAATAATATGAGACTCACCAAAGTTATGAATTGTTTTACCCCATTTCTCCGTGAGGACTGACATGATGTCACCAGTAGACCGTGTTTTACGAAATCCATATTGACGGTCGTGGAGAAGATTGTTGTTTTCGAGATATGCCATTAGTTTATAATTAATAATTTTTTCCATAACTTTAGCAAGTATCGAGGTTAATGCAATGGGACGATAGTTTGATGGGTCAGACTTGTTGCCCTTTTTCGGGACTGGTTGAACATTAGTCAGTTTCCACATTGATGGGTAAAGACCCGAGCTTAAGGACAAATGAAAAAGACTAATAAGTGGGTAGACCAGGGTATCCGCGCAACGTTTTAGTACAATAGGTGGTATACCGTCCGGACCAGCAGATTTGCTAAGATCTAGATTAAGCAATGTTGACCGCAAAATTCTTGAACAAAAGTTTGAAATTTTGTTCATTGATGATTGGATAGGTAGAGTGTTAGGCGGATTTATGCCGGAATCATCGACCACAGAGTTAGCAGAAAACTTGCCGCAAGTAGATCTGCCTTCGCTTTGATTTCCATTACACGGTTTCCAGTGGCGAAGCGTCGGTATAGACACACTAGACAGTGTCTACCCAAACATAATATAAATATGAAACTTTATTTTCATATTGTTCGCATAATGTCGACTTAATACTATTTTGTCAAACGTTCTAAGAAAATCATTAAGTTTTAATACAATAATTAGAACAAAAACAATTCAGCTATGTTCCCGAAACTTTAATACAAACGTTTCCCAGTTTCATGTACAAACAAACAAAAATGTTTTTCTCAGTGCAGTAGACGTTTCAAATTATGACTACCAAAATAAGCAATAGCAACAACAAGAAATTTTCAACTTTTGTTCCTTCTTGGATAGACAGTTTTGTTTCTGTCTATTTTTGTTTCCAAATTTGTTGAGAAACATCAGTAGACGTTTCAAATTATGACTACCAAATAAGCAATAGCAACAACAACAAATTTTCAACTTTTGTTCCTTCTTGGATAGACAGTTTTGTTTCTGTCTATTTTTGTTTCCAAATTTGTTGAGAAACATCAGTAGACGTTTCAAATTTAGAATTTTGAAAAAAGTTTCAATCTTTGATTATGTTATAATTTTTGCAATATTTTTGGCATTTCGGGAAAAGTTTGAATTTTTAATTTTGCTATAATTATTGCAATATTTTAAGAGTTCTAGGAAAAGTTTGAATTTTTGATTTTGTTATAGTTCTTGCATTAATTTTGGAATTTTGAAAATAGTTTCAACTTTTGATTATTTAATAATTTTTAGAAACTTTTTGGAATGTTGATGAAAAAGTTTAAATTTTGGATTTTGTTATAATTTTTGGAATATTTTTAGAATTTTGAGAAAGTTGTACGTGTACTTTTATTTGTACTTTTACAAAGAATTTTATGTTTAATATTCATCGCTCCCCAAAACTTAAAACAAAGTTTTTGTTAATTTACAATATCCTTTATCTTTTGTACAAAATATTTTTATTTCAAAATTTTTAATTTTGATTTAGATTGAACAATCTTTTTTTAAATATTTTGCTTGCGGCGAATAAAAAATATAGTATATGATGCACGGACGTAAGTCATTTTAAATGTGGGTGCAAATCTCGGTTGGCGCTTCGACTCACAAACTTCACATACGTCCAAAAACCTTAGCTTTCTATCCTCTCATCTTAATGTACTATAATTAGTTTCTACAGGCAAATCAATAAAACTTTTGAATATGTCTACCCTAGTTTCAGAAGCACGCTTCGCCACTGACGGTTTCCTTGGTTATCCATTAATGGTTGAATAGAAGATTTGATAAAGTTATTGCCAACCTCTCGGTTAAAATTCCAATATGACCGGCTGCTTTTTGTAGCGCGTAAAATTTTGCGCTTAGCATTGAAATTGAAAAGAAATTTAGCTTTATTAAATATACTATGACAGTTGTTTCTAGCCCTGATATACAGAGATCTGCTGCTGGGAGATTTATCACTCTGGTATTTGTCAAACGCCAGCATTTTGTTGATTTTGGCCATAGAACATTCATCAGAAAACCAGGATTTGGCGCCATTTTTCTTTTTCACAATACTGGTTGGAATAAAAATGTTCATACCCAGTAGAATCATGAATGTGATCAATGCAGTTGCTTGATTAACATTTTTATTCTGCAGAAACAAACGCCAATCATTTTCGTTGTAAAATTTATTGAGTTTCTGCCAATTACATCTATTGTAGTGTCAAACCTTTCGAGGAGCAGACAACTTTAGACTTGGCGCTCGACAACTTATTTGAAAATAGGCAGAAACTACACAGTGGTCTGGTCTACCAAGAGGAGCATCGACTGAGCAATATTTTTGGTTGATACAAAGCAAATGTGTCTGTAAACAAAATTAAAGATGGAGAGATTATCTTTTGACATGTGGTTTGTGTCGCGTCAAACCACAAGTGAAGTTTATATATATATCAAGATGGTGATTTAATAGATTTAAAGGCGCGTTCACACTTATGCACATGTTGGTGCGTTCGTTCGCCACATATTTACCGGAATGTGTTGTCATGAAAAGATCAAGTAGATTAGAAGAATGGCTGACAATATTAGGAATATGGGTTGGCCCATCTACTAGTTGTGTAAGCTGATTAGAATCAGCCAAAAATTTAGCATATTGCCCTTTTAAAGATGTTTTGGTTGAGAAACCTAGCCAATCTTTGTGATGGACGTTAAAATCACCGGCTAATATAATTTCTGTATTAGATGCTGTAATGAAGATGTCGTCGATTGTGTCTGTAAGAGAATTAAATGCTTCCAGGGTTTGATTATGGTGGTAAGTAGGACTACGGTATAAGTAACACATATATGATGTCGTGTTTATTTACGTCGATTTTGAGCCAGATAAAGCAGAGTTCAGAAATACTACTTGTTTCATACTGAAATAGCCTTGTATATTTAACATCATTTCGCAAAAATATCATTACACCACGGTGGTCATAAAATGCAAATTCTGGAGAATAATTGTTACAGCTGAATCGTGCATTATCAATATTTGAAACTTGCGTTTCACCTAGCGCAAGTAAATGAGGTTTCTTTTGGTCGAGATGGTATTGGATGCTAAGGAAGTTTTTTGAGAGGCCCTGGATGTTGGTGGAATCGATTACAAAGTTGGAGTGAGAAGTAGGCATTGTATATTAAAGTTAATAATGGTTAAGTTAAAATCAATAGAGAAAATAATAAAAGCCAAAAACCAAAAGGAACAAGATAGAGTAAACACAACAAAAAGCCGCGGAATACCTAGCTACTGTGCTCGAAAACTCAGCTTGCAACCAAATATCAGAGAAATTGCTAATCTTATTGTACTTTTGGTGTGATTATATATGTATCTGCTATATATGGTGGACTGAACTGTCCAATGCAATCTAAAATTGATTTAAAGTGCAAAGAATGGATTTCCTATTCACGTATGGGTAAATACGAGAAATGACTCGTCGGGTGATATAGATCACTCTGCATCTTCTACCACTTGATATATATGCTCTCAGTTACCAGATATCATCCAACAGCCCTTCAATTCAGTGACACGTCACAGTGGATTAGTAGTTGCATCGGACACTCCAGAATCCGATACGAGTAAAGATTTAACCAAAAAAAACATTGACTACATCCTTCCTAGATTATGTTTTGAAAGGGGTTCCACTACTCTCATACCCTTCACGAAAGCTCAGAGGAAGTGGAGATTGGTGGCGGATGAAGTGGTGCATATAATTAAATCTTCTTCATTCTAGATTTTAAGGATAATCTACAAAACCTCTTAACGCCCAGAATTTCTTAGTATAAGATGCATGAAAGCTTGGCGCTGAGAGATGGAGTGGACATTCTCGCGCATAGTTCCAAAATCGAATGTTGAGTCTCAAAACAGTTAAATATTCATCCTACTTCTCGCTTTATAGACCAACTCACTATACATGAAGTGGTTGCGAATTGCGATAAATGAAACACTGATACTGTTGAAGCATAATGTAAATTCAACAAGAGATATACCAACATACATGTGGATACCCAAGCTGCATTGAAACCGCTAAATACAGTAGCAACGACGTCAAAAGTGACACTAAGAAGCCACCTATCTCTGAACAGGATAGCCAAGCTGTTTGACATCCAAGTCATATGGGTCCTGGATCACAGTGGTGCTAGACGCAACTGTATACCGGGCTGCTAGGAAAGGGACATAACTAGATCTTCTGGATCCATACCAGAAAAAGAAGCTCTAGACTGTTCGCTTGTCTCTGTTACACAACTAACTTATGACATGGTTGCCTGCATATCTGGTGGTCAAACACCAGCACCTGCAAATTAAGCAGGCAAATCGTATCTTGCCAAGGATAGGTCTGCAGCACTCCAAAACATTGATATCCATGCGTAGGCGGGAGATTGGTTTATTGGTACGAGTCATAACAAGTTACCGAATCCTTAGAGAGTACACATAAAAATTCGACCTTTCCGCATATAAGTTCTGCGGAAACTGTTAGGATGAAGATAAAGAGGAAACAATGTTGCATCTACTTTACTAGACTGACCCATAGATGGGTCGGGACGGTAAACCCATAGGTGGCAGGTTTATTTTGGAACGTACATATTTAAATCTTTCACAGACATGAGTAACGTTACAATCAAGATAATACTTAGCTTCAGCCGAATCTTCAAATGACTCGAGCAGAGATGGAAGATCCGGGGCATCACAACGAACCTATATTGGCCTAAGTATATCGTCGTGACTTGTGACCTTGTGTTATGATAGCAGAACGTTTATAATTTTAGCTTTAATTTTAGTTTGAAATTTTTTGCAGGATCGTTTGAATAAGATTCGTTAAAAACTTCAACATTGGTTACAGAGTAGTACAAGTAGTGGCATCAACGAAGAACGACTGTTTAATAGAAGCAACCAGTGCCACTAAAGCTCACCATTTTAAGGTCGCCGAAGAAAAGAAATTCAAATGACAGGCTAACATCCTATAGTGTTGACATGAACTTTAACACAAAAAAATAATCAAAATTCAATTTTTGATTGTATACAATTTTCACATTTTTGGCCTAATAAAAACGAGGAAGATGTACTCGATACAATTTTGAGATCAAGCACCTATTAGAACGACCTGATTTAATAGGTTGTTGTAACCAGATTAACAAACTGTGTTAGTTTGGGCAGATGGAACAAAACGCAGAGAAGTCAAGATTCAATTAAAGATATACGTGGTCTTGGTTTACAAAACAAAATTTCCATTTAGGAATATTTTTTTGTTTTTAAATTTCTTGTCCGGTGAATTTTATATATTGTTTTAAATTTATGTCAAGATTTCTGGATTTTTGTTTAGTATAGAATATAAAATTGACTTCGGGGAAGTTTTCTAACAGGTTTCAATTTTTTTTGGATTAATGCGACAAGTTTGTAGTTAGAATAATTAAATTTACTGAAATTACCAAAAGTTGTACTGCTTGTGAATTTAAATTGTTATTCTTAATAAAAATTACAATATTATCAAGGTTTATTGACATGTTCTGAGTAAATACAAATTTTTTTTCCATACTAAAAATAATTAATGATTATACTGCGAAACAGCAAAGATTCTATTTAAATGAGCTGAGGCAAAATATTTAAAGATTTCGGTAGTGTTGTTGGTCATGAGCCTTAGTAATGTGTTTCAGATTAGCTATAGTGTAATGTATTTCAGATTAGCAGTAATGTCTTTCAGATTAAGCTAATAATGGAACATCAGGCAAGTTGTTCATGAAAAAATTTGATAATGTTTTATTCGTCCATCGGTGTTTTCAAATCAGTTCAAGGTTAGGTGTATCCACATATTATAGTATTGTAACTTCTTTGGACAGTTAAATAAATTACTGGTGTTGTATTACTGATGTGATTGTAAATAAGTGAGAGATCGTTAATACTGTTTTCATTTTTGTTCTGATAAAAATTGAAGATCTTTACCAAGCCCTGCTTAGGAGTTTAACGAAGGATTTCGTGAGTCACTTTGTTTTTCACATATATCCACTTATTATCTCTGCTCTTTTCTATGAATTTATTTGTTGCTTATAAACATTGTTGTTCAGTCCTGACGCCAGTCCTTAGTTTTAGGAATGGAATAACTTGACGAACCTACCACAACCTCAAGATTTTTATGAGGTTTGTAAAGTGGATAACAATTGCACGTATGTTATGAAATACTGATATGAAATACTGAGCTTTCATTTTTTAGTATAATAGATGAGAAAGAGCCTGGTCTAAGTTCCTTTGCGATTTTCCCAGACTTGATTGCTGGACTGACATCATCTTCGGCAAACTTTTGGGGCTCTTGTAGTGATAACTTGTACCTTCTTCTAAGGGTGTTTCTAAATACACATATTTCTGTGTTTTGTTATAGCTGTTTATTGAATTGGCGCTGTCGTCCCTCTTGTTGTCATTCGATGGGGCACCTGTGTCGAGACTACACTAATAAAGATATGTATTTTTTCCACTTATCGCGTTTTCCTTCGTGTTTTTAGAGTTTCGTTTTTAATAGTTATTGTAAAAGTAAAACATGTTTTTCTATTATACCGATTATATCGTAAACTATATACCTTTGGACATGAAATTTGAGATGCGTATACAAAACTAATTTGTCTGCACAAAAATAAATAAAGCCATTTTGTTGTTTAACAGGGCTACGAGACCTTTGAGAAAATACTAATTATTTTTTGTTCAAAATATTGTTTTCTTTGGAAAAAAAAACAAAGTTTTTTAAACATGGGTTTAAAACAAACCAACTTTGTAGAGGGGAAAGGTGGCTGGTGGGTAGGGGCTTCAAATGTTATTCTTGTCTAGGGCGTAATTAACACCCCGATTACCGAAGACATGTCATGTCACTTAAAATGACTAAGGTCACATCGCATCAATTTTCGTTTTGTTGAAGTCGTTTTTTACGCCTCAAGTCATTTTATACGGCAGATGTCACTTTAAATGACATTTTAGTCGCCTCAATTTTTTATGTGACAATAAATTTTTCAAACGTCTTTAATTGTTTTTGTGAAATTGAAGAACGTAAAGCCGCATTTAGACTATTGCAGAACTCTGCAATATTTATTTATTTATTTATTTATTTATTATTAACAATATACATAAAGGCCATAGCCCATAATAATGTACAGTAGAACTAAACTAAAGAAAAATAAATATAATTCAATCAAAATCCATTTAGCATAAATTCATTAGTATTAAGTAGTAATTAATTTAATATACATCAATTCAATAGTATGAAAAGGTCAGCATAAAGCTTACCACCGGCAAACTCCTATGCTGGACAACATTGGATCTGCATAAGAGTTGGAGGCATATCATCTAAGTTAGAAAGCATAAACCGGTAAAGCTTAGTGAAATTTAGCAATAAGGCCATGGCCCACAATATTGCACAGGAGAAAATGATAGGCAACAAACCTCAACTTGAACCAGGAGACAAGGCAGAGAGTCCAGGAGAGAACCAGTAGTAGACGTCATGCAAAAAAGAGAAGTGGATAAGATATTAGGAGAAGATAGTTCTATAACAGAAAAAGCTCAGGTAGGTTATTAGTAAAATAGAAAATTTGAATTGAAAGGAGCAAGAGGATATAGGGCGGGAAGAGGAGAAGGAAAGGGAAAGAGGGGGAGGGAGGGGGGGGATAGGAGAGGATTTAGGATATTGTAGTCCCAGTAGAAAACAAACATCAGACAGCAGGCAGGTAGAAGGTCAAAACAACAGTGCACCATAACACAACATGATTCGACGATATCGACAGTAAAATTAAACAGTCGCAAGGGGCAGCGAGTTAAGGTGGTCAATCAGCCGCTTTGTGAAAAGAAACGGGGATAAGTTAAACCTCTTTAGGGACTGTGGCAATGAGTTAAAAAGCTTGATGACCCTTACGGAATAGGACTTTGCCCAAAGATCACAACACACCCTTGGTAGTACAAAATTGTGCTGCCGTCTGGAACTTCCCATTACAAACCACCTCAGTAGATACGAAGGAGACTGAAACTTGACAAGGCGATAGAAGTGAGAAAGGAGTCGCACACTGGCATGGTCTGCAAAGGAAGTCCCAAGAAGATCGTGGACAAAGGGGGATACATGATCCCTAGGCTTTAAGTTGTAAACAAATTTAGTAGCATAGTTGAAGGCTCGCCGCAGAACCATGAAGGTATCATTCGTAGAACCAGACACAACTTCGAGGCCATAGTCAACAAGGGGGAGTATTAATGACAGTACCAGCTGCTTTCTTATATGAAATGGCAAGTAACAACTCACACTACGTAGCCTCCTAAGGACACCAGTAATTTTACCAGCGAGTGAGTTTACATGCAGCTTCCAATCCAACCTGTCATCAAAGACAACTCCTAGATTTTTCGCTTGAGATGAGAAGGGTATGACATCACGGCCCATCTGAATGGATGCGCTGTTGGTGGCTGCTCGAAGGCAGTAATTGTAGAGCAGTGCTTGCGACTTGGTAGGATTTAACGAAATCCGATTTTCAAGGGCCCACTCCAGAATAGACTTGAGATCGCTATTAATTTCTTCAACACAGCCATGTAAATTAAACCGGGGCCTAGCATGAAGAAGCTGAACATCATCAGCAAAAAGATGAACCATAGAGAAGCGACAGGACTTAGCAATATCATTGATAAACATTGAAAACAACAGGGGTCCCAAAATGGAACCCTGCGGAACACCCTTAGCAATGGGAAGAGCATCAGAGATAACATCCAGAGAGCAAACAGACTGATACCTCCCTGTTAAGTATGAATACATCAAATTGCAAGCACTGGAGGAGAATAAGAATTGAGTCTTGAGCTTAGCCACCAGAAGAGAGTGATCCACCGAGTCAAAAGCCTTGCTGAAGTCAAGTAGCAAGAGAATAGACAGCATCTTCTTATTAGTGTTGAATCTTATTTGGTCAGAGACATCCAACAATGTCGAAGTTGTATTATGCCGCTTCCTAAAACCAGACTGCCTGCTATACAGTAGGTTGGACTTAGCTATATGGTCAGAAATTTGTACATAGATGAGTCGCTCAAAAACTTTTGACAAAACTGGCAAGATGCTAATGGGACGAAAATCAGTACTATTTTTTTTGGGGATAGGAAGCACCTTGGCCAGTTTCCAGGCCGCTGGAAAACGACCCACCATGATAGAATAGTTAATGATGTGACAGACATGGGGAACTAGAGAAGGAAATATTAATTTCAAAAATTTAAGGGTAATATTGTCAAGACCAGCAGCATTTGAGCCAATCATGGAGAAGGCCGCCTCCACTTCATCGTGTGAAACAGGCTGGAATAGAAAGGAGCATTCGGACTCAGGGAGACCAATATCAGACCTGACAAGAGGAGGAAATTGATTTGGGCTGACAAATGACTTGTTAATCTGATTGAGTTCAGCCTCACTGAGGGACTCAGAGTCCTCTTGGGACTTGATCAGGCCAATATTCCTAATCTTTCTCCACAGATCATTCATCGAATCAGTTGGACTAAACAATTTAGTTCCGAGATCAATTTTCGCCCTGCGTATCATTGATCTAAAGCGGTTACGGTAAGAACAGTAAGAGTCCCAGTTATACTGGGAGCCATCATGAAGATAAGCCGCATAAGCAAAGTCACGCAGGGCTTTAATATTACGCATCTCTGACGTGAGGACGATAGTAGTCACTTTCTGTCCACTCACAGAAACAGTTGGAACAAACCTGCAAAAGAGCGATAGCAGAACTTCATTTAGGTAGTCGAGCTTTTGATCAATGTCAGTAGAAGAATAAAGTGGATCAAAGTCCAACGAATTGAGCTCGAGTAGCAGGGCCTCAATATTGGTATGACCGTAGTCTGGCACACTCTTCCGAGCAATATAGTTGTCTTTACTGATGGCAAGCGACAAGGTAATAAGGGCATGGTGAGAGATACCTGGTACCCAGAACTGATTGCTTTCTTTCACAAGTGAGCTATCACTAGTCATGAAAAAGTCTATGCAGGAGCCAGATGATATGCTTGTCAAATTTGTAGTACCGACACGAGCATGATGTGTTGGACAGCTGTTAGTTACTAAGGTCATGTCAAGCCTCTCACAGAGACTATTGCAGATTGCTAGAGAAGAAGAGGACAGCAGGTTAGTATTGAAGTCACCGACCACCGTGTAACGATCGCAATAATCGCAAAACAATAATAAAACCAAATTCATCTTCGTTTTCAATTCAATAAAAATGTATTTCATTAGTTTCCATTCATTTTCACATTAACAATAATTTAAAATTTTCTAATACTTAACTGCTAGTTAAATTTCAATTGTACTATAAAAAACAAACGAACGTACTAAATTTTTATTTCCAATTCTAACAAACAGATGTCGTTATTAATCTTTATTGAATTTCCTTTTTTTAGTTTACCCGAGCTATTTTGACATGATAAGATGTCAAAAAGAATTAACAAAAACACATTTTTGTTTGAAAATATTGTCTTTCTGTTTTTGGGTCTTCAACCAAAATGTTGAATTGAGATTGTTATTAAACACTCAATAAAACGTATTAAAGAAAAAATACTAATTCCATTTTATTTTGAGTTTAAAAAGAAATTGTTTTAATTTATACAGAAAAAAGGTTAACTTTGTTTTCACTAGTGTGTGATTTGGATGAAATATATATATATTTTTTTAAAAGTGTTTCATTCTGTTTTCATTAAGTTTATACTTAATTTATCATAAAGGAAAAAGATTGCTTTATAAAAGTGGCAGTACATGAAAAATAAAGTATCCAATGATGTTATCGAAAGTATGAGTAGTAAGGATAACAGTGATCGAAGCATATTACCACAGTTAGAAACAGTCGAGTGTATGGTGGATTTTCCGGTTGTAGAAACCGTATGGATTTAAAGCAAAATATGAAGTGGAAAGTTAAAGGATTAAAGGCAATGTTCAATTGGGCATTTCGAACAACGAAGGTGTAATTCAGCAGCAGCAACTGATGTTCACAAATTAGTTCATCCAATACAGTTGGTTGATTAGTCAAGGGAATTGGAACACATAGACCAAATCTTCAATCAACAGTTATAAGTTAAGGTACTTACAGTAAATATATTAAATTTTTTTTTATTTATTCCTCGTTCCCCTTTGGAATGATAGGCTAGATTTTTTTCAGATAATAAGAGATTCCCAAATTTAGGATTCTGTGGGGATAAGCGCTATCCCGTAGCAATATTATTAATATTATTTTGTACGAAAGGTCCATAATAACAATCTGTCGCCGAACCAAAAACGGACCGGGGGAATATTTTGGTAATATAACACCGTGATTACGGTGGAGTTTTGTTACCGTTAGGTACGAATTTGTTGTGTTATTTAGAGCTATTTTCGGCGCGAAAAATATTTTTTTTTCATTTTTTTTCATGTATTTGGGCGGTGTCAACCGGTTTGGTTGACTTCGAACTTGTTTGGATAAGAACCAGTTGGGTTTTTTTTATATGTATATTTTTCTTTTTTTTCATTTTTTTAATAATTTTTAAGAATTTCACAATTTGATAAATTTAAAAGGAATTTTTGAGAATTGAATTCAGCGGTAGTTGCAATAACGAATTCAAATGACTATTAAATGCTGCACAGGTACATTTAATTTTGGGATATATAAATATTTACTTGAAGAAGACAAATAATAAGCAATTCTAAGACTTATTAGAATTTGAAAGGAAATTGTATTCTGCTTTCGCATTAACCTTTTGGTCTTTGAGTTCTTGGTAGAGCCAGTGTTAAAAATACCATTATTTGTTTTTCTCTAATTAAATATAATATTCTAAAGATTAAATTCTAATTCTAACATTTAATTTGGTTTTTACAATAGTGTAGAATTGTATTTGGATTAACACTATATTTCTTACACTCAAAAATGCACACAGTCAGAAATTTTGGCTCGTTTAGGAGCAAGCGTCGGCCGGGGCCAGGAGAGTTGGGTCAGGCAGCGGTTAAGCCGGGTGTGAATGAGGTAGATGAAGTAATGCATGAGATTGTGAGTGAAGTGATGAATGTGGTGAATGAGAGGGAACAGGAAAAAATGAATGCAGAACTGAATGAGAAAAGGAATCAACTATATTTAGAATTGATGGATGACATAGCGAATGAGCAGTATGATGAATGGTTGGATGTAGTGATAAGTGAGATTGTAAATGAGGAAGTGAATGAGTTGGCGGATGGAGTGATGAATAAGGAGATAAATGAGTGGGCAGATGAGGTAGTGCATGGAGTGGAGGAAGTGGATGAGATGAATGAGGAGTTGGTAGGAGAAGTGGTAGTTGATGAAGTGAATGAGTGTGTGGATGAAGTGATGGATGCGCGAGAGAGATATCGATTGAGGAGGCTAGAAAGGGATAGGAAAAGGTGGAGGGAGAAAAAGAGTAGGAGGAAGAAGCAGAAGGCAGCGTGGTTGGCCGAGGAGGTAGAGTTCTCGTCAGTCATGCACGCTTATGCGGAGATATTGGCTGAAGAGAACGCTATCTCTGAGTCCAATCACAGGGGAGAGAACCCTCGACGGTGGTTGGGACCGCAAGTGGCCCCGGGAAATTGTGTGCATCTTTGAAATGTATTTTGTTCTGAATTTGGAAAAAAACCGTTTTGGGGCAGTAATTTTTTTCGGAGACTGTTTTTTTATACTGTCATTGTACATAGTGTATATAGTAGGTTAATTGTTGTATAATTGTACATATTTGTACATATTTTTGGTATATAGGAAGCGGATGTAGTGGTTTGTGTGGAGTGTTATGTTACAATAGCACCAACGAGATGAAATTAAGAAACCAAACCGATGAAACGATTTAGCCATTTGAACTTTTTGTGAGTAGCTTTGGCAAATATTATACATTGATAGGAATTGGATAGTAGATCATATTTAAATATTTATACATTAATAAATTAGATCTGGAATCTGATGCTCGTTTTAACGGTGCATTTTGGCCTGCGTGAAACAAATACATGATTTTAATTTCTTTACCACTAATGGTTATAATCGGTGAAAATCCTGTTTTGGTTGTGGTAGATTCGAACTATTTTTAATTTCGCGATGAAAATATTGTACATTCCACTACAGTTGAGCGTTTGTTAGAATTAATTGATTTTTTTTTGGGTGTTAATTTTTTTATTGTTGTGTAATGATTACAAGTGTGTAATTGATAATTTCTCTCAGCGGTACCTCTAACAAAGGATCCATGGGGCTTATCTCCTTAACATAATTATGTTCTTAGATCGCCTCTGTCCATTATGGACATGCGATCGAAGTTCATTGGTTTCTTCTCTTCATTTCAGAAGGAGTTTTCTGGTGATAAGGGAGTGACTACTGCTGGTCTGTACTTAGGTACAAACCAGTAGTACCATTCCCTGCACAGAAGCTTCTTTAACGAAATGAAGAGGAGAACCAATCATTTTTTTTTATCAGGATCGAGGCTTCACCTCACACAACTTCAACATTTTTCCACTCTTACATTTAGCTTGCAATAGACAGTTTTCATTAAGTTTAGGATTTGAAGTCTGGTGTTCGGGAGCGTTCTTCGACTATGGCATTAGTTTAATGGTAATTTATTTTTAGGTAGAACAACCGCAGCTGGGTCAGTAGAAATGGGCCTGGAGTCTAATCGTGACAGTTGCGATTGTTTTTGTTAGGTTGGGGAGATACTGTTCTGTAGAATCTGGTCGTTAGGGGCTTTTCTAGTCGGTTCTCACATGCATTGTTGGAGTGGGCTCGCGAACGCGATAATTCAAATACTGAATGAAATGGATATTGTAGCCATACTTACTTTTATGTGTCTCCAGACGAATCTAGATTTTGGGAATCTCTTATTATATTAAATAAAAATAAAATAAATCAAACAAATTTTTCAAAAAATTAAATAAATAATTTTTATTAAATAAAATAAATTTTCGTAAATTAAATTTTAGGTAACTAAATAATTTTTTTTAAATTTAAATAATTTTAGGTAATTAAATAAAATAAATTTTTTATTAATTAAGCAATACGTCAAGAAATAAATAAATATTTTTTATTTTTTTTAAAAAATAAATCAATATTTTGAGCTAGGGCGTTGCATCCAATAAATAAACATCCTTTTTGAATATTTTTTATTTTTCAATTTTTTTTAAAATAAATAAATATATTTTAGGGGTGCTATCGTCAATAACTAATTTTAGGTATATATATATATTTCAGTATATCTGAAATTAAATAAATAAATTATATTTTAATATACAATATCTTAGGAATTTCTGTAAAGATTCAGCAAAGATTAGCTACGACAGTTTTTTTGTTCCTTTACAAGTTTGGTTTTTACAAAAATTTTCTGTTTTTTTTGGGGCGTTCGTTGTTTTTTTTCCGTTTTGCGGTTTTTATTGTTTTCACTTTTACATTTCCGTCGTACTAACTCTACATTTTTTTTTTTGGTTGTTGAGAATTGGTTTTATTATTGTTGTTTGATTTTGTGAATTCTGGATTTGATAAATATTACCATCAAAATGTCAAACCAAATAGACGTTGACCATCCGTTCTATGGTCTAGAACCCAGCGAACTGCTGGTCGAATGTTTGGTTCGGGGTGTGAATTTCGGGGGGGCCGATTGGGCAGAGGAACTGCGAAACCATGCAGATCATGGGTCAGTTCCAATAACAGTGTCTCATGCGAGAGATTTGATTGAGGAATCTCAAATGGTGGTGCAGGCAGCACAACTTATTTTAAATCAAGTACGTCGACTTCAGTCACCGATTGATCAGACCCTCTTGGATGGTTTGGCGAATCGAGTGTTACATTATACGGGTAGGATGAATAGGTTGGGTCCTCGCAATGACTTGCAAGAAGCCCGCACCTACGCTATCTCACAATTGTCACGCGCTTGGAGTATAATAGGATCATTATCAACACGTCCAATTATGCAGAGTAAACCAGGAGTATCATCTGCTCCACCTGCTTCACCTGCTTTTCAACCAGATGAGAGATCCACACCGATCCCAGTACGGCCAATATCGGAAACAATAAATAGTCTGAATCGTCCAAACCAGCAACATCAGAGACGGTCAGATCAATTACCACCGGCTTATTTCCAGCAATCTGGGTTGAGAGCCGAGGACTTTGCAATACCACAATTGGGTCCATCACTCCAGTCTGAACATACACATAACAATCCAGCATTGGTACAACCACAACCACAATTAAATTATCCATCAGTACCACAGGTACAACTACCACCAATATATCCACCAGCTCCACTAACAGCACCACCACCATACAACCAACCTCCTCAGGTATGGCGTGACGCGGCTCCAGCGTTAGCACCAGTGGAGTACCGAGGGGTTCGTGGGAACAATTTGAGTCGTTATGACTCAAATTGGGTTCCAACCTTCACAGGGGATGGTCACTCTCCTGATATTCATGAGTTCATTCATAGAGTGGAGGCGGCTGCCAGAAGAGACCGTGTGTCATGGGACGACCTTAGGTCTATCATACCACGGTATCTGAAAGCAGCGGCCGACAGATACTATTTGAATTTAACTCATGAATATGAGGTGGTGACCTACCCAGTGCTAAGGGAGGGACTCCTACAGACCTTCGGTACGCTAACTGATGATAAGGCGATCTTGCGCGTTCTTCTGAACCGTAAACAAAAATCCAAGGAGAGCGTATACGAATATCTGGTGGAGATTGGTTCGTTAAACCGTCGCTTAGCACGTCCATTTGCTGATCGTGAAATGCTAGAGATGCTCGGGAGGGACTGAGTGTGGATCTCAAAAATGCTACATTAGCAGCAACAATACACTCAATGGATGAACTTCGGACTTTATGTCAGAAGTTTGAACGTTTGTGGTCCACACCAGTTCCAACCAGAACATCAAATTTAAGAATTAGCGAGGTACAGCAAATGGATGATTATGAGGTGGATGCTGAACCAGAACAACATGGATATATTGATGCGGTGGATTCAACACAGAGACGGATATTGCAGCGACCTAGCATAACCTCTGACAACAGTCAACCTGGTCCATCAATATCCAGACAACCAATAGTGTGTTTCAGATGTGGAGTAAACGGTCATCGAGCTCCTGAGTGCTCTAAGAATAGAATTAAACTATATTGTTGGAAATGTAACAAGCCGGATGTTATATATGCAAATTGTTCATATTGTCACCCGTCGTTAAACTACCGTCCGAGAGTACATGCTTCGGGGATGGTACCCTCGGTTCAACATCCAATGAGCCCGAAGAAAACGACGAGAGATGTAGCAACGCAGGACGATCGATCACCACTCAGGAAACCAGAATAAAATCACCTAGTACATTTAATTTCCCATCATTACATCGAACGTATTTTAGACGTCTAGAACGTAATATTAGATATTGGAGGATGAGGAAATTATTTCGTAAAGCTTGTATTTCATCTATCCTTTCAGAAACAAAGGATCCTCGGCCGCGATTAACAATAAGGATTTTGGACAAACACATTTCAGGACTATTGGACAGTGGAGCGTCAATCACAATACTTGGAAGAAGTTCCTTGGAATTATTGGAGTCAGCAGGTACAACTTACCGTAAGTACACTTCGTGTATTCGTACGGCAGATGGTACTGCAAATAAAATTTTGGGTTACATAGAAGTTCCAATAACTGTGAATGGCTCCACTAAACCAATGCGGTTTCATATTGTCCCTGGACTACGAGAAGAGCTCTACCTGGGCATAGATTTCTGGGAGAAATTTGGTATTGTTCCTTCATTTGTTAGTGAACTGACTCGTACAGAGCCACAAAATTTAAATATACATAACCTCACCACTGACCAGCAACGAGAACTGGATATGATCAAGGATTCTTTCCCGTCATTTGAAGTGTCTGGACTCGGAAAGACTTCTTTGGTTGAACATGTCATCGATGTTGGTGATAATGCACCTGTTAAACAGAGGCATTATCCCACATCGCCGGCTGTTCAACTAAAGGTCTATGCTGAACTTGACCGAATGCTTCAAATGGGCGTGATCGAAGAGAGTAACAGTTCTTGGTGCTCGCCAGTGGTGTTGGTACAAAAAGAATCTGGTAAAAACAGATTATGTATTGATAGCCGTCGTGTCAATTCACTAACGAAAAAGGACGCTTACCCACTTCCCTTGATTGATGGCTTACTAGGTCGTCTAAATAGCACAAAGTACATTTCAAGTATTGATCTCAAAGATGCTTTCTGGCAGATTCCTCTGGCAGAAGCATCTAGAGACAAGACAGCCTTCACAGTGCCTGGTCGTCCATTGTATCAATTCCGGGTTATGCCCTTTGGATTGTGCAATGCTCCCCAGACAATGTGTCGGCTAATGCACAAAGTGATACCACATCAATATCACGAAAATGTCTTTGTTTATTTAGATGATCTATTGGTAGTCTCTTCCACGTTCCAGGAACATATGGAGTTGCTGTCCAAAGTCTCTTCATTGTTAAGAGCGGCTGGGTTAACCATAAACCTCAAGAAAAGCAAATTTGTTCTGAGAGAGGTGAAATACTTAGGATTTTTGGTTGGTGAAGATGGTCTTCGAACAGACCCTGACAAGGTAAGAGCTGTTGCTGAGTATCCAGCTCCGTCAACAGTGAAACAAATACGTAGACTATTGGGAATGGCTGGTTGGTACCAACGTTTCATACCAAATTATGCAAGCGTGGTATCACCAATTACGGATTTATTAAAGAAAAGTTCTGGGAAATTGAAATGGACATTGGAAGCGCAAGCTGCTTTCGAAAATTTAAAACGATTGCTGACTACAGCACCGGTATTAATTAACCCTGATTATAATAAAGAGTTCTTTATTAGATGCGATGCGAGTCTGACAGGGATAGGTAGTGTGTTGTATCAGGTTGATACTGACGGACAAGAGTGTCCGATAGCCTTCATGTCGAAGAAACTGAACAAAGCTCAGAGAAATTACTCAGTTTCTGAGCTGGAATGTCTTGCGGCAATTCTGAGTGTGAAGAAATTCAGGGGCTATGTTGAAGGTCACCGATTTACAATTGTGACTGATCACTCAAGTCTGAAGTGGCTTATGTCACAGAAAGACTTGAGTGGTCGTCTGGCTAGGTGGAGCCTAAAACTCCAACATATGGATTTTACCATTGTCCACCAAAAAGGTACCCAAAATATAGTCCCTGATGCTCTATCTCGTCTTTATGACGATACACACGAAGAATTGACGGAAGCATTAGTACATCACATTAATGAAATTAAAATCGACAATGAAGGTTATCGGCACAAAGAATATACGGATATGATAGCTAAAGTTCAATCATCACCAAAGGACTTTCCTTCAGTCAAAGTCGTGGATGATAAGCTATACATACGTATTGAGCCAAAACCTGATGCAATACCCAACGATGTTCCTGTGTGGAAACTCTGGGTACCAAAACCGATGACTTCCAACATGATTCAGAAACATCATGATGATAGTACTGCTGCTCATGGGGGTGTTAAAAAGACTTTAGAATTACTTCGACGTCTTTACTATTGGCCGGGCATGGCGTCACAGGTACACAACTATGTTGTGTCCTGCGACACATGTAAACAAACAAAAGCCACGAATCAGATATTGCGTCCTCCGATGCAATATCAATTCGAAACAGCACGTCCATGGCAGAGAGTCTATATAGATTTTTTGGGACCGTACCCTCGTTCAACACTTGGGAATACGGTGTTATTGGTAGTTCTGGATCATGCTACGAAGTTTGTACTACTGAAACCACTTAGGAACGCAACTTCACCGAAGGTGAATGCTTTTCTGAAGAACGAAGTGTTTCTTACATATGGGGTACCAGAGTTTCTGCACAGTGACAATGGCAAACAGTTCACTAGTAGGAACTTTCAAAGTCTTTTGTCAGATTTCGGCATTAAACACATTAGGACCGGTGTCTATAGTCCTCAAAGCAACGCGTCAGAGCGGGTCAATAGGTCAGTTCTAGCAGCAATTCGAGCGTTCATAAAAGGTCAACATACCAAGTGGGATTCATTAATTGGTGAAATCGCTTATGCACTGCGGGCTGCAGTACATTCAGCTACCAAGTACTCACCTTACTATCTATTATTTGGTCAACATCCAATATCGGATGGAAATACTTACCAATTGTTGAGATCACTACACAGGCTTGGTGAAGATGCTGGTGAGGAAATAGAACGTGCTGATCATTTGACTCTGCTCAGGAATCGAGTTCAACAGAATTTGAAAGCAGCTTTCAAGAAATCGCAACATCAGTACAACCTGCGATCTAAACTACGGACTTTTCAACCACAACAACGTGTGTTTGTACGGCAACATCATTTGAGTGACGCTACCAAAAAGTTCTCGGCAAAATTGGCTCCAAAATTCTTACCTGCAATGATTAAGACTAAGATTGGAAATGTACTCTATGAGTGCATAGATATGAGCGGTAAGAGTCTTGGAGTCCATCACGCGAAAGACATCAGAGAATGATGTCTGTTCGTTAGGTAGGGTCGTTCCTCTGGCTGGTTGTCGTCTCTGGGGTTCACATCTTCAGCATCATATATTACTGGTTGTATCGAGGTTTCAATGGTGCTGACGTTAGATGGATGGATGATCGATTTCGGTACTCACTGATAGTTCCTAGGAACTTCATGAGTATTGAAATTGATCATCGACCCTGACGCTGGTTACCATTGGTATCTCGATCCCAGATACAGTTTAATGGGTGGAAGTAGTTCGGTGGTTTTCTGTCATGGAGGGGATGGCGACGTTTTTGTGATTTCAAGAGTAAAAATCTTGGTTTCTACCTTGAATTCATGGTGTAACGATCGCAATAATCGCAAAACAATAATAAAACCAAATTCATCTTCGTTTTCAATTCAATAAAAATGTATTTCATTAGTTTCCATTCATTTTCACATTAACAATAATTTAAAATTTTCTAATACTTAACTGCTAGTTAAATTTCAATTGTACTATAAAAAACAAACGAACGTACTAAATTTTTATTTCCAATTCTAACAAACAGATGTCGTTATTAATCTTTATTGAATTTCCTTTTTTTAGTTTACCCGAGCTATTTTGACATGATAAGATGTCAAAAAGAATTAACAAAAACACATTTTTGTTTGAAAATATTGTCTTTCTGTTTTTGGGTCTTCAACCAAAATGTTGAATTGAGATTGTTATTAAACACTCAATAAAACGTATTAAAGAAAAAATACTAATTCCATTTTATTTTGAGTTTAAAAAGAAATTGTTTTAATTTATACAGAAAAAAGGTTAACTTTGTTTTCACTAGTGTGTGATTTGGATGAAATATATATATATTTTTTTAAAAGTGTTTCATTCTGTTTTCATTAAGTTTATACTTAATTTATCATAAAGGAAAAAGATTGCTTTATAAAAGTGGCAGTACATGAAAAATAAAGTATCCAATGATGTTATCGAAAGTATGAGTAGTAAGGATAACAGTGATCGAAGCATATTACCACAGTTAGAAACAGTCGAGTGTATGGTGGATTTTCCGGTTGTAGAAACCGTATGGATTTAAAGCAAAATATGAAGTGGAAAGTTAAAGGATTAAAGGCAATGTTCAATTGGGCATTTCGAACAACGAAGGTGTAATTCAGCAGCAGCAACTGATGTTCACAAATTAGTTCATCCAATACAGTTGGTTGATTAGTCAAGGGAATTGGAACACATAGACCAAATCTTCAATCAACAGTTATAAGTTAAGGTACTTACAGTAAATATATTAAATTTTTTTTTATTTATTCCTCGTTCCCCTTTGGAATGATAGGCTAGATTTTTTTCAGATAATAAGAGATTCCCAAATTTAGGATTCTGTGGGGATAAGCGCTATCCCGTAGCAATATTATTAATATTATTTTGTACGAAAGGTCCATAAAAACAACCGTAACAACCGGGTATCGAGTACTGAATTCGGCAAGAACTTCCTCTATAACATTAATACCACCCGAGGGGAGATATGTGACAGCAACAAGCATAGGCAGACCCCCTACAATAACCTGAACCAGGAGCATCTCAGCTTCTGGGGTAAGATAAGAGTGGACAAGTTTGGATTGAAATTTACGGCTGACATACAGGGCCACACCACCACCACGTCTAACTGGTCTATCTAGTCTGCAATGGTAGTGTGCAAAATATTCATTGCAGAAAAGTTTGGCAATGAACTCATTGCAAAACATTGCAATGAGTCATTGCAATGTTTTGCAATTTTTTTTCAGGAGAAACCAACCAATCGGAACCTATCGTTATCTATAGGATATTTCAGGTTTCGGTTTCAATGAGTTTTTACGACAGATTTTCTATCAAAGTTAGTTGTTTTAGCGATTGATTTTTTTTTGGTAAAACTGAATAAGTTTTCAATCGTTTTTTCTCGTACATTCCGTATATAGCACTACCCGAAACCTATCATATTTTACCGTCGTATATGCTTATCGTGTTGTATCTGAAATTTATGCCTATAAGTTTTGCGTGAGCAAATCGTGACGCCTTATTAAGATAAATTTATAGAAAACCCGTTTGCTAGTGGTTACTATGCTAATTTTAAATGAAAATGAATAGGTTTGTATCGGTTTTTAAGTAAAACTTCTTTAGGCGCGATATGACAAGTAATTCAAACCTTTTTTCGGACGGAAGTAACATTTTCAAACTGAAATTATGTTCTGGAGCCCGATTCCCAAACACATAAATGTGAATTTGCACAATATTGTGAAGTTTGTATTGCATAACATTAAACGGCAACGGTTTTACGAAAAAAGAATTTCACAATATTGCCTTAATTGAATTTAGACAAATAAGACAATATTCTGAAATTCTATTTTCTTGCTTTAATTTTGGTCTCAGTCTCTTGTCTCGTGACACTGGATTGGGACTTGAATTATTGCATTTTCTTTTTTTTTTTTTCATTTTGATTGATTGTCTTGCACTGGCATTGGTGTGGAGTTGGACCGTCGGTGAACAAGTGAACTGTAGTTGGTTAGTTGTAAATTGGTATGTGTTGTTAAGATGAGTGATGAAGTAATTGTTTTTATTATATTGAATTAATTTATTGTTGTTAGTTGTATTACTTTTGAAGCTAGTCTTGTTGGCTGTTTTCTTACATTTTCTTATCTGATCAAATTGTAAATAAGACTTATTGGTCTTAATTTGTATATTTTTTGCCGAAATAAATAAATAAATAAATTCGTTTTCCGGAAAATCGTTAGCGTTTAATGTTATGCAATACAAACTTCACAATATTTTCAAAATTCACATTTATGTGTTCGGGAATAGGGCCCCAGGAAAAAAACTTATAATAAAACCACATATATTCAGATATTCTCATAAAGAAGTTTAAATTCAACCGCGTGTAAAGATAACGCAATTCATTTTTGTTTATTGAAGCTAACAATTTCCTCGCACTTGCTTTTCCAATTCTCATACTTTGTCTACTTACGTTTGTAACAACTTGTCTTACCAGTTAATAGTTTTTAGACCTGCAGGCAAATTCTGTAATTGTGAAGCGGTGAAGTGTTAAAAATTTCTTTGTTTCTTTTCATTAAAAAACTTATCACTTCACAGTTACAGAATTTGGCTGCTGATATCTCGTCTTTGTAGGTATATTAGTGAGCAATTTCTATTTTGCTGGATACGTTGACAGGCTTGAACCATCGAATGTTTTCGAAGTGGTTTCCTGCCCACCTGAGTAGTCCCTTACCAGTGGTTAGAACAACGCCCTAAAATAAAAACCAGGTTGTATCGATGTTAATATTATTAATTTGACTTCTCTAATGTTTTGGCAATATTGTTTTGATCTCTCTTCAGTGTCAGGATTATTTAGCGATGAAATGTTAATACGTCTCCGTTAATTACATTTTTTGAATGGCTAAGTTTGTAAAGGGGAACCTTATGTTATTACATACACGATACAAGAAAGTGATGTCTCAATGAATGCACAATGAACTCAATAGCTTTGAATATCCCCGGACACCATATTGAACGTTTGTCTTCTACTATACATTCAGAATAATTAATTAACGACCCTGTCTGAAAACACATTCTGAACATGTTTCTCGTTCCGGAATCGAACACGGCATCTTTTACTTACAAGACTTGCGCTTGATCAACTGAGCTAGAAAGACGCCAGTCCTAGTGGTTAGTTAAACACCACCGAAACTCCCGCTTTCCGAATAGTAACTTGTGTCAGATACATATTACCAGCAAACAAAGTACTTGTACAAAATCAAATTTAAAGATTTTACGTTCCTAACTCTGATGGTTTGATTAACTTGTTTTTTAAATAAAGTTGTTTTGAGTAGCATATTCAGTGCCTATCACCGATTACCTGATATCTCGGAACATTAATCGATCAAAGCAATACTATACTCAAACACTTTACACAATTTAGTATCTGGTGTTTTAACTTTAATAACGGAATTCATCAAATAAAAACTCTGATGTATTTTTTTTCATTTTTTATTAACCATTTCTCATGTTATCTTAACTTTATATTTTTGATGGATATAACATCTGCAAAAAAAGGAAAGAAGTGAATAAATTACTTAATAAATTAATTAAAATATAAGAATAACATACAATTCTAACACGACGTCCCATAGCTTGTCCAGGTAAATTTGTTTGGAATTTTGCACGGAGTGAGCCAGAGCTACCGTGTAATCTAGTTACTTTACCCCAAATAGCACGAACTTTTGATTTACGTTTAATATTTTGTGGAGCGCATTTCCGTGTTTTGGCTTTATATACATAAACACATCGTTTGCCTACATAAAAATCACCATGTTCCTTACGACGAGCACCTTCAACCTAAAATTTGAATACACAATTTTATGTGAACATATATTCAAAATTTTTTACTTTTACAACTCACTTTTAAAATAACTTGGTTTTCATGTTGATTTCTTAATCCACGTTTATATCCAGTGAAAACAGCTTTAGCATATAATCGCCCATGACGTTTAAGTGGACGTTTGTATGTTTCTGCGGCAGGAGCCTTTTCTGTTTTCTCAACTTTTGCCTTAGCAACTTTAGCAGGTTTAGCTGTTGGTTTGCTGGACGTAGGTTTAGGAGCTACTGCAGTATCTGCCATGATTTCTAAAAATAATACACAATAAGTTAGGTTATGTTATACCGATAAATTTAAAGTAATAATTATAATAAACAAAACTCTTTAAACAAAGAACGTGTATTCACATATATCAATTTGTAATACTTTAAAATTATTCTAAATTGATAATTATTATATTGAAAGATTTGACATTTCAAAATAACTACACTACATGCAAACTCAGAACATCACTTTCATTAAATCTTTGATCATCCATTAAACAATCATAAAAACTCAAACAGATTTTGCAAATTAACAATATTAAATATTTAATCTTCATTATTTTTTCGTTATTTATAATTATTGCTTTTATTTAAATTACATTTCAATAAAAATTTGTTTTACATCAAAATTTTGTATAACCTACCGGATATTTATCACGAAAGAAAGAGAATCTTTTTACAGATATTAGCGCTACATTGGATAAATTGACAAGCAAACATTTTTCTAGCAGTTTTTTTAAATGTGTAGGCAGAAGTTAGGTCCAATTCATGTTTATCAATATATGCATGTATGTATAGTAGAATTTTTTTGCCAGCGAACACAAAATTTGTTTGTAAAGCTGGGTACATGATCAATAAAAATTTACGTTGTGTGGGCTGTGCGTGTTGTATTTTGTGTGCGTGCGTTCAGTGTAGACGTTCTGCCACACACAAAAATTTTCGCCACACACAAAAAACACAAACCATACAAAGTCGGTTTTCTCGCGAACATCAAAGGGATTTGCGCCACAAAAAATTTGTATGTGGACGTAAAATTTTGTGTGTTGAAAAATTAACATTTGACGTTTGTCATTTATAAGTTTATTAAATAAATCGAATGCAAAATCAATAAATACGTTTAGCTGAAATTTGTAATAAAGATTGATTAAACTAGAATTGCATAAAAAAGGAATTCAACGTAAGTTTTAAAAACATACATGTTATTTGTGTATAGTGATATCGATTTCGCGCAAAAATACCACACACAGACGGAACAAGAAGTACAGCGCGCACAACACAAATATTTATTGATTGTGTGTTGCAAATTTGCGCCGTAAATATTTGCGCCGTACAGTAAATTCAACGCACACGTAAATTTTTATTGATCTGTACCCAGCTTTATGCGCATATTGTTTGCACATACGCATATTGTTTGCACATGCGCATATTGTTTGCACATGCAGTGTCTCGATTAAAATATTAAAAAAAACTATTGGGGTCCCATTGAAATGGACAAAAAAACGCGTAAAATTTATAAATTACTATTGAAATTCAACCAATTATAATAGAAACCCAAAAACTAGTAGAAATATTAATGATTTTGTAGGAAATATAACAAAATTTTGATAATTACAAATAATTATAATAAAAATAACGACGCCTATGGAAACAAATATCACAACAAACAAATGGTACGAACTAGAAGTAGAAATTTAATTAATATAATTGTTTTGAAAACAAATTTATCCCAAAATAAATAATACATCTCTGTTTTACTTTTTGTCTCATCTTTTATCTCTTGCTGCGTCGTAGCTATCAGAAATTCGCTGGCAAAAAAATTCTACTATATATATGTATGTACATATTTAAGGTCCAAACACAATAGATCCGTTCCGTTCCGTTCGTTTTTTATCCGCCTCAATCCGTTCATTTTATGGAACACAATACAACCGCTCCGTCTTTAACTATCCAAAAACTTATATTTTATTTATAGTTATATTTTTATGTATTTTTTATAGATTTGCTAAATTATATTCATGTTTTATGAAATTTGTTGAAATCTGCTTATTTATATAAATATGTAGAAAAATAAACAATATATGAGGTTATGCCTTCCGTAAAAGTTTGAATTTGTGTTTAGTGTCCGTTCCGCTTTTTTTCCCTCCGTTCATTGTGTTTTAATTTCCGGTTTTCATATAAACTGACAGTTCAAATATAACGGAGCGGACGGAACGGATCTATTGTGTTTGCACCTTTACTTTTTTAATTCCGTAAATTTTTTGCTCATTAAATTTTTTATGGTTAACTATATGTAAATTGTTTAATTTTGAACATCTGCGAATTTGACATCTGCGGTAATTTATAAATTTCAAAACATATATATTATCTTTTAATATGTTCTCAAAGTTCAACAAAAGTCAAAAATTATGTCTCAAAGACAGCTTGGTTCACGTCTTTGGTTCAAAGAATGGTTCCTCATCATTATCTCATTATCACTGTTGGAAGACAATTGCGTAGTTGGTTAACAATTAGCCAATATAGTAACACTTCTGGATTGAGCTATGGCAAAGTTGTTTAATTTCTTACTCGACACTTTAACCGCATGTTGGAACCTATCATTCTAATATTTGTGTATGACAGTATTTTCTAAGATATTTAGGCTGCGATACGTGATGGGAGAGCTTGAAGCTTAGCTATTTGCTGGATACCAATTGCACTGTAGTTTAGTTTCAATATCTTACCATAGTACAGATCAGTGGTACTGTGCATTTGCCTATCTAAATCAACTGTTGTACGGGCACAATAAAATATTATATTAAAAGTTAGGGTTAGAGGTGCTATAGTGTAATGCTTCTCCAAATACATCATTAAAACCAAAAACAAAATTACCGATCGCATTTGACGTGGATTATGCCAGCTGTATCAGCATACCTTTAATCAAACAAAAACACACGTATTAAAAATATCGCTATAGTAATATCTGCGTCCGAACTTATGTGCACAGGTTTAAAATGACTGTCGAAGATTACAGTCAACACTTAAAGTGACTGTTTGTAGCTTTCTACTCAACACAATAACATCAATACCTCCGCGGTTATTCCAATAATCAAAAGTCAGTCAATACAGGGGACAAATTATAAAGTGGTTCGGTTGATGATTCTCATAAAAGATACTTAAGTCTTCCAGCGAAAAATAAAAAATTGATTGAATTGTTGAAAAGATAATTTAATCTGTAGTAGAGTGAGACGACTTGGAAATATATCTACTCCTATCATTAAATAGTTGCATGATGGATAAGGTGAATTTGCTTGAAAAAGTTGGTGGTTTGGGATGTTATAAATAACTATGATGGGAAACTTTCTCAAATAACAAGAAACACCTATAATATCGGATCGGAGTTGATCTATAACATTGAAGGGTCTATATATCTAGCGATTCCTATCATCTTAGAGCTTTCGTTTAACATTTTGAACAAACGCTATGTAAGTAAAGGTGTGTTCCATCCTTCAACGGGTCAGACAGACACTGTATGCATAAAATCCATTGTTTGATTAAGTGGGATCCAAATTAATTGATGTCGCACGTTATGTTAAATATTTGATTCGCTAGCAAATTAAATAAAGACGTGTCGACTGCAAACAATCTGCAATTTTTTTTTTGTTGGTAGAAACCAACTTTAAAGTACACCGTTAGCGTCCGTTTATGTTGAAGCTTCGATAAACGAGTCAAGCATCGAGTCAAGCAGTGATAAAAGCGTTGAATAGCGGCTATTCTTTTACAGTATTTATGTTGGAGCTTCCAGAATTTTAATAAAATTTACAAAACTATATACAATAAACTTAAAATTAGTTAATTTAATAATTAATTTTCCATAAACTTCAAAAATTTAAATCGATTAAAACTAATATTTTTATTTTTGTTTTTTTATAAAATAAATAAAATGAGTATCGATCAGAGCTTCGATAATAGCGTCGAAAAAGATCAAATCGTTGATCGATGCTTGACCCGATGCCTGACTCTTTTATCAATGCTTCAACATAAACACTCCTGTTTGAAAACATGTATTCATTTTCTTCGCTTGAATCACATCGATAGACCTTTTTCCCGAAAAAAACTTGACATTTGTGATCAGCTGATCTGGATTTCGAAAACAATAAAAAAAATTGTTATTTCTTGCAAATCAAGATTGTTTTGCGTTGTCTTTAAGTTATTTTTTACTATATTTGCATTATTATTATTTTTACAGTAAATTTTAACACATAATTACTGATTTCTAATTATCATTTGACAGATTCCGTGCAGCAATACAACGATATGAAGTTTAAAGTAAAAACCCTATGGTCGACGCTATTATCGAAGCTCCAACATAAACGCACCTTTACAAATTACTAATTATATTATAATCTATTACAAAATATTTCTAGCACTCTCGAAAAAAATTGCTCTCAATTAATCGAAAGTCTAGTACAACTATATAATATTGCTATTTCAAAATAAAAACAAATGATTTGGACCAATGAGGTGAAACCACGATATTTTTTTTTATTTATATCATGTCAATTTTTCGTGAATAAAAACTGTGTTGATTTCTGTTACAAAATTTGTGCCGCAATGTCAAATTATATTTGATATTATTATAAAATAAATGCATTAAAGTATAAAAGTTTTGTAAACATATAGTCATTTACCGCAATAAGTAGAATTCACAATCGAAAATGGTGATGGTATTAAATAGTATGGATCAATTGCATAGTAATTATAAGAAATTGACAACATGTTTAGTTTTATTAACATTAGAATTATTGTTTGATGGTAAATATTGTTAAATTTGTATGGTTGTGATTGCAAATTATATAAATGTTTATATTTAGGCGCTGAATCGGCGATATCAAAAGCAGAGATTGAAAGACATTTAGAACTGGGTAGGGATTATTTACAAAGGGGTCAACTATCAGATGCTTTGAATCATTACCATGAAGCTGTTGGTGAGTTTTTTTGCTCTATTTAATGTTGAGCTATGATCGCGTTTCTTTTTTACAAAAACTAAGATGACGTGTGTTTTGGTATTTAAATTCATTATCTTTCAGTAGCAAGTTTTTCAAGGTGTTTCTGACATAATTGGAACCTGATTTACTATCTTTTGAGTATAACATGAAACATATGCTAATGTAACATTTTAATTGAAAACTAATAATTTTGTAATTGTATAATTATTAAATATTGTTTATCACACATGTTACAGTTAACACCAAGCAAATGTTGACTTATAATAATTTTGATATTTAAATATAAATAAATTCATGTCGTCAGATCCTCCCACGATGTTATGCTTGTACAAAATTATATTTGTCGTCTGCGTTATTTTTCTGAATATTTTTAGTTTGATTGTATTTTATAATAATTGAAAAATAGTAACTAGAAGCACCCCACGGCTAAGATTCATTTTAGATTTCCGCAAAGTTCAAATATTTATTATTTTATTTTCTGATTTCAGAGGGTGATCCAACAAATTATTTAACATTTTTTAAACGAGGAACCGTTTATTTAGCTTTAGGAAAAGCAAAATTTGCAATTAATGATTTTACACGGGTTCTTGAATTGAAACCCGATTTCACATCAGCAAAATCGCAACGAGCCTCTGTTTATTTAAAATTAGGTGATTATAATAATGCAGAGATTGATTACTATGAGTTGGTAAGTTATAAATAAGCAATAATTATTTTTGAAAATTTTGATTTTTCTAATGCTAGTGGAACGTAGATTGTCAACGGTACCTGTTTTACTTGAATAATACGCTTTGTGTACCTTGAACGGACAAAAAAAAGACTATTCTGTCACTATAAGAGAGTGATATTGACTGTTAATCCAAAATCATTGACGAGTGGAATGGGGGAAATAGTATGTTTTAGGCTTGATGAACTTCATTTCTTCCGAGCACTGCTTGTGACGATATTTATAAAAAAAAAAGGAGATTAGCAACCGGGCGACGATGTTGGAAATCAGGATTTTATGTAAATTTCAATCACCCACAATTTATGTAGCACGCTTTTGAAGGGGGTCTAGGAACCGAAACGGACCTAGAGCCCCGTTGCAGAGTATGTCATTGAAAAATGTTGCTCTTTATGCAACTGGTTGCGACAGGCTCCCAGAGGATGTTACGCCAGCATAGTTTTTACCCCCTAGATACATCCTTCGTGGTGCACTGACGTATTGAATATGGGATGCTGGTAAGGCAGAATCGGTCCGCAATGCAGACAACTGGACCAAGGTCTCTGCGCGCGCTTAACATGGGAACCTACGATATATCCCAATATCTAAAGGTCAACAAAACTTACGTCTATTTCTATTTCTGACAAGAGTTTCTACAGTGCCATTAATTCTAGCAAGAAAAGCTAAATTGTTCGCTGAACGCTTTGCTCTCAACTTCACTGAAGAAATACCCCAAATTCTTCAGGAGTTAATATGAATAAACTCCACTTCAAACCCAAAATTGTCGCTAAACTTTTAAAAAGGTTAAACATCAACAAAGCCTCAGGAATGGACAACATTCCACCCATTATTTTAAAAACCTTTTCTAAAGAACTTTCACCAACTTTGACTAAGATATCCTACAAATCTGGTATATTTCCCTCGTGCTGGAAGTTGGCAAATGTCCAGCCCGTCCCCCAAAAAGGGACCAAAATCCGAAATCTCAAATCATAGGCCAATAGTTTTACTATCGGTCCTATTCAAAGTCTACGAGCATTATATTAATACACACATTTCAAAATTTCTTCAAGTAAATCATTTAATAGCCGACAGTCAATACGGGTTTTGAAACAAAAGATCAACCACCGATCTATTAAACTATGTAGCGCATTGTTGGGACAGCATACTTGATAAAGGTGGTGAAACATACATTATCGCTTTAGACATCTCCAAGGCATTCGATCGAGTCTGGCATGCCAACTTAATCAACAAGCTCGTTGTGTATGGTTTTCATCCCAATGTTGATTCAAAATTTTCTATCTAACCGATACATTTCGGGCTCCTTAGACGGATTTTCATCTGAGTCTAAACTAATTATCGCTGGTGTACCTCAAGGCTCAGTATTGTCCCCAACCCTATTTTTGATTTATATCAACGATTTGTTGAAAATCACCAGCAACCCAATAAATAGTTTTGCAGGTGATAGTACTCTGCACAAGTCGTTCGAACCCCTTCCTTCAAAAGGTAAAATGCACGAACGAATTAATCCCGCCCGTAGAGACGCTGCCATGAACGTGAATAAAGACCAACAAAAGTCGCCGATTGGGGTGATCAAAACCTGGTCAATTTCAACTCACCCAAAACACAGCTGTTGATTGTTTCCAGATAAACGACCGAGTTCCCCAAAGATATTTTATTCAGTATGTGTGATGAACCAATAGGTGACTATTATAAACCTTCGTTTATTGGGTGTCACAGTTTCAAATGACTGGAACTGGAACGATCATGAACGATCACGATGACAAAAAGCGCGTCTAGCAAACTCGGCCTCCTAAATAGATGCAAAAAAATGTTCATACCAATTGCTCCATGTTTATAAGTCCTATATTCGTCCCCGTATGGAGTACTGTTGTCAAGTTTGGCGTGCTTCTGTTTCCATCTTAGCCCTCTTGGGCTCTTCAAGAGGGCTATACGAAGGCTCATTTATGTTCAAAATTCTGACCATATTGTGCTAAATATTAACAGGTAAATATTATTCATTCTTCTGCTTCTCGACTTTAGTAAGACCTTTGACTCTGAAAGTTCAGTTTCCTTTTCGTTCTGTGCCTATAATCTCTTTACTCTGTTGACAAGTTTTCTGACCTGCTTCTCATCACCAAGGGTGTTCCGCAGGATTAAATCTTAGGTCCTTACCTTTTTCAATGTTTATCAATGATAGTGCAAAATCTTGATTGCGTTACAGTTCTACTTCTTTTCATGCTAATTCTCTACAAAACGTATATAATTGAATTGAGGAAATAGATCATGACCTCAAATCTATTTTACTGTTGGCCCTCAAAAACCATCTTGCCCTAAATTCTGCTAAATCCCAAGCATCGTTATACAACTCCTGTTCTGAAACCTCTTCAAGTAGCTCATTTATCAGTCTGAAAAGTGATGTCATTCCTACTCATTTCATGCCAAAAATCTTAGAATTATCTTCTATAAGTTAAACTTGAAATCTCATAACTCGCTGGTTTGTAGGATCTTTGGTATTCTGCGGTGGCTTTGGAGTGTCAATAGTTACTAATGTTACTATGCAGATGCATATTAGGAGGCTCGTATTGTTGTTGTTGTAGCGATGGGTGTGGTGCTAGTCCTCCGGCTCCATGTCCAGGTTCAGGAACTCTGCTAATGACCTTCGGTGGACCATAAATCGTGTATTCGAACTTGTATTTTCTCTAATATTGCCTCTTATTGACTATGTTCTTGAGATTGTTTCGGGTTGTAAGGCTAAGACTATTATGATTTTGCTGGCAAGTTTGCTTATAATTTAAAGCCACGTGATCAGGTATCCCTTTTTGTACATGATCTTCTGGATACTTCTTAACGATGTTAGGATACGGCTCCTCTGTCATTTTTACCGTGTTGTCAAGTTTTCGTCTCCGTCGTATATTCTTAGATGATTTGGTGGGACATTCTAGGAGGCAGCACAATTTTGTACAGGAAAACTGTGGTCTTTGGGCCCCCCTGAATGATTTCCATAATGGATACTTTCCAATTAGCTAATAGCGCCGTGTTGTTGACCTTTTGACTTTCCTTTCTCTTTCTTTTCGTGGAAACCTCGTATTGCTAATTTACCTTGTTTATAGCATTTTACTGTTGCCTAGTTCAGGATCTAAATGGTTAACAGTATATGTCCTCAGCTCTTAATAATATCCTGTTTTATAATCTATTACGAAAAAATTCCAATTGAGAGATAAGTTTGTTTTTGTTTTTTTTTGAATTTTTGTTTGATTTATATGTAAAACTTATGTTATTTTAATAGTTTGGGTAATAGTTTCCCTGAAGTACTGTCAATTCAGTAAAAGTTTATAGTTTACTCTATGTATAGTTTTATTTCTCTGTGTTGCATCAAGAGTTTATGAATCTTATAAAAAAATTTACTAGCGGTTTCATAATTGAGATTGCCTATTTTAGCAGTCAACCTACCTAGACTTAGTTTCAGGTTGTCAAATCGTCAAATGTTGAAGTAGTCAATTTGATTTTTATCAATTTAGATTTTATTAGTTTTCGTATAATTGTTGTGTTTCACTAAACTATCGCTTTCAATTAAAATAGCAAAATTATCTATTAGTAAGAGGATTGAACGTTAACCTTAATTCGGCCCATCTTTATCTTGAGAATATCAAACCAATTAACCAGAGTTCCTGACATGCCTGGTCAAAGTAGTAACTTGCTTGATTTGTTTTTGACAAATGATCTTTCGTTGGTACAATATAAAGTATCAGAGCCTTTAGGTGGATCAGAATATCAGATCATGATTTGGTCTCCACACAACTAAATATACAAATTCCGAAACAATTTAAAGCGAATCCTCGTCATGTTTCGGATTACAAAGCTGCGGATTGGCAAGGAGTTAAAAAGTTTTTTTAAATAAGGTAACCATTTACTTTATTGCCTTATTTACTTTATTTACCAGAAACTTTATTGCCTTGCCGGCCAAGACCCAGACCCAGCTGCGTTAAATTATTCTGAAACTATAATCGAGGGTATGCGCAGATTCCTATTTCCTAATAAATTGATTTATTCATAATGCATTGATCATCCGAAAGCTATAAAAGTTAAAAAGGCTTTTCGAAAGTTTAATCAAAACAAAACTGATGAAAACCTGAGACAGCACCGAAAAGAGAGAGATTTATGTCGTAAATTGATAGATGAAGATAATCATCTATTTAATAGGAAAAAAGGATAAGCATCTATTTAATATTTAAAAGGAATCTAAATTCACTGAACGTCATACTGGTTCGCGCTATTTCTATAAAGCTGCAAAGACTGTCCAAGGCAATTTGTGTAAATATACCCTACCACCTCTTGTTGATAGAGATGTTCATAAATACATTATTGGAAAAATGCTTTTAATACTAATAAGGCATTAGGACCTAATTTTATTCTTCCAATTATATTTAAAACATTTGCTAGGGAGCTCGTACCAATCCTCATTAAACTTCTCTTCTCTTCTCTCTCTGGTTTAGACGAGCAACTTATATCTTGGACATAGAGCTTTATATCTGATCGAAAATTTCTGGTCAAAGTTGACGGGGTGTCGTCGAATATTTTTTCAACTAACGCAGGCGTTCCTCGAGGTTCCGCTTTGTCACGTACTCTTTTTCTTATCTACATTAGTGATTTGTTAGATTCAACGGTTCATATATAGTTTTGCTGATGATGGCACGCTTTATACGTCTCATGAAGCACCTAAATTATATGCACCCTTAGCGCTTAGTGACTGTAGATCGAAATTGCTAGATTCAATCAACAATGATCTTAAAACAATTATGAATTGAAAATTATGAATCTGGCTATTATTATCTATTAATATCAATTCATCAATTATCAATTGTGAATCTGGCTAAGAACGCTGCTCAAAAGTTAGGATTTCTAGGGCGATGTCTTAAGTTTTTCAATAGCGAACTTTACTTTAGCTTCTTTTAGTTTATAGATCTTTTATGCGTCCCTGTATGGAATACTGTTCTCACATATGGGGTGTTGCTTTCTTGGGTAATCTAAATTGCTTTGATTCTGTACTGTCATGTTGTTGTTGTATAGACGTGTTTGGTGCTAGTCCTCCGGCTCCATGTCCAGGTTCAGGAACTCTGCTACTGCCCTTGGGCGGTACCACAAATCTTCCTTCGTCAAGTTTGTAAAATTTGTAGGACAATTAAATAGGTCGTCTACATCGTGTGGCGTGTCCTCACATGCGGGACACTTGTCAATAATTTCAGGTTCAACTCTGCTCATGTAGTTGTTTAGAATGCGTGACCAACCGGATCTTAGTTGAGCTAGGATGGATCTGGTGCTACGGGGTAGTTAGACCTCTTCGGTAGCTACTTTTGGTGGCTTTCTATTCAAAACACGATTTGAAGTATACTTCTTTATTGTATTTTCAACCGTTTTGGTGTGGTGTTTTTAAGCCAGTTCTATATGTACATTCGTCTATGTTACCAGTGATATGGCTATCTCTGACATCTTGCAGAAAGCATCTAGCTGTCTTCCTTATGTCTCTAGGTGGTTCGATCGTAGTTAAGGTGTCATTGCAAGGGTGTTGCTCTTTGTGACCGGCCAATAGATATTGTTTGGTTATCATTTCATTATGTTCATGGACCGGCAATATGTTACTTTCCTCGTGCAAGTGATCTCGGTGAGCCATCAGGTGCCATCCGGTTGCGGTTCGCAAGGCAGCATTTTGTGTTGTTTGTAACTGATTCCAGTGAGTGTTGACAACTTGGGAGCTTCATATTGGTGCACCATAATTTAAAATAGGTCTTCCTGTTGCTTTGTATGTTGTTATGATCGTGTTTTTCTCTTTGCCCCATGAACTACCCGCTAGTGCTTTTAATGCGTTATTCCTGCTTTTCAATCTTGAGTTTATTTCTTGTGTATGAGCGTTGAATTTAAGCAGTGGGTCGAATGTTACACCCAGTCTCGGATTTTTTACTGTGGGAATAAGTATGTTGTCTATGCAGATGCTTAGTGTTGAATTTGCCTCCTTCGTCCATGTGGTGAAAAGTGTAGATGTAGACTTTTCAGTGGAAAGTTTTAGTTTTCTGCTTTTAAACCAATCATTCAGAATATTAAGGTAGGTATTCAGGATATTTGTGAGTTGTTGCAGGTTATTTCCTGTTGCAAGCACTGTGCAGTCGTCTGCATATGACGTGATGTTTATTCCTTCTGGTGGAGTAGGCAAACTGCTTAGGTAGAGATTGAATAATGACGGTGAGAGAACTCCGCCTTGAGGAACTCCTTGTCTTAGCACTCTCATTTTGGACTTGCAGTTACGAAACTCAACATATGTTTGGCGATCTCTGAGGTAATTGCACATCCAGCGCTTCATTAAATCTGGCAGTTCAGTATTGAAGATATCATCCAATAGAGCAGCGTGCGACACTGTGTCGAATGCTTTTGACAGGTCAAGTGCAACTAAAATTGTCCTAGCGCATGGTTGTTTTTGATTCAGACCATCACTGATCTGGTTTTGTATTCTGTGTAGCGCGGTGGTTGTACTGTGTGCTCGCCAGAAGCCATGTTGATGTGGCGCCAAATTGCAGGATCTTGTCAGCTGAGGGAGCAGAAGTGCTTCGATGAGTTTTGCGATCGATGAAAGGATGGATATTGGTCTCTAAGGATTTGCACGGATTTGCACCTTTCGTCGAAATTGTTGTGATGGTCCTTGGTCGGAATTGGGTTCAGAGTACTTCTGGGGCGTAGACCCGTCCATCTTGAAAAGTCTGTACTGTCATTAAACTTATTGGCAACTCAAGTCTTACTAACGATCTTGATTCTTTGCAGCACAGAAAAAATGTTGCTGATTTTACTATTTTTTACAAATATATTATGGATCAACGGGCTTCTATAGGGATCAAATCGATTTTTATCTAAAACTTTCACATTACACCAAAGCAACTTTAGTGACCCATCTCTTTAACGTTCAAACAATTAGGTGTACAACTGTAGCCTTCCAACGTAACTTTTTCAACAGAGTCTCTCATCAATGGAATTCAACAATTCCCAGTAGCACTCTTTGTTCTCTTAACCGCAATCCATTCATTGTTTCAGCTTGTTCAGACTAGTCGACTTCGATGAGTCCTTGCAACATTTCAACTGAAGTTCTATCTCACTGTCGTTTTTGATAATTTATATCGCCACACATAACCTTATCCTACATGACGCGAGAACGAAGTAATCGGTATATGAATCTGTCTGGTCATCGTAACTTAAGTAGCATTGTACTCTGCAATGCCCAGTCACCCTTGGTTACCTAATCACAATTGTTACAGTGAGAGAAAGAGGATTCGAGACGATTTTTTTTAGTTAATTTTGCACCTTTTGAACTAAAGCTTTTCAAAATATCTCCAATAAAATAGTGTATTTCTTGGTTAGTACCAAGTAGTAGCTAAACCTTAATAAAGTATGCTATTTGTTTTTTTTTTTTTTTTCAATTTTGGTCGAAATAAGTCTTTAACAACTCAAATTTTTCAATTGACTCCCATTCGTTAGATTTTCATCTATCGACAAATTCGTATAAGTTGACTAGTTACCTATAAAAATTATCAATTCTTTATTAAATCTCTAATTTCAGTTAAGCGAAGATCCATATAATGAAGATTTAAATTATTTATATCAAAGAATACATCCAGCTCGAGAACAATGGGCACTAGTTTTACAATTATTTAATCAAAACGATCATCACACAGCCATCAATTTAATAACACAACTTTTAGAAATTTCACCATGGTGTACGTTGTATAGAGAAACAAGAGCACAATGTTATATATTAGAAAACGATATATTATCAGCTGTTGCAGACTTAAAATCAGTTAATCGATTAACACAAGACAGTTTATCTGGTTATTTTAAAGTTGCTTCACTGTTATATGAAATAGGTCATGTTACTGATTCACTAAAAGAAATACGTGAATGTTTAAAATTAGATCCGGAACATAAAGACTGTTTTCCGTTTTATAAAAAAATTAAGAAGGTTGATAAATTTTTAGAGACGGCACAAAGTAGTTTAGAGAATAATCAATTTAGTGATTGTATTGATTCAGCGGAAAAAGTTTTAAAAAATGAAAAAGAAGTTTTATTAGTGATATTTAGAGCAAAGCAATTGTTATGTTCATGTTATGTTAAGGATGAACAATACAGTCCCGCAATAACAAAGTGTAGAGAGGCATTAGAAATACAAAAAGATGCTGGCGTTCTTTGTGATAGAGCAGAGGCGTTTATTGAAACTGAAATGTATGATGATGGTAAGAATATTTTTTTAATATATTATTTATTTTTACTACTGATTAATTTTCGGTCTTTCAAAAGTTTCAAAGCAATTATTATTTATTGCTAATTCAAAAGGTAAAATTTTTATTTTATTTGTAAAAGTCTGTTATCATATCAGTACAAGTATTTATATTGAACATTTTTCGTTCCCTGAAGTTTGAACTAACAACTCAATATTGATATTTTGCTTACCAATCATAACCAATTAAAGCAATTAATAATTTTTTTCAAAACCCCTCAATCAATGCCGATTGCATTGCCCAATGCTGATCAAGTTTTTCGAAATAAAATGGGTGCAATCCAATCCAACTGATAATCATGTTTAAGTTTTAACAACCTAAAACTTTAGCATAACCCCCCCGATCATTATATATTCCAGAACGATATCATTATATATTCCAGATATCATTATATATTCCGTACTGCCGTATGGCATTTGTGTAAAACCGGTATAAATATTTTTAACGAAATCTTCCAGTTATTTTTATGAGCAATTTGACGTTCTTTCTTTTTGGAGAAACCTGACACCCAGACAATAAACACTCATAATTGTGCATGTAAAAGCGTTTGAATTTTCAATCATAGCACATTAAGGGGGATAGGATAACGTCCCCTTACAATAAGGTAGGGGACGTCTACATACGTTCACAGACTACAGGCCATATCTTTAGTTGCTCACCAGTGGATATCGTGTTTTCTGCGACTTTTTTGTTTTATATATATTTCGTTTTTTTTATATATATTTCTCGATTTTTTGTTTTTTTAACTTCCCGATAAGGGAAGTTACTGTTTTTGGGTCGATTTTTGAAATCGGAGTTTTTATGATATCTTTACAAATCAAGGCCTCCTGGAGGTTCTAAGGTTATTTTTAGCTGGCAGTCTGTATGTATGTGTGTTTCGTCGTATGTGGACAAAAATTTGTCCAACGTTTGCCCAACAACGGATGGCATGATTTCATGAAAATGATCACAATCGATGTATCTTGGCATAACTTAGAGCCAATTTGTTTTTCAGTGGTTTCCGAAAAAGTGAGAATCATCTCTTGCGAATATCATGAGAATGAATAATGCTATCAAGGTTATCGACCTAACATTTTGTTTGTCGGAGATGGATGGATCTCCTGAGCAACTACTTTTTTAAAACTTCAAAAATAATTTGTTCATGCGACTGAATTTGGTTGAAACTTGGTATGTAAGGTTTTCTAATGTTTTTAATTATTTTTCATGCCAACTTCCAGTTTGTCGCTACTTCCTTTTAAAACCTACATTTATGAAACAATTTTTATGAAATTTTGGTAAAACGTTTCATTCAACCTGAGAAAGAACTAATTAGCTTTAGAGTTGTTTTACAAAAGGAAGGGAAGAGAATGAAACTACAGTACATATAACGCTAGTTGATATGGTATCTTCGGATATTCGAAGTCTGAATAATGAATTTTTCGTATTTAGTGTGTTAAACATGTCCAACCAATTAATTAAAAAAAATAGCTGCTGATTTTTTTCACTTTATTTTTCTTGTTTGGTTCTGTTAATGTTTCATCAACATTAATTCATGCACAAGGGCGGTAGTGTCGCCTTCGTTCATGAATCAATTTTGATAAAACATTAACAAAAGTTGGATATTTGTAAACGAAGGAACCGCTTGTTGTTTTAGCGATATTGAAAAATGTTGCTGAAATTCAGCTGAGGATATGTTTATTTTAAACTTCAAATACTTTAACCTCTGTAAGTTACTATGTTGGATCTTGGCATATAACTTCTTGAGAAGAATTAAAACAGTTGAACCCATTTCCGGTTTGCAATTTTCATAGTATAATTTTTTCACTTCTTATAAATTATAATCAACAACATATTATGTTTGTTTTGTCTGGATATGGTTATTTTGCTTAACATGAAATTAATTTTTCCGGAAATCTCAATATTGTTCGGGCTACGTTTGAACAACTTATAATACAATACTAAAATTATTTAGGTTGTAAATACAATTAGGAATGGACATGCTAATATAATAAGATTAAGATAATTATTATTATTGATGTTTTGTCTTTATGCACACATATATGCAATTTTTAATTTTGAGCTTAACGGGAAGTTCCTTGCGTGACCCTTCAGGTCACACCCCTATTCCAATATATTTTTTGTATATAATGTTTATATTTGGTTGTGTTGTGTAGTTGTGTTATGTAGTAGGAATATTTTTTTTGTGTTGTGTAGTTGTGACTTGTGTTATGTAGCATGAATTCTAATATGCGCAACCACAACACATAAAAACCTTTCACGACCGAGGTTCCATAAAAACATGCGTTCTAAGGTGTTGATGGACGCAAATCTTTATTTTTTTTTTGTTTCCTTATACTATTTGTAAAATAATTTAGCTATCCAACCAATAAAACACATTAATTATGAAATATGACAGAAGGCAATATTTGATAGGTATGAAAAAATAAAAGAGCTAATTTGTTTTAAAAATTTGCAGGAACAAAACTAAAACGGGGTTGCCAATAATCCAGTTAGTGGTATATTCCATGATCATACTGTCTTCCTCGATGGTTGAAACCCAGATATATGGTTAAAAAAATGCTAGTTTTTTCCAACAAGCAATAGCCATCATCAAGGAATATTCCACAGTTAAGATTCCACATATATTCCACAGAGAGTACCATTGGCTGAATACAAATCATCCGCCAACGCTCCTAAGAAATAATCTTGGCTAGGGCTCACTGTTATTGCCAGTAGTATGTGATATCAAACGTTAACTCACTTTTCGTTTCTAGACCAAGAAAAGCATCCGCCTCTTTGGAGTTTGTCCATAATCTTCTTCCAGAGTTGTAAAATTTTTAGGGCTGTTAAATAAATGCCAGGTGTTGTCATGTGTTCTAATTGTGTAAATAGAGCAGACATTGCTGATGCTGTGGTTCAATTTTTTTTCTTAAAACTATGTCGTTCTTGGTTAAAGTTTTTCTGGTGGGCTCATTGGTATTGGTAGGTCCTGTTCTTTATAACTTTCAGCTGTGTGTTGCGATGGTGGTGGTTTTTTTACTAACTTTATATGAGTGAACGTTTTTGTAACAGCTGAGAGGTATCAGCGAGTCAGTAGCTCATTGTGTGGTTTGACTGCTAGAATTTTAGTCTCATTAGTTTCGTTTTAGTGCGCTTTTAGATGACAAGCAGTTGCTAGTCACAGTGCAGCATTTTGTGTTGTTTGTAATTTCCTGCGCGGCGATGTTAGACTCAGCTATGCGGAGCAGAATGGTGCCGTTGATAATGGTGTGACCAATGACTGTTGTTGTAATGATTTCCTTGTCTTGCCTTCACTTTGTACCAGTAAGATATTTCAGTACCTTGTAGCGGGTCTAAAACTTAGGGCATTTGTTTTTCGGAAAAGTTGAGAACGTCAAGCTTGTCATATATTTGGTGTTGATTTTTCAGTTAAAAGTTCTAGGTTTTTTTTCAGTGAGCCAGGTGTTGAACGTGAACAAGTATTTGTGTATGTGGTCACACGTCACTTTCTAAACCCCAGCCATTTCGGTCTATAGCCTAGGTCTTAGCAATGCTTCCACTTGCTCGCTACAAACTTCCTGAAATGCACCTCAACTATCTGTAGTGGATTTCGACAGACAAGAATCTGTTTTGGGATCTCCTTTGCTAGACAATCAATGTATCAACGATCGATCATACATATTTCTGGAGAAACTATTGAGCTTCTAATATCTTCTAAAAGAAACCTGGAACATAAAATGATGTCTATAGTTTATTGCCAAAGCGAATGAACGAAAGTGTGCTCTCCTCCAGAATTTAGTATTGCCAATTTAGTAGTAACCAAGTGCGCTAAAAAGGTCTCACTTCTACTATTGGTATTTTTTCTTCCGTAGCCTGAACTTCACAAGGAAATGTTGTGTTTTCTAGATTAGGTATTACTTTCTTGTTGTCTTCGCCGGAATAAATAGGACGTGTTCAAATTTAATTCTAAGACAATTTCTTCTACCATTTGGAAGTGGCCTAGACATTTGAAAGTAGCCTAGTCCGCTAGCTTTTAACCGGCAATGCTCTCACGTGGTCAATGGCCTATATGCTGAATTTCGCACAGGTGCCTCTAGGTGGAATTGTTGAGGTGACTCCTGGTGGTGGCTTGTGGTAGTTCATTGAGAAGCCGTTAGAACATTAGGGAAAACATTTCCTTCTTTTATCATATAAGCAAAGTTTTAGTTTGCAGCATATTTTCAAACAGGCGTTGATGCATCAGTTTTATTTGCTTTTGCTAAGTACTCCATCGAATGATTCGACAATTTCGATTCTTCGCTCTTTTAGCCGCATTCGCATAGTTTGTTGCAGCTTGCTCAGACCAGTCTTTTTGTCGACTTCGATGGTCTTGCTTTTTTTTTTTTTAATCCGAAGTCACTTCTCTCTAACGTGTCAAGACCTCTTGCTAAGTTATGTCTCACGTTCTATTTTGACCACCACAAGTCAAGTAAAGTTATCCTATATGATAGCCCGCCATGACGCGAGACTGAAGTCAACGGGAGATAAATATGTCCAACCATCGCAGTTCTTTTTCCACGGAAGATGTTGATACAGAGAGACCGCTGGAAGTGCTACACAAAACCTGTTCGCTGCGAAGGGTCAACCTTTCCTTTCCTTCTCACCAAATCACAACTGACACAGTTCGGTGGTCTCAGAAGTTTGTTTTTTTGAAGAGTGGCTGACCGTCGATACCGGTTGTTTCTGATCTCCAAGAACTACGTATGACACGGTCAGAAGATTCTCAGGTGCCTCCGCAGTAGAGTTTGAGGTGCTTCCAATTTTTTACTTTGCAATCGTTTCAACTTGATCCACAGTGGCATCGTTTGATTTTTTGTTTGTATTCTAACGATGACCCAGTACAATCGCTTCTTATGGTTGGTTTCGTAAGCCCATCTAGTGGTATGGAAGATGTCCTAATCGATGACATTGGTAAAAGTAAGGTGCATGGACGCCAATAAAGAATGCCGTCTTGCTTTGATCGCGTAAAATAAATATTCAACTAAAATGGAGAATTTTTTAATTGTCACTTTCGGAAAATAAGAAGTTACGTAAGGTCAGGTAGTTGCATACAAACAGTTAGTTGGCCTTGATTTCGCAGTTGCGGCACTGGTATGTTCTCAAGAGGATGAATAAGGAAAGCTCTCCATGTCAGCTACACCCTGTAGTAACAATATACTATCCAATTATAAGACCAAAAATAAACGAACAATTACTTAACTAATCTTTGGAATAAACTATGAATAATAATTAAATTCGCTTTATTTTCAGCCATTCACGATTATCAAGCAGCAATTGAAGTAGATGAACAACTTCAAAGGGCTCGCGAAGGCTTAGAAAAAGCAAAACGACTACAGAAACAATCTGAACGTCGCGATTACTATAAAATTTTGAATGTTAAACGTTCGGCAACAAAACAAGAAATCATAAAAGCATATCGCAAAGCAGCTCAAAAATGGCATCCCGATAATTTCCAAGGTGATGAAAAAAAAATAGCTGAAAAGAAATTTATTGATATAGCAGCAGCAAAAGAGGTTCTAACCGATCCTGAAAAACGGCGACAATTTGATAGTGGAGAGGATCCTTTAGATCCGGAATCCAATCAAAATGGTTTTAGAGGTGGTGGAAGCCCATTCCATCATTTTCAACATGGTTCCCCGTTTCAGTTTAAGTTTCATTTTAATTAGTATTATAAAATACTAGCTTCGTTTTGATTGGATTATTTATTCTATTGATTTTGATTATTATTATCTTACATCAGTAACAGAGCATTAAAAGATTGAAGCATTTATTCGATTTATGTTTTTATTGTGAATTCATAAAAATTCTTAGTTATTTGTATCAATTTTTACCAAATAGCCATAAAATTACAATTTACAATAATGTTAGTTTGTATTTTCTCCAAACTATAAACTTAAAAGACTGTTAGAGATATATTATAGAATTATTGTTCTTGTAATCGATATTTAATTAAACTTCACTTGAATTTCCTTTGTCACACTGATTTCAGCCATTCAGTTTATATCTCGTGCAATAATTATGAAATTCCACGGTAATATTAACGAATTTTAAGTTGACGTTTATGACTTTTTGGTGAATTTTGAATAATTTATTGTTAATAATCTGTCTCTAAGACTTTTTATATTAATATCACATTCGACGTTATTATTTTACGATCGTACACAAAACTTATGATTGACCAGGGAATATTTATTATTATTAAAATATTTTGAGAGCTCAGTGTGATTATAATTTAAAATAATAAATTTTATTATTTTTAATGTTTCTTATAATTTAAATAATTTACTTTTGACTATTTATGTTTAAAAAATTCAATTTAAATATGTAAATAAAATTTAGATTCTAAGTCAAAAAGAGAATTAAAAAATTTTGTTACTAAAATGATATTTAAGAGTTTCAAGAGTCAAATGAAGCGTATTTGATCACCAGATCCAGACACTTTTGACGAGCAAAGATGGTTTTTTCATAAAAAATAAAACAGAAATTTTCGAATACAATTTATTATTACTTTTACATTCCTTCAAGTTTTCTTTTTATACTTTTAACCAATATGTTCATAGCAATATCTTTCTTTTTCTTTTTAATATTTAAGTTAGTACCACTTGCTTCTCCATCGACGACCGATGTGGGATTCTCCTCCTCATCGCGACGTCTTTTTAATTTTTCATCAATAATTCTTTCCATTCCTTTTGTTTTCTTGAAATGAGGATCACTTGGATCAATATTATACAGATGAGAGGAGTAAATTGCGGAAAACCGTTGATCACTTGTATCGATTGTAAAATTATCTTCCCTCATTTTAACTTCTTTATCATTCTCTTTCTTCTGTTTTTTCAATTTTCTAAGTCGTTTTTTCGATTTGCTTTTCGACTCTGTTTCATTTTCCAATATTTTCTTAAGATTGAAATGGGCATTATCATCATCGTCTTCAAGAAGAAGAGATAGTTCAGCCTTATTCTTCTTTTCTTCTTCATCGCTTTCGTTGTTCAATTTTTTTTTCAATTTCTTTTTTGATTTTGGTTCTGCAAATTGACCATCTTGGAATTCCTCAGCAAAATAAGGATCATCCATATCAATACCAACGGGAACATCATCATCCGAATCGGTATCATTTTTATCTGAAGTTAATTCTTTTATTTTAGCTTTTCGCATTTCCTTTCTAGCTTTTTGTTTTGCTTTTTTCTTTTCAATGATATGTTCAAATGGTGTCAATTCGGATTGTGACGACTTTGTTTTTGAATTACTATTAGTTTTTTCTTGGACACCAATGCCCCATGTGTATTCTCGCTCAACCTGACCTTTTCGTTTCGTCTCCTCATTTTCTTTTATTTCAGTCAACAGTTGTTTATATTTTGATATCGAATCTATTGATTTTTCCTCTGATTCTTCTTCGCTATTAATGGATTTGTCGGTATCTGAATTTTGTTTTCCATCTTCTTCATCTTCACTACTGTACGCTACATATTTTTTCAAATCAGCATCTGAAACCCCATTTAAATTTCCTGACATTAATTTATCGTTTAGTTCTTTTCGATCCATATCCGTTTCGTCCCAGGTTAATTCCACTTTAGCTTGCTGTAACGCAGTTGTAGTAAAGTTTCTTGGTTTATATTTTGTCATTTCTGGAATTTCTGTACAAGTATCGTGTGGTGTATCCTCATCAAAATTAGTGTCATCTGGTATAAATCGCAGATCTAACTTTGTAGCAGTACTTTCGTATTCTGTTCCATCACACTCTTTGTATAAAACATCTGCAGTTGCAACAGAATCACAAACGATTACTGCATAATAATATTTGAGCCGGTTAAGTTGATACTGTCGTAGTTTTTCCATATTGTAATCGGACCCTTCTTCATCGTCATCTTCCTTTATCAATTCAGTATCATCACCCATTTTTGATTCTCTTAGTTCTTGCGGTCCACGCATATCTTCTTCGGCCATTCGTTCTTTCCCGAATTCTGAGGGATATATTGTGACACTTAAAATTGAACCATTTTTAGGTAAAAATGAACTACACATCACCATTAAATCAACTGCACGAATACGATCCCAATCTAAGTTACATGCAGCCAATCGATTTGTCGAATCATTTGTACACGGAGCATCCCGATCTAATTCACCCCAAACATGTTCAATAAATAACTCATCATTTTCATCTTCACTTGATTCTTCCCCAGATGAACTATCAGTCATCTCGAGCCCACCACGAGCATAATCTAGCTCATTGTCTTTTAATAGCACTTCAAAATCTGCAGGAATATGATCAACCTTTTCTAAAATGTCATTACCAAACTCATCTTTATCATGACTCTCTTCATCATTCTTATCAGTTTTAACTAACTCATTCTCACTTTCTTCATCACTATCACTTCCACTACGATCATAATATTTTTGTAAATCTTCTGTAGAACTTTGCTTAACTTGCCTACCATATTTATCAACAGTATATTTAATCTTAAATTTATTATCTTTAAACATCGACTGAAATCGTTTATCAATTTTAACTTTCTTCTGCTTCTGGGTAAGCTGTTTAAAACGAGGATCATTGACAAGGTGGGCAAATCGTGGATCTTGAAATATTTCATCCTTGCTTTCCATTGCAGATGGACTATCGCTTTGTTTAGATTTGTCCATTTCAACTCTTTTCTTTTTCTTAATTTTCATATTTATTGAAAATTATGTTTTTGTGACACAACTATTTCGCTAACTTACACGTGTTGACAACCAAAATATTTTTGTGAAGTGTCAAACTATTTTAAGAAGCTGAATTGTGCAGTTTTAAAAATGAAGTTATAAAATCAGTTATTGGAGAGTCTCCAATTCGTTTGCTTTTTCGTTATAGAGTTTTTTCTTTAAACTTCGAATTTTAAACGTCAACATTTGTGCATGTAAAATAATCAAAATTGATTGATTTTCCTTGCAAATTTGGTTATTGAAGTGAAACTTATAATGCGACTTCCAACAAGGTTACGTTAAACGTTTAACGCTCCTATTTTTACTTCCACATTACGAAGTTTTTCTATTTTGTTTTTGATAATTTCACTTTTTGATTTGTATGTTTGATTATTTGTTGTAGTGTCTATGCAAATGATTGATCTAAGATTTTTGTTTTAATCATTTGTGTATATATTTATAAGGTAATTCGTTGACCGTGTTTTTTTAAAATAATTTTAATTAATGACTTTTAAAAGAATGTAATATGTTTCCACATTACGAAGTTGCACTTCTTCCGCGCAGAGGGACTCCACGCACAATTTTTTTAATTGCAATTAAAAGTGTTTTAAAAGTGAATTTTTGAAAACAATAATTAAATAAATTGTTAATTGTGCTCTTAAGTTTTTAATGCATTAGGGATACTGAAATAATTAAAATCTGGAAATTAAATCAGCCTTCATTTAAGTCTCCACTCCAACGTTTTTTTATATAAAAATCGCAAATCTGTAGATAACGTAATAACGATAACGTTATATTAATCCGTAAATAACGAGATAATGTCAAACGACCGTTAAAATAATGACATTTAACATAACCTAAAATTTTATGTTTATTTTTAAAACTGAAAACCATTAGTTTATTTAAGACAAAATAGAATTAATAAAATATGTTACCAATATGTAATCTAACAATGAAATTAAAAAGACTATCAAAAAATATAAACTCATTACATTCATCAAAATTCAATTTTAAGTGTTTGCGTAATTTAACGCAAAAAGTTGAAGTAAATCCTAATTTAATAGGAACGAGTGGTGATAAAAGTAAGTGAGATGGTAAGATAATTGGGGCGACATGCATAATCTTTCCTCTATTGGATATTTTGATTAAAACAAAAATTATTCACAGAAATGGAAAGTGCAAGTGTTCGGCGCCAGTTATCTGACAAAAATTTATTTAAAAGATAATTTATTATTTATTTGTCAACGTTAATCGTAAAATATATTTTGCTTTTTTTTATTGCAGAGAAATATCAAAATTTTAAAGATTTAGTTATTCAACGACGAGATGAATCAAAAAGAAGTGTAGTCGTTCAAGTTAATTCAGAAAAATCGTTTCCAGAATTGTGGAAATATTGTGTACAATTCGGTAAAATAAAAGGTGCTTATCATTATTCAATACAGAATGATTTACATTATATTCTAATAGAATATGAGGATTTAATTGATTCTGAACTAGCTTTAAATTCATGTCAATTTAATGAAGAAACCATTGGTGTGCCAGTGAAATCAAATTTTGTTTGGTTTCGGGCTGGACAAAAACCTATAGTTAACACCAAATCAAAGAACAAAAAGCTAGAAAAATTTGATGACTCACTTTTATCAATTGAAAATGGAACTGAAACGATACCAAATGAGAGCTTAAGTGACTTATTAAAATCAGCACCAAATTTTGAAGATCAAGTTTCAATTTTATTTCAAACAACATGTTTAAATGATTTAGGAATTCGATTAAGATTTTTAGCTGCCAAACAAATAGAAACATCTGTTCATGGAATGTTTCCACATGCTAAAGCTTATCCATTTGGTTCATCTGTTAATGGATTTGGGAAGATGGGGTGTGATTTGGATTTAATATTAAGATTAACTGATGAGAAAAATGACAATAAATCAACTCCAAAATCATATTCTCGATTAATATTTCATACAAAAGAAAATCTTGCAAATGGTCGATCGCAAACTCAAAGACAAATGGAAAGTATTGGTGATATGATGCAATTATTTTTACCCGGGGTTAGTCAAGTTCGACGGATTTTACAAGCAAGAGTTCCGATTATTAAATACCATCATGATCATTTAGATTTGGAGGTGGATCTTTCAATGAGTAATATGACTGGAGTTTATATGTCTGAATTATTATTTATGTTTGGACAACTGGATCATCGTGTTCGATCGCTTACATTTTGTATAAGAAAATGGGCGCAGTGTGTAGGGTTAACCAACCCATCACCCGGACGATGGATATCAAACTTTTCGTTGACAACATTAGTTATATTTTTCTTACAACAATTAAAGGAACCTATTCTCCCACCCGTTAACTTATTAATACAAAATGCAACAAAAGAAGATATTCGGATAACGGAAGATGACATAAACTGCACATTTTTACGAGATTTAAATCAATTAAATTTCACGGTTAAAAATACCGATAACTATGAAACGTTACTATTAAAATTCTACGAATTTTATGCTCAATTTGATTTTCATAATAAAGGGATTTCATTGAATGAAGGCAAAGCGATTATAAAGCCAGATCACTCAGCAATGTATATTGTTAATCCACTTGAAACTTTTTTAAATGTTTCGAAAAATGTTAGTTTTGAAGAAACCGAACGTTTTCGTATCGAAGTACGAAATGCTGCGTGGATATTAGAATCAAATGTTACAGCAAATAATAACGTAGAAAATAAAAGTTCAAACTGGGGCCTGTTACATTTGTTTAAGATGAATCAAAAGAATATCATAAAACCAAATATGTTTTTTAAACAAAGAATGGTCGATGTTAGCGAATTATTTAATCCAGATGAGCTGAACGACCACAGTAATGTTAAAAATATTAGTGCTATTGAATTTAAAAATTCTTATGTTAAGAATAGTGTTAATAGTATTAAAAATAAATCGAAATCTGATTTAAAACAACTAAAGGACATAATAATGCAGCAGCATAAAAGATGATAGTTGATAAATAAATATTAGTTTAAATTTTTGATTACTTTTCTTGGATTAGATAAAAATAAAATTGAAATTTATAATTTCTGTGGGATGTTTTCTTGAATCATACAGAATAAATATGGATAAATTTAAATCCTCACGGTTAATATTTTCGATCTTTTTGAAACTCTAACATATATCATACTACTATGTATCACACTACCCACCCAATATATTAAAAGCGACTACGCAATTCAAAACAAACTCGAATTTAAAAAAATTAAAATGATCCTCTCAAATTCTTGAGTGTAATCGTTCTCAAAAACTCTAATTAATTCTAATACTATCTTTAATTAATTTCTAATGAATTCATGTTGCTACCCTCTACAATATTCCAATTTTCAACTAAACATGTGTTAAAAATTACAAGAAGAACGGTCGACAAAACAAAAACTTGATATAAAATAAAAGCAAAATAAGGGAGTGCGGCAAGTTTGTAAGCAGAAAATCGTCTTTTACTTTGAAGAACAGGGATGCCGAAGAAAGGGAGCACATGGCGTTCAGCAGTAGCATCAAGAAACTCCTGTGTTGGATATGTAGAAAACTGGGCCATTTCTCACAGAACTGTTGGAACAGAAAGCGTAGCAGATCTTCGTCTTCTATTTAAGGAAAGACCGTTGAAGATCGAACAGCAATGTCAAGAAGTGTTTCCTACATCCAAATTTCAAGAATGCTAGTAAATGGTAAACGTTTGGATTTCAAATAACAAATTGAATGAAGGATACTGGATGCAGTTCGTTCATCTCGAACATTATTTTGTAAAGGTTTGTTGGTGGTGTTTTGGAACCGTCATATGGATTAAAACTGCAAACAGGAACTGGAAAATGCGCTGATATAGCAGGCAAAAGAATCGCCGTAATAATGAAGGGAAACAACTGCTATCAACAAGGAGTGCAGGAACGAAGGTATTTGTTTCGGTTTAGGCTCTTTAGTAGGCTTTTAATTAAATGTTAATAATGTTGAGATGTCATTACTGTCGCATGAAGCAAATTACACAGACACACAAAACACGAACACAAAAAATAGGAATGGTTCAGGGATACGGAGGGATGAAAAACTCAAAAGGAAATGATAAAAAATTAAAGAATAATAGAATCAGCAAGGTGGGTCGACAAAGAACAAAGTAATGGCAATAGTGATAATTTATCTAATCCTTGAGATAAATAAACACACAGTTATAACAAAAATATATATAAACAACTTTATTATTTCAAATAAACAACAAGACGACTCAAAAAGGAAATGACAACTAACTTATATAAAAGTGTTACCTAATTAGATATAAGTTTTTAGAACTATATTAGTATTACCAAATGTATGGTTAAATTACTTAATTCAACACCACCTCTTAATTTCAACAAACATTATTACATTAATACAAAAAGTTAAATAATAAATTCACATTATTCCAAAATAAAATATAAAATTTTTACATTAAATTCAAATTTTTACGATGCTTCACAAACAGAAGTTTCCCAAGACCTTTAGTCATTATATCTGCTATCTGATCAGTTGATGGTATATATACTAATTTGATTTCTCCTCTTGAGACTGATTCGCGAATAAAATGATATTTAACGTCTATATGTTTTAAACGTTTATGCTCCCTTGGTTCTTCAGATATATAAATACAAGACTGGTTATCCTCAAATATAGTAATTGGTTCAACTATATTGATACCAAGCTCTTTTAGTAAATTCCTTAACCACTTTGCTTTACAAATAGCATTATCCACTGATACATACTCCGCTTCGGTAGATGATCGACTTACAGTCGGTTGTTTCCGTGATGACCAGCTAATTGTATTCCCATAAACTTTAAACACATATCCAGAAATGGATTTTCTATCATTTTTATCCCCTGCCCAATCCGAATCTGCATATCCTACTAATGGCTGGGCATTTTCATGTTTATTATATAACAACTTCAATTCCAATGTAGATTGAATGTATCTCAAAATTCTTTTGGCATGCTGGAAATGTTCGTTATTAAAACTGCTTTGTAATCTACTAAAATAGTTTGTTGATGCAGAAAGATCTTGCCTGATAGTTAAAGTAGCATAAGTTAAGCAACCAATTAGTTCTCTATATGGAATATTGTTTATATTATTCTTAGCATCTTTTATTAAGTCAAGATTCATTTCCATAGGCGTATCTATACCTTTGCAGTTGCTCATATTAAATTTATTTAAAACCTTCCTTAAGTAATGACTTTGGTTGAAACTAAATGACTTGTTGATTTTATCCCTTTTAATATGAATGCCAAGAAATGTATTGACTTCCCCAATGTCAGTCATTTCAAATTCTGTGGACAAAAGATTTTTAATTATTTCAATTTTTAATAAACTATTTGAAATTATTAATAAATCATCAACATATAGCAATATGTACGCAACAACATTATTTTCATTTTGAACATATAAACACTGATCAGCGATGCACCTTTTAAATTTATGTTTAGTTGCAAATTGGTCAAACCTTTGGTTCCACATACGTGATGCTTGTTTTAAACCGTATATTGAACGCTGTAGATTACATACTTTTGATGGATCCCTTACGTATCCCTCTGGTTGCTGCATGTATAGTTCATTTTACATTTTACATCATCACATCCATTTGATGAACGTGATATTCAAAATGTGTAGAAATAGCCATTAATACTCTAAATGTTGTCAATTTTGCTGTTGGGGAATATGTTTGATTGTAATCGAACCCTTGCTCTTGTGTAAAACCTCGTGCTACAAGACGAGCCTTGTATTTGTCTATTTCACCACTTGCTTTACGTTTAACCTTAAATATCCATTTGCAAGAAATGGCTTTCCTTCCTTCTGGTAAATTACACAATGACCATGTATTGTTTTCAGTTAATGATTCATATTCTTCATCAATCGCCGATTTCCACATTAACCAATCATCCCGCTTATTAGCTTCTTCAATGGAATCAGGATCGTTTTCTACAAATGCCTCTGCTGACAGTGCAAAATTAGCTTCAGTTTCCCATTTCCCATTTCTACCTGGAAACAAATCGTCGCTTTAATAATGAAATGACGTATACGCAAAAGTATAGTTTCGAGATATTTGAGTTTAAAGTTTGATGTGCGCATGCATTTGCATGGACGTTAATTTATAATTTATTAATTCTTACCCCCAGTCATAAAATAATTCGAAAAAGTAAAAACGCCGATTCAAAGATACCCTAATGGGGAATGCAGCGCACCTATAATATAAAAACAACGTATAAATAGCATACGTTGTTTCATTATTAAGGCGACGAAATACTCTTTATACCTTTCCGGCTTTCGCGTTTCCCTTGTACTATGTCGTTTTACTTCATTGATATTGTCAGTATCATCGATATTATCAACGGGCATACTATCACTGTCATCATTCACAATTGATTCACTAAACTGATCATTATTTATTTCATCAACAGGACTTGTTTTATTTTCTTCTTTTATAGTTGATTCATTTTTATTTACCATCTCTGAATTTATGGTTACATGATTGTTTTTATTTATGATTGATTTTTCATCGAATATAACATTTTTACCAATCAGTAATTTATTTTTATTTAAATCCCATAGTCGGAATGAATTATGTGATAAAGCATATCCTAAAAACACACATTTAATTGATTTAGCTTCCATCTTCTTCCGATTTTCTTGTGGTATGTAGTTGTAACAAATTGAGCCAAATATTTTTAAATTTGATAAATCTGGCCTTATACCAAACCAAATTTCTGCTGGAGTCTTTGTTTTGAATTGGTTACCAAAGGCTGCAGTTGGTGAACGATTTTTATTATAGTTTGCAACAACAACTGCTTCGTTCCAGAATTTTCTACTCAAACCAGATGATAGAAGCATGGCCAATGCTTTTTCCTGTAAAGTGCGATTTAACCGTTCCGCAATAGAATTCATCTCGGGATTATATGGTACAGTGTATAACATTTGAATTCCTTTTAAATTACAGTATTCCCTAAAATCTTTTGAAATATATTCACCTCCATTATCAACCTTTAATTTTGATATTTTTGTACCATGAAAAGATTCAGCCATTGCCATAAACTGTTTAAATTTATCAAAAACTTCACTTTTTGCTTTAATACAATAAACTGTTGTTGCTCTTGAATAATCATCTGTAAAGGTGACGAAGTATTTGGAACCATCCCATGCCGGTTGAGACATTGGTCCGCAAACATCACTGTGAATCAACTCCAATATTCGTTTTGAACGACACTTAAAGTTTTTAGGAAATGAAGTACGAGTATGTTTACTCATTATACATGATTCACAGACTTTACTTTCAGTATTAATATTTACATTTTCAATACCATTAACCATATTGAATTTAATCATTCTTTTCAAATCGAAAACATTTAAATGACCTAATCGTAAATGCCAAAGATCTTGTTTTAACTCACTTAAACTATTTTGATCAGCTATTCCTGCTAAATCATCACAATGAACATGAAATCTAATTTCATATAATTTACCATTTAATTCAGCAATAAATTGTGTTCTACCTTTATAAGAAATAATAGCATAATTTTTATCAAATAATATTTTAAAACCTTTCTTTGTTAGAACATGAATCGACATCAAATTACAGTGTAAATCTCTGACGTATAATACGTCTTCCATTCTTTTTATTGACGTATCGCCATTTAATAATGTCGAAATTTTGATTTCTCCCCGATGACTTGCATATAATTGTTCATTCTTTTTAGCAACATTAATACTGACGTTTTCAATAGGCATTAACTTGTTAAAATATAATTTCCTATTCACCATATGTTCTGTCGCCCCAGAATCCAAAATAAATTTTATTTCATTAACGTTTTCTGTAGTGTTAAAACAAAAATCACTACTATTATTACTTGTTGCACTTAAAATGACAGAATCATGTTCTGTTGAATATGCATTATTTGCATCACTTTTGTTCTTTTTGAACTTAGATTTATAATTCTTTTTATTTAAATTTTTAAAACACTTTGATTTTATATGTCCCGGTTTACCACAACCAAAACAAGTTATATTTGATTTTAAATGCATAGCATTTGACTGATGCGTTTCATCAAGTACACTGTTGCCCTTTCGTTTACTAGATTCATCTAGTAATCGAGCCTTAACAAATTCTATCGATAACTCTTTAGAGTTCATTGTTTCCAACGCTGTTACCAAATAATCAAAGCTTTTTGGTAATGTTAGCAAAAGATGGCAAATTACGTCCATATCATCCATATTGGTTCCAATTGCTTTAAGTTCTCTAACCTTTTTATCAAATTCCATCAAGTGATCACTAATCGAATCACCGTCATTGTACTTCATTAATAACAATTGTTTTCTTAATAACAATTGACCAGCCACGCTTTTTCTCTCAAAAACATGCTTTAACGATTGCATCATTGCTTTTGCAGTTGTTTGATCCTTTACATATTCCAGTTGGTTATCATGAATGCTCTGTACTATGATTGATATGCAGGATTTTTCCTCCTTAGTTATTTTACTGCGCGCATCATCCGCAGTACCTGCCACATCGAGAAGGCTGCTTAAATCTTCCTCAATGTATTTCTTCAAGCCTTCCTTTTCCAATAATATATCCAATCTATATTTCCAATTGTTAAAATTGCTTCCATCGAATTGGATTATTTTGGATGAAAAAATGTTTGTTGCAGAGTCCATTTTTGTATGTTTTGTTATAACACGAGGTATAAGAAAATTAATAAAAAGTTTGTGTAGAATCTTCGCTAGACACAATATTACTTTTAATAATTTATTATCTTATAACCCTGGGCCCATAACCTGATAATTTATCTAATCCTTGAGATAAATAAACACACAGTTATAACAAAAATATATATAAACAACTTTATTATTTCAAATAAACAACAAGACGACTCAAAAAGGAAATGACAACTAACTTATATAAAAGTGTTACCTAATTAGATATAAGTTTTTAGAACTATATTAGTATTACCAAATGTATGGTTAAATTACTTAATTCAACAAATAGGATAGCAAATAATTCTAAACAACATGAGAAATAGGAAAAGAACAAATAATTTGCCACACTTTTGTTGTGGCAAACATTTTGAAATTGTACCACAAAAATAATGCTTACGTATTTATATATGAGCAATTTCACGCAAGTTCAGCAAATTTTTGGGAAATTTTGACTTGACCCCTTTTAATTTTGATTATTTTTTGTTTATAGATAGTCTTTCATAAATAAAAAATACAAGTTCTCTTATAATTTTTTTTTTTCGACCAGGGGTCTTCACAGGGTGCCCCTCAATTTTTTGTTATTTTGTGATGTGAGTGCATTTTGACGAGCGATTGTAGAAAAACTACTGAATCGATTTTCATAAATGATATGTCGTTGAATAGGTATTAAAACAAAGTTTTTAAAAATGTACACTGTTAATTTTTTGAAATAATTTTTAACGGTGTAACATAAGAAAAAAACGGTGTAATTGAAAAAAAGATGGCATAGCCTCTTTTTTTTTTTTTTTTAAACAAAATTGAAGCTTATTTTATATCTAACAACTTGTGAAAGTTTAGGACTAGCGATATTTTTTGTTTAAAGATAAAATTCGTTGTGCATATGACTGTCGGGAATCAGTTTTTTTTGTTCTGAAGGAAAATTATAAAAATGGCGTTATAAACTAAGAGATTTTTTTTTATGTTAAATATCAAATATTTTATTATTAAATGAACTTTTTAAAAAGCAATTTCAGTCAAGTTCAGCAAAATTTTGCGACATTTTAATCGAAACACACTAATCGAAATATCTGTGGCAAACTCGGTCGTTGATCTGGCAACAATCAATAGTCATGTTTTGGTTGAGTTAAAATTGAACATATTTCAGTCACCCCAATTGGGAAACTTTCAGACTATCATTTACATTTATGGCAGAGTCTCTCCGGGCGGGATTTATTCGTTCATGCCTTTTCCCTTTTAAAGATAGGAAAACAAATGACTTGTACAGTGTACTATCATATGAAAAATTATTTATTGGGTTGCTGGTGATTTTAATTTAAAAGTAAAAAATTAAAAATAAAGTGGTGACAAAACTAAACCTTGTGGTACATCAGCGTTAGTTAATTTAGACGTAAAAGAAAAGCCATCAATGGATACCGAAATGTATTGGTCGGTGAGAAAGTTTTGAATAAACTACGCAACTGCGGGGTTAAATCCGTACGCTACGCGCTTGCTGATCAGGTTTGCAGCCCGGATTTAATCAAATGCAAATTGACGACCAAATTGTAATTAAAGTGGAAAATATTATTCAACTTTGCCTTAAACAACAGAAAATTACTGATTATTTTTCAGTAAAAAAATTGTCCATCGCAGATTAATCTGAGTAGGCCAATATTCAGACATTCTCATCCGAAAATATTAACATACATTTGTCATATTAACATAATATTAACACATATTAACATACATTTGTCATTTATTTTAAAAGTGCCACAAGTGAATATATACAGCACCGAAGTTTTATACTCATTTCGGATATAAACGATCACAACAGTACTACAGTCCATCTTTTCATTACAAAACTTATTGAATTCATCAAAACGCATATAAATTCTAATATTACAAAAATAATTTATAACACTGACGGTGCACCTTCTCAATACAAAAATAAACATAACCTAATTAACTTATGCCACCATAAAGAAGACTTTAAGTTTGATGCTGAATGGCATTTTCATGCTACCAGCCATGGAAAGGGACCTTGTGATGGAATTGGTGGTACACTGAAGCGTGCTGCACACCGTTATAGTATGGCGAGCGAAGATAATATTATTGATACACCAAAAAAACTTTTCGAATGGGCTTTAAAATGGGAATCTACCATGAACTTTGGATGCGCCGATAAAAATGAATATCAATTAACAAAAGAAAAAATACAAAATCGATATAAAAATGCGATTACTATAAGTGGAACTCAAAAATTTCATTCTTTTGTACCAGTAGATACTAAGACAATAAATGCAAAAATGTTTTCCAAACTCGAAAGAAACTTTTGAATGTAAAATAAGTAAATAATTTTTAATAACTATATTTATTTTCACATATATAATTTGTATGATATTTTAAAAAGTTTATTCAATAATAAAATATTTGTAATTTAATGTTGAAAAACAATCTTTTACTTTATGATTCCATAATAACATAATACGAACATAATACTTCTCCAGTCAAAAGTTACGGCTTTTTTGTTTGCAGTCAAGACTGTCAAATTATTTTTTATAAGAGTGACAAGTGATTACTAAAAGTGATAAATAAACATTTCATTTTTTATGCCATCTAATACAAAGAAAATAATTGCAGAAGTGCTTTCCTATTCAAAAGAAACTTCTGTTTGCAAAATAAGTAAATCATTTTTAACAATTGTATTTATTTTATTTATTGTACTACATATATAATTTTTATAATATTTTAAAAAGTTCATCTAATAATAAAATATTTGATATTTAACATAAAAAAAAAATCTCTTAGTTTATAACGCCATTTTTATAATTTTCCTTCAGAACAAAAAAAACTGATTCTCGACAGTCATATGCACAACGAATTTTATCTTTAAACAAAAAATATCGCTAGTCCTAAACTTTCACAAGTTGTTAGATATAAAATAAGCTTCAATTTTGTTTAAAAAAAAAAAAAAAAGAGGCCATGCCATCTTTTTTTCAATTACACCGTTTTTTTCTTATGTTACACCGTTAAAAATTATTTCAAAAAATTAACAGTGTACATTTTTAAAAACTTTGTTTTAATACCTATTCAACGACATATCATTTATGAAAATCGATTCAGTAGTTTTTCTACAATCGCTCGTCAAAATGCACTCACATCACAAAATAACAAAAAATTGAGGGGCACCCTGTGAAGACCCCTGGTCGAAAAAAAAAATTCTAAGAGAACTTGTATTTTTTATTTATGAAAGACAATCTATAAACAAAAAATAATCAAAATTAAAAGGGGTCAAGTCAAAACGTTGTTGAATCTTCGTGAAATTGCTCATATAGATATAGATATAGATTGTTTTGAACTGTGAAACAAATAACTTCAAAAAAACAAAACAACCGAATAAAAAACTCAAAAACATACTCCTATGACATTTTCCCACTTTTTCTCCAAATTCAAAAGAAAATATTTGTCGGCACATCTACTACTCAAGACCTTTCCAACGATATACATATTGCCACACTTTTGTTGGGACAAATATTTTGAAATTGTACCACAAAAATATTGCTTACGTATTTATATATAGATTAGAAAATTATAAGACTGGATAGATGAAAGGACAAACGGAGTGGCCTTGCCTTTATCATTCATGTAACTGTTATCTATCGTACAACCACATTACCTGCAGTACCGGGACTGATAAACACTTAGAACAACTGGGGATTATAATAAAAGCCGAAAATACGGAGATAGCTCTAGTCAATATTTATATTCCACCAGTAAGCAGCCCTTAAGAAATCGATAGAAAACGATTGAAAACGAATAGTTTTCTATCGTTTGCTATCCGTTTCTATCGGATTTAATCATTTTAAACGCATAGACTATATCTGCCAGATAGAAAATAAACACAGATTATTTCTATGAACTTTTTATATATTTCTTCGATTTGTACGAATTGTAATTCGCCTAACTTTTTAATTTCTAAAATATGATGTATTGTCAAATTCTCAAAAACAGCTGTTTCTGTTTTCAGCTTGGTACCCAAAACGTAATTCTCATTTATCACAATAAATTCAGAAATTCTCAAAATAACTTCATTATTTTTTAAGTGAACTATAGAAATCATTCATTTTTATCGGTTGACTATACTCATTGGCAGTGGCGTAGCTAGCATGGGTAGGATATTGTGGTGTCACCCCAAGAATGAAAACTGTCAAAATTAATAAAAAGCCAATAAACGTGGGGGGGGGGGGGGGGGGTCAATATAAAGCAACAAAAATTTTCATAGAACGAAAAAAATATATTGTAATATGTAAAACATTTCCATAATATGGAGTCAACTTAAAATTCAACTTAAGTAAATTAAATAAGTGATACAGAAGTTTCAGCTTCGAAATTATTATCACCTCAACGGCGTAATCGATAGCGTGTCGGCCTAAGGATTCGAACCAGGCACTGAGGAGGAAGGTTCGAATTCATCCAAAATACGAAAAATGCGAAGTGGAGTTTTTTTCTGAGAAACTTCCAACCATACCTTTGAATTGAAAACATTTTAATTACTTCTTTACTTACTTGAGTTAAATTGATCTAAAAAAATCCCCAATATTGTAATATATTTTTTTTAAATACAAGAAAAGTGCAACGTACAAATATAATAAATAAAAAATTATGTATAGTATTATTTCATTCTTCGGAATATTTCTTTTTTGCGTAAATTTTTTTAGGAGGTTACTATTGTTGTTGAAAAGGTCATGAAATATTTCACAAGAATTTGTTGAATTATTTTTCACACATTAAATGGCTTTTAATGTCTCAAGTAGAGTTTCTGCTCGAAAAATTCGGTCGAGGAAGATTTGTTATCTTGAACTAATGATTTGTTATCTTGTACTGGAGTACGCTGGGCTTGTCACTCCCGTAGATCAAAAATAAAAAAATTTACAAATCAATAAAATTAAAAACTTTACGTATGAACGTAAAACTCAAGTTAAAACAACTAAACTTTGACGGATTATTTTATTTTTTAAATTTGATATAAATAATTAAAATGTATGAATAAGTTTATATTATATAATCTGAATTACCATTTCAATAGAAGACAAAGTGGAACTCAATTTATGTTTAGTGTTTACTACAATATTGATATTGATTGTCATGTAATTCGAATTTATTTATATATATTTAAACTAAAGAAAATATTTTATTTAGCATAAATAAATTGCCTAAATTTAACTTTGAGTAACGAAATTCTTTTTTCATTTAAATAACGAAATTCTGTTTTTTTTAAAATGAAGCGGGACGCGGGACAAATTGTTAAAAATCGGGACTGTCCCGCCAAAAGCGGGACGTCTAGTCACCTTATTTAAATCTCTTCTTTATAGCTTTAACAGCTGCAAACTTAGAAATCACATCTTCAAAATTTATATTTTGTGTTGCCTCATGTTCTATTGTTAATATGCCAAGATTGTTAAGCCTCGTTTGGGTCATTGTTGCCAGCATGTAATTTTTAATTAATTTTAATTTGCTGAAACTCCTCTCACTCGAAGCCACTGATACGCAAACAGTCATAAATAACTTTAGTGCGACCATAAGATTTGGAAGAGATTTTGTAAAATTCCATTCCACGATCAATTTCAAAATGTCTATAGGCACACCCAGTTAGAAACTGTTACATTGCCGCTTTTAAATGCCTTCTCAACCTCTATGACGAGTTCTGTTTCTGATACCTCATCATAAAAACCGGTAAATTTTGATTCAGATAACTCCAGCTCTTCACTGTTCGCCAGAAGCCCAGTGTTTGTCAGCACAACCTCGAACAATGAAGCTACATCTTGGACTGACTTTAATCTTGTTCGGAGTTTTGTTCGGTAATCTTGTTCGGACATTGAATCGTCGTAGTACTCCGATTTTTTCACAGCAAAATCTATTGCCTCTTCTACAATATGACTTGGTTTCAATATAAAGACTAAGTGACTGTATTTTTATAACTAATTGATCAATATTCAAGCTTGTGCTTCGCAATACAATCCAAGCACAATTTATTCGCCTTAAAACATCATTCCAAAACAAAAGATAGCAAAGAAATGTAAAATCATACACAATCACCACGCATAAGGTTTTGTGCAGCGACTCTAGTGTCTACATTTTCTTGTTGATCACTAATTTCTCAATTGCAGCCACAATCCCATTAAAATTTTCATCCAATACTTTAACTGAAGCATAATGAGCATCCCAACGCGTTGTTGAGAGTCTTTTAAAAGTTGCTTTGCTGTGTTTAACAAGCACTTCCCAGCAGCTAGTTGAAGCAGAAAAAATGTAAAAATTCCACTGTTCCGAAAAATGTTACAAAAGCTACATTTTGTGCAAATGAGGGTTGGTCACATAAATTAATTGAATGATCTATACACCACCAAATATTTCTTTGTTGTTTTTTGCTTTAATAATAGAATTGCACTCCTTCATGTATACCACTCATAACAGCTGTATTATCATAACCTTGGAAACGACAATTCATAACATCTAAACCGTCATTTTCAAGATTTTTAAGAATTTCATCGCTTAAAGCAGCGGCTTTTTTTCCATGTAAAGGAAAAAGTCCAAGGAATACTTCTTTGATTTCCACTTTTCTATCATCAATTTTCACATAACGAATCACTTGACATTTGATCAATATGTGAAATGTCAGGTGTGCTATCAAACATAATTCCAAAATATTTATATTTTTTTTTAATATTTAATTCAAGATGTGTTCTTTTAATACTACATCATACTTTGACAGTAGTTTGATTAGTTCTAAGAAATTGCCTTTATTTAAAGGCTTTTTCCTTCATCATATCGACGAAATGCTAGGTTTTCTTTAGATAAAAACAAAGTTATATGCAATAATCTGGATAAAAGATTTTTCCGCTTCTGTTTTTCATTATGTATTAATAGCAAGACTGCGTCTCCTATCGTTTTATGAACCTCGTTTCCAAAGTTTTCCGCTTTTTAATATTGGGTTATTGTAAAAATTCTAAAAATTCTAAAAATTGCGAAACCGTTTTTCAATAAAATTAAAATACATAAATGCAAAAAAGTTCGTGAAAATTGGTATTATGTAATTTTAACTTACAATACTGTTACGTTTTTCCAACCTTCCTTCGAATTGGCCTAACTCACAATTCGATAAACGTAATTCCCAATCTCTTTCTGAGTTCGATCACTGATTAGTAAGCAAACACACCAGGTTTTATTAAGTATTCAACACCTTAATTGTTTCGCAACAACAGGAAAACAATGCAGCCAGCAATATTCCTAACTAGAATATTCTTTCAACAGCTTCAGAAACTCCAACGGTTGATTGTAGAAATTTCCAGTAACACAACGTTTAAAATAATACACAAAATATTTCTTCTCAATAAAACTTAAAACTTTATTCACAAAAACTAATTTAAATATCACTTTTACAATTTTCACTTCACTATCGCAGGTTTAAAATAAAACTAATTCAAAACTACAAGAGGTAATTTTCTTATATACCTTCTGCAATACTTCTAGATAATTCGACATCACTTTCCAGAAACCTTGAGAAAATATTAGAATATTCGATTATTTTACGTTATGTTGATTTGATTCATAAAATCGTTTATGTTGACCCTATTTCTAAGAAGAGACAACAACAACAATATTCATTTCATTAATTTATTTGTTGTGTTTTGTTGATTTTATTTTCCTGGAAGTGACCGTAATCGTCTAGATTTTTCTGAATCGTAACAATACAATTAAAACGAATTGAAAAAACTAAAGTCAGTCTTCATCCTCAATAATGATAATATGCCCAAAAACCTAAAATTCGTTTAGAAATTTCGTTTTTTCTACTAATATACTCTTCTTATAATATAGTCAAGGCAATGTTATTAAATATTTTTGTCTTATTAAATTTTACCAATAATTTTATAAAACTGAAAACAAACAGGATGAGTATGTATCTACCTATAAAAATTTGTAAAACTATAGTAATGGCATAACTACCATTTTATTCCACAGTAATTATTTATGTGTCCATTCGAAAACGATTCATTCCAATTTACCAGTTTCAAGATAAAGGGAAAAAAATTAATTTGAGATTATTTACAAACATGGTGATTTGATTGTTTATTAGTTTCCTTAGGTGTTTGCAATTAATTTGTTTGAAATGTAAAACATATTAGGTAGTAAGTTTAAGCTGATATTTTAGAAATAATTTTGTAATAGAGACACAATTTTGGAAAAGAACAGAACTCAAGGGTGCCACCCTATCGACACAAGGTGCCACATTATCGACGGAGACCACTTTTCCTATACATTACTCAGCATATGTGTTTTCAGACCTGGTCGTTAAAGAATCATTCTTGCATACTAAATAATGTACCGTAAAAGAAAACGGTTAATATGGTATCTATAGGCAGTGGCGGATTACCATAGAGGCGGAAGAGGCGGCCGCCTCGGGCCCCACATGCACAGAGGCCCCCTCGCTACAAATAGTTTTGATATTTTATAGGTATTCAAATATCAGATGGCTGCGTTCATTCAACCAAAGTTTTTAAACCTAAAGATTTTTTTAATATTATCCCACATGTAAAAGTGTTAGGTTGTCAATTTGTATTACTTTTTTTCATGTATGTATTTATTTTAATAATTCTAATTTGATAGTTTTATAATTTTTTAATGTACAAATTCGTTTTCCAATTTGTATAGTAAAAAAACATTTTGTTTTGAAAAGTTCCACTGTTACGAATGAATATTAATACTAAAACTTTATTTGCAATAGGCTGTTATTATATCAATCGCAAAATTATTGATAAAAACAAAATCCAGATAAGTATTTTTTGGATATTTGAAGTATATTTGAGTTTTATGTTTTCATCAATGATTTTGGATTTCTTTTAAGACCTACAATTTATTGAAAGCATTAAACTGAAAACCTCAATTTTAAGCATATAATTGTACATATTTTAGATTAATTTCATATATAACTAAATAAATGAAAACTTTTTAACGTGTAGAATTGAAATCTATTATTGTATGCTTAAAATCCATGTATTTTTTATACAATACATGCTAAATTCATCATTTGGATTAACGTTTGAAAAGGGCTTCCATATGATATGATTGATATAGTATAGGTGTTTTAGCTTTAGTTGTATATTTCGTTTTATCAACGTTGATTGGAAAAAAGATTGTCTAAATAATTTGTTTGAAAAATTTGAAAAAAAGATTGTTTGTAACTGGACGTATTGATACTCAAATAGCTCGTGAAATTGAAGTACAACAAAAATGCTGGCGGAAGTTTTAAAAAGAGTTGCAGCTACAGTAAAGCTATTAGTTACTTTGGGTTTAGCATTTCGTTGTCATCGAGAAGATATTGATTCGAACAGAAAAGGAAATTTTATGACATGCATTGAGTACATATCCCAATTTGATGATTTTCTTAAAAATCATTTGGAGAGGTACAGCCATCCAGGAAAAGGTAATGTAAGTTATTTATCACATACCACATGCGATGAATTTATAAATTTAATGGAAACTGAAGTAAAAGAACACCTAATTCACGAAATTCAGGACTCTTTATATTATTCAATTATTGTTGATTCTACGCCAGACGTGAGTGGTTCACTGACGAAACTAATTCTACGCCAGACGTGAGTGGTTCACTGACCAACTAAGTTTTATATTAAGGTACATTGATAAAGTGGGCGATGCGAGAGAACGACTTTTGGATTTTTACAAATTGAAAATCACAATTCAGAATATCTTGCACAACTTATTTTGAAAACTTTAAACAATTTGTCTTTGGATATTAAAAATTGTCGCGGTCAAACATATATGGCCGGAAAATATAATGGTTTACCAGCCAGAATTAAAACTCTAAGTGAGACCGCCATTTTTATTCCTTGTACAAGTCATACGCTTAATTTAATTGGAAATTATGCTGCAGATGCCTATTCTACTGCGGTGTATTATTTTAACTTTATCCAAAATATATATGTATTCTTTTCTTCATCTACTCACAGATGGAAGTTGCTTATTGATAATTTTTCCGATCCTAATTCCAAACATATTAAAAAATTAAGTGACACAAGTGACAAGATGGTCTGCAAGAGCTGATGCAGTATCCGCCTTACGGTTTAATTACAAAAATATTAAAAGCATTCTTATCCAAATTAGCGAAAATGAAGACGAAAAACCGATTACTAAAGTTGAGGTTAAAAAATTAGCTAGCTCTTTCGATGAATATGAATTGCCTTATTAACCGTTCTATGGGATACATTATTGCAAAGAATCAATAGTACTAGAAAATCATTTCAAAATATTCAAACGAACTTATTACAAGGAGTAAAACTGTTTAATTCTTTGTCACAATTTATAAGGGATGTTCGGAATGATTTTGAGAGCATAGAAAAGCAAGCAAACTTATTAACAGACAATATTAGCTACAAAGAAGGACGAAAAAGAAAACGCAAAATTATGTATGATGAATCATCTGCAAATGATACACAGTTAGTAGGACGAGAATTGTTTATTATATGATCTGTGTCTCATATCTCACAATATGATCTGTGATAGACTTGCCACTGAAATGTCTACCAGAACGTCCATATATGAAACTGTTTTAAATAATTTTAAATTATTTTTTGATCAAAATATATCCAGTGATGAAGTTGACAAGTGTATTTTAGAAATTAGAATTGTCATATACATATGCGAGGGATATAGAAGTACAATATTTTAAAGACGAAGTACATCATTTTTTAAAATATATAAAAGTCCATTTAAGATGTACAAGGTAATCATTGATGGCCTGCAATCTTCATTTCCCAATGTGGATACTATTTTAAAAATATTTCTTACATTGCCGATATGCAACGCAAGCGGGGAACGATCTTTCTCCGTTCTGAAGCGGATAAAAAATTATTTAAGAAATAGTCTTAATCAAACTCATTTGCAAAATTTTTGGTAAAATCTTAGGCCCCAAAATTTTGTTCCGCCTCAGGCCCCTTAAAGGCATAATCCGCCACTGTCTATAGGAATGAATATTCAAAGCTATTGAGTAATTGTGGTGATGGTATTCAATGCTCAACATATTGATTCGATTAAAAAAGAAGAAATACACACATATTGTTGAAATTTTATTTTACGTAATAACTCAAAAATTTTAAAAAGTAGAATAGATCCTTTTTGAACCAATAGGACACATTTATTGGACACATTATAAGTTATCACAATTTATAAATCAAAATTAAATGGATAACCTGGCTAAAATGGTTTCTAAGTGATTTATCGTTGGAAACGATTGAAACGTTGAAAACCATTGTGATGGTTTGTTTAAGTTTTTTTACGGAAGATGCAAACCTCACAAAACGCAGCTTTGAGAACCGCTAATGGATGCCACATTATGGTTCATAAAGACCACCTACATGAGGAATGGAATATCTTGCCGGTCCGTGAACACAATGAGATGCTATCTAAACAATACATATGGTACTAACTACTACTACAAAGAGCAAAATCTATGCAGATTAAAAACGTGATCTACGCAGGTGAAAAAGTTGAGATTTGAACTTGACCATTTTTGATTTTCCTGAAACTTGGCATATAAGTAGTATGGACAAAATAAAAAATACAACTTATTTTACAATTTTTTTAAAGTGCATAGTTTGAGCATAGGGGGCGGGGCACCCCAACATGCATGAAAAATGATAATTCTGCCAATCCGATGTAATTTTGAAATTAAATTGCTCAAGAACGGCTATACCGATTTCAGCAAACTTTTTTTTGTTTGATAGATGATTAGTTAGCCGTTTGAAAAAAAATTAATGAATATTTGTTGTAATTAATTTTTAAATAAAAATATTAAAAAAACTTTTTTAAAGATGGCGCTAGGGTCGAAGATCAACTGGAATTTAATTAATTTTTTTCCTGAAAATAGTTCTATCCTTATTCTAAAATATATCAAATTTACAAAGAGGCGTTAATTTTTGTTCTTGAGATATTTAATTTTAAAGATTTTTAGTACGACTAAAATTCTAATCTCTCATCATTTTTTCGAACTTCAGTGGTTAAAATTTTTTGTTGATAAAAATTGTTCGAAAAAATAATGAACAATTAGAATTTTAGATGGACTAAAAATTTTTAAAATTAAATATCTCAAGAACACGAATTAACGCCTCTTTGTAAATTTGATATACAGGGTGTTTCATAATATTTTTTTTTTTATTAATTAGTTAGACATGTTTGGCACACTAAATATGAAATATTCTTTGAATATCCGAAGATACCATGTCAACTATAAAGGAAGGAGATGAGGAAAATGGTAGGAATGGGGATATAGGGATGGGGATATAGGGATAGGGATGGTAGGAATGGGGATGTAGGAATGGGGATATAGGGATAACTATACTAATTTTTTAAAATGATGATGGATATTTTCTTTAAATGCCTGAGGGGAAATTCATCGGGAAATACAGAGGAAGGCATTGAGTTCCATAATTTGGCCACTCTATTAAAATAGTCGTTCTGGAAGGACACGGTTCTACAACGAGGTATTTGTACAACAAATCAATGGGATAGCTCGGCAGCTGTTGTTTGTCGATTATACTGCGCACACGATGGAAGGATATTTTAAATTTCCTTAGAGGAGAATTCGCTAAAGTTATATTTATAGTAGATTGACAATTCAGCCACATTTCTTCTGTGCTGGAGTGAATCAAGCTAGTCCGTTAGTTCGGTATTACCAATCAACCGCATTGCTTTTCTCTGTACAGAGTCAATACATTTTATTGTTGACTGACAAGCACCTCCACAAACATGACAGCAGTACTCCATACATGGACGAATAAAGGACTTGAAGATTAGCAAAATTTGCTCGGGATTGAAATAGTTCGACTCAAGAATCCTAATTTTTGCATTGCAGATTTAGCGAGGTTGAACACATGTTTATTCCATTTCAGGTTATTTTGAATATCCACTCCAAGAAGTGATTCAACCTCACGCAATTCCTCATGGTTTATTTTAATAGGAAAATTTTTATGTCGCTCTATTCGTGAAAGACGGCATAATTTGATTTTGGTTGGATTAAATGAAACAAGATTACGATCACCCCATTCCATTATACGCTTCAGATCTTTGTTGATAAAATCAATTAACAGCTCTTTATCAGTGGTAACTGTAGTATGAGAACGAAATTTAGGAGTTGCATGTGATGCATGTAATGTACTGTCATTAGCAAAACTATGGATTGGGTGCACTGTGGAAATAAGTAAGTCATTAATGTATAGAAGAAACAGGGTTGGTGAGAGTGCAGAACCTTGGGGAACCCCAGCATTGGTTGTGAAAATATTGGATGTGATGTGATATCATCTAAATTAACATAAAATTGGCGACCTGTAAGAAAACTATGAATCCATGAGACAGTAAGATGGTCTATGCCATAAGATTTTAATTTAGCTATAAGATTTTGATGCCACACTTTATCAAATGCTTTAGAAATGTCAAGTGAAATACTTAATGTTTCACCGTGGTTTTCCAGCGATTTGTTCCAGAGATGGGATACATAGGCTAACAGATCACCTGTTGCATGACTTCTACGAAAACCATACTGCTTATCATCAATAATTCGCGACATTTCCAAATAATCTATCAAATTGTAGTTAACATATTTTTCAAATATTTTAGGTAAAACCGACAGAATTGCAATTGGTCTATAATTGTTAGGGTCTATCTTACTGCCTTTCTTTGATATGGGTTGAACGCTGGCCAGCTTCTAAGAATCGGGAAATATTCCGGTTTTATAAGATAAATAGAAAATTTTGTTAAAATTGGAGCTAGTTGTCTAGCAAAGTTTTTAAGAATGAGGGGTGGAATACCGTCGGGGCCAGCAGATTTGTTGGTATTGATAGAAAGAAGCATTTTCCGTACAATATTGCAACGAAAAATAATTGGTTTCTTTGCGTTACAATTGGGGGAATGAGTGTAGGAGAATGGGGGGGTTCAACTATGTTTGAGTTTTCTGCGAAAATACGACCCAAAAGATCCGCCTTCTCTTTCGAGTCGCTCACGGGAATGTCATTCAGAACTAAGGTTGGAATAGAGGATCAAGTAAAATTGCTCTAGACTGATTTAACTGCCTGAAAGAAACTACGTGAGCCAGATGGGTGCTCGGCGAATTTCTTTTCTTTCTTCTGGATAAACGCGTCTTTGTCCAAGTCTATTTTGAATTTAGTAATATTTCTGGCTTTCTTATAGGCGCTATGGGTTTCAGGTGTTTTATTAACGTTATACGTCTTGAATGCTTTGCGTTTATTCCTCACTGCCTCATCAACATCCCGTGTGAACCAAGGCTCAGTTTTAGGAGTGATTAATCGATTTGGAATAAACCGCCGCATTCCTTCTTTTATGATTTCAGAAATTCTTATTGCCGATGTGCCGATGTTGATCTTGATCAACACAACAAATAGTTTTCCAAGGTGTTTCATCATAAAAGTTTCTCAGTCCCTCCCAGTTAGCGCGTTTTTAGTTCCAAACGCGACGAGGATTTGCTTTAATTTGTGTCGTCGATGTAAATTGCACTATTAGTAAATGGTCCGATGTTCCGAGGGGTTGTTCAATTTTTGTCTTCGTAGTATCTGGTTCGTTTATCAAAAACAGATCCAGCAAATTATTGTTAGGATGTGAATTGTCTGCGATTCTAGTGGGACACTATCATTTGCGTCAAACTGTGATAATCTGCGAGTATCAGTTCGGCTTGTCTTCCTACGTCATCAGTACGCGATGAATACTTAAGCCATTCTTTATTATGAATGTTTAAGTCTCCAAGAATGACCAGTCTTGCTTTGGGGTAGTCCGTGGTAATCTTGTCTAGATTAGCCGATATTTTATCGAAAAAGGGACATCCTGGGAGAGAATTTGGGGATCTGTATAATCCTATTATAAATATAGTGTCATCAACACCTGAGATCTTCAGTGCTATAGAATTATGGTGCTTAGAGTTCAACTCGTAGGCCTTAATTCTCATACATGAAAGTGAATCTCGAACATATACACAGACACCATGCTTGTTATAAAAGGAATGTTCCAATTCGTAACTAGGTATCCGATATTTATCGAGATCCAATTTCGATGCTTTGCCACTAACAATTGTTTCGGTAAGAAACAATATGTCAGGTTTATTTTGTTTGATGTAGTGATGAACCACGTTTAGATTCGAATTGAGACCTCTTATGTTGGTGAAGTCAATGCTAAGTTGGTTCACTCTGCTGCCTTTTTGTTGAGACAAAGACTTACCTTTTGACATTGCAGGTATAGATACTGAAATTCGGCCAGGCCTAAATTTCAACACTACACAGTACAAAAGAAACTGGTTATCTCTGTCACAAAAACACGATAGCAGGTTTCATGCAACAGTAGCACGATAAGAGAAAAGCAAAAAACAAATGGGGACACAAAAGACACTAACAAATAAAGGGTTAAATTTGAAATTCCCACTAACAACTAAAACGAAATTTTACATTCCCTGTTACCAAGCAATATAAAACAAATTTATGCTTTAAAATAATAAATAAATTTATTACATCAAATCAATAGAAGGTAAAATTTTACCTGCCTATCTGGTAACAGCAAATATAAAAAACCAAATAATTATCTAATAAAGAACAATCTCACCAATTATATAATTGTACGCCTTCGTTCTTCAACAATTTTATTTTCATAAACACTAACACAAACACTATAACATACACTTATTTTTCTATTTTCGATTTTTTTTTCCCTTTAAATAAACACTAACACAAACACTATAACATACACTTATTTTTCTGTTTTCGATTATTTTTTTTTGTTTTTTGTGTTTTTTCCTATAAAATTTAGGAGACAACCTTCTTCGTCTGATTCTGGTTGACCAATATATACGCAGGACTTCAGGATGTGATAGCTCGACCAAAAATATGAAAAAAAAAATTACCGGTAACTTACCCTCTAAAATGCACCAATTTCGAGATTGAAAAAAAAATCGGTTTTTTGCGAATATCTCCGGAACCGTTTATTGTACAGAAAACACTTTTCGTTAGCATTTTCTAGTCATAATAAGCTATGTTTTGTGCGGAATTTTTTTTTTTAAGTCTTAATTGGTGAAGGTTTTGAAGGGGTAATGGGCGTTTTCTCCCCAACTTCTACGCTACTAAAAATAGTAAGGTTTTGAGACACTTACTTGAACTGCCAATTTCTACACAAAAAAATTACTCAAGGTTATAAGCTCTAAAGTAGACCGTTTTCGAGAAAAATCAACTTTTATGTTGAAAAACATAGTCAATTTTTTGAAATAAATTTTTTTTTAAGTCTTTAAGTTTTTTTAAGTTTCCAGCAGCGTAGAAGTTGGGGAGAAAAAGACCCACTACCACTTCAAAACCTTCACCAATTAAGACTTAAAAAAACATTCCGCACAAAACATAGCTTATGATGAGTAGAAAATGCTTACGAAAGCTGTTTTCTGTACGATAAACGGTTCTGGAAATATTCGCAAACAACGAATTTTTTTTTTCAATTTCAACACCCTGTATCTCGAAAATGGTGCATTTTAGAGGGTAAGTTACAGGTAACTTTTTTTCATATTTTTGGACGAGCTATCACATCCTGAAGTCCTGCGCATATATTATGAAACACTCTGTATTTTAAAGTAAGGATAGAACTACATTTAAAAAAAAAAAGTTAAAATTTAATTGATTTTAACATTTTTTGTTAAGTTGTTTGAAAAAATGATGAAAAATTAGAATTTTAGTCGTACTTAAAATTTTTAAAATTAAATATCTCAAGAACAAAAATTAACCCCTCTTTGTAAATTTGATATATTTTAGAATAAAAATAGAACTATTTTCAGAAAAAAAATTAATTAAATTCCAAATGATCTTCAACCCTAGCGCCATCTTTAAAAAAGTTTTTTTAATATTTTTATTTAAAAATTAATATCAAAAAATATTAATTAATTTTTTTCAAACGGCTAAGCAATCATCTATCAAACAAGAAAAAGTTGGCTGAAATCGGTATAGCCGTTCTTGAGCAATTTAATTTCAAAGTTACATCGGATTGGCAGAATTTTCATCTTTCATGCATGTTGGGTGCCCCCTGTGCTCAAACTATGCACTTTAAAAAAATTGTAAAATAAGTTGTATTTTTTATTTTGTCCATACTACTTATATGCCAAGTTTCAGGAAAATCAAAAATGGTCAAGTTTTCACAACTCGGTCTAGAACACGTTTTTCTTTTGCAATGACATCCTGTTAATGGCGTCACCACCTAGAATCATAAGAAAAACTGCTAAGCTCTTTCAAACCGATGTTAGAGAAGATCCAAAAAACCAGGAGCACCGATGAGCTTACATATAGAAAAGGTTTAAAAGGGCTTCATCATACTAAAGCGGTAGAAGAAACAATAAACAACTACCTACATAATCGAGTTCTGAATGAAAAACCACATTAAGTCGCTGCAGAAAAAAACCGATTGCCTCGCAGGACTAGATGCATTCTGGCACAACTAAGATCCGGTTGGTCACGAATATTATATCATTACATGAACCGAATTGACCCCCAAATTATTGACAACTGTTCCGCATGTGAAGGCACTCCACATGATGTTGACCACCTATTTACATGTCCAGAGAATGCGACCGACCTGACGAAGAAGGATCTGTGGTACCGTCCAAGGCCTGTTGTGAAGCTACTGAATTTAGAAACGGAATCGAACGAGTAGAACTTTATCAACGTCACTACAACAACAACTTTTCAGAGTTCCATACCCGGTGGACACCATGTAAAAACTGTCTAATCCTCAGATATGTGAATGCTCACCATGATCTATGGCACTCACACCTGAACGAGGCGTAAACATTGCTGATCAAATTGCTCCAATTTTGGAGTCATTAACGTACCACAACCAAAAGGGTGACAAATAACTCTCGAATTGAGAGTTTAGCGGATTCGAAGGCAGGTAGTTATGAATAATGATATGTGTACATAAACAAATCAAAGTGAAAACATTTTCTATTCTTTAGTACTCCTGCTATCATTTGAAAGAGGAGTGCACAATAATGTTATAAATTTGGGCAAATCTACATATTCGCAAACAAATACAAAACAAAATTGTATTCAACCTCAATTTACCCTATACGATATAGTTTAATGATTATGACAACCAATTTAAACCATTTGTCATTGTCATCATAATTCTTGGAAAAAGAAATATGCAAAACATTAAATAAAACAATTACTCAATGTGGAGCAGACTTATAGAAAAATAGAAATCAATATATTTTTCTGACAGTTTATCGTACCTTGTCTCAAATTAGACTTCATTCTAGAATAATCTAGATATTCATTAAAATTATAATTAAGGAATACTTTTTGCAAAACTAAGGAGCATGTTTGAAATTGGACTGTGATTGTGTAAACAGTTTAAATCGGAATGCGATAGTCTTAACAGCCAGCGAAAAATTAAAAAATTATTTTTGGAAGCTGCAGAGTTACAAGAATTCTGATTAAGTTTTGGCTACAAAAATAATAATTAAAGAAAACATTTTTTGACCTCATGGAGCAATATTCAAAATGGAAACATGATCAAACATACTTTGTTTAAATTATATTTATATATGCTGGTACATGAATTTCTCGAATAACGGCAATTAATAAAAACGTTTGGCTCCTTTTGTGTTTACCGATTTTCGTTGGCGTTTGGTTGGAAATGAAATAAAAAAATAACTCATGTAGCGCCAAAAACACAAAACTGAAGATCGAAACCGTGTCATTGCAACAAAACCATACTCGACCTTTTTTTAATATCTTTAATTTTTTATTAATGTTTTTCAGAATTTTAGTTTTTTTTATATACAAAACACATTTTTAAATTTTATTTAATCATATAATGTTGTTCTATCACTCATTCTAATTTGTATATTATTTTATAATTTAAATTAAATCTTTTTGTTATGATTTTGTTTGTTAATTCAACTTTTCGTTTTAGTTCAAATTATATTAATGATTTATATATCAAATTTTATTAATAATAATAACTTTTATAAATTAATTTTAATAATTATTTTTACATTTTTGTATATATATAATGTTTTGGGTTTATATATTTTAAATTATAAGTAAGTTATATATGTATATAAATTTTATGAATTTTTATAATCAAAATTTTTAATTTAAATAAATTATGTACACTGACTTGACACCACATTGAAATTTATACATTGAATTTGTTTATTTATTTTTATTTATATTTTTAGTTTTCATTTGGCAGTTGTTAAATAAATTTATTTATATTTCATTTAAAAACATATTATTTCAAATTATGTTTAAATAAAGAGTCAATAATGTTTGTTAGAAGGAACTGGTCAGTGTCCCCATATACATATATTACAGAAATAATTAAACATGTTATAAATTAATCAGAATTAGAGATTGACTAGAAGAGTCATTAATAATATTATATAATAGCTTCGATATTTATTGCTATAAATTAAATCTTTTTGATTAAATTTGTATAAAATGTAGATCTTAGAAGTGAATTAGAAAAAGTTGCAGTCCAAACTAGATGCTACATGAAGTCGTTGTAACGAAGGTTTAGATATTGAATCAAATTGAATAGTTGTTTTATATTTAATGGTTGGTAGTAGATCAACAGGTTTAACAAATATTTATGTAAAACGAATCTAGTCTTAGATCAGGAGAGTTAATTCATAATGCAAATATCAATTATCAAAATAAAAACATTTATCAAAGAATTTTATTTGATTAGACAAATAAAAATAAGAAATGCGTGTTAACTTGATTTTCTTTGGTTAGTAATCTTAAAAACAAAATTGGATGTTCTATATCGCAGTTTAGAAAGTTAGCACGGAGCAAACAAAATGGTCTTTTCATGGATTTAGTTCCATATTTTGGAGCCGTATTCAAACAATAAAAACAAAATCTACAATTTTTGGAACATCAGAATTTCTATCTTTATCGAATGAACAAGCTGGCGTTCCAAGCAACGAAATTATAATCTGAAGCATTAGAGGAGCGCATCTACTGGAATTTTAATCTTCTTTGTGATTACTACTACTGTTCAGAATAGAAACAGTCTTTTGTACATTAATAAGTTAATATTCATGGAAATGTCCGAAATTTAAATAAATTGAACGCAATAACCAGCGAAGAATTGCAATAAACAAGTAAAGAGCAAATATTTTTTAAAAAGTTTAATTGTGATTAAACCCTAGATCAATGATTTTTATTGGAAACGATTTGAAAACATGAAACCTAAGATATGCATACCATTTAACAATTTAACAAAAAAATGGTTTGACGAAAACCCAATCTAATATTAGCTAAAATAATTCTATATATGATTTGTGTTTGAATTTAATTTCTTAATTTTTTGATGTTTCATACTACAAAAAAATTTAATAAAAAATCACCTTTAACTAACGAACTTTTAAAATTATTAAAAGAAAAAAAAAACTAATAAATATCGATTATAAAAAACTTTGGTAACATAAATTGTTTTAATTTAAATATTTGAAAATGATGTTATAAATTTTAGAAATTTAATTTAATTTTAAGAAAAGGGGAAAACAAATTAAACAACGATTTGATATTTGTAAATTTAAAGTAAAACATAAAAACAAACGAAAAAAGAAAAACGTAAAAAATTTTCATCTGAACCAAAGCTTTAGCCTCAAAGCATCAACACCATTTAAATAGTAATGAAATAATCTTTTATCTCTAACAAACCCTAAATTTTCATACAACTTCAAGGCAGGTATATTTGTTATTTCCGTTTCTAGTACTACCTCGTCTGCGTTGTCATTAAGCATTGCCTGCAATTAATAAAAATTAAGTTATAAATAAATTCAACTATTATAGTTTTTACGTTTACGTTCATGATCGAAAACAAAACTAATTATGAAATTATATAATTATTAGTTCCACTTAAAAAACAAACAGGAATAGGCACAACATATTCGCCATCAGATTCTAACTTAAGAGTGCTAATAAATAAAATTAATTTAAAACGCTTATTTTTGCGACTGAAAATTGACATTATCGATAACTGATAGGGAACTTAGAACTCGCTAACTCAACTTGTGTACTTTTTGCTAGTTTTAACAGTTTTAGATATAACCATTGCGACGAAATGAGGAATCCACTCTATCCTATCGCGCAAATGCATTTTGACATGCATTTAATTGAATGTTTGTGTAACATATTGGAAGCAAAAGTTGAGCAAAAAGTTTGTGTCTTGTATAAGGTAGAACTCCTTCCAAACACATTTAAAACCTATAACTGTCGAGTACAGCCTAAAACCAGAACGGGGCGGGAATATAGCACAAAACACAGCAAGATTACCATAAATTTGTACGACTAGATAATATCGCTTAATTTTAAGACGGCATAAGATGCTATAAAATACGAATGTTACTCCCACCAAAGTTGACTTTTTAAATGAAGAAATGAACATGCACCTCCTTCGTCCTAGTGGTGAAAGTGTAGTGGTGGATTTTTCTGACGATATTATCAGCTTTCCACTTCTAAAACATTCATTAGAGTTTAGATATTCGTTCAGCTTATTGGTGTGTTGTTCTAGATTGCTTCCTGTGGCAAGGACCGTGCAGTCGTCACCATATGATATGATGGTTATACCTTCTGGTGGAGTAGGTAGACTGCTAAGGTAGAGGTTAAAAAGTGACGGTGAGAGAAATACACCTTGTGGTACTCTTTTTCTTAGTACATTCATTTTTGATTTGCAATTTCTGAAATCAACATATGTATGGCGGCGGATGACGGCTCCTTAAGTAGTTACAAAACCAGGGCTTTATTATGCCTGGGAAGTTGGTATTTAGAATGTCGTTTAGTAGTTCGGCGTGAGACACTGTGTCAAAACGCTTTTGATAAATCAAGTGCGACTAATATTGTTCTTGCACATGACTGTTTTTGGTTCAGACCGACCATCGCTGCTTTGATATTTAATTTTGTGGAGGGTGGTAGTTTAGTTTAGTCGGTTGTGAACTATTGAGGAAAGTTGGAGACATCAATTTGATCAGCAATATTCTGACCTCGCGAGTTCAGGTGACAGTGCCGTAGATCGTGCCATCGATATTACCGATTTGTGGCTTATCTCTGACAGCAAAGGGTTTAGCAGCTTTCACAATGTCCATTGGTAGTGAAAGGATAGCATTGCATGGTTGACGATGATATTTTTACCAAGTCCATATTATTTAGTCTAATTTTATCTATATCAGTAAGTTGATTAAAATGAATTCGGGTTATATTTATTTGGGGCCCGATTGGCAAACGTGTATTTGTAATACTGTGATAAATGAAAGCACATACCATGCTGGAGCTTAAAAGCTGATTCGTTGATTCGATGGGATCTTGACGAAACTTTGGTATATTATGTTCAGATTAACACGAATATGAAAGATCAAGATTCATTTCAAAATTGGAAAAAATGGCGGGCAGTCTCCCGAACACGGAAGAATCTTCTTCTTTGAATCTTCAATAACTTTTAATCCTGGCTTCAATCATATTAAAACTAGGTATATAAAGTTTTAGTACTGTTTCCAATATTTCTGCGTTCCAACTTCTGATTTGTTACTTCCGATTCCAAAAGATTTTTTTTTAATTTTTTTCAGGTGTTTAACCTTACTATAGTCTATAGTTACAAATCAATTTTCATTAAACGTTGGTAAAAGATTTCAATCAATATGAGAAGGATTTTATTAGCTTTTGAGATACATTTGATAAATGGTTGAGATCACCATACAACAGGCGATTTTTTCACTATGTTTTTATGTTTGCTGTATCCCATTTGTTTGTGAATTAATTTTTACGACACTTTGACAAAAGATGAAAATATATATGGCAAGGAGACAAGTAAAAAACAAAGGTGCGGAGGGCCGCTGGAATCCTGTTTTTTTTAAAGTTCTGTAGTTAATAATCGATTTGGATGAAACTTGGTACATAAACATTTAATAAAATTCAAAAGAGTTCCGCATCTCAACTCCCGATTTTTCACTTCCGGTAAAGTTTTTTATTGCATGTTTTTGGTGTTTTTATTCACACTACAGCCTACAATAATCAAGTGATTATGATGAAACTTATGAAAAAGATTTCAATTAGCGTGAGAAGATAATGATCAGCTTTTGGAACACAACGACCAAAGTGTCGAGGTCCATCATGCAACTGCTGACTTTTCTCACCTTGTTTTAGAAGGTTGAAAGCATACAGAATTAATTATTAATTAATCAGAATTAATTATTCTTTAATAAATCTTGATGCTACTTTGACAAAAGATGGATATTTGAATGACAAAGAACTGGTTAGCTCTTACATTACATCAGCTCCTGATAATTGATTTTGATTGAACATGGTAAATATACTATACATGGTAAGTATAATTTGTAACAGTGCTGCATCCCAACTTACGACTTGCCACTTTCGGTAAAAATTTTATTTTACTTTTTCTATTCGTAGAACAGAGTTTATGTCTGTTGGTATACTACAACTTTTTTTAATTAACTAATTTTGATGAAACTTTAGCAAAAGGTACAGATTTATATGAGAAGGTAGATAAGCGTTTGAGCAATGGTAGGCAAATTGGTTGGGGCTCCGCACCTGTTTTTATAAATAGAAATACGCGAAATCTATAAACATAGTTAGTCATTAGTTGAATTATTTGATGGATATACACTTAACTATATATCCCGAAAAACTGACTATATATCCCGAACATTTTTTTTCCAGAGCTGTGGTGAAGTCAGCCTAAACATCAGCGTCGCCAATATATTTTTTATATTAATTGTTGCGAAGCAAGAAAAACTCCAAATCAATTACTCTACATTTAAATCCATTAAATCTTAATCCGGAAGAGGGCGTTTTAAGTTTGTCACGCTACCACTAATTTAATTTTTGACCTTTGGTCTCTGTGTTTAAATGAAAACCGTGTTTAAATGAAGACCGATGCTTGTCCTTAAACCAATTTCATTTTTGTTTAGATGTGTCTGTTAAAATTTAGCTCAAACAACCAAATTGTCGAGATTGTTGTCGCACTGATAAAATGCAATTAGGTTTTTTTGTCCGAACATTATAGAAATGAAAGAATTTGTAGGAATCAAGTATCAGAAGTCTTCAACCAACACAAAATTAAAGAAGCGTTCATCAAAGAGGCTATGTTGTGCAACCTTTAGGTATTACAATATATTTATGTGTTGTGACACAAAACATTTAGTTAAAAAAAGGTAGTATTTTTGAACATTTTTAAAAAGGTAACATTTTTGAATTAAACACGTTTATCCAATAATAAATCTTTGTGGGTAATATAGATAATAAAGTTTTGAAACAGTAAAAAAATTATAGTCTCTGGGCCCACGTCGATTTCATGTGATCATTACCGCATATTTTATACTTCGTGAGGCGCCTGTCCTTGACGAGTCCGAAAATTTTTGTTCTGCCATTTTTCTTGTTTCGGCCGCTATTTCGTTCGGCAAGCTCCCAAAAATGCCGATTGCCCAGGATTTTGTAAATTTTTTTAACTATGGAGGTTGAAAATTTGTTTAAGAACACGAGGGTAACCTTGTTCGACAAAAATTTGCCTGCTAATGTCTAGTCCGACAACCCAAACATACCAAAATGTCAGTTATCGGACGGACTCGACAATAGCAGACACATTTAAAAAAAATGTGGTAGCAAATTTACAAGATCGCGGGCAATCGGCATTTTTCGGAGATTGCCTAACGAAAAAGCGGCCAATTTGAGGAATCGTTTTCGAACTCGTCAAGGACAGGCGCCCAGGGACTTTAGATTATTTTTCAAATAGAGGATTATAATCTGGTTACCAAATAAAGTAATAATTATACACACATATTTACCTGAATTGCTTTTTGTACTAAATTCGTTCCTATTTTTAATTTACGATAATCCTTATCAACTGCCAACATTGCGATGTATCCTCTTTTGACACTATGACGATGCATATCCAATTTGCATACAATTGCACCTACACATTTTTCTTTATCCATTGCTAAAAAACATAACTTCGGCCAGTTATGAATAAAATAGCGATAGGTATATATTGAGTACGGTTCTGATAAATCTTTTTGTATTAGTCGTATTATCTCTGGCATTTGCAATTCAGATTCGTATTCTTTATAAATTATATTTGCTGTTTCATTTAATGGACTTATATTAAATTGTTCAGTTGAATCGTTTAATTCTTTGTTATGGCTATTATTCAATAATTGCTGGGGTAATATTAGAGTTGGTGATGAGGTAATATTGTTAGTTGAGCTTTCTAAAACAGAATCGTTTGCACAGCCATTCGATACAATACTATTACTACAGCTTATTTTACAGTTACCTAATTTCTCTACGTTTTCATTTATTTTATCATCATTATTATTTATTATTAAAACACTATGAAGATCCTTTTTACTATATTCATTATTATCTTCCAAATTACAACATTTATGATTATAATCTCCATTTGTTAAAACAATCCCATTCTGTTTGATATGCAAACGTTCTTTAAATCTTTCATTTATTTCATCTTGATTTTGATCGCAATTATGAATAACTTCCGAATCCCTGCATTCATGATCATTGGGAATTCTTCCCTTTTCGCCATCTTTTATTTTGGAACAGGTGACAGATTCCGATACATTAGCATAATTTTGTGTAGGAATTTTATTATTTTTATTTCTTTTCTTTGATTTCTTCTTATGTGTCACTAAATTACTTGATGTGCTATCTAAATTTTCCATTTCTATATAATAGAAATATGTCGATTAATGTACAAAGAAAAAGTATGAAAAAACCTTTTATTCGATGAACTAAATTTTTTTATCGTTTGCTTGCAAGAAAATTTTCTATCGCTTTGTTAAAGATGAATCAAAATGTTCATAATAAAACGGAAACAATGCCCTATATAAATTATAGAAAATAAAATTAGTTTGATTAATCAAAAATTTAAAATTATTTTTTCTTGAATTTAAAACTACAAATTAGAATTTTTTTTTGATTATGTTTTATGACTTTCATCAACGAACCGAAGTTGGTGTGAACCAGACTTTTATGACGGACATATTGAAAATATTACTAATATGTGCATAATTTATTTTTAAAAATGGTAAAATTCTTCTTATTAATAAAATAACTTGACTTTTATGCAAATAAATTGTAAAACTAAAGATCGAATTAAATTTAAAATATAAATTAGTTAAGATAAATTATTAAGAACTAGAATGATTTTTTAAAATGAAAATTTCAATTGGATTTACCGAAATTTTAAGTGACCCTGTAATTTTTGACAGCAAATATTTTTCAATGTTGCCAAAAATCATCGAAGTTGAAACTTGAAAGTAAATGCATAGTCGTACTATGAGTACTAAAATTATCATAGGGTGTTGTGAGGATTTTTATCGTGTATTATTTTGGACTGTACCGAATAAGGATTAAAAATCAGAATTTTTAAATTGTCTTCGCACGGAACAAAAAAAAAATCAGTAGAATTAATTACAAGTTGAAAAGAATACTTTGATTCTGTTCTATATTATTATTTTATTTTCATTACAAATATAAACCCAAATAGATTGTGATTGGTTGATTTTTTATTAACAAAATAATATCTTCATAATATTATAACCTGTTATACAAAAAAACATTCCAAATATAATAAACAAACAAAAACCATGAAAAAAATTTTAGTACAACTTCTCAACCGATCACCACAACTAATGCCTAGTTTACACGAGGCGAGTAAACGTGCGAGTTGAACAGGCGAGTTAAGCGTGGCCTACACGATGCGAGCTACTGGCGTGCGAGTAGACAGTAACTCGCCTGTTCACTCGCCTCACAAAAATCGGACAGTAGCTGTACTCGCCTGTACTGTTCACACGATGACAGTTACTTGTCGGTTGTATGCGAGTTGATTATTAAAAAAATTTGACAGTCCGTATTTGAAAATATAACCGGATAGTGAGATTTAATTTTATGTCCGTGCATAGTAATACTTGTTTCATTTTTATTTTATTTAAATTTAAAAACTATAAAATACATTTTATTTCAAAAACATTTAATTTATTTTATTTATTTATTATTTAATTTATTTTATTTTATTTATTCGAGTATGCTGAAGGCGGTTTGCAACATTGGAATGAACATATATTTAAATTAGGTTCTTCCCCGAGTGGCGGATTTCGCAACTGGCACTGTGATATTATCATCATTAAATACTTTATATATATTATTAATAAATTTAACAAAATATGTATACAAAATTTATAAAAACGTAACAAAATAAAAATACCTATATTCTAAATTAAATTATATATATTCCAAGGATTTGTTAAACAACCTTTTTTATTTTCGAAAACGTTTTGATTTGATTTTGTTTGTTTTTCTCACAAAATTAATACAAAAATGAAAATAAACATAAAAAAAGTCGAAATAATCCGAATACAATACGATTTACTTTTTTCAATGCTGAGGGGGAAGGCAAGTGGCAAGTAAAAACAAAATATGTTGTAGTAACTCGCCTACCAGTAGCTCGCCTTGTGTGTTCACACGATGCCAGTAACTGTACTACAGTAACTCGCCTGTTCAACTCGCACGTTTACTCGCCTCGTGTAAACTAGGCATTACTGTAGTACAGTTACTGGCATCGTGTGAACACACAAGGTGAGCTACTCGCATGCGAGCTACTGGTAGGCGAGTTACTACAACATATTTTGTTTTTACTTGCCACTTGCCTTCCCCCTCCACATTGAAAAAAGTAAATCGTATTGTATTCGGATTATTTCGACTTTTTTTATGTTTATTTTCATTTTTGTATTAATTTTGTGAGAAAAACAAACGAAATCAAAACGTTTTCGAAAATAAAATAGGTTGTTTAACAAATCGTTGGAATATATATAATTTAATTTAGAATATAGGTATTTTTATTTTGTTACGTTTTTATAAATTTTGTATACATATTTTGTTAAATTTATTAATAATATATATAAAGTATTTAATGATGATAATATCACAGTGCCAGTTGCGAAATCCACCACTCGGGGAAGAACCTAATTTAAATATATGTTCATTCCAATGTTGCAAACCGCCTTCAGCATACTCGAATAAATAAAATAAAATAAATTAAATAATAAATAAATAAAATAAATTAAATGTTTTTGAAATAAAATGTATTTTATAGTTTTTAAATTTAAATAAAATAAAAATGAAACAAGTATTACTATGCACGGACATAAAATTAACTTTCACCATCCGGTTATATTTTCAAATACGGACTGTCAAATTTTTTTAATAATCAACTCGCATACAACCGGCAAGTAACTGTCATCGTGTGAACAGTACAGGCGAGTACAGCTACTGTCCGATTTTTGTGAGGCGAGTGAACAGGCGAGTTACTGTCTACTCGCACGCCAGTAGCTCGCATCGTGTAAGCCACGCTTAAGTTTTAGCTCAGATTTTTCGGTAAACTATTGACGACATACACCATGTGCTCTAGCGGATTTTATGTTAAACTCATTAGTAACATCAAATTGTAAACATATGTCAAATACCATACTTGGATGACAATAATTGAGCTGTGAGAAGCTGGCCCCGGAGTGTCACGATTTTAATTCATTTTGGTATCAATCAATTGCGCGTAATTGCGCGTTTAAGAAAATATATCCCCTTTAAAAGCGCGTCCTTTGGTTTAGAAGAAAAATGGAAAAAACTGTCCGGGGCTACGGCAAACTAAAAAGTCTTATATATCGCTAAATAACAACCTTAGAATTGATTTTAAGGTTTCAAACAATTGCGCGTCATTAGTAGATTCTAAATTCTACAACGCGCCTTTCGCAAAAATTATATTTATTTACTTATTAAGCTTGAAACATTTTCAAAAAGTGAGGTTAGAAATATAATTAGTACATCGATTTTCCTTTGAACAAAATACAAACTTAGTACAAACACTCGCCGCTAGATGTCACAATTGTAAGATAAAAGATTTGATCTGTTGATTCGAAGTAATTTCTTTATTATTTTGAAAATTTTAAAACGATTATTGTTATAATTAAAATTATTCTAATATCAAATAATTTTGTATGCATTTGTTGTTATTATGTGTTGTTTAATTGAACATTTTCAAAAAAAAGATCATTTAAAAGCGCGTCCTTTGGTTTATGAGATAAACGGAAAAATTGCATCCCGGGCTACGAAAATTTTTGAATTGTTTTAAATCACTAAATATTAAGCTTTCCATGGAGTTTATGGTGTCAATTAATTGCGCATGATTAGCAGATTCAAAAACACTGAACGCGCTTTTCCAGGGCATGAAATCTTTTGAATTGAATAACAACTAACATTAACTTAAGTGAGGTTATAAAACTGACTTTCTCTAATATAATTTTTCACAACTAATCCAGAATTTAATTATTTGTATGCATTTTGGTGTTATTTAATTGAACATTTTCAAAAAATAAGTTCATTTAAAAGCGCGTCCTTAGGTTTATGAGATAAACGGAAAAATTGCGTCGGGGCTACGATAAACTTTGAATTGTTTTAAATCACTAAATATTAAGCCTTCCATGGAGTTTATGGTGCCAATTAATTGCGCGTGATCAGCAGATTCGAAAATACTGAACGCGCTTTTCCAGGGAATGAAATCTTATGCATTGTATAACAACTAACATTAACTTAAGTGAGGTTATAAAACTGACTTTCTCTAATATAATTTTTCACAACTAAACCGGAATTTTATTATTTGTGTGCATTTTGGTGTTGTTTAATTGAACATTTTCAAAAAATAAATTCATTTATAAGCGCGTTCTTCGGTTTATGAGATAAACGGAACAATTGCGTCCGGGGCTACGAAAATTTTGAACTGTTTTAAATCACTAAATATTAAGCCTTCCATCGAGTTTAAGGTGTCAATCAATTGCGCGTTTAAGAAAATATATCCCTTTTAAAAGCGCGTCCTTTGGTTTAGAAGAAAAATGGAAAAAACTGTCCGGGGCTACGGCAAACTAAAAAGTCTTATATATCGCTGAATAACAACCTTAGAATTGATTTTAAGGTGTCAAACAATTGCGCGTTATTAGGAGATTCTAAATTATACAACGCGCCTTTCGCAAAAATTATATTTATTTACTTATTAAGCTTGAAACATTTTCAAAAAGTGAGGTTAGAAATATAATTAGTACATCGATTTTCCTTTGAACAAAATACAAACTTAGTACAAACACTCGCCGCTAGATGTCACAATTGTAAGATAAAAGATTTGATCTGTTGATTCGAAGTAATTTCTTTATTATTTTGAAAATTTTACAAAGATTATTGTTATAATCAAAATTATTTTAATATCAAATAATTTTGTATGCATTTGTTGTTATTATATGTGTTGTTTAATTGAACATTTTCAAAAAATAAGTTCATTTAAAAGCGCGTCCTTTGGTTTATGAGATAAACGGAAAAATTGCATCCCGGGCTACGAAAATTTTTGAATTGTTTTAAATCACTAAATATTAAGCTTTCCATGGAGTTTATGGTGTCAATTAATTGCGCATGATAAGCAGATTCAAAAACACTGAACGCGCTTTTCCAGGGAATGAAATCTTTTGAATTGAATAACAACTAACATTAACTTAAGTGAGGTTATAAAACTGACTTTCTCTAATATAATTTTTCACAACTAATCCAGAATTTAATTATTTGTATGCATTTTGGTGTTATTTAATTGAACATTTTCAAAAAATAAGTTCATTTAAAAGCGCGTCCTTAGGTTTATGAGATAAACGGAAAAATTGCGTCGGGGCTACGATAAACTTTGAATTGTTTTAAATCACTAAATATTAAGCCTTCCATCGAGTTTATGGTGCCAATTAATTGCGCGTGATCAGCAGATTCGAAAATACTGAACGCGCTTTTCCAGGGAATGAAATCTTATGCATTGTATAACAACTAACATTAACTTAAGTGAGGTTATAAAACTGACTTTCTCTAATATAATTTTTCACAACTAAACCGGAATTTTATTATTTGTGTGCATTTTGGTGTTGTTTAATTGAACATTTTCAAAAAATAAATTCATTTATAAGCGCGTTCTTCGGTTTATGAGATAAACGGAACAATTGCGTCCGGGGCTACGAAAATTTTGAACTGTTTTAAATCACTAAATATTAAGCCTTCCATCGAGTTTAAGGTGTCAATCAATTGCGCGTTTAAGAAAATATATCCCTTTTAAAAGCGCGTCCTTTGGTTTAGAAGAAAAATGGAAAAAACTGTCCGGGGCTACGGCAAACTAAAAAGTCTTATATATCGCTGAATAACAACCTTAGAATTGATTTTAAGGTGTCAAACAATTGCGCGTTATTAGGAGATTCTAAATTATACAACGCGCCTTTCGCAAAAATTATATTTATTTACTTATTAAGCTTGAAACATTTTCAAAAAGTGAGGTTAGAAATATAATTAGTACATCGATTTTCCTTTGAACAAAATACAAACTTAGTACAAACACTCGCCGCTAGATGTCACAATTGTAAGATAAAAGATTTGATCTGTTGATTCGAAGTAATTTCTTTATTATTTTGAAAATTTTACAAAGATTATTGTTATAATCAAAATTATTTTAATATCAAATAATTTTGTATGCATTTGTTGTTATTATATGTGTTGTTTAATTGAACATTTTCAAAAAATAAGTTCATTTAAAAGCGCGTCCTTTGGTTTATGAGATAAACGGAAAAATTGCATCCCGGGCTACGAAAATTTTTGAATTGTTTTAAATCACTAAATATTAAGCTTTCCATGGAGTTTATGGTGTCAATTAATTGCGCATGATAAGCAGATTCAAAAACACTGAACGCGCTTTTCCAGGGAATGAAATCTTTTGAATTGAATAACAACTAACATTAACTTAAGTGAGGTTATAAAACTGACTTTCTCTAATATAATTTTTCACAACTAATCCAGAATTTAATTATTTGTATGCATTTTGGTGTTATTTAATTGAACATTTTCAAAAAATAAGTTCATTTAAAAGCGCGTCCTTAGGTTTATGAGATAAACGGAAAAATTGCGTCGGGGCTACGATAAACTTTGAATTGTTTTAAATCACTAAATATTAAGCCTTCCATCGAGTTTATGGTGCCAATTAATTGCGCGTGATCAGCAGATTCGAAAATACTGAACGCGCTTTTCCAGGGAATGAAATCTTATGCATTGTATAACAACTAACATTAACTTAAGTGAGGTTATAAAACTGACTTTCTCTAATATAATTTTTCACAACTAAACCGGAATTTTATTATTTGTGTGCATTTTGGTGTTGTTTAATTGAACATTTTCAAAAAATAAATTCATTTATAAGCGCGTTCTTCGGTTTATGAGATAAACGGAACAATTGCGTCCGGGGCTACGAAAATTTTGAACTGTTTTAAATCACTAAATATTAAGCCTTCCATCGAGTTTAAGGTGTCAATCAATTGCGCGTTTAAGAAAATATATCCCTTTTAAAAGCGCGTCCTTTGGTTTAGAAGAAAAATGGAAAAAACTGTCCGGGGCTACGGCAAACTAAAAAGTCTTATATATCGCTGAATAACAACCTTAGAATTGATTTTAAGGTGTCAAACAATTGCGCGTTATTAGGAGATTCTAAATTATACAACGCGCCTTTCGCAAAAATTATATTTATTTACTTATTAAGCTTGAAACATTTTCAAAAAGTGAGGTTAGAAATATAATTAGTACATCGATTTTCCTTTGAACAAAATACAAACTTAGTACAAACACTCGCCGCTAGATGTCACAATTGTAAGATAAAAGATTTGATCTGTTGATTCGAAGTAATTTCTTTATTATTTTGAAAATTTTACAAAGATTATTGTTATAATCAAAATTATTTTAATATCAAATAATTTTGTATGCATTTGTTGTTATTATATGTGTTGTTTAATTGAACATTTTCAAAAAATAAGTTCATTTAAAAGCGCGTCCTTTGGTTTATGAGATAAACGGAAAAATTGCATCCCGGGCTACGAAAATTTTTGAATTGTTTTAAATCACTAAATATTAAGCTTTCCATGGAGTTTATGGTGTCAATTAATTGCGCATGATAAGCAGATTCAAAAACACTGAACGCGCTTTTCCAGGGAATGAAATCTTTTGAATTGAATAACAACTAACATTAACTTAAGTGAGGTTATAAAACTGACTTTCTCTAATATAATTTTTCACAAGTAATCCAGAATTTAATTATTTGTATGCATTTTGGTGTTGTTTAATTGAACATTTTCAAAAAATAAGTTCATTTAAAAGCGCGTTCTTTGGTTTATGAGATAAACGGAACAATTGCGTCCGGGGCTACGAAAATTTTTGAATTGTTTTAAATCACTAAATATTAAGCCTTTCATCGAGTTTATGGTGTCAATTAATTGCGCGTGATCAGCAGATTCAAAAACACTGAACGCGCTTTTCCAGGGAATGAAATTTTATGAATTGTATAACAATTAACATTCATTACTTAAGTGAGGTTAGAAACTGACTTTCTCTTATATAATTTTTCACACCTAATCCAGAATTTAATTATTTGTATGCATTTTGGTGTTCTTTAATTGAACATTTTCAAAAAAAAAGTTCATTTAAAAGCGCGTCCTTTGGTTTGTGAGATAAACGGAAAATTGCGACCGGGGCTACGAAAATTTTTGAATTGTTTTAAATCACTAAATATTAAGCCTTTCATTGAGTTTATGGTGTCACCTTATTGCGCGTGATCAGCAGATTCAAAAACACTGAACGCGCTTTTCCAGGGAATGAAATCTTATGAATTGTATAACAATTAACATTCATTACTTAAGTGAGGTTAGAAACTCACTTTCTCTAATATAATTTTTCACAACTAATCCAGAATTTAATTATTTGTATGCATTTTGGTGTTGTTTAATTGAACATTTTCAAAAACAAAGTTCATTTAAAAGCGCGTCCTTTGGTTTATAAGATAAACGAAAAAATTAATTGCTTCCGGAGCTACGAAAATTTTTGAATTGTTTTAAATCACTAAATATTAAGCCTTCCATCGAGTTTATGGTGTCACTTAATTGCGCGTGATCAGCAGATTCAAAAACACTGAACGCGCTTTTCCAGGGAATGAAATCTTATGAATTGTATAACAATTAACATTCATTACTTAAGTGAGGTTAGAAACTGACTTTCTCTAATATAATTTTTCACAACTAATCCAGAATTTAATTATTTGTATGCATTTTGGTGTTGTTTAATTGAACATTTTCAAAAACAAAGTTCATTTAAAAGCGCGTTCTTTGGTTTATGAGATAAACGAAAAAATTAATTGCTTCCGGGGCTACGAAAATTTTTGAATTGTTTTAAATCACTAAATATTAAGCCTTCCATCGAGTTTATGGTGTCACTTAATTGCGCGTGATCAGCAGATTCAAAAACACTGAACGCGCTTTTCCAGGGAATGAAATCTTATGAATTGTATAACAATTAACATTCATTACTTAAGTGAGGTTAGAAACTCACTTTCTCTAATATAATTTTTCACAACTAATCCAGAATTTAATTATTTGTATGCATTTCGGTGTTGTTTAATTGAACATTTTCAAAAAATAAGTTCATTTAAAAGCGCGTCCTTTGGTTTGTGAGATAAACGAAAAAATTGCTTCCGGGGCTACGAAAATTTTTGAATTGTTTTAAATCACTAAATATTAAGCCTTCCATCGAGTTTATGGTGTCAATTAATTGCGCGTGATCAGCAGATTCAAAAACACTGAACGCGCTTTTCCAGGGAATGAAATCTTATGAATTGTATAACAATTAACATTCATTACTTAAGTGAGGTTAGAAACCCACTTTCTCTAATACAATTTTTCACAACTAATCCAGAATTTAGTTATTTGTATGCATTTTGGTGTTTTTTAATTGAACATTTTCAAAAACAAAGTTCATTTAAAAGCCCGTCCTTTGGTTTGTGAAATAAACGAAAAAATTGCTTCCGGGGCTACGAAAATTTTTGAATTGTTTTAAATCACTAAATATTAAACCTTCCATCGAGTTTATGGTGTCACTTAATTGCGCGTGATCAGCAGATTCAAAAACACTGAACGCGCTTTTCTAGGGAATGAAATCTTATGAATTGTATAACAATTAACATTCATTACTTAAGTGAGGTTAGAAACTCACTTTCTCTAAAATAATTTTTCACAATTAATCCAGAATTTAATTATTTGTATGCATTTTGGTGTTGTTTAATTGAACATTTTCAAAAAATAAGTTCATTTAAAAGCGCGTCCTTTGGTTTGTGAGATAAACGAAAAAATTGCTTCCGGGGCTACGAAATTTTTTGAATTGTTTTAAATCACTAAATATTAAGCCTTCCATCGAGTTTATGGTGCCACTTAATTGCGCGTGATCAGCAGATTCAAAAACACTGAACGCGCTTTTCCAGGGAATGAAATCTTATGAATTGTATAACAATTAACATTCATTACTTAAGTGAGGTTAGAAACTCACTTTCTCTAATATAATTTTTCACAACTAATCCAGAATTTAATTATTTGTATGCATTTTGGTGTTGTTTAATTGAACATTTTCAAAAAATAAGTTCATTTAAAAGCGCGTCCTTTGGTTTGTGAGATAAACGAAAAAATTGCTTCCGGGGCTACGAAAATTTTTGAATTGTTTTAAATCACTAAATATTAAGCCTTCCATCGAGTTTATGGTGTCAATTAATTGCGCGTGATCAGCAGATTCAAAAACACTGAACGCGCTTTTCCAGGGAATGAAATCTTATGAATTGTATAACAATTAACATTCATTACTTAAGTGAGGTTAGAAACTCACTTTCTCTAATACAATTTTTCACAACTAGTCCAGAATTTAATTATTTGTTTGCATTTTGGTGTTGTTTAATTGAACATTTTCAAAAAATAAGTTCATTTAAAAGCGCGTCCTTTGGTTTGTGAGATAAACGAAAAAATTGCTTCCGGGGCTACGAAAATTTTTGAATTGTTTTAAATCACTAAATATTAAGCCTTCCATCGAGTTTATGGTGTCAATTAATTGCGCGTGATCAGCAGATTCAAAAACACTGAACGCGCTTTTCCAGGGAATGAAATCTTATGAATTGTATAACAATTAACATTCATTACTTTAAGTGAGGTTAGAAACTCACTTTCTCTAATATAATTTTTCACAACTAATCCAGAATTTAATTATTTGTATGCATTTTGGTGTTGTTTAATTGAACATTTTCAAAAAATAAGTTCATTTAAAAGCGCGTTCTTTGGTTTTGAGATAAACGGAAAAAATTGCGTCCGGGGCTACGAAAATTTTTGAATTGTTTTAAATCACTAAATATTAAGCCTTTCATCGAGTTTATGGTGTCACTTAATTGCGCGTGATCAGCAGATTCAAAAACACTGAACGCGCTTTTCCAGGGAATGAAATCTTATGAATTGTATAACAATTAACATTCATTACTTAAGTGAGGTTAGAAACTCACTTTCTCTAATATAATTTTTCACAACTAATCCAGAATTTAATTATTTGTATGCATTTTGGTGTTGTTTAATTGAACATTTTCAAAAAATAAGTTCATTTAAAAGCGCGTCCTTTGGTTTGTGAGATAACCGGAAAAATTGCGTCCGGGGCTACGAAAATCTTTGAATTGTTTTAAATCACTAAATATTAAGCCTTCCATCGAGTTTATGGTGTCAATTATTTGCGCGTGATCAGCAGATTCAAAAACACTGAACGCGCTTTTCCAGGGAATGAAATCTTATGAATTGTAAAACAATTAACATTCATTACTTAAGTGAGGTTAGAAACTCACTTTCTCTAATATAATTTTTCACAACTAATCCAGAATTTAATTATTTGTATGCATTTTGGTGTTGTTTAATTGAACATTTTCAAAAACAAAGTTCATTTAAAAGCGCGTTCTTTGGTTTATGAGATAAACGAAAAAATTAATTGCTTCCGGGGCTACGAAAATTTTTGAATTGTTTTAAATCACTAAATATTAAGCCTTCCATCGAGTTTATGGTGTCACTTAATTGCGCGTGATCAGCATGATTCAAAAACACTGAACACGCTTTTCCAGGGAATGAAATCTTATGAATTGTAAAACAATTAACATTCATTACTTAAGTGAGGTTAGAAACTCACTTTCTCTAATATAATTTTTCACAACTAATCCAGAATTTAATTATTTGTATGCATTTTGGTGTTGTTTAATTGAACATTTTCAAAAAATAAGTTCATTTAAAAGCGCGTCCTTTGGTTTGTGAGATAAACGAAAAAATTGCTTCCGGGGCTACGAAAATTTTTGAATTGTTTTAAATCACTAAATATTAAGCCTTCCATCGAGTTTATGGTGTCAATTAATTGCGCGTGATCAGCAGATTCAAAAACACTGAACGCGCTTTTCCAGGGAATGAAATCTTATGAATTGTATAACAATTAACATTCATTACTTAAGTGAGGTTAGAAACTCACTTTCTCTAATACAATTTTTCACAACTAATCCAGAATTTAATTATTTGTATGCATTTTGGTGTTGTTTAATTGAACATTTTCAAAAACAAAGTTCATTTAAAAGCGCGTCCTTTGGTTTGTGAGATAAACGAAAAAATTGCTTCCGGGGCTACGAAAATTTTTGAATTGTTTTAAATCACTAAATATTAAGCCTTCCATCGAGTTTATGGTGTCACTTAATTGCGCGTGATCAGCAGATTCAAAAACACTGAACGCGCTTTTCCAGGGAATGAAATCTTATGAATTGTATAATAATTAACATTCATTACTTAAGTGAGGTTAGAAACTCACTTTCTCTAATACAATTTTTCACAACTAATCCAGAATTTAATTATTTGTATGCATTTTGGTGTTGTTTAATTGAACATTTTCAAAAAATAAGTTCATTTAAAAGCGCGTCCTTTGGTTTGTGAGATAAACGAAAAAATTGCTTCCGGGGCTACGAAAATTTTTGAATTGTTTTAAATCACTAAATATTAAGCCTTCCATCGAGTTTATGGTGTCAATTAATTGCGCGTGATCAGCAGATTCAAAAATACTGAACGCGCTTTTCCAGGGAATGAAATCTTATGAATTGTATAACAATTAACATTCATTACTTAAGTGAGGTTAGAAACTCACTTTCTCTAATATAATTTTTCACAACTAATCCAGAATTTAATTATTTGTATGCAATTTGGTGTTGTTTAATTGAACATTTTCAAAAAATAAGTTCATTTAAAAGCGCGTTCTTTGGTTTTGAGATAAAGGGAAAAATTTGCGTCCGGGGCTACGAAAATTTTTGAATTGTTTTAAATCACTAAATATTAAGCCTTTCATCGAGTTTATGGTGTCACTTAATTGCGCGTGATCAGCAGATTCAAAAACACTGAACGCGCTTTTCCAGGGAATGAAATCTTATGAATTGTATAACAATTAACATTCATTACTTAAGTGAGGTTAGAAACTCACTTTCTCTAATATAATTTTTCACAACTAATCCAGAATTTAATTATTTGTATGCATTTTGGTGTTGTTTAATTGAACATTTTCAAAAACAAAGTTCATTTAAAAGCGCGTCCTTTGGTTTGTGAAATAAACGAAAAAATTGCTTCCGGGGCTACGAAAATTTTTGAATTGTTTTAAATCACTAAAAATTAAGCCTTCCATCGAGTTTATGGTGTCACTTAATTGCGCGTGATCAGCAGATTCAAAAACACTGAACGCGCTTTTCCAGGGAATGAAATCTTATGAATTGTATAACAATTAACATTCATTACTTAAGTGAGGTTAGAAACTCACTTTCTCTAAAATAATTTTTCACAATTAATCCAGAATTTAATTATTTGTATGCATTTTGGTGTTGTTTAATTGAACATTTTCAAAAAATAAGTTCATTTAAAAGCGCGTCCTTTGGTTTGTGAGATAAACGAAAAAATTGCTTCCGGGGCTACGAAATTTTTTGAATTGTTTTAAATCACTAAATATTAAGCCTTCCATCGAGTTTATGGTGTCACTTAATTGCGCGTGATCAGCAGATTCAAAAACACTGAACGCGCTTTTCCAGGGAATGAAATCTTATGAATTGTATAACAATTAACATTCATTACTTTAAGTGAGGTTAGAAACTCACTTTCTCTAATATAATTTTTCACAACTAATCCAGAATTTAATTATTTGTATGCATTTTGGTGTTGTTTAATTGAACATTTTCAAAAAATAAGTTCATTTAAAAGCGCGTCCTTTGGTTTGTGAGATAAACGAAAAAATTGCTTCCGGGGCTACGAAAATTTTTGAATTGTTTTAAATCACTAAATATTAAGCCTTCCATCGAGTTTATGGTGTCAATTAATTGCGCGTGATCAGCAGATTCAAAAACACTGAACGCGCTTTTCCAGGGAATGAAATCTTATGAATTGTATAACAATTAACATTCATTACTTAAGTGAGGTTAGAAACTCACTTTCTCTAATACAATTTTTCACAACTAGTCCAGAATTTAATTATTTGTATGCATTTTGGTGTTGTTTAATTGAACATTTTCAAAAAATAAGTTCATTTAAAAGCGCGTCCTTTGGTTTGTGAGATAAACGAAAAAATTGCTTCCGGGGCTACGAAAATTTTTGAATTGTTTTAAATCACTAAATATTAAGCCTTCCATCGAGTTTATGGTGTCAATTAATTGCGCGTGATCAGCAGATTCAAAAACACTGAACGCGCTTTTCCAGGGAATGAAATCTTATGAATTGTATAACAATTAACATTCATTACTTTAAGTGAGGTTAGAAACTCACTTTCTCTAATATAATTTTTCACAACTAATCCAGAATTTAATTATTTGTATGCATTTTGGTGTTGTTTAATTGAACATTTTCAAAAAATAAGTTCATTTAAAAGCGCGTTCTTTGGTTTTGAGATAAACGGAAAAAATTGCGTCCGGGGCTACGAAAATTTTTGAATTGTTTTAAATCACTAAATATTAAGCCTTTCATCGAGTTTATGGTGTCACTTAATTGCGCGTGATCAGCAGATTCAAAAACACTGAACGCGCTTTTCCAGGGAATGAAATCTTATGAATTGTATAACAATTAACATTCATTACTTAAGTGAGGTTAGAAACTCACTTTCTCTAATATAATTTTTCACAACTAATCCAGAATTTAATTATTTGTATGCATTTTGGTGTTGTTTAATTGAACATTTTCAAAAACAAAGTTCATTTAAAAGCGCGTCCTTTGGTTTGTGAAATAAACGAAAAAATTGCTTCCGGGGCTACGAAAATTTTTGAATTGTTTTAAATCACTAAATATTAAGCCTTCCATCGAGTTTATGGTGTCACTTAATTGCGCGTGATCAGCAGATTCAAAAACACTGAACGCGCTTTTCCAGGGAATGAAATCTTATGAATTGTATAACAATTAACATTCATTACTTAAGTGAGGTTAGAAACTGACTTTCTCTAATATAATTTTTCACCACTAAACCAGAATTTAATTATTTGTATGCATTTTGGTGTTGTTTAATTGAACATTTTCAAAAAATAAGTTCATTTAAAAGCGCGTCCTTTGGTTTGTGAGATAACCGGAAAAATTGCGTCCGGGGCTACGAAAATCTTTGAATTGTTTTAAATCACTAAATATTAAGCCTTCCATCGAGTTTATGGTGTCAATTAATTGCGCGTGATCAGCAGATTCAAAAACACTGAACGCGCTTTTCCAGGGAATGAAATCTTATGAATTGTAAAACAATTAACATTCATTACTTAAGTGAGGTTAGAAACTCACTTTCTCTAATATAATTTTTCACAACTAATCCAGAATTTAATTATTTGTATGCATTTTGGTGTTGTTTAATTGAACATTTTCAAAAACAAAGTTCATTTAAAAGCGCGTTCTTTGGTTTATGAGATAAACGAAAAAATTAATTGCTTCCGAGGCTACGAAATTTTTTGAATTGTTTTAAATCACTAAATATTAAGCCTTCCATCGAGTTTATGGTGTCACTTAATTGCGCGTGATCAGCATGATTCAAAAACACTGAACGCGCTTTCCAGGGAATGAAATCTTATGAATTGTATAACAATTAACATTCATTACTTAAGTGAGGTTAGAAACTCACTTTCTCTAATATAATTTTTCACAACTAATCCAGAATTTAATTATTTGTATGCATTTTGGTGTTGTTTAATTGAACATTTTCAAAAAATAAGTTCATTTAAAAGCGCGTCCTTTGGTTTGTGAGATAAACGAAAAAATTGCTTCCGGGGCTACGAAAATTTTTGAATTGTTTTAAATCACTAAATATTAAGCCTTCCATCGAGTTTATGGTGTCAATTAATTGCGCGTGATCAGCAGATTCAAAAACACTGAACGCGCTTTTCCAGGGAATGAAATCTTATGAATTGCATAACAATTAACATTCATTACTTAAGTGAGGTTAGAAACTCACTTTCTCTAATACAATTTTTCACAACTAATCCAGAATTTAATTATTTGTATGCATTTTGGTGTTGTTTAATTGAACATTTTCAAAAAATAAGTTCATTTAAAAGCGCGTCCTTTGGTTTGTGAGATAAACGAAAAAATTGCTTCCGGGGCTACGAAAATTTTTGAATTGTTTTAAATCACTAAATATTAAGCCTTCCATCGAGTTTATGGTGTCACTTAATTGCGCGTGATCAGCAGATTCAAAAACACTGAACGCGCTTTTCCAGGGAATGAAATCTTATGAATTGTATAACAATTAACATTCATTACTTAAGTGAGGTTAGAAACTCACTTTCTCTAATACAATTTTTCACAACTAATCCAGAATTTAATTATTTGTATGCATTTTGGTGTTGTTTAATTGAACATTTTCAAAAAATAAGTTCATTTAAAAGCGCGTCCTTTGGTTTGTGAGATAAACGAAAAAATTGCTTCCGGGGCTACGAAAATTTTTGAATTGTTTTAAATCACTAAATATTAAGCCTTCCATCGAGTTTATGGTGTCAATTAATTGCGCGTGATCAGCAGATTCAAAAACACTGAACGCGCTTTTCCAGGGAATGAAATCTTATGAATTGTATAACAATTAACATTCATTACTTAAGTGAGGTTAGAAACTCACTTTCTCTAATATAATTTTTCACAACTAATCCAGAATTTAATTATTTGTATGCAATTTGTTGTTGTTTAATTGAACATTTTCAAAAAATAAGTTTATTTAAAAGCGCGTTCTTTGGTTTTGAGATAAAGGGAAAAATTTGCGTCCGGGGCTACGAAAATTTTTGAATTGTTTTAAATCACTAAATATTAAGCCTTTCATCGAGTTTATGGTGTCACTTAATTGCGCGTGATCAGCAGATTCAAAAACACTGAACGCGCTTTTCCAGGGAATGAAATCTTATGAATTGTATAACAATTAACATTCATTACTTAAGTGAGGTTAGAAACTCACTTTCTCTAATACAATTTTTCACAACTAATCCAGAATTTAATTATTTGTATGCATTTTGGTGTTGTTTAATTGAACATTTTCAAAAAAAAAGTTCATTTAAAAGCGCGTCCTTTGGTTTATGAGATAAACGGAAAAATTGCGTTTGGGGCTACGAAAAGCTTTGAATTGTTTTAAATCACTAAATATTAAACCTTCCGCGTGTATTAAACCGCGTGATCAGTACAGGGAATGAAATCTTATGAATTGTATAACAATTTTAACATTCATTACTTAAGTGTGGTTAGAAGCTTTCTTTCTCTAATATAGTGTTTACATCTAATCCAGAATTTAATTATTTGTATGCATTTTGGTGTTGTTTTAATTGAGCATTATGGATAAATAAGTTAATTTAAAAGCGGCTCACTTGACTGATGTCACTTGATGGCCCCCCGAGGTTACCTGAATTACCTGAACATAACGAAATGCTTACCAAACAATATTTATGGGTCTCTCTTAAAGAACAACATCCCTGCAATGACGCTTTATCCATAACCACACCACCTAGAGACATAAGGCGGCCTGCGAAATGTTTCTTACAAGATGTTAAAAACAGTCATCTACGAGCCTACGTATAAGACGGGCTTAAAAAACATACACACCAAAGTTGCTGAATACACAATAAAGAACTACGCCACAAATCGAGTTTTTAACAGCAAGCTATACTACTATAAATCGCTGCCGAAGAAGTCAAACTATCACGCAGCACCAGAACCATCCTAGCGCAGTTGAGATCCGGTTTGTCACGCATCTCAAATAACTACGTGAATAAAATTGACAAGAAAATTGTTGACAAGTGTCCCGCATGTGAGAGCACGTCACATGATGCTAACCGCCAGTAGCAGAGTTCCTGAAACTGGACTTGGAGCTGGAAGAACAGCAACATATTCCGTCGTTACAACAACAACAACAAAGGCAACTATTGTTATTAGAACTTAATAAGAATAATAACACAGAAATAATACCTATTATTTAAATTTTATTAATTTTAAATAAGTATTACATTTTTTATTTTTTGTAGACCAAGAATAAAGTATGGTATGTTCTTATCATCGACTGCTTTTGTTTCCTGCAAAATCATTTAAATTAAATTTTAAATATTAAGATAAACGCAAGAACATACTTTTGGCAATATATTTTGAATGTTCTTATAAATACCAGAATTTACAAAAACGTGTGCATCGTGAGAACTGCCAGGAAACTTGTAGCTTATATCTAAGAATCTGAAATATACAATTGTTTTTTTTTTTTTAAGCTTATTATTAATAATAAAATAAAGTTTTTCATTACAGTAATTGTGCATTGCATATTGCTTGCATGTTGAAGGAATTCCAATATTTCTTATTAATAAGGTCCCTATATCCAATTTTTGGGGCAACAATAGGTATGTGCTATCAATACATCCTATTATTTGTGGGATTTCGCATATTTTTTCGAAATCCTCGCTATATTTAATATGCTTCATCTTCGCTGGGCATATAAATAAATTCCTTAATGTGTTTAATTAAACTTTCGCGGAACTCCAAAAATTGTAGCGACTACTGTAAACTCGCAATAGCTAGCGAGTTTGTATATTGCTAGCTGTTTTTCTACTGATAAACTTTGAAAATTATCAGTAGCAGTCAAATACGTTTTTGGTTCAAGATCATCATTTACAATATTACAAATATATAAAAATGTTTCCTTTGTCATGCGAAAATTCTCTATCCATTGAGAATTTGTGTAATGTAAAAATATATTTTCCCAAGCATTCTTTGTTAGTTTTGGTTTCATGTATATTTTGTCGTAATCTACTTTTATTGTACACAACATTTTTTCAACCCAGAGCGATGATGATGCTTATATTTGCATTTGTGTAGGCCATTCCTTTATGCTGTGCTTTTTAAGTCTGCGTTTCATTTTCACTAATCGCAACTTGCTTTTAAAACTATTTTTCATTAATATAGAATTTATTTCTGTCATTTTAAGTAAACAAGTAAGTTTAAGTTAATTCTCTTATAAAAAATTAAATCAATTTAGCGACAAACGTCAAAACCTTTATGATAAATATAAACGATTGTCAACTAATTTTAAAATTTCTTCAATAGAGGCGCTACAATCGACTTACAACGTTACATGTACAGGTGAACACTCATATTATACATTCGTATTTAGAAAACCACTACACTACACTACGCCCACGTGGTGAAGTGGTTCTTTAATGAAAAGAAATCAAGACCGAAGTTTTGAAGTTTTTAACAATTCATCGCGTCACAGTTACAGAATTTAGCTGTTGTCACAGCAGTTTTCAATTAAATTATGCTATTGGTTTTATTTTATTACTATTTTTTGTGCTTTAATGTAATTTTCTACTTAAATAACAATTGCTACTTGTAGTCACAAATACTTTTATCAGCTTTCTTAACTTTCTAGGGAGAGTATTATATTATAAAAACACTTGGACCTAGCTAGATGGAAGAGCCAAATATAGAACAGTTCTTTGTTGTGACATCAGGCTAGACAGGATGGTCAACTTTCTCATATTCTCAGTTTTTATCATTACTTGCAACTCTCTGGTCAAGAAACTTACCTATTTCTAGCGGATATAATAATGCTTGAACTTTTTTTGTTCTGTTCCAATTAATTTCTTCTAAATAATTTTAAATAGGAACGGTGTTATAAAAACATAATCTTTATTGACTTTTTTGGAATTAAAAATAATTTGTTTATAATATACATACATATTTACATTTTTAAAAATAAAAAGATTTTATATGTAGTTGAATTTAAAAATGTAAACTATTTTGAAATTATTCATAAAATAAAATTTGAAGTCAAAAGTTTAACTTTCAATTGAAAAAGTTTCAATTGTTGATTTTTTTATAATTTTTGGATTTTCAAAAAAGTTTTTTTTTGATTTAGTTATAATTTTTGTAATATTTTAAGAATTTTGAAAAACGTTTCATTTTTTGATTTTGTAATAATTTTTTTAATATTTTTAGAATATTGAAAAAAGTTTGTTTGTATTTTTGATTTATAGCGTTTTCGATTCTACAAAAAATTGTGACTTTTTTTTGCACTTTTTTTTCCCAGGTCTCATTTTTTTAATTTTATTCTCGAAAAAATGTTGACCGGAAAAAATTTGCGGATTTTTAAATAAGTGATGAAGAAGTTTCAACTTTGAAATTGTCATCGCCTCAACGGCGTAATCGATAGCGTGTCTGCCCAAGGATTCGTGCCGGGCACTGACGAGGTAGGTTCGAATCCCAACCGAAACACGAAAAATGTTTTTTCTTATTTTTTATAATATATTTATATATTAAACAAGGCAACATTCTTGCACTGTCTCTTGAGAAAAAGTTATAAAATGCAATATAATTGCCCTTGAAACTTGTATCCAAATCGAGAAAAGAAAACGCAAATTTTTTCCGGTCAACATTTTTTCGAGAATGAAATTAAAAAAATGAGACCTGGGAAAAAAAAGTGCAAAAAAAAGTCACATTTTTTTGTAGAATCGAAAACGCTATAAATCAAAAATACAACAAACTTTTTTCAATATTCTAAAAATATTAAAAAAATTATTTCAAAATCAAAATATGAAACGTTTTTCAAAATTCTTAAAATATTACAAAAATTATAACTAAATCAAAAAAAAACTTTTTTAAAAATCCAAAAATTATAAAAAAATCAACAATTGAAACTTTTTCAATTGAAAGTTAAACTTTTGACTTCAAATTTTATTTTATGAATAATTTCAAAATAGTTTACAGTTTTAAATTCAACTATAAAATCTTTTTATTTTTAAAAATGTAAATATGTATGTATATTATAAACAAATTATTTTTAATTTCAAAAAAGTCAATAAAGATTATGTTTTTATAACACCGTTCCTATTTAAAATTATTTAGAAGAAATTAATTGGAACAGAACAAAAAAAGTTCAAGCATTATTATATCCGCTAGAAATAGGTAAGTTTCTTGACCAGAGAGTTGCAAGTAATAATAAAAACTGAGAATATGAGAAAGTTGACCATCCTGACTAGCCTGATGTCACAACAAAGAACTGTTCTATATTTGGCTCTTCCATCTAGCTAGGTCCAAGTGTTTTTATAATATAATACTCTCCCTAGAAAGTTAAGAAAGCTGATAAAAGTATTTGTGTCTACAAGTAGCAATTGTGATTTAAGTAGAAAATCAAATGTTTTTATATTAACGATGTCACTTAAAACAACAACAACAATAACGATCTTTAATGGTGTGTTTAATATGTATAAAAAAAATTCTTTATTATCTTTGTTTTCTTATTAGAAACAACACAATTGTTTATATTTGATTTTCAGTAAAAAAAAGTGGAAATTATATCAATTCTTATAAAAAAGCTTATATAAAAAGAAAAATTATAAAAATTAAACCAAATACATAAAATAAAACACAACAAAACCAAAAAAACTTTAAACCGAGTTGCGGTGAAGAGATTAAAACATCCTCTACCAAATTCAACGAACGACCACCGCTCCCTAGCACCAAACTACATCTTTCCAACCAAACTCAAAACTGACTGCCTCGAATTTGGATAATGGAAAAAATTTTGCAGTCCAGAAAATTTGAATCAGCATAAAAGTATTAATGTATTTTCTTGTTATCACAAGAAAATGAATTTTTATTTTTTATATTATTTTTTTACGAAAAAATTAACTGTGAGAAACGATTCAAATTAACTAGAAAAAGTAATGTGATATATATTTCACTCATATATACTGAAAGTAGAAGGAAAAATTTAAATGATTTGTAAATCATGACGAAAACATTTGTCTTTTCCCAGACAAATGGAGGAATCAAATTATTACAAAATTAGTTGACATCGAAGTTTTGTACACGGGACCTAGATTTGTGATAGTCAACATGAGAATAATTTGGGAAATTTGGAAAAAAAATGAATATTTTGATAAAAAAAGAATTAATGCAACGTTAAAACGTTACACGATTAGTGAAAATGAAACGCAGACTTAAAAAGCACAGCATAAAGGAATGGCCTACACAAATGCAAACATATGCATCATCATCGCTCTGGGTTGAAAAAATGTTGTGTACAATAAAAGTAGATTACGACAAAATATACAACCAAAACTAACAAAGAATGCTTGGGAAAATATATTTTTACATTACACAAATTCTCAATGGATAGAGAACTTTCGCATGACAAAGGAAACATTTTTATATATTTGTAATATTGTAAATGATGATCTTGAACCAAAAACGTATTTGACTGCTACTGATAATTTTCAAAGTTTATCAGTAGAAAAACAGCTAGCAATATACAAACTCGCTAGCTATTGCGAGTTTAGAGTAGTTGCTACAATTTTTGGAGTTCTGCGAAAGTTTAATTAAACACATTAAGGATTTTATTTATATGCCCAGCGAAGATGAAGCAATTAAATATAGCGAGGATTTCGAAAAAATATGCAAAATCCCACAAATAATAGGATGTATTGATGGCACATACCTATTGTTGCCCCAAAAATTGGATATAGGGACCTTATTAATAAGAAATATTGGAATTCCTTCAACATGCAAGCAATATGCAATGCACAATTACTGTAATGAAAAACTTTATTTTATTATTAATAATAAGCTTAAAAAAAAAAAAACAATTGTATATTTCAGATTCTTAGATATAAGCTACAAGTTTCCTGGCAGTTCTCACGATGCACACGTTTTTGTAAATTCTGGTATTTATAAGAACATTCAAAATATATTGCCAAAAGTATGTTCTTGCGTTTATCTTAATATTTAAAATTTAATTTAAATGATTTTGCAGGAAACAAAAGCAGTCGATGATAAGAACATACCATACTTTATTCTTGGTCTACAAAAAATAAAAAATGTAATACTTATTTAAAATTAATAAAATTTAAATAATAGGTATTATTTCTGTGTTATTATTCTTATTAAGTTCTAATAACAATAGTTGCCTTTGTTGTTGTTGTTGTAACGACGGAATATGTTGCTGTTCTTCCAGCTCCAAGTCCAGTTTCAGGAACTCTGCTACTGGCGGTTAGCATCATGTGGCGTGCTCTCACATGCGGGACACTTGTCAACAATTTTCTTGTCAATTTTATTCACGTCGTTATTTGAGATGCGTGACAAACCGGATCTCAACTGCGCTAGGATGGTTCTGGTGCTGCGTGATAGTTTGACTTCTTCGGCAGCGATTTATAGTAGTATAGCTTGCTGTTAAAAACTCGATTCGTGGCGTAGTTCTTTATTGTGTATTCAGCAGCTTTGGTATGTATGTTTTTTAAGCCCGTCTTATACGTAGGCTCGTAGATGACTGTTTTTAACATCTTGTAAGAAACATTTCGCAGGCCGCCTTATGTCTCTAGGTGGTGTGGTTATGGATAAAGCGTCATTGCAGGGATGTTGCTCTTTAAGAGAGGCCCATAAATATTGTTTGGTAAGCATTTCGTTATGTTCAGGTAATTCAGGTAACCTCGGGGGGCCATCAAGTGACATCAGTCAAGTGAGCCGCTTTTAAATTAACTTATTTATCCATAATGCTCAATTAAAACAACACCAAAATGCATACAAATAATTAAATTCTGGATTAGTTGTGAAAAATTATATTAGAGAAAGTCAGTTTCTAACCTCACTTAAGTAATGAATGTTAATTGTTATACAATTCATAAGATTTCATTCCCTGGAAAAGCGCGTTCAGTGTTTTTGAATCTGCTGATCACGCGCAATTAAGTGACACCATAAACTCGATGGAAGGCTTAATATTTAGTGATTTAAAACAGTTCAAAAATTTTCGTAGCCCCGGAAGCAATTAATTTTTTCGTTTATCTCATAAACCAAAGAACGCGCTTTTAAATGAACTTATTTTTTGAAAATGTTCAATTAAACAACACCAAAATGCATACAAATAATTAAATTCTGGATTAGTGGTGAAAAATTATATTAGAGAAAGTCAGTTTCTAACCTCACTTAAGTAATGAATGTTAATTGTTATACAATTCATAAGATTTCATTCCCTGGAAAAGCGCGTTCAGTATTTTTGAATCTGCTGATCACGCGCAACTAATTGACACCATAAACTCGATGGAAGGCTTAATATTTAGTGATTTAAAACAATTCAAAAATTTTCGTAGCCCCGGACGCAATTTTTCCGTTTATCTCACAAACCAAAGGACGCGCTTTTAAATGAACTTATTTTTTGAAAATATTCAATTAACAACACCAAAATACATACAAATAATTAAATTCTGGATTAGTTGTGAAAAATTATATTAGAGAAAGTGAGTTTCTAACCTCACTTAAGTAATGAATGTTAATTGTTATACAATTCATAAGATTTCATTCCCTGGAAAAGCGCGTTCAGTGTTTTTGAATCTGCTGATCACGCGCAATTAAGTGACACCATAAACTCGATGGAAGGCTTAATATTTAGTGATTTAAAACAATTCAAAAATTTTCGTAGCCCCGGAAGCAATTAATTTTTTCGTTTATCTCATAAACCAAAGAACGCGCTTTTAAATGAACTTATTTTTTGAAAATGTTCAATTAAACAACACCAAAATGCATACAAATAATTAAATTCTGGATTAGTGGTGAAAAATTATATTAGAGAAAGTCAGTTTCTAACCTCACTTAAGTAATGAATGTTAATTGTTATACAATTCATAAGATTTCATTCCCTGGAAAAGCGCGTTCAGTATTTTTGAATCTGCTGATCACGCGCAACTAATTGACACCATAAACTCGATGGAAGGCTTAATATTTAGTGATTTAAATCAATTCAAAAATTTTCGTAGCCCCGGACGCAATTTTTCCGTTTATCTCACAAACCAAAGGACGCGCTTTTAAATGAACTTATTTTTTGAAAATATTCAATTAAACAACACCAAAATGCATACAAATAATTAAATTCTGGATTAGTTGTGAAAAATTATATTAGAGAAAGTCAGTTTCTAACCTCACTTAAGTAATGAATGTTAATTGTTATACAATTCATAAGATTTCATTCCCTGGAAAAGCGCGTTCAGTGTTTTTGAATCTGCTGATCACGCGCAATTAAGTGACACCATAAACTCGATGGAAGGCTTAATATTTAGTGATTTAAAACAATTCAAAAATTTTCGTAGCCCCGGACGCAACTTTTCCGGTTATCTCACAAACCAAAGGACGCGCTTTTAAATGAACTTATTTTTTGAAAATGTTCAATTAAACAACACCAAAATGCATACAAATAATTAAATTCTGGTTTAGTGGTGAAAAATTATATTAGAGAAAGTCAGTTTCTAACCTCACTTAAGTAATGAATGTTAATTGTTATACAATTCATAAGATTTCATTCCCTGGAAAAGCGCGTTCAGTGTTTTTGAATCTGCTGATCACGCGCAATTAAGTGACACCATAAACTCGATGGAAGGCTTAATATTTAGTGATTTAACCCAATTCAAAAATTTTCGTAGCCCCGGAAGCAATTTTTTCGTTTATTTCACAAACCAAAGGACGCGCTTTTAAATGAACTTTGTTTTTGAAAATGTTCAATTAAACAACACCAAAATGCATACAAATAATTAAATTCTGGATTAGTTGTGAAAAATTATATTAGAGAAAGTGAGTTTCTAACCTCACTTAAGTAATGAATGTTAATTGTTTTACAATTCATAAGATTTCATTCCCTGGAAAAGCGCGTTCAGTGTTTTTGAATCTGCTGATCACGCGCAATTAAGTGACAATTAATATTTAGTGATTTAAAACAATTCAAAAATTTTCGTAGCCCCGGACGCAATTGTTCCGTTCATCTCATAAACCGAAGAACGCGCTTTTAAATGAACTTATTTTTTGAAAATGTTCAATTAAACAACACCAAAATGCATACAAATAATTAAATTCTGGATTAGTTGTGAAAAATTATATTAGAGAAAGTCAGTTTCTAACCTCACTTAAGTAATGAATGTTAATTGTTATACAATTCATAAGATTTCATTCCCTGGAAAAGCGCGTTCAGTATTTTTGAATCTGCTGATCACGCGCAACTAATTGACACCATAAACTCGATGGAAGGCTTAATATTTAGTGATTTAAAACAATTCAAAAATTTTCGTAGCCCCGGACGCAATTTTTCCGTTTATCTCACAAACCAAAGGACGCGCTTTTAAATGAACTTATTTTTTGAAAATGTTCAATTAAACAACACCAAAATGCATACAAATAATTAAATTCTGGATTAGTTGTGAAAAATTATATTAGAGAAAGTCAGTTTCTAACCTCACTTAAGTAATGAATGTTAATTGTTATACAATTCATAAGATTTCATTCCCTGGAAAAGCGCGTTCAGTGTTTTTGAATCTGCTGATCACGCGTAATTAATTGACACCATAAACTCGATGAAAGGCTTAATATTTAGTGATTTAAAACAATTCAAAATTTTTCGTAGCCCCGGACGCAATTGTTCCGTTTATCTCATAAACCAAAGAACGCGCTTTTAAATGAACTTATTTTTTGAAAATGTTCAATTAAACAACACCAAAATGCATACAAATAATTAAATTCTGGATTAGTTGTGAAAATTATATTAGAGAAAGTGAGTTTCTAACCTCACTTAAGTAATGAATGTTAATTGTTATACAATTCTTAAGATTTTATTCCCTGGAATCTGCTGATCACGCGCAATTATTCGACACTATAAACTCGATGGAAGGCTTAATATTTAGTGATTTAAAACAATTCCAAAATGTTCGTAGCCCCGGAAGCAATTTTTCCGTGTATCTCATAAACCATAGGACGCGCTTTTAAATGAACTTATTTTTTGAAAATGTTCAATTAAACAACACCAAAATGCATACAAATAATTAAATTCTGGATTAGTTGTGAAAAATTATATTAGAGAAAGTCAGTTTCTAACCTCACTTAAGTAATGAATGTTAATTGTTATACAATTCATAAGATTTCATTCCCTGGAAAAGCGCGTTCAGTGTTTTTGAATCTGCTGATCACGCGCAATTAAGTGACACCATAAACTCGATGGAAGGCTTAATATTTAGTGATTTAAAATAATTCAAAAATTTTCGTAGCCCCGGTCGCAATTTTTCCGTTTATCTCACAAACCAAAGGAGGCGCTTTAAAATGAACTTTGTTTTTGAAAATGTTCAATTAAACAACACCAAAATGCATACAAATAATTAAATTCTGGATTAGTTGTGAAAAATTATATTAGAGAAAGTCAGTTTCTAACCTCACTTAAGTAATGAATGTTAATTGTTATACAATTCATAAGATTTCATTCCCTGGAAAAGCGCGTTCAGTGTTTTTGAATCTGCTGATCACGCGCAATTAATTGACACCATAAACTCGATGGAAGGCTTAATATCTAGTGATTTAAAACAATTCAAAAATTTTCGTAGCCCCGGACGCAATTTTTCCGTTTATCTCACAAATCAAAGGACGCGCTTTTAAATGAACTTATTTTTTGAAAATGTTCAATTAAACAACACCAAAATGCATACAAATAATTAAATTCTGGATTAGTTGTGAAAAATTATATTAGAGAAAGTCAGTTTCTAACCTCACTTAAGTAATGAATGTTAATTGTTATACAATTCATAAGATTTCATTCCCTGAAAAAGCGCGTTCAGTGTTTTTGAATCTGCTGATCACGCGCAATTAATTGACACCATAAACTCGATGTAGGGCTTAATATTTAGTGATTTAAAACAATTCAAAAATTTTCGTAGCCCCGGACGCAATTGTTCCGTTTATCTCATAAACCAAAGAACGCGCTTTTAAATGAACTTTGTTTTTGAAAATGTTCAGTTAAACAACACCAAAATGCATACAAATAATTAAATTCTGGATTAGTTGTGAAAATTATACTAGAGAAAGTGAGTTTCTAACCTCACTTAAGTAATGAATGTTAATTGTTATACAATTCTTAAGATTTTATTCCCTGGAATCTGCTGATCACGCGCAATTATTCGACACTATAAACTCGATGGAAGGCTTAATATTTAGTGATTTAAAACAATTTCAAAATGTTCGTAGCCCCGGAAGCAATTTTTCCGTGTATCTCATAAACCATAGGACGCGCTTTTAAATGAACTTATTTTTTGAAAATGTTCAATTAAACAACACCAAAATGCATACAAATAATTAAATTCTGGATTAGTTGTGAAAAATTATATTAGAGAAAGTCAGTTTCTAACCTCACTTAAGTAATGAATGTTATTTGTTATACAATTCATAAGATTTCATTCCCTGGAAAAGCGCGTTCAGTGTTTTTGAATCTGCTGATCACGCGCAATTAAGTGACACCATAAACTCGATGGAAGGCTTAATATTTAGTGATTTAAAATAATTCAAAAATTTTCGTAGCCCCGGTCGCAATTTTTCCGTTTATCTTACAAACCAAAGGAGGCGCTTTAAAATGAACTTTGTTTTTGAAAATGTTCAATTAAACAACACCAAAATGCATACAAATAATTAAATTCTGGATTAGTTGTGAAAAATTATATGAGAGAAAGTCAGTTTCTAACCTCACTTAAGTAATGAATGTTAATTGTTATACAATTCATAAGATTTCATTCCCTGGAAAAGCGCGTTCAGTGTTTTTGAATCTGCTGATCACGCGCAATTAATTGACACCATAAACTTGATGAAAGGCTTAATATTTAGTGATTTAAAACAATTCAAAAATTTTCGCAGCCCCGGACGCAATTGTTCCGTTTATCTCATAAACCAAAGAACGCGCTTTTAAATGAACTTTGTTTTTGAAAATGTTCAATTAAACAACACCAAAATGCATACAAATAATTAAATTCTGGATTACTTGTGAAAAATTATATTAGAGAAAGTCAGTTTTATAACCTTACTTAAGTTAGTGTTAGTTGTTATACAATTCATAAGATTTCATTCCCTGGAAAAGCGCGTTCAGTGTTTTTAAATCTGCTGATCACGCGCAATTAATTGACACCATAACCTTGATGGAAGGCTTAATATTTAGTGATTTAAAACAATTCAAAAATTTTCGTAGCCCGGGATGCAATTTTTCCGTTTATCTGAAAATTTTTTGAAAATGTTCAATTAAACAACACATATAATAACAACAAATGCATACAAAATTATTTGATATTAAAATAATTTTGATTATAACAATAATCTTTGTAAAATTTTCAAAATAATAAAGAAATTACTTCGAATCAACAGATCAAATCTTTTATCTTACAATTGTGACATCTAGCGGCGAGTGTTTGTACTAAGTTTGTATTTTGTTCAAAGGAAAATCGATGTACTAATTATATTTCTAACCTCACTTTTTGAAAATGTTTCAAGCTTAATAAGTAAATAAATATAATTTTTGCGAAAGGCGCGTTGTATAATTTAGAATCTCCTAATAACGCGCAATTGTTTGACACCTTAAAATCAATTCTAAGGTTGTTATTCAGCGATATATAAGACTTTTTAGTTTGCCGTAGCCCCGGACAGTTTTTTCCATTTTTCTTCTAAACCAAAGGACGCGCTTTTAAAAGGGATATATTTTCTTAAACGCGCAATCACGCGCAATTGATTGACACCATAAACTCGATGGAAGGCTTAATATTTAGTGATTTAAAACAATTCAAAATTTTCGTAGCCCCGGACGCAATTGTTCCGTTTATCTCATAAACCGAAGAACGCGCTTATAAATGAATTTATTTTTTGAAAATGTTCAGTTAAACAACACCAAAATGCACACAAATAATAAAATTCTGGATTAGTTGTGAAAAATTATATTAGAGAAAGTCAGTTTTATAACCTCACTTAAGTTAATGTTAGTTGTTTTACAATGCATAAGATTTCATTTCCTGGAAAAGCGCGTTCAGTATTTTCGAATCTGCTGATCACGCGCAATTAATTGACACCATAAACTCCATGGAAGGCTTAATATTTAGTGATTTAAAACAATTCAAAGTTCATCGTAGCCCCGGACGCAATTTTTCCGTTTATCTGATAAACCAAAGGACGTGCTTTTAAATGAACTTATTTTTTGAAAATGTTCAATTAAATAACACCAAAATGCATACAAATAATTAAATTCTGGATTAGTTGTGAAAAATTATATTAGAGAAAGTCAGTTTTATAACCTCACTAAAGTTAATGTTAGTTGTTATTCAATTCAAAAGATTTCATTCCCTGGAAAAGCGCGTTCAGTGTTTTTGAATCTGCTAATCACGCGCACTTAATTGACACCATAAACTCCATGGAAAGCTTAATATTTAGTGATTTAAAACAATTCAAAAATGTTCGTAGCCCAGGATGCAATTTTTCCGTTTATCTCATAAACCAAAGGACGCGCTTTTAAATGAACTTTTATTTTGAAAATGTTCAATTAAACAACACATAATAACAACAAATGCATACAAAATTATTTGATATTAAAATAATTTTAATTATAACAATAATCGTTGTAAAATTTTCAAAATAATAAAGAAATTACTTCGAATCAACAGATCAAATCTTTTATCTTACAATTGTGACATCTAGCGGCGAGTGTTTGTACTAAGTTTGTATTTTGTTCAAAGGAAAATCGATGTACTAATTATATTTCTAACCTCACTTTTTGAAAATGTTTCAAGCTTAATAAGTAAATAAATATAATTTTTGCGAAAGGCGCGTTGTAGAATTTAGAATCTACTAATGACGCGCAATTGTTTGAAACCTTAAAATCAATTCTAAGATTGTTATTTAGCGATATATAAGACTTTTTAGTTTGCCGTAGCCCCGGACAGTTTTTTCCATTTTTCTTCTAAACCAAAGGACGCGCTTTTAAAAGGGATATATTTTCTTAAACGCGCAATTACGCGCAATTGATTGATACCAAAATGAATTAAAATCGTGACACTCCGGGGCCAGCTTCTCACAGCTCAATAATTGTAGTATCTAAAATTATTTTTCAAAAACCAATCAAAAAGAAAAAAATTTAATATTTTACTTACTTTTTGTTTGAATTTTGATCTTATTTTAGAGGTTTTTAATTTTGCTAAGAGGGTGCGCTGTTATCACTTTACCAGTCGTCAATATAGGGCGATTTTTCTGTTCCTGTGTTTACCGCAATGGCGCTGCAAAAAGGGGATAAGAGAAAAAATCACAAAAATTTTATATGGAATTCCATACAAAACACAATTTGAATAATTTTAAAAGTTATCTATGAAATTTCTCACTTTACTACAATTAAATAATTTAAATTTGTTTATGAAGTATTATTGACAATATATTAAGCATAATATATAAAATATTTTCTTTTCTTCTGTCCGTAAAACAAATACGAAAATACATAGGTTAAATTTTTCATACAACTTTGTATGGGAAATTTTGACAATTTTTATATTTCTTTTTTGAGCGACTTAAGAATATTATTCTTAAAATTACGCTTAAAATATAGTCAATAATACTCCATAAGCAAATTAAAATTGTTCAATTGTGGTAAAATGAGAAATTTCATAGATAATTTTTAAAATTATTCAAGTTGTGTTTTGTATGAAATCCCATATAAGTTTTTGAATTTTTTCTCTTATCCCCCTTTTGCAGCGCCATTGCGGTAAACACCGGAACAGAAAAATCGCCCTATAGGGCGATTTTTCTGTTCCGGTGTTTACCGCAATGGCGCTGCAAAAAGGGGATAAGAGAATAAATTCAAAAAATTTTATATGGGATTCCATACAAAACACAACTTGAATAATTTTAAAAATTATCTATGAAATTTCTCATTTTACTACAATGAAATAATTTAAATTTGTTTATGAACTATTATTGACTATATATTAAGCATAATGTGTAAACTATTTTATTTTTTCTGTCCGTAAAACAAATACGGAAATGGGTTAAATTTTTCATACAACTTTGTATGGGAAATTTTAGCAATTTTTATGTTTCTTTTTTGAGAGACTTAAAAATAATATTTTATATATTACGCTTAATATATAGTCAATAATACTTAATAATCAAATTAAAATTGTTCAATTGTGGTAAAATGAGAAATTTCTTAGATAACTTTTAAAATTATTCAAGTTGTGTTTTGTATGTAATCCCATATAAAATTTTTGTGATTTTTTCTCTTATCCCCTTTTTGCAGCGCCATTGCGGTAAACACCGGAACAGAAAAATCGCCCTATAGTTGATGTCAATTGACGACATGCCCTATGTGCTCTAGCGGATTTTAAGTTAAACTTTAATAACTTTATAATAACATCAAATTGTAAACAAATGTCAAATACCATACACTTTTAAATGGCCAATACACCTGCAAGCATGCTTTAACAGCACAGTTGTCAAACGTGCTTGTGTACTGAAACACGTTTGATAGTGTATGGCAGTGATTGACGGCTTGTTCAATCTTCCAAAAATGTTTGACAAAATATCAAACATGTTCGATTTTTCTTTGCAAGCTTAAGTTTGATTGTGTGTGTATTGTTATGATTGTGAGCTTGTTACGTTTTTTTCTTTTGAATGTTTGATATTGTTTTTCAAAAATATAAAACAATTTCGGGACAAATCGGAAATATAAAAATTGTGAGTAAGTTTTTAAATTTTGAAAGATATGCTTGATTTATATCCACTCACTATTCAAGCATTTTTGCAGCTATATAAGCATGTTTGACAGCTGAGCTGTTCAAGCATGCTTGCAGGTGTATAGGCCCCTACTCCAAAAAATATTTAAGCTGTGTTAAATTTAAAAGTTTTAAAATTTGTGCAGCAATCGGTGTCTTTATTTATTCAAATGTAAGTTGCAACCCTATTATCTATTATAATTTGATCACAATTTTATTATTTTAAACTGACAGCAAAATGGAAAATAAACGTAAGACAGCGAATCGTTATTGTGGCGTACCACAGTGCAAAACCTACGATGTAGACGGCGTATCCATGCATCATATTCCCCGTAAAGTCATGCTAAATAAAATAGCATTAAGGGAATGGATACATGTTCAAAGGATGGGAAAAAAGATTCCCAAAAACTTTTAGATCTGTAGCAAGCATTTTAAGAAAGAACAGATTCTAAACCCATTACCACGGGCGAATATACGAAAAAGGGCATTACTTACCAGAAATGCTCTTCCCTCAGAAAATTTACCATAATCAAGCATAATGACTACCTAGGAAGCCAAAGACAAGAAAAGTTTGGTTAAATATAATTAACAAGTATGTACTACACTTTTGAAACTTAATGTATATTTGTAAATCTTGTATGTATTTATATTTTATTTTCTAGTTTATTAATTAATACGTCCAGTAAATCAGAAGATGGCTTTGAAAATACTTATCCTACTAACAGCAAGGAAGATGAAGTTGCGCCACCCATACAGCAAGTTTGCATAGGAAATCAATTCAACACTCACAAGCGCGATGTATATGTGCAAGTTAATGGTGAACCAGCAAAACTTAATAATCTACCGTTCCTTGTTGATACTGACGAAAAATTAAATTCCCTGACTGGAATTCCAACTCTAACTTTGTTAGAACGGTTACGTAAGTGTTGTTTATTAATAAGGCCAGAAGAGCCCTATAATATTTATTGGGTTGTCTCTAAAAATTCGGATAATATTGACGATGTGTCGCATAAAAATGAGTATGAACAACATATAGACCGCTATACTATTCAATATCTCCTCCAAATGTGCTAAAAATTATTTTGCCGATTGTGTGCAGCTCTTAGCAAAAGTTTTAAATTGTTGCATATATTGGCAGACTCGAGAAGAAAACCTAAAAAATTAGCCAAAATGTTTCGAACAGTTTCCTAATACAATAATAGTTTTAGATTGCTCTGAAATAAAAACAATAACATTTCGATGTTTAAGTTGCAGAACATGCACATATTGTCATTATAAAGGTTCACACACGGTCAAAGTTTTAGTTGGAATTTTCCATCAGGTCTTATCAATTATATTAGTACTGCTGTAGCTGGGTGAACATCTGATAAAGCCATTATTAATTTAACCAACCTGATAAAAAAATTAGAACCGGGGGATGGTTATGGTGGATAAAGGTTTTATGATCGGTGACGAACTTGCAGAAGCCGGTGTGGAAATGATTCGACCCAGTTTCATAAATATGAAGCAAACCAAAGAGTCTATTGAACGGGATCGTCTTATTGCGTCTGCTCATGAGTTCATGTGGAGAGACGAATAGCCAGGTTAAAAAATTTTAAAATGATGTCTGAAAAGATTTCCGCCTCTATTCTACCAAACTTGGATCATGGATGACATAATAATTGTAGTATCAGCTATAATTATCTTGCGATTGCACATCCATTATTCACAGTTCACCTAAAAAATATTGATTGTTACTTTAATTTTAATCGTTTGTACTTATATTTTTGAAAATTATTTATCCAAAACAAATGAAAAAGAATAAATATTAATATTTTACTTACTTTTCGTTTGAATTTTGATTTTCAATCGTATTTAAGTTTTTAAATTTTGCTAAGAGAGGGCGCTGTTATCACTTTACCAGTCGTCAATTGACGACTGGTAAAGTGATAACAGCGCACCCGCTTACAGGCTGATTCTGTCATACCCTCACAGATGTATTAATAGTCATAGCAAAGACTTTTCTCTTAGCTAAGACTAAAACCTCTTAAATGCGATTCTGTATGTAGTCACAACTGTGAGGTGTCAAAAAAACCCTCTTAACGTAAGACCATCAAACATGGTCATCTTAAGCATCATAACTAAAGTTTCATATTTTTTATTTGAATTCTTGTATGAAAAATTATATTAATAAAGGATAAAATATTAATTATGAATTATTTATGTAATTATCATAAAATTTAAAATAATTATCTATATTTTATTTTAGTTTGAATCAAAAATATAAAACAAAATATACATATATTGATATATATTGATTTTAAATAAAATGGCGATTGAAAATTTCATATTTGCAATAGACCTTTTTAGCGAAAAAAACTTGACATTTGTGATCAGCTGATTTGGATTTCGAAAACTTTAAAAAATTGTTATTTCTTGCAAATCAAGATTGTTTTGCGTTGTCTTTAAGTTGCTTTTTACTATATTTGGGTTATTATTATTTTTGCAGTAAATTTTAATACATAATTACTGATTTCTAATTATCATTTGACAGATTCCATGCAGCAATCCATGCAGCAATACAACGATTTGAAGTTTAAAGAAAAAACTCTATATCGAACTTTTACGTCTCATGTTATTTTATGAAAATTTTGCAAATTTTATATAAACTTTAAGGAAAAACAATAATTCTTTTCTCACAAATTTATTGCAAAATAATTAATATATGGTATAATTTTATATGGGGATATTACTTTTTCTTAGGCCCCAAGAATTTTTTTTTAATTAGAGAATCACTCACTGAAACGAATAAAACCAAAACGAGTTGTATCGGAGCCCCGGGGTCCAAGATACAGGCCTTTGAAAAAAGCAAAATCCATACAAAATTGCACTGGTTTTGACAAAATTTTTTTATTTTTTACTCATTTTTGCTTTATTTCCTATGTGCTTATAAGATAAACGATCAAAACTGTCCCTTTTACAAAATTTTCTTAATTTACGATAAAAATAATAAAAAAAAAATCCACTCGCGCCTTAGTTAAAGTAAGCTTGCCTCAAATGGTCATAACGTGGGCCCCTAAGGTTATAATTATTTTTTTTTAAGTTATTCATGTTGATTCTTTAAAATTATATATCAAAAATAACATTAAACCTCATTTGGATTGCAACATTCGGTAAAAAAAGTGTACTTTTATACGATATTTTTTTTCAAAGGCCTATATCTTGGTCCCCGGGACTGATTTTCAGAAAATTTTTTTGTAATATGCTTATAAAAGTGCCCTACAAATAAAATCCAAAAAATTAGCCGGGGCCTAAGATAAAGTAATCTTGCCCTAGAATATTTTAAAAAAATCTTAAAAAGTAGTCAAATTAAAATGTGCACGAAATGCGCATAGACTCGGCACCATGCACATAATGTTTGTCGGGTTTAGGGGATGGGAGTAGGAAGGGTAAAAAAACATTTTTTGATCGAAATTAGTGAAAGAGATTAGTTTGAAAAAGCACCTACTTTAAGAAATATTGTAATTTTTTTAGGAATTTGCTGTGCACAGTTTTTGAGTTATTGTCAAAAGGAAAAGATTGTGGAAAACAGGTAAACAATTTGAATAACTAAAGAAATTTAGTTTATGGCGATTGTAAATTACGGATTACCATGTTTATAAGAGTAGTGGTTGGTAAGGTGTAACAGTTTTGGGCAGCGATGTATATCAAACATAACTCTTTGTTAAAGTAAAAGTATTTTTTATCTCAATTTAGAAATTTATTACAAAACTGACACGAAACATCAATACGATGCCGGAAACTTATAACAGATCATACCCAGCTAACACAATAGGTGGATTTTAGCTTAAATATAGGTTGATATTATCTGTACAAAATTTTAGTGAACATTCTCATTTAACGTAAATTTATGTATAAAAAAGGTTAAATTTAACCTAAGTGTCGTACTTTTCCCATAAAAATATTGGGTAAATTTTCATGTAATTTTTATGTAATATGCTGGCTAATATGTGATTAAGTTTAACTATAATTTAACCAAATTTTAAGTTAAATAAGTGCAAATGTTATGTTATATTTTAGCTAATTATTAGTTAAATTTAACTTGTTTGTTACACATGCAAACCACAAAATGTATGCGCCGAAATGTATGCCCCTCATGATCACATAAGCTTTATAGTATACTACAAACTATTATTATATTTTCAATAATTAATGTTTTTTATCGAATACCGAAAAGAAAATTGAAAATTAAAGTATTCAGTTTATAAAAAAATAAATATTTAATTGTATTTTTAAGGGTTGTTCTCATTATTTTTCCTGTTTTTTTTTATGTTTAAAAAAGATCCAACCTTTCTTTATACATGAACATTTAATTCCATTCAAAAATACGCTCCAAAGCATGTATAAAAATGTTTATTTGAAGTCGGTTTAGAAATTGTCATAAAAAAAAACCTCTTTTGTCCTTAAATGCATTAGTTTGGGATATAGATAATATCGTATCCATAATTCCTAGCCATAAAATTATTTACCTGTTATTTAAGTTAAATTTTGTCAAGTGTTTCATGAAATAACTTAAATTTAACCTAAATTTTTTCACGTATTTTATTTAATACATTTACATGTCTTGCTATTAAGTGGAAAATTGATCATATAATTCTTATCTAGAATACAATTAATAGCTACAATACCTGACTTTGGCAGAGTAAATTCATGTATATTTCATGTAACGGCTGAGTACAAAACTAAGCAAGTGCAATCTATATATAAATGCGTAAGCAAAAATTTTGCGGTACAATTTTAAAACATTTGCTCCATCAAAAGTGTGGCAATATGTATATTGTAGGATAGGTCTTCAGGAGTAGATGTGCCGAAAAATACTTTTATTTTTAATTTTGACGACTTTTTTAGAAAAAATGGCAAAAATGTCATAGGCGTATTTGTTTGAGTTTTTTGTTTTTTTTTCACAGTTTGTGTTATTTGTTTCACAGTTCAAAATCTATCTATCTATCTATATATAAATACGTAAGCAAAATTGTTGCGCTACAATTTTAAAATATTTGCTCCATCAAAAGTGTGGCAATATGTATATTGTAGGATAGGTCTTGAGGAGTAGATGTGCCGAAAAATACCTTTTTTTGGAATTTTGACGATTATTTTAGAAAAAATGGCAAAAATGTCATAAGCGTATTTGTTTGAGTTTTTTGTTCGGTTATTTTGTTTTTTTTTTCAAGTTATTTGTTTCACAGTTCAAAATCTATCTATCTATCTATCTATATATAAATACGTAAGCAAAATTTTTGCGGTACAATTTTAAAATATTTGCTCCATCAAAAGTGTGGCAATATGTATATTATAGGATAGGTCTTGAGAAGTAGATATGCCGAAAAATACTTTTTTTTTGAATTTTGACGATTTTTTCAGAAAAAATGGCAAAAATGTCATAGGCGTATTTGTTTGAGTTTTTTGTTTGAATATTTTGTTTTTTTTTCAAGTTATTTGTTTCACAATTCAAAATCAATCTATTTCAATTAATAAAACTCTGAAATAATGTGTTGTAGCTATTTGGTTGGGAGTTTTATTTACAATTTCTATTTACAATGGCTGAATTTCGGCCACTAGGCGATTCCTAGTTATTGTAATTTTGCTGTACCAAAGTCAGATATTGTAGTTAATACATGTTTTTTTCATGAGAATTACATGTAGTTGAACCATCCATTTTTCTTTAACCTTATTATCGGGCTTTATTATCGGGCTGTCATTCTACCATAAAAAAGCTTAAAAATAATATTATAAGAAACAAAATTTTTTAAAAAATGAATGAAAAAGCCTTATTCTTAACCTTATTCTTGTTTACTGAGTTTTATTATTTTTTGCTATATATACGCATTTCGAAAGCTAAATTTAAAACTAAGATACATTCCATATTCCCATTATATACCGGTGTTTTAATAAAAACCCATTTTTAAAAATTAATAATCTAACTACAGAAAATTATAAAATATAAACCAAAATGAATGAATCTAATAAAACAATATCCTTCAGCCATAAATATAGTTTAGGTGATTTATTTATTATATGTTGTGCGGCGGTTTTTTAATTATTAGGTTAAATAAACTAGATTTTATGTTTCCTTCTTTATTGTTCATCAGGTTCAACAGTTCATTGTTAATCCAATGGTAGATTTTCAATGCCAGCCTTGTTCAACAATTTCAGTGGTTGTGACAACGCTGTTAATGAAATCTTGTTTTGCAAAGCCCATTGCCTCAGTTCGTTCAACAGATCTATTTTAGTTTGAGCGTTATGCTCATATTCCAGGTGTTCGCGCATCAATTCCTCAGCAATATCTGCTTCTGATAATAAAAGTTCAGCATTTTCTCCAACTTGGGATGTACAATCATGTGGCATATCATCGTCACACTCTACATTTTCATCACAAGTAACACTAACGGGGATGGTATTTTCGATCATAGCATTTTCTGCTGGCAAATTATTTTCAAAAATGGCATTCAGTTGTTGTGGCGGTGGCCGATCCATTTCTTCATCCGTTGACACATTTGATGCATCAAATCTTGCTTCGAATTCGGCCGCTCTCTTCCGCCGCATTATGTAGTATCGACCGTTTTTCAGAGGCATTTGTTACTATTTAAAACAACGTTAGTGAGAGAAATATATAATAAAGACTGTATCCGAGCGATTTGATCAATATACTGCACACTAATAATAAATGTCATCGGAAAATGAGATTTGCTATAAATCTTTATGGATACTTATAAAACACATATATACTTATTATATCTATTATACGAAAAAGACAGCCAAAATTTAGCTAACATTCGTTCACTAAACCAAATTTAATGCAATATTACATGTAAAACTCGACCTATTTAACTTAACTGCTGTCTGAGAATTTTTTTTAAGTTTCAATGTTCCGTAGTTATGTTAATTTTTGGCTATTTAACTTATTTCATGAAATAACTGTTGCAATGTCAGATAAATTACCGCTAGCTAAACAACAGGTAATAAGTTAAATACATGTATTAAGCCGCAATTAGACTATTGCTGAGCTCTGCAATATTTCTGCAATGGTAGTGTGTAAAATATTCATTGCAGAAAAGTTTGGCAATGAATATTTTACACACTACCATTGCATGAATATTATTATTATTATCATTTCTTTATTTCATTTCTTGTTTATAATTACAATAAATAATATAAATTTAGAACTGATATGAAATAAAGTACAGCTCCGTGAGGATATCAATATTGCACAAATATTGCAGAGTTCTGCAATAGTCTAGTTACGGCTTTAGATACACTTTTGTAACATAAATTTTCACTTAATACATGAAATACATGTACTATCTGTATTACATGATTTTTTTTATTTAAATTTGTATACTTAATATGTTAAATTTACCTATTAACTTATTTTTTTACACCAAAAACATATTACCTATAATTTTCGACTAAAAATACATGTACACTAATTAGCTGAAACAGTCATCTATTACCTTTTTCCACATGATTAACCAAACTTTTACTTAAATTTAACCAAATCCCAAAATGCTTCACCTAAATTTCGCTAAGTGCTCACTGGTTGGGTACATTAACATAATTTAGTGAAAAGATGATACACTCAGCAAACTACTCAAAAACCTCTCCATTTAGCGTTTCGAGAAAATATTACCAAATCACAAATTCATATTTCTTTCAAAATTCCAAAAATATTGTAAAAATTAAATAAAATCAAACTTTTTTCAAAATTCCAAAAATATTCAAAAAATTAGAATAAAATCAAATATTTAAACTTTTCTAAATTTCAATAATATTCCAAAAATTCTTAAAAATCAAACTTTTCCAAAATTCTAAAAATATTGCAAAAATTATTACAAAATCGAAAATACAAACTTTTTTCAAAAATTCCAAAAATATTTTAAATATTACAAATTCAAAAATTTCCATGTCTAATTAGTAATTTCATTTTCAATTATATTTACGTCATAAAAACAACTACATTTTCATTCCTAAAAATTGGCTAAAGAAATAAATGAACCCAATTTTTGACACACTTGACATTATTTTTTTGACAAACTTATAATGCCATAATTCTCAATAATAATAATAAAATTTCATGTCATACAAATTATTAATTTTATTTTTTTTTTCCCAAAAAATTGGGTAAAAAAGTAAATAAAAATCTTTCTTTTGACACACTTGACAACATTTTTTTGACAAACTTATAACGCCATAATTCTCAATAATAATAATAAAAATTCATTTCAAACAAATAATTAATTTTATTTTTTTCAGAAAGTGGGGTAGCAAAAAATAAAAATAAAAATCTTTCTTTTGACACACTTGACCACATTTTTTTGACAAACTTATAATGCAATCTAGTTTTTGATCTCACATACCAATCCTTACCATCAAGATTTCTCCAAATTCAATGTTCCTACTCGTAATCACTTAAAATGAACGTTTTTTAAGCCAAAAATATGAAAATTTGCTGTTTTTGACACACTTAATGATTTTTTTGACACACTTCCGGTACAGTTATCGAACACAGCGTCCTTTCGGACCTGTCATTTGAGTATACCTATTTTTAGAAATAAAAATTTTCAAATCCCTCCAGCGTTTTTCCCTGCAGCGTAATGACGGCCGGCCGTAGGTAATGACAGACATACATTTTTTTTTGCTTTTTTAGAATCAGTAGGTCCTAAAACGTCGAGAAATGCCAAAAAAGTGGGGGTAAGAATTTCACTTTTGGCTCATGAATGTAATACTTGGGTCTTTCAGACCGAAGTAATATATTATATTTGCATTTAAAAAAAACTTAAAACTATTTATCGTCATCATTGGTTTCATAAGTATTACAAAATATTCATTGGATGACTAATAAAAACTAGTTGTCCAGCTTTTTCCGTACCTATCAGTTTTGAAGTTTTATATGTATTAATCCAAATTTAGTGAAGACGCCCTCAGTTCCGGCTGACGTTGAGATTGTCCCCAAAATACAAATAACTTTATTTCGAAACTTAATACAAATAAATTGACATTTAAAGAATAGGCAGTGGCCCGACATTCAGATCTATCTACAAAAAACCTTCGTGAAAAAAGATGCACGAAAAAGAGTTAATTTGGTACATAATTTAAAAAAGTAGAAAATTTTAGTATAAGGAACAAATTTTCTTCGATGAAAGTGATGCCATTTATATTCTTCGTTTTCTAAAACAATGAAATTTTCATTCACAAATACATTCTGACATAGCAACACAGGGATCTAATGTAACGGTGTCAAAGATGCTAAATATGCGCGTTGAATTTGGGTTTTTCATCACAATTGATGGTCAAAAATAAAATCTAAATCATTTCGTAACTGTTTTCAAATTTTATCTTATTTGCTAAGACTGCGTTCATTTGGTTTTAAAATTTGAAAGAGTTCCTCAATCTATTTTATCAAGTCTATGTTAGGTATCTAGTAAAAAATGTTAATATATCAATGATATGAAATACGTTACTTAATTTTACAAATCTTGTACCGAATCTTTAATTTGCTTTTCAAAATTAGGATGTTCCTTTTGATTCACAGCAATGGCACATATTGACTACTTTTTTATTTAGCATTAGCAATTAAACGAATTGCACTTGCTTCTCCATCGAACGTCTGTCAAAAGTTGAATAACAGAGCCTGTATTACTTTAGTGCCAACATTTTGACTCGTATCGACCTACGAGTTAACGTGAGATATCACATACCACTCGTCTCGATAAAAAAATGTATTTTCTCAAAGGCTTCACATATGCATCGTACCCCTGTAAAACAAACGAAAACAACTTTATTTATTTTTTAGCCCGTCATCTTATGTAAATAGGTTAGTTTTATGAGCACCTCAAAGTTTAGGTCCATAGGATTAATGGCTTACGAGATTATCGATATAATGCGAAAAACATGTTGTACTCTCACCAATCGTTATAAAAAACGGATCCGTTATAAAAACGAAACCCAAAAAATATATAATTGCTTTTAAAATGTTTTATAATTTTATTGACGATTATAGTGCAACTGTATTAAAAACGATAAAACACGACAGTAAACAATAGTTCTATTAGATAGCAAATAAGAAAATATGAAGGGGCTAAAATCTCAGAGCTCTGAGATATCAAGACTTCGGTCTGGGTTAAGGATTTTGATATAGTTTTCGGCAAAAAACTTTTATGAGGACATGGTTTTTAGTTTTGGGCAGCGATGTATATCAAACATAACTTTTTGTTGAAGTACATGTATTTTTTATCTCTGTTTAGATATGTATTACAAAACTAACTCGAGACATCAATACGTTGTCGGGAAATTATAACAGATCATAAATTAACCTAATTTAGTGAAAAGATTATACAAACTACTCAAAACCTCTCCATTTAGCTTTTCGAGAAAATATTTCAAAATCACATATTCATATTTCTTTCAAAATTCCAAAAATATTGTAAAAATTAAATAAAATCAAAAATTTAAACGTTTTTCAAACAAAATTCTAAAAATATTTCAAAAATTATTACAAAATCATAGATTGAAACTTTTTTCAAAAGCTCTAAAAATATTGCATGAATTATAACAAAATCAAAAATTGTAACTTTTTCCAAAATTATAAAAATTATAATAAAATCAAAAATTTAAAATTTTTAAAAATTCTAAAGATATTCCAAAAATTCTTACAAAATCAAAAATTGAATCTTTTCCAAAATTCCAAAATTATTTCAAAAACTATAACAAATTCAAAAATTTCCATGTTCAATTATATTTACGTAAACAAACAGCTAAATTTTTTTAAGAAAGATTTTTTTTTTGACACACTTGACAATGTTTTTTTGACAAACTTATAATGCAATAAAATTCTCAATAATACTAATTTCATGTTCATTATACATTTCATTTCATACAAATAACTATGTGTTGTGTAGTAGGAATTACAATATTTGTCACAATAACACATAAAAACCTTTTAAGACCAAGGTCCCACAACAACATACGTTCAAAGGTGTTGATGGACGTAAATCTTTCTTTGTTTGTTTTTTCATATTTTTGGTTAAAGAATGGATAACTAAACGAAAAATATGATAGAATAGAGAAAATAAAAGTAAATAAATTAAAAAGTAAATAGCAAATTTTTACAAAAATTTGCTGAAACAAAACAAAAATGTAGTTGCCAATAATCTAGCCGGTTGGATATTCCTTGATCCTGTGACGCTCTGTCTTTCTTGAAGATTAAAGCCCACACATAGTTATATGAAGGCTCGTTTCATCAAGAAAGCAACAGCGTCTCATCATCAATGATTACTTCACAGCTAAGATTGAGGGTGCTACCGTTGACTGAATACAGTTCATCTGCCACCACCACTAAGATGTCACCTTGGCTAGTGATATCTCACTGCTATTGCCAGTGGTATGTGATATCTCACGTTAACTCGTATGTCAATAGCAGGGACTGGAGTACGCGGGGTTGTCACACCCGTAGATCAAAAATAAAAAAAATTTCAAAACAATAAAAACTGATCCCTCCATGCGGGAAAAAAAATAAATAAAAATCTTTCTTTTGACACACGTGATAACATTTTTTGACAAACGTAATGCCATAATTATCAATAGTAATAATAAAATTTCATGTCATACAAATAATTAATTTTATTTTTTTTCCAAAAAATTGGGTAAAGAAATAAATAAAAATCTTTCTTTTGACACACTTGAAAACATTTTTTGACAAACTTATAATGCAATTATCTAGATTTTGGTCTCACATACCAATCCCGACCATCGAGAATTCTCCAAATTCAATGTTCCTACTCGTAATCACTTAAAATGAACGTTTTTTAAGCAAAAAATATGCAAATTTCCTTGTTTTGTGACACTTAATGATTTTTTTGACACACTTCCGGTAAAGCTATCGAACACATCGTCCTTTCGGCTCTTCCCATTGAGTGAACCTATTTTTGGAAAAATTTTTTTTGAAATCCGTCCAGCGGTTTTCTAGATTTCGTAGGTTGTGACGGCCGGCAGATAGACATACAGTTTTTTGTTGCTTTTTTAGAATCAGTAGGTCCTAAAACGTCGACAAATGCCAAAAAAGTGGGGGTAAGAATTTCACTTTTGGCTCATGTGTGCAATACTTAGGTCTTTCAGACCGAAGTAACATTTGAATATTTAAAAAAACACAATTCTTGTTTAAAACAAAACAACACTGCTGCCAACCAAAATATGATCACCATTCTAGCTAACAGAACGTTGTAAACACGTTTTTTGTATATTTTGAACTTGTTATTACAACCAAATTGCTGTAAATTTTAGCTGACACAAAGTTGTGACAGATTCAAATTGATACTAGGGAATGTAAACTCGCCCTACTTAGCATAGAGCTTTTTAGTATAATTTTGTCTTATGGCAAGTATTACCCTCGTTTGAATGATAACGTGAAACAATCGACTATGAATTGGAAAAAATTTATTTCAGGTTGGCCGGAAAAAGAATTTTTGCTGAAATATGGTGACATACCCATATATCGGTTGATAACTTCGCTACTATTACGGAATACATTAATCCTTTTAAAGGAAGATATGTAAGCAAGGAACCAACAGTTGTAAGATATTTATGTGTAAACAAGTGCAAACAAAAAGCTCGTATTTTAATATAGTCAGAAATATATTGTTTGCACCATCAATTCCAATGGATTAAATTGTGATGAACTCAAATTTGCTGAAAGGACATCAAATATTGACTGTTAAAACTATCCCAATTTTGTATTACTAAATATTCAGGCTTCTGATATGTTACCCCGATCGGCCAAGGTTTTTTAAAGTACATATGTCTAAGCAAAACAAAATGAATGAACTCAAATGAATGAACTTTTATAACTATAATAATCGGGATATCGAGACTTCGGTCTGGGTTAAGGATTTTGATGTAGTTTTCGGCAAAAAACTTTTATGGGGACATGGTTTTCAGTTTTGGGCAGCGATGTATATCAAACATAACTCTTTGTTAAAGTTCAAGTATTTTTTATCTGTGTTTAGAAATTTACTTCAAAACTAACACGAAACATCAATACGTTGCCGGAAAATTATAACAGATCATAAATTAACATAATTTAGTGAAAAGATGATACACTCAGCAAACTATTCAAAAACCTCTCCATTTAGCGTTTCGAGAAAATATTACAAAATCACAAATTCTTATTTCTTTCAAAATTCCAAAAATATTGTAAAAATTAAATAAAATCAAAATTTTTTCAAAATTCTAAAAATATTCCAAAAATTATTGAAAATCAAAGATTAAGATTTTTTTCAAAAATTCTAAAAATATTGCAAAAATTACAACAAAATCAAAAATTAAAACTGTTTCCAAAATTCCAAAAATTAGAATAAAATCAAATATTTAAACTTTTTTCTAAATTCCAATAATATTCCAAAAATTCTTAAAAATTCAAACTTTCAAAAATTCTAAAAATATTGTAACGTTTCTTAGCCGAGTTACAATTATTTAGTTCGATCACTAAATCAGGAAATTTAAAACACAATGGATTTTCTAAACGTTATAATCTTATTTGTTCAAGATTTTACAGCAAAAATATTTCTCCTATTACTATTCCCCTTTTAGTTCTTCTTGTACTAACAATATTTCACCACTTATAATTCTTTTATACTTGTTCACAATATCACTTTTAACTTTCTACTTATAACACTGTTAATTTTAATTCGCCTATATCACTGCTAAATTTTTATACTACTTGTATCGCTAGCAATTTTATACTATCTCTATCCTCGAAGAACACCTCTTATATATACTACATGAAATAGCCTCGATGGTACTGTAATATTCTAGATGAACACACCCTTTTTTTCCTTCCTTTATTTCAACAATAAGACGATCTTCAAATATTGACACCTAGGTGTGAAATCTACTCTTTTTTTAATTTGTTGATTTATACCTATTCTCTAATAGATTTACTTTACTTTATGCTTACTTTGGTTACGTTGATTTGGTTTTATTGATTTGTATATTTTTTTTTTGTAACGAGAATTTTCTTGAAGATGATTCTCTAACGAGAATTTTCTTGAAGATGTTCTATTGTTGTTGTGTTCTATCGTCTTTCATAATCGTCACAATATTGCAAAAATTATAACAAAATCAAAAAATGAAACTTTTTTTAAAACTCCAAAAATAACAATAAAATCCAAAATTTAAAATTTTTCAAAATTCTAAAGATATTTCAAAAATTCTTACAAAATCAAAAATTGAAACTATTTTCAAATTCTAAAAATATATATAAAATTCAAAAATTCTATTTTTTTCCAAATTCTAAAAATTTTGCAAAAATTATAACAAAATCAAAAATTAAAACTTTTTCCAAAATTCTAAAAAATTGCAAAAATTATTTCAAAATCAAATATACAAACTTTTTTCAATATTCCAAAAATATTTCAAAAACTATAACAAATTCAAAAATTTCCATTCCATTTACGTCATAAAAACAACTAATTTTTTTTTCCAAAAAATTGGGTAAAAAATAAATGAAATCATTTTTTGACACACTTGACATTATTTTTTGACAAACTTATAATACCATAGTTCTCTATAATAATAATAAAATTTCATGTCATACAAATTATTAATTTTTTTTGTTCCAAAAAATTGGGTAAAAAAATAAATAAAAATCTTTCTTTTGACACACTTGACAACATTTTTTTGACAAACTTATAATGCAATAATCTAGTTTTTGATCTCACATACCAATCCCGACCATCCAGATTTCTCCACATTCTTTGTTCCTACTCATTATCACTTAAAATGAACATTTTTTAAGCCAAAAATATGCAAATTTCCTTGTTTTGACCCACTTGACGATTTTTTTGACACTTTTTCGGTACAGTTATCGAACACATCTTCCTTTCAGCTTTTACCATTGAGTGTACCTGTTTTAAGAATTCAAAATTTTTAAATCCCTTCGGATCCCGTCTGTCTGCCGGCAGACAGACATACATTTTTTTGTTGCTTTTTTAGAATCAGTAGGTCCTAAAACGTCGAGAAATGCCAAAAAAGTGGGGGTAAGAATTTCACTTTTAGCTCATGAATGTAATAATTGGGGCTTTCAGACCGAAGTAATTGAAGAGACCTACTTGGAGACTACATTCTATGGGATATAAAACTAATCGATTAAATTAAGTTTTTAAATGAAACTCAACCAGAACATTGATTGTATTTTATAAATAAAACAGGTGAGCGGGACGGGACACAGGTTGACAACTTTCACATATAATATGGAGCATAAAAGAAAAATATTGTAAATATATACGAATTAAAAAATTATAAATTATTTTTAATTGAGAGTAGGAACGGCCTTAAATTTATGATATACATATTTTATAAAGGGGGATAATATTTGTGTGAAAATGTGACTAAAGGAGAGATGGGTAAAATATTCAGAAATTACGTGATGTCATATTATTATGAACAGCCCTATGTAGTGGTGTAATGCAAACGATCAATATAAAAATATTAATTTATTTACATACAAATAACTAGGATAGTTTGATATAGATCACATAACAATATAGTTTACTATTAATTGATAAGCGTAAAATACTAATGGTGTCCATGTTCATATCCGCCATGACCATGACTTTCACCACCATCTCCACCGCCATGCCCTCCAAAATCGTATGAATGATGCCCTAATGTTTTATCTTCATGATCTTGATGATTCTCGAGGGTCAATCCATGTCCAGAATGATGTTCTGTTTCAGGGTGAAGAATCTAATTGTGATCGGTAAAATGAAAAAAAATTGAAGTAATCATAAAATTTTATTTTAACATACCTTCAATTTATGCTTGATTCCAGCTACTTCAACAGGATGTTTTAAAAATTCTTGATCCTCTTTTTTAACATAAGTTGGTACCGCATGGAAATGATGAATTTTAAAACTTTGATGTGATGTTGCATGCTTATGTTCTATTTCCGAATGATGATCCGTTTCAATTGGAGATTCGTGGCTTTCATAATGTTGGTCAATAATACCACTATAGCATGTCGTTATAATAGATGCAAAAATCTGTAATTTTGAGTAATTCAAATAAAAGCGTAACAAAGAGGAAATTATTAGCTCTAAAAACACGCTAACTTTAATCTAAAAGTTTGAGCAGTTAACAAAAAATTTAACCTCAAATCTGTGATAGTTTCTGTGACTGAATTTTTAAAATTAAAATTCATAACTTTCTTTTGTTTGAAAAGTTGCTCAACGACTTTGACAACATACAACGTCTGTCAATACTTCATATCTGCTTAAAACCATAATACCATAATGTTTAAAACCATTTCACTTACCACAAATTTAAACATAATTTTCCAATTAATAGAAAACCAGAATTAAAGAATACAAAATTGAAAAATTTTAAAATAAAAAGAAAAAGAAATTACAACAATTAATTAAACAAATTATTAACGTAAAAGAAAGTAAGAAGTTGAATGATCGAAAATAATGAACTTCTTTGGTTTTATAGTAAAAATCATATTGCAGCCCCTTCTTCTTACGATTTAAAACTAATTTTGTTTCCCATTTCTAATGCATTTTTTTTTGTCTATTTCTATTTCATAACTGAATTTGATATATTTTCGATGATTTTCTTTGGTATGACGTATTCATAGTTTCCAATGTTTTATACCAATACAACGTTTCTTGAAAACTTGTATGTTTAAGTAAATCGTGAGGAAGTTAGTACTATAAAGTATATCAATCATTTGTTTCTGATAAGCAAATTATACATGCTTTTTACAGTCAATCTTTTATAACGAACAAATGAAAAACGAGAAATTAAGTGAACACAATTTAACTCTGGTGCCATAATGACCTTTCTCAGAGGCGCACACAGAAAAAGTTTCAGGGGGGGGGGGTCCAACGAATTTTTTTTAAAATAAAAAGTGCTGTGTAGGCATTACAACAACACACATAGATACATTTTAAGACCTAGGTCCAACAACAACATATGTGTTGAGGTGTTGATGAACGCTTTTTAAACCTTTGTAGATTGTACGCCCCCAGGACTGTTGATTCGGACTAAGCATTTCATTTGTACGATGTAGATCTGTGTGTTTCGATCCAACAACCGATCGAATGTTTCAAAAAACGTATTGGCTGTCAGATTTGTCTTCTAAAAATTTTTATATGTGTGCATCAGTGATGCTAGACTTTAAAAAATAAATTTCCCGTTGCCGTATCAAAACTTCCCGATTTTTACCGTTTCTTTAAGGAAATGCTTCCCATCAAGGTTTCAATTAAAAAAATATACATACATATAAATCCAATTGTTTATATGGAGAAACTTCAAAAACCACCACTATAACAATATTTGTTTCGATTCTTCAGACACCTTGTGGAATAAGATAGTATTTCTATGAAATAGAGCATTAAATCTATCAAAATTGCGAAAGACGTTTTTAAAAGAAGTATGTATGCCTTGATTTCGAGATTTGCAAAAAATTTTAAAATTACAATACCTCTTTTTCGATACGTATAATTGAAATAATGATACAAAACATCCCAATTTTTTAATATGTTCAAAATGCATTGATGCATAGAGAGGAGCCATCTTGTAGTTGCAGGTAATTTTATTTTTCGTGTCGTAGTGTGAAAATATTCCTGAAACTCAGAAATATGTTATTGCTTTTGGGATTTTCGAAACGTTTGTTTCTATTTCCCTAAGAACTATCAGAACATCAACATCTGAAGGCTGAAATTTCATCGATATTACTATATACTATGAAGGCGATGAATGGCAGATTCATTTAAACAAAATTATTGAGTAATCAACATCTTTCTGGAAGCATAGTAACAAATAGTTGTTGCGATAATTTTGAATAAGTTTGAAATTCAAAACGCTTCTACAATTTATTGTGAAAAAGCCTGCACTTGCCAAGTTTTTGCCCGCTTTCCTGTTTTAAATGAAATATCCCATAAACGGGATAAAAAATAAAAATATATATATAAAATATATAATAAATATATATCGGGATAAAAATCACCCGATCTGGCATTACTTCTGTGTATTAATATAATGCTCATATATTTTAGATAGAACTGAGAGCAAGGGTATTGCGATCTATAATTTGAAATATCACATTTTGTTTCGTTTTGAAGATGGGCTGGACATTGGCTAACTTCCAGCACGAAAGTGAAATATCAGATCTATAGGATTTGTAGAAAATTTTGGTAAGAGAAGGTGCAAGTTCTTTTGAAAATGTTGTTAGAATAATCGGAGGAATGATGTTCCGACCGAAGACTTTGCTGGTAGTTAACCCCCTTAAGATTTTTTTAACAATTTTGGGTTTGAAATAAAGATCTTTCATATTAACTCCTGAAGCCTGGGTTTTTGATTTTTCTTTAGGAGTTTCTAAAACAGTCAAGATCACAGCAAAGCGTTCCGCGAACAATGTGGTTTTTCTCGCTGGGTCAGTGACGATTAAATCACCGTCAATAATAGGAAAAGAAGAGTTGGTACCAGACTTTGAAGAATTAATGGCACTGTAAAATTTTTTGTCAGAAATGGACTTGGTAGAAAGTTTTGCCGCTCGTGCTCTGTCAATTTCTGTTTTTTTCGTTTTCGTTTATCTGGTTTAATATACTATTGGGCTGTATAGATATTAGAACTTAAATCGTTAAGGTAATTTTGTTATGGAACCGAATATTAAATGATCTTTGTGTGTTTCTACAGGCCAATTTGACCGGAAAACAAATATTTTTGTTGGGGTCTCATTATTGAGAAGGAAACAAATTTATTGATACTAAAACATTTTAGTCAAATAAAATTTATACCATATTATTATTATATTATTATTTTATTTTTATTTTTATTTTCACTCGGATATAACGGCCAAACAACCTACCAGAGCTCCTCACATTCCTGGTCAAGTTAGTAAATTGCTTTATTTGTTTTTGATAAATGATCTTTCGTTGGTACAATTTCAAGTATCAGAACCTTTAGGTGGTTCAGACCAAAATTTAATTTCCACTCATTTAAATTTACAAGTTCATATAAACAGTTTCAATCTAATCCTAGTCTTATTTGGGTGGCAGATTGGCAAGGGCTTAGAGATATATGTTTAATTCAAACATTTCTGCTTCTAATTTTCCAGAAATAATACACGTGGGTATGCGCAGGTTTATTTCGATAGATGGTTCTGAAGGCTGATCTTTTATAGGTTTCGGGTAAATGTGAAGAAGCAATAAAATTTAAAATAAATGCTCTTTAAAAAATGGCCAGTATACAGCCAATTCCAAAAAAGCTGCTAACACGAATTCAACAAATTACAAACCCATATCAATCTTGTCGGTTGTTGCTAAAATATTTGAGAAGTTCATTAATTTTAATATTATGAGCTTCTTAAGTCGTCAAAAATACTTAATGAAAGACAATGCGGTTTCCGTAAAGGAAGAGCGACTGGAAATTGACTTTCTTTGTCACACATATCTGTAAAAGTCAGTTGAAAACCTTGGTGAGACTGTTGAGACGGTTGAAAACCATGCTGCTCAGCAATTCAAATCTTACTAATGAGCTTGATTCGATGTATGTTGCTGATTTGAAAGTACACAAATACACTATCGATGAACGCGTGTGTCTGCCTAGATCAAATCAATTTTACCTGAACAGAGTATCAACAGCAGCTCATCTTTTTAAGGTTCGAGTGAGAAGATGTAGCTTTTCAAAGAGATTTTTTTTAACAGAATCTAGCATCTCTGGAATGCCTTACTGACGTGGGTCTTCCTTGATAATTGTAATCCACAAAACTTTCAAAATAGTGTTCAAAAAATCCTCAAAGAGAATTGATCAATAGTGAGTAACCTTAGATCCCATAGTTAGCATCGTATCTTACGGAATTCAGAGATATTAATCTATAATTTCTTATGGTTAACACTAAATAATGTCTAACTTTAAAAAACAATACTGAAAAATTATCGGTTAGGGGAGGGTCCGGACCCGAAACCCCCCCCCCCTTGTGTGCGCGCCTGACCTTCTTGATTCTTTTATTTATAATTATGCCAAACTGTTGATTTTTGATTTATTGAAAATTCATTACACCAAGTCTTCAGATAGCTTATAGTACGCTCATCGATTTTTTGCTAAAACCAAATTTTTATGTATATTTATAATTAGGAGAATATATATCTACCAGGTTGCCTATCAAAATTTGGCCGCCAGTATTTTTTATTAAATTATTTTTAATTGATTTTTGGGAAAAAAATTTCATTCACTTGTTTTTTAAATAAAATGTCGTCTACATCACGGCAATTTATATAAAGATTCTAAAAATTCACGGTTGCCGTTGCGCACCTGGCCGCACCTCTTCTCAGCCAGGTGTAAACAGGTATGATTTCGATACATTTATACGTTCATAACGTACATTGATTAATTCTATATCAAATTAAAGCTAATTTGTTTCTATTTATTTTCATATATGGTTGCCTAATTAAATCCGGCCGCAAATAAGGGTTGCTGGCTGTTAAAGATGATAAATATTTAAGGTAGAGTAAAAGAGAGTTAAATCAAAATTAATTTTTTGGGAACATTCCTAGTTTATCCCCCCAAATAAATTTACGTTTTTTTCAGATAAATAGAAAGATTGATTGATAATAGAAATTGAAAGTTTGATCTTTTATAACTCTTGACCCCCTCATTTCCGCAAATTTTTTTTTTCATAATTAGGATGCAGAGGACCCAATCTTTCTATTTATCTGATTGATTTATTTGGGGGGATAAACTAGGATTCTACCAATTTATGTTGTAATTTTTAAGTTTGTCATTTTGAAAAGGAAGACAATTTTTTTGGAGTATTTATTAAGTCGTCTCTATTACTCCCCGGTGGTTGATAACACTAACATTCGACGCATGCGCAATGGCTTAAGAGCGTCGCACAGCTGGCAATTGCTATCCTCGTCTGACAAATGATGTTACGCGCTAGCTCTCTTTCACTCTACCTTAAATATTTATCATCTGTAACAGCCAGCAACCCTTATTTGCGGCCGGATTTAATTAGGCAACCATATATGATAATAAATAGAAACAAATAAGCTTTAATTTGATATAGAATTAATCAATGTACGTTATGAACGTATAAATGTATCGAAATCATACCTGTTTATACCTGGCTGCGAAGAGGTACGGCCAAGTGCGCAACGGCAACCGTGAATTTTTAGAATCTTTATATAAATTGCCGTGATGTAGACGATATTTTATTTAAAAAACAAGTGAACGAAATTTTTTCCCAAAAATCCATTAAAAATAATTTAATTAAAAATACTGGAGGCCAAATTTTGATAGGCAACCTGGTAGATATATATTCTCCTAGTTATAAATATACGTAAAAATTTGGTTTTAGCAAAAAATCGATGAGCGCACTAATCCTGCAGCCGGATCTTAGACTATTACTGACAGATGGCTTATATCGATCATTCGTACAGTAAGCTTTTCATTTCGTAAAGCTTTAGGCATCACACAATGATATATTTTCATTGTATTAATGTAGTAATTTAATTTAACTCATTAAAGTCATCTCTTTCACTTTAATGTCACATCAACAACTGTAAAAGTTGTATTAAAATTTATTAGTTAATTATGTAGCATACGACGAGTGTTTATGTAACATAACAAAGTTGATTTTTATCTAATGAATGCCCTTTTAATTGATTTAGATCGTGTACTTAAGAAAATTAAAAGTTTTATAACTCATACCGGACCGGTGTACATATATGTAAGTAAACAAATTTTAAATTGAATTTCAATTTACGAAATCTGTTTATTTGATATTTTTTTAATTAAATTTAAATTGGTGGTGTTACATGATATGTTGTTCACTATAAGGCTTAGTTTATGCAAAGAGAATCAATTCAACTAACCTTTTCATAGAAAATGTATGATTTTTACCCATCCCAAGTCTGTAGAAAGAGACTCATTGTGTGAGTTCTTAAGTGTTTCCTCCGTCACATATTTCGGTATGAATTTCATCAAACAATTTATTTTCGCTTATTCCGTGATTCGGAATATTTTTATGTATAAGTTTAAAGTTCATTCATCAAACAGGATTGTTCATTTTTGTAAATATGTATTCTAAACATGTCAAATAAAATGATATATTTATTTAGATATATTTGTCAAAAACACGTTTTTCCGATATGTCCAAGTTTTGTTTTATCGTTTCTTATTTTCTTGAAGATTTTCATTCAAATTATTTAAAGTTTGACCTAATTTTTGGACTGTACCGAGTGTGGACAAAAAATCAGAATTTTTAGATCGTCTCCGCACATAACGTAAAAAAATCCATAATCCATATTATATTATCATCCTTATGTATGGATTTAAGCCCATATTATTGATTTTTTTTCCATACAAAATAAAATGTTTGTAATATTATACCTGGAGTGCGTTCGAATACTTAATGAAGTCTTATTTTAATTAAATAGTTAATGAACCAATCAACATTTAGTATTCGAACGCATTCCATTTAATATCTGTATTATCAAATTTGCTATCAAGGTAATATTATTCTCAAACCCAGCTCAGAACTGAGTATCGGTGCTGGTTTTGGTGTACCACTAATGTTAAAATATTGGTTCAAAAAATCCGGTGTAACAACGATCATATACAATCAACTGGTTCGAGACAGTCTTACTGAAATTAGAAATAATAATGCATTTGCTCTTCAGAGGGTTGTCATGTTCCTGCCTTAGTTTGCCAAAAACACATAAGACTCAGAGGTGAATGTTAATGATGAGTGTTAATGCTAGGGATAGGAGAGCGTTTAGAAGTCAGAAAGAAATCACAGAAAGAAATCACAATTAGATCATACGGCCTCGTGCTTTTATCAATACCACTTGCTTGAGGAATTTTCCAAAAAATTATGAGAATTTATCATCGAACAATGGGAATTCGTTTAGAAATTTTTTTGTCATTTTTGATGTTTTTAAGTTTTATGCATTATACGTGAATTGTTTTTATTTAGTCTGGCCTACTATAAATCCATCGAGGCGTCAAATAAAATTAATATTATCGAACATTGAAAATAAACAACCAATAAGAAAAACATTATAAATGGTAGATATAATATCATCACCATAAAAATTATTTTGCAGGAAAAAAAATTGGATTAGTCAAGAATAGCTATTTATGTATTAAGGGCATAAAGTATGTCTTTTCCGCTTGAGAGTGAAATTTGTTGCTTGAGGCGTTAGCCGAGAGAAACAATCATTCGAAAGCAAAAAAAATATTTTATGCCTGAATTGCATACAAGATTTTTTGTACGAGTAAGATTCTGTATTATTTGCATAAATAGAAATACAGATATTTACTCAAAATAGTAAAATATTTTTTATTCGCCTACATATTAAAGTGTTACTTTATTACTGTGATTTGCGGCTTTAAAGTATCACTTTTCATATATTTATTTTGTTGTCATAGCTACGTCCAAAAAAGTAAAAAGCATTTGTATTTGTTTAAATTCTATGATAAATAAAAATTTTTATCAAAGCAACCCTTAAATTCAAAATTTCATTATCCAATTAAAATAGTTGTTATCATTTGTTGTCATAGCTACACAATAATTTGGAAAAAATAATAAATATTTTGTCAAAGGTTACTAGTTCCACATATTTTTATTTTAAAATTTATGAAAATTTATAATTTTAATTTAGAATAAACCAATTTTCTTAAAATATTTTGCTTGCGGCGAATAAAAAATAGTATATGATGCACCGACGTAAGCTATTTTGGACTTAATCTGAGTGCAAATCTCGGCTAGCGCCTCGATTTGCAAACTCCACATCCGTCCAAAATCTTTAGCTTTACGTCCTAGCATCATAATGTACTATTTTCGAAAATTATTTTATCAAAGTAGTTTTTCGAAATAATAGTAATATAATAACTTTGGACATTGTTATTTCAATAGGAAAAATATGGAGGGGCTGAAATCTCACAGCTCTGAGATATCAAGACTTCGGTCTGGGTTAAAGGTTTTGATATAGTTTTCGGTAAAAAACTTTTATGAGGACATGGTTTTTAGTTTTGGGCAGCGATGTATATCAAACATAACTCTTTGTTAAAGTACAAGCATTTTTTTAACTCAGTTTAAAAATTTACTACACAACTAACACGGAACATCAATACGTTGCCAGAAAATTATAATCAAAATTCCAAAAATATTGTAAAAATTAAATAAAGTCAAACTTTTTCAAAATTCCAAAAATATTCCAAAAATTAGAATAAAATCAAATATTTAAAGTTTTTCTAAATTCCAACATTTCAAAAATTCTTAAAAATTCAAACTTTTTCCAAAATTCTAAAAATATTGCAAAAATTATTACAAAATCAAAAATTGAAAATTTTTTCAAAACTCCAAAAATTATAATAATATCAAAAATTTTAAATTTTTCAAAATTCTAAAAATATTTCAAAAATTCTTACAAAATCAAATATTAAAACTTTTACCGATATTCTAAAAATATTGCAAAAAATATTACAAAATCAAAAATACAAACTTTTTCAAAATTCCAAAAATATTTCAAAACTATAACAAATTCTAAAACTTCCATGTCTAATTTCATTTTAGATTACATTTACGTCATAAAAACAGCTACATTTTTTTTCCAAAAAATTGGCTAAAAAATAAATGAAATCATTTTTTGACACACTTGACATTATTTTTTGACAAACTTATAATGCCATAATTCTCTATAATAATAATAAAATATCATGTCATACAAACTATTAATTTTATTGTTTTCTAAAAAAATGGGTAAAAAATAAATAAAAACCTTTCTTTTGACACACTTGACAACATTTTTTGACAAACTTATAATCCATAATTCTCAATAATAATAATAAAATTTCATTTCAAAGAAACAATTTTATTTTTTTCCAAAAAAAGGGTAAAAAACTAAATAAAAATCTTTTGACACACTTGACAACATTTTTTTGACAACCTCATAATGCCATAATTCTCAATAATAATAATAAAACTTCATTTCAAACAAACAATTACATTTATTTTTTTTTCCAAAAAATTAGGTAAAAAAATAAATAAAAATCTTTCCTTTGACACACTTGACAACATTTTTTTGACAAACTTATAATCCATAATTCTCAATAATAATAATAAAATTTCATTTCAAAAAAACAATTTTATTTTTTTCCAAAAAAAAGGGTAAAAAACTAAATAAAAATCTTTTGACACACTTGACAACATTTTTTTGACAACCTCATAATGCCATAATTTTCAATAATAATAATAAAACTTCATTTCAAACAAACAATTAATTTTATTTTTTTTTTCCAAAAAATTAGGTAAAAAAATAAATAAAAATCTTTCTTTTGACACACTTGACAACATTTTTTTGACAAACTTATAATGCAATAATCTAGTTTTTGATCTCACATACCAATCCCGACCATCAAGATTTCTCCAAATTTAATGTTCCTACTCGTAATCACTTAAAATGAACGTTTTTTAAGCCAAAAATATGAAAATTTGTTATTTTTGACACACATAATGATTTTTTGACACACTTCCGGTACAGTTATCGAACACAGCGTCCTTTCGGACCTGTCCATTGTGAATACCTATTTTTAGGAAAAAAAATTTTTGAAATCCCTCCAGCGGTTTTCCCTGCAGCGTAGGTAATGACGGCCGGCCGGCCGGCCGGACTGCCGGCCAGACGGCCGGCCGGCAGACAGACATACATTTTTTTTTTTTTTGCTTTTTTAGAATCAGGAGGTCCTAAAACGTCGAGAAATGTCAAAAAAAGTGGGGGTAAGAATTTCACTTTGAGCTCATGAATGTAATACTTAGGTCTTTCAGACCGAAGTAACTTTCAGACCGAAGTAACTTTCAGACCGAAGTAAAAGGCCTGCTTTATGTACAATTTTTGAATCGCAAAATTGAATTTTACGATTTACTCGTCCAAAAATATTATTTTAAAATTTTTATTAATTTATGCTTCTAATAATTCATATTTATGTAAAAGAAAAGAAAATATTCGTGTTAGTCTCTCGTGATAACCCACCTATTCTTAATATTTTCTCTATTATTAGTATAATTGAAATGTGATTGATCAAATTGAATGATGTCATTAAATTTTAGAGAATTTCATTGGGTTAAATTCAAATAAAAATACGGCAAAAAATTTTCAGGAAAATCTCACCTGCGTAAGAAATTCTAAAGATGTGAAACTCTGTTGAAAAAAACTAAGCTAAAATGCCAAAGTTGTTCTTTTTCAATTTAACGGCAAAAGGATAGGCCACTACGAAAATGATCGCTGTATACAACATCAAGACATTGCAAGTTAGTTAAGAACATTAAAAAAAATAATTTTTCCAATCGATTATATGAGGCTGTCTCAATCTCATCACTGTAGAAGTATAGAGCAAATATGGTGAATCGAACGAATTGAGCAAATATGCCGAAAGTGAATCAACAACTGTACAGTTTAAAATAGTGTTGTTGAGGCAAGCGCAATAGTTTATTTTTAAATTGACCTTCTGTATTTAACACTTTATATTTTTGATCAACCTCATTCTTTTTTCAGCACAAATCTTTAACTGTAATTAATTATCCTAATCATAGTGAAATAGTTTGAAAGCACTTTATATTGCAACCTCGGGATGGAATAGAACTACCATCACATTTAACCAAATTTTTAGGGAAAAAGTAAAAACGGTACCCTATTGGTGAGACTTCGGTGTCCGTCCGAATTTCTACATAATCAATTTACTCACAAACTAAAAGTGCTATCAACTTGAAATTTTCTACAGTTATTCAATGTGTTTTCCCACACCTGATGATAACAAAAAAATTTCAAATATTTGTTTTTATCTATATTTTATGGACATAGATAAGTAGATAGTAAAACAAAAGTTTTTTCTAAGGAATCGAGTTTGGTCTAGAAAAATCGAAAAAAATGGAAGTATTTCAAAAAAATTTTTTATTGAATTTTCGACTGCTTAGTTTTTGAGTTATTTCCAAAAACGAGTGGTTTTTTTGTCCCCCCTCCCCCTTAACTTCAAACATTACAAAAGAAAAAATTCAGGCGTGTAGGGATTTTGCTAAATCTAACTAAATTTTTTTTGGTTGTTATAATTTCAAATGTTCATTTGAAGGTTTAAAGTAGAAATTTGGAAACAAAAAATTAGATTTGATCATGTCATGTGGGGTGTCATATGAAAAGTGATTTTTTTGTAGTGCAAAACAGTTTTTTTTGTAACTTTCGAAAGCATAATTTTTGATTTATTTTCAAAAATTTCTTTTGTTCCCCCTTATCTACAAACATTACAAAAGAAAAAATTTTAAAAAATTCATGGAAAACCACGCCAACGTCAGCAATGGAGATTCTTCAAAAGATTTCTTCATCGCACCTACATGTTAAATTTGTAGCGGCGTTGAGCGTTCATAGACTGCAGTTCACAGAAGGGTTTAAGCCGGGCAATCTAACTGGACACCTTAAAATCCTTGCTGAACTGCATACATACCATATTTCGGATTGTATGCTAAAAACAATAGATTTAGACAGATACTTAAATGTCAAGATATTGGCCATAGATCGTATTAAAAGCCACATACGGTCACTGCCACATAACGCCAGCATCTGGTACACAGATGGTTCTCGAACCAATGTGGGCACGGAAGCAGGAGTGTTTGGTCCTAGAACAAACCAAACGGTTGCCTTAGGCACCACATTAACCATATTTCAAGCCGAAATTTTTGCCATTAGCAGTTGCGCTTTGCTATGTGCTGAAAGACAATACCAAAATATTGAAATATATATTATATCTGACAGCCAAGCAGCACTCTTAGCACTAAAATCTACGCGCTTTGGTTCAAAACTGGTATGGAAATGCTACCAAAATCTACTAAAAGTCTCCTGCAATAATAGAGTCACACTAGTGTGGGCACCCAGCCACATAGGAATACAAGAAAATGCTATTACAAAGCAAGGTGCCAATAAAAAGTTTGTTGGACCGGAATCATGCTTCGGAATGGCCAAGAGTTCGCTCAAAAGCACAATCCAAACATGGGAACAGAAACAAAATGCTAAATTATGGAGAAGCAGAGAGGGATTAAAACACTTCAAGAAGTTTCTAGGTGAGGTTACCTAGAAACTTCTTGAAGTGTTTTAATCCCTCTCTGCTTCTCCATAATTTAGCATTTTGTTTTTGTTCCCTTTCTGTCCCTGTTTCATCCTTAAAAACAATCGACTTAAACAGAGAGTCTCTAAGAATTTTAACGTGGTGCGTTACTGGATATGGTCTCTTAAACCACCATCTTAACAAAATGGGCCTTGTTGTTTCCGACAGGTGTAGATTCTGCTACTCGGACGCGAAAACGATGGAACACGTCATCTGCAGCTGTCCTGAACTCTCTTGGCACAGATACAACCAACTTGGTCATAGAAGACTAACACTTCCACTACCACAAAACGTCACTCCAATTGAGCTAATTAATTTTATTAAAAGTTTCAACTTGGATTACAGAATACAACCAGTAACGGCACAGACGACCACTGACTAATAACACAATCAGGGTAAGCAGAATAGAACTTCAGGTCGCAGTGCTACTTAAACTGCAAGTCTCAAGGCCTTCCAATAAAAAAATTTGTTTTTAAAACAGAATTTGAATACAGTTTTATTATAGAATTTGTAATTAATAACTTCTTGAGTTATTAATTACATCCAAATATATCCCTTCTCCAACGAAAAGCTAAGCTTTTGCTAACCCACATTGTGTGCTTGTACTGAGATCCTGTTATACTGCTAATGAATCACATTTAAGAAACATTTTATTTGATGTTGATAATGATGACTTTGATGAGTAACATATTTTATGCAAGTGAATGCTTTTTACATTTTTATGTTGAATGTTTTTTCAAAATTCTTAAAATATATATTGCAAAAGTTATATTAAAATTAAATCTACAAACTTTTTCCAAAATTTTAAAAATATCGCAAAAATTATAACAAAATCAAAAGTACAAACTTTTTTCAAAACCCTAATAATATTACAAAAATTATTACAAAATCAAAATTGAACCTTTTTTTAAAATTCCAAAAATATTGCAAAAATTATAACAAAATCAAAAATTCAAACTTATTTTCCAGCTGTTCCTGTTATTCAGAAGTCGTAGAGTCTGCCATCACACAAAAAATTACTCAAGAAAAATTTTCCTAATAATTACAATTTTTGTTAAAAAACGACATTTAATCTGCAACAACTTGATATTTTTCGACTTATTGATAGCGCGACTTTTCCAACAGAGTCTCTCATCTCTGGAACTCGTTACCTTCGTGGGTTTCCCCTAATAACTTTAATCCTCAAAAGTTCAAAATAAGCGTTTATAAATTTCTCAAAGAAACTTAATTCTCAATCGATCTAATCCCTAGTTGGCATGGTATCGTCGGATATTCAGAGACGTTAATTTATGATTTTAATTATATTAACACTAAACATGCCCAACTTTCAATAAAAAAAACTAAAAAAAAAAAAAAAAACAAACAACAAAAATTTTAAGCTGACATTCATCAGAAATTTTAAAAATATCCTGAAGGTTCTTTTAGTAAATGCTATAGTATATGAGAACAATTATATCTACAATAATGCATATACCGATGATATCAAATAGACAAACTTTAATATTATTATTAAAACTGGAAAAAAAATTAATGTAATCACAACCTCATCTCAAAGTTAGCAGTTATTATTCAAACAAAGGAAAAATATTTGCAAATAAATTTCATTGTGATTGGGACATCTACATATAAACATATTCTTGACAACAGAACAGCAGTGGGTTCGAATACTTATGTCGTTTTCTTTTTGACAAAATAAAGTGATCTAAGAGCAAAAAAAGCAGCTGTCAGATCACTTTTTTTTTTGCATTTCGTATTCTTTTTGTATAAAAAGATTGCTCTTTTTTGATCTGAAAATATTTTTCTGAATCTAGATTTTTTGGTAGATCATGTTGTGAATACAATAAAGTTACACAAATACGTTTACACATCTGTCAAATTAGTAAACAAACAAGACGCCATTTACATATTATTATTTTTTTAAAGTGAACAAGTTATTGTTTAAATAAATGTTTTGTTTAAGTCGTGTTTTGAATTAAAAATTAATAAAAAAGTATTTAATTAAATACTATTAATTACAAAAACATTAAATAACAGTTCAAAAACACAACTACAAAACTAGATCAAATTTGTTCATATTCTTTTTATGAAAAAAAAAACACTTTTTCTGCTACGGCAAAAAGAAAACGACATTAATGTCTCATTTTCATTAAAAAGGTAATGAACCAATCAAAAGAATCGAGGTTTATTTAGTATGTATTCGAACCCATTTCATTTAATGCCTGTATTTTCAAGTTTGTTGTCGATATTTTTGATAGAAAAACCTTGATATCTAATTATTAAATATAACAGAAATGTGTTAAAAATAACAAAAATGGGTTATTAACTAAAATATATAAATAAATAAATGAAATGTTGGGTTATAATAGTACAATATGAGGCAAGGACTTAAAGCTAAAGACTTTGGCAAAACCCCCCATATAGAAAGCCTTCTTCATTTTTAGCACAGTAAAAATCGTGAACCTGAAGCACCATTTTGAAATTAAAACTCAACATAAAAAAAATTCAAAAAATCGCCATAACGCCATCTGGAAAAATAAAACTCCGTATAAAAAAATTCAAAAAATTTAATCAAAAACACTAATCCAATTTTTTGCATATGGCAATGTTCATTGTTTTTTGCAAATGGCGTGAATCAGTAGGGCTTTGATTAAGGAGGTTTTGATTTTTCACGAATGTGGTGTTTGTGTGTGATTTGCACTCACATTAAATCCAAAATAGCTTACGTCCGTGCGTCATATACTATTTTTTATTCGCCGCAAGCAAAATATTAAAAAAAAATGTTTATTCGAAATCAAAATTATAAATTTGCATAAATTTTGAAATAAAAATATATTGAAAAAGTAACTTTTGACAAAATATTTGTTATTTTTTTCAAAATAATTGTATAACTATGACAACAAATAATAACCAATATTTTAATTGGATTATGAAATTTTGAATTGAAAGGGTGCTTTGATTAAAATTTCAATTTTTTATAGAATTTAAACAAATACAAATGTTTTTACTTTTTTGTACGTAGCTATTCATTTTATCTACAAAAAACGCAACGGATTAGCTAGAATTAAACTCAAGCATGTAATGTAATGTGATGCGGTATTTTGTTGTTTACGACATCGCATTTATGTTTTGTATTGGTTTTTCTTTTGGCCAAACACCATCAGTAACCAGGAACTTCTACGGCAGACAGAGCAGTTAGACATTGAGACCGAGATAAAACAAAGAAAATGGAGATGGATAGGACATACACTGAGAAAATCAGTCGAAGATATAACAAGGATGTCCCTAGAGTGGAATCCACAAGGTAAAAGGAGAGTTGGAAGACCACCCATGACATGGAAGAAAACGGTGCTAGCTGAAGCAAAACAAATTGGCAAGACATGGGGTGAACTGAAAGCGATTGCCCCCAACAGAGTTAGATGGTCCAGTCTAGTAGACGCCCTATGCTCCTAAATGGAGATAAAGGAAAAAAAAAAAAAAAAAAATTGGTTTTTCTTTACTTCTCTAGCTTGAAGTAAACACACACCCTTTCACCTTTCATGAAGTAAATATTAACCCCTTCGTACAAACCGAAGTCCTGACACCTCGTAGCAACTTTCAACCCTTATTACCATTTGTCAATAGAAAATAGAGGTAGTCTTTATAATAGAGCTTGAAAATAAAAAATATTTAATTCTAAATTCATTACGTCCTTTACAACAAGTAAAAATATCATTTCAATATAAAACAATTAATTATTTATACTAGAAGTTATTACTCATATTGAAATTTTTTTAAATATTTTGTAAACATTAAAATTTTTAAATTTTCCAATTTTATTTAATTAAAATTTAAAACTTCAACTTGCGTCCTTTAATATGCTAATTTGGTTCCTATTTGTTATCAATTATCATACATAAACTAAATAATATAGGTGCGTCCGATTTGACAGAAATAACTGAAAAAACAACAACAATTGCATATAATTTTTGATTTGTTTCAGTTGCTTCACTCAAAATATCGTCCTCAAATCGCAGTTTTTTGTTTTTAATCAACAAGGCAAATAGAAAAAAAATTAAGAAAATGTTAGGAATATATAGGGAATAGGAAGAATAAAAGAAATAAAATAAAAACGACAGATATTTTAAAACACGAGTGCTGGAAAATATAAAACATTCGAATGAAAACATTTCTCTTATTTCCATTCTTTATATATTCGTATTCTCTCCTTAATAAAAAAAGGAATAAATGCGATTGGATTTTCAAAACATTCTTAAATATTCGTTCGAAGAACGTTTCTTTCTAATCTCTGCCGCAAATCACAGTAATAAAGTAACACTTTAATATGTAGGCGAAAAAAGAGTACATTATGATGCAAGAACGTGAAGCTAAGGTTTTTGGGCATATGTGGAGTTTGCACATTAAGCACCCACATTAAGTCCACCCACACCCACATTAAGTCCAAAAAGGATTACGTCCGTGCCTCATATACTATTTTTAATTCGCCGCAAGCAAAATATTTAAAAAAAATTGTTTAATCTAAATCAAATTAAAAATTTTATAAATTTTGAAAAAAAATATGTTGAACAAGTAGTCATTTACATATTTGTTATTTCTTTTCAAACAAATCGTATAACTATGACAAGAAAAGAATAACAAATATTTTAATTGGATTAGGAAATTTAGAATTGAAAGGTTGCTCTGATACAAATTTCTATTTTTTATAGAATTTAAACAAATATAAATGTTTTTTACTTTTTTGGACGTAAATATGACAACAAAATATATGCTTAAAAAGTGACACTTTACGGCCGCAAATCACAGTAATAAAGTAGCACTTTAATATGTAGGCGAATAAAATAGTTATAATAAATAAAATTTTATTGCCTTAATGCATTAGCTTTCAATTACAGCCATCAAAATTAAATCTATTTCTAAAATTTTCAAAACAAATTTAATTTTACGATTATCATTAACATGAAAACATTCAAGCAAATGGTTTGAGGCTAGCAATTGAATTGGTTGCAAAAACTAAATAATTAATTTTATTTATGTAATTATCAATTAGATTAGATTAGTTTTATCTCCATTTTCCTTACTAATTTCAAAATTTTCATCCATTTCATCCAATTAAGAATTAATTTTATATATAAAATTACTTACGTGATCAATTATTTTACAGCTAATTCGTCATATATATGTACTTAATTTGAAAGAATATAGAAATAAAAATATGGAGGGGCTGAAATCTCACAGCTCTGAGATATCAAGATTTCGGTCTGGGTAAAGGATTTTGATATAGTTTTCGGCAAAAAACTTTCACGAGGACATAGTTTTTAGTTTTGGGCAGCGATGTATATCAAACATAACTCTTTGTTAAAGCACAAGTATTTTTTATATCTGTTTAAAAATTTATTACAAAACTAACACGAAATATCAATACGTTGCCGGAAAATTATAATCAAAATTCCAAAAATATTGTTAAATTAAATAAAATCAAACTTTTTCAAAATTCCAAAAATATTCCAAAAACTAGAATGAAATCAAATATTTAAACTTTTTCTAAATTCCGATAATATTCCAAAAATTCTTAAAAATTCAAACTTTTCCAAAATTCTAAATATTGCAAAAATTATTACAAAATCAAAAATTAAAACTTTTTCCAAAATTAAAATAAAATCAATAATTTAAAATTTTTCAAAATTCTAAAAACATTCCAAAAACTCTTACAAAATCAAAAAATGAAACTTTTTTCAAAATTCTAAATATAAATATGTATATCTGTAGGTGGGAGGTAAACTACACTAAGTCACATTTTTAAAATTTTACAGGAAAGCCAAAAAACTGTTTGAAAATGGACTATTTACTATGGACTTGGTTAATTTAAAATTGTTTTATCTCGAAAACTACACTAGTTAGGACTCAGTGCTCTTAACCTCTCGGTAGAGAATAAAATCCTGATTCTAACAGTATAAAAAAACGTATTTTGAAAAAATTGGACTTGGTGTAGTTTACCTCCCACCTACAGATATATATATATATATATATATATATATTATATATATATATATATATATATATATATATATATATATATATATATATATATATATATATATATATATATATGTATATATATATATATATATATATATATATATATATATATATATATATATATATATATACATATATATATATATATATATATATATATATATATATATATATATATATATATATATATATATATATATATATATATATATATATATATATATATATATATATATATATATATATATATATATATATATATATATATATATATATATATATATATATATATATATATAAAATTCAAAAATGCTACTTTTTTCAAAATTCTAAAAATTTTGCAAAAATTGTAACAAAATCAAAAATTGAAACCTTTTTCAAAATTCCAAAAATATTCCAAAAATTAGAATGAAATCAAATATTGAAACTTTATCTAAATTCCAATAATAATCCAAAAATTCTTAAAAATTCAAACTTTTTCCAAAATTCTAAAAATATTACAAAAATTATTACAAAACCAAAAATAGAAAATTTTTTCAAAATTCCAAAAATTATAATAAAATCAAAAATTAAAAATTTTCCAAAATTCTAAAAATATTCTAAAAATTCTTACGAAATCAAAAATTAAAACTTGTTTTAGAAATTCTAAAAATATTGCAAAAATTATTACAAAATCTAAAATACAAACTTTTTCAAAATTCCAAAAATATTTCAAAAACTATAACAAATTCAAAAATTTCCATGTTCAATTTTTATTTTCAATTACATTTACGTCATAAAAACAGCTACATTTTTTTTCCGAAAAATTGGCTAAAAAATAAATGAAATTATTTTTTGACACACTTGACAACATTTTTTTGACAAACTTATAATGATAATTCTCAATAATAATAATAAAATTTCATTTCAAACAAACAATTCTATTTTTTCCAAAAAATTGGGTAAAAATAAATAAAAATCTCTCTTTTGACACACTTATAATGCCATAATTCTCAATAATAATAACAAAATCTCATTTCAAACAAATAATTAATTTTATTTCTTTTTCCAAAACATTAGGTAAAAAAATAAATAAAACTCTTTCTTTTGACACACTTGACAACATTTTTTTGACAAACTTATAATGCAATAATCTAGTTTTCGATCTCATATACCAATCCCTACCATCAAGATTTCATCAAATTTAATGTTCCTACTCGTAATCACTTAAAATGAACGTTTTTAAGCCAAAAATATGAAAATTTGCTATTTTTGACACATATAATGATTTGTTTGTTACACTTCCGGTACAGCTATCGAACACAGCGTCCTTTCGGACCTGTCCCTTATGAATACCTATTTTTAGAAAAAAAAATTTTTGAAATCCCTCCAGCGGTTTTCATTGCAGCGCAGGTAATGACGGTGGCCGGCCGGCCGACAGACAGACATACATTTTTTTTTTTTTTGCTTTTTTAGAATCAGTAGGTCCTAAAACGTCGAGAAATGTCAAAAACAGTGGGGGTAAAAATTTCACTTTGAGCTCATGAATGTAATACTTAGGTCTTACAGACCGAAGTAATACTTGAAATTAATTGAAGTATATTTAATTTTCGGATAAACATTACGTGTGGTTGTTTCCTCGTCATCGTTTTGTAACTGTATAGTGTATAACTGTTGAATCAATATTGGAGTTCGATTCGCCATATCCGCCCCACGGCGATTAGTAATATAACATGTTTTATTCAGTGTATATATTTATGATCGTTTCTTTTTATATAGAAACTCCATCCATAATTTTCCTGTATACGTCTTTTACATATATTATTTGCAAGTAAAAACAAGCAGCAGGATAACAAAATTAATGCCGGAATTATAGCAATTCAAAATCCGAATAGCTAGCCATACACGTAAGGATTTTTTGTCGGATTTGACCGCGGACTTGGTACGACGCGAAAAATTCCTTCAAAAATTCCGCCAGTTAAGAATAAACTGATCAGTGTACTTTAGTAGATCAGGTCCGCCACTTTCGATTCGTTCCAGTAGACATGTGATAATTTTTTTTAATATCTTTTAGTTGCATATTACTGTAAAAGGTAAATATGTAAAGCAGGCTACAGACCTTCAATCAATTTGTCAATCAATTGAAAACGAAAATAAACGAAATAAAATTTAGGGGATTTTTACACTAAATTTTATTTTGTTTATTTTCGTTTTCGAATTGATTGACAAATTGATTGAAGGTCTGTAGCCTGCTTAAGATGTATGTACAGATAATAAAATATCAATGCCAAAAATAAGGCATACCTAAAATAAGGCATGCCTAGGCAAATACTATAAATCCAAAACACAATATTCATCGAAACCCGGGTAGGAACTGCCAATGTTAAACATTGGGCCAACCTCGGGCCGGTATTGGCGAGCCAAGCCTTGGCTAGTTAACTCCGGTTTTAGTCTGGGCCAGTTGTAAATGCCTAGATTGAACCAAGATTCAGTTTATTATATTACACGTTATTCACCAGCTGGTTATGCATTGTTATAGTGATTGTAAGTTTCATGAAATTTATATTTTTGAAATATTTCACGAAATATTTAATTAATGTAATATATAATATTTAATATTTAATATGTTATATTTAATGTAATATTTAATTTGCAAGACTTGGCCCAAGTCTTATTTGCCAGACTTGGCCCAAGTCTATTTTGCCATACTTGGCCCAAGTCTGGTTTGCCAGTCTTGGCCCCAGGACATCATTCCAAGCTTGGGCCGTTTTAAAATGTTAAATCTGGCCCAAACCCCAAAAGCCGTGGCGCGGACTTGGCCCAGGCTTGGCCCAACAGCTAATTCTTACCTGGGAACTTGTTATTTTCGTATCAACTATAATATCAAATAATCCATATAGTTTTTGATTTCTTGGATGTTGTTAGACATTTTTTACATTTATAAAAAGTGTTGTGTTATAGGAATTACAATATATTTGCAACGTGTAGATGGATACTTTGAAAAGCCTTAAAAACAATATGCATACATATATAAATACATAGTGTGTTTAATTGTAATGAAAATATCTAAAATGTATCTATCAAACTTGATTTATACCCGGGTAGGAGCTGCCGATGTTAAACGACGGACCAATCTCGAGCCAGGATTGGCGAGCCAAGCCTTGGATAGTTAGCTTTGGGCCAGGTCAGAGCCAGTTGTAAATGTCTAGACTGAACCAAGATTCAGTTTATTATATTACGCGTTATTAACCAGTCATATTATGTTTACCTTTATTTTTATATATATGTTACTCTTTCCACACATTTAAAGGCGGTCTGGAAAAAAAATTGGTTTGGTAGACCTAGCTCGTATGTGAGAAACTAATGTGAGAAATGTGAGAAACTTTGGTCGGTATCACCGGTATTGGTAAAATCAGTAATTTGGAAGCCCTAATATTAACTCATTTAATAATAAATCATGTTTTCATTTTTTTTCTTAGCTAAGAGACAATTGGACAAAATGACGAGGTTCTCCCGAACACCTGTAAGTTTAAAACTTCAATAAGATGAAAAACGTGTTCTAGACAGAGTTGTGAAAACTTGACCATTTTTGATTTTTCTGAAACTTAGCATATAAGTAGTATGGACAAAATAGAAAATACTACTTATTTTAAAATTTTTTTAAAGTTCATAGTTTGAGCATAGGGGGCACCCCAACAATAACGTTGTTAAAAACGTTGTGCTTTTAATTTATTATCAAAAAAAAACACTTTTAGTTTTATTTAAGATCAAATTTATTTAAAAATTCGAAATGAAAAACTTAACTTTTTATTTGGTCTTACTTGTAGTGCCAATGTTATGCATCTAATTTCTTAATTCTATTTTACTAACGAAGAAACCTTTCTTGTTTAAAAGTTTCTTTGTTTACATAATCTTAATTGTTCACAAGTGTTCAAATTCTTGATATTATATTTTATCAAGTTTGTTCATGTTCTGTGGAAACGATTAATTTTATTATCTTCATGAGAATTTATTTATAAAAACTGATAATTAAAAATATCAAACATATGTGTAACTTAATCCACTTCAAAACAAAATCACTTCATGTGAATTTTGTTTTGATTCATTATCAAATTTGTTTACTTTAATTTTGTTTTCACAGGACATGACTCTCCTTCGTTAAAATTAGAATTCTCCCGAATTCTATTTACAATATTTATTTTCATTTTCTTTTTCATAAAATAGTTAATTACTAATAAAATTATTAAAATTATTAAAATTATTAAACTTAAACTGATTCCTGAATATGTAATTATTTTATGATATCCTAACATTTTTAATTCTTTTACATTATCAATGGTTTTTGACATAATTTCATTAAATGTTAACAAAGTATTATTTTCTGTGCTATAATTTAAATTTGGAATATAGTATTTATCATTTATTGTTTTAATATTATTATTAAAGTATTGATTATTTATCTTAATACTACAATTATAAAATCTTATATAGTAATTTCCATTTAGGATAAATTTTCTTTCATCACAATTTGATGATAGGTTTGAATTATTTGCCAACTGTATTATCATACTACTTTCATCTAAGTTTATTATTTCTTGTTTACAATTTTTTATATTTTGGCAATCTTTTCTTAAAATACAATGATTTAAATTTTTCAATTTACTTAATGATTTAGATTCTGTATATTCAAAGAGGATATTATTATATTCAATAGTTTTTTCTATATTATTATTTATCATGGTGCAAGTTTTCGTATTAGATAATGGAACTATCAATTTTACATTTATCTTTATCATATTATAAGGTATTTTTATTAAAAATATTAGTTTATTTGTATCGGTTTTTGAAAATCCTATTCTTAATCTTTTTATTTTATCAGCGTCGATTTCAAATTCTTTAATTTCTTCGTGAGTTAAAAGGGATGGGTGAATTATATTTAGATTTGAGAGTATAATATTATCTTGTAATTCAGTTATAATTTTGTCTAGTTCTTGAAATTTTAGTTTAATGTTTAGTTTCGTTAATGTGTTATTATATTTATCATTTACGAATTGTGATATTAACTGTCTATCAAGTTTAATTGTTTCAATTAGGTTGATTAATGATTTATTAAAATTGTTGTTTATATGAATTTGACTATTCATATTTGAAACTATTTGATCGTTATTTGATTCTATTATGTTTAAATGTTCATTTATTAATTGTCTGTCTTCATCGTCCATTGTACCTGATATCCATTTATTTATTGTTCCTATTGCGTTTATAAGTCCGCCTTTTTGTATATTATGATGCCCGTGTTTTAAAGTTAGCATTTTATCAAAAAGTTTTTCTAAATCGTTTAAAAGATTTTCTTTTTCTTTTAAAATTTAATCTAATTGTTTGAGGTCAATTATATGTAAAGTATAGTTGTAACTTGTTGGGATTAATATTTCATCGTGTTGTACTATGGTATATCCTGCATTAGATTCAATTTTCTCTACTTGAAGTTGAGCTTGAATATGAATGATCTGAGTCATCATCAGTATCATCAGAAGTATCATCATTGTTTTGTGTACTTAAGTTTATTCTTCCTTTGATTTCCTAGATTGTTGATATTATTTCGGTTGATTGTTGATATAATTTTGGTTGATTGTTGAAATAATTTTGTTGATTGTTGAAATAATTTTGGTTGATTGTTGAAATAATTTTGGTTGATTGTTGAAATAATTTTGGTTGATTGTTGATATAATTTTTTCTTTACAATAATTGTTGTTATTGATATATTAATTTCTCCTTCTTTTTATTTAACTTTTATTTAATTTATTTGTCGAATTTTTTTTTTGATTTATTTCATTAATAATTTATTATATTGGTATATTAATTTCTCCTTCTTTTTATTTAACTTTTATTTAATTTATTTGTCGAATTTTTTATTGATTTATTTCATTAATAATTTATTATATTGGTATATTAATTTCTCCTTCTTTTTATTTAACTTTTATTTAATTTATTTGTCGAATTTTTTATTGATTTATTTCATTAATAATTTATTATATTGGTATATTAATTTCTCCTTCTTTTTATTTAACTTTTATTTAATTTTATTTTATTTAAGTTTTGTTGATTTTATTTTACTTGTAATTATTCACTTTAAATTAACTTTTTCACTTTTTCTCGAACGGCTGGTTTCGTGATTTTTATTAAAACAAAAATACCACTAAAAAAACTGACTTCAATTTTTATTAAAACAAAAAAATTGAATAAAAAAACTGTTTTTTTTTAAACTTTATCACTGTTCTTTTTATCTTCGGATATAAAGAGTATCAACTGCGCCAAAAACGTTGTGCTTTTAATTTATTATAAAAAAAAACATTTTAGTTTTATTTAAGATCGAATTTATTTAAAAATTCGAAATGAAAAACTTAACTTTTTATTTGGTCTTACTTGTAGTGCCAATGTTATGAATCTAATTTCTTAATTCTATTTTACTAACGAAGAAACCTTTCTTGTTTAAAAGTTTCTTTGTTTACATAATCTTAATTGTTCACAAGTGTTCAAATTCTTGATATTATATTTTATCAAGTTTGTTCATGTTCTGTGGAAACGATTAATTTTATTATCTTCATGAGAATTTATTTATAAAAACTGATAATTAAAAATATCAAACATATGTGTAACTTAATCCACTTCAAAACAAAATCGCTTCATGTGAATTTTGTTTTGATTCATTATCAAATTTGTTTACTTTGATTTTGTTTTCACAGGACATGACTTGCATGAAAAATGAAAATTCTGCCAATCCGATGTAACTTTGAAACTAAATTGCTCAAGAACGGCTTTACCGATTTCATCAAACTTTTTTTTGTTTGATAGATGATTAATTAATCGTTTGAAAAAAATTAATTTATTGTTTTTATAATTAATTTTTAGATAAAAATATTAAAAAACTTTTTTAAAGATGGCGCTAGGGTCAAAGATCAATTCGAATTTAATTAATTTTTTTCTGAAAATAGTTCTATCCTTACTCTAAAATATATCAAATTTACAAAGAGGCCAAAATTCTTGTTCTTGAGATATTTAATTTTAAAGATTTTTAGTACGGCTGAAATTCGAATTTTTCTCCTTTTTTTCAAACAACTTCCATTAACAAAAAATTTAAAATCAACTAAATTTTAATTCTTTTTATTTTTTAAATATAGTTCTAACCTTCCTTTAAAATATATCAAATTTATAAAGAGGCGTTAATTCGTGTTCTTGAGATATTTAATTTAACAATTTTTATCATCAAAAAATTTTAACCACTGAAGTTCGAGAAAATAATGAACAATTAGAATTTTAATCGGACTAAAAATCTTTAAAATTAAATATCTGAAGAACACGAATTAACGCCTCTTTGTAAATTTGATATATTTTAATGCACTTTAAAAAATTTTTAAAATAAGTAGTATTTTATATTTTGTCCATACTACTTATATGCCAAGTTTCAGAAAAATCAAAAATGGTCAAGTTCAAATTTCGACTTTTTCACCTACGTAGATCACGTTTTTCATCATAACTTCTAAAAACTATAGAGATTGGAAGAACAAAAAACTGATTAGTTTTTGGGTGATATTGGAATAAGTTGTGTCCACAAACCAGATGCTCAAGAGGCCCCTTTGACTTTTGAGCATCTGTTTATTTTAAACTACAATTACATAAGTTTCTGATAATGGATTTTGAAGAATCTTGGTAAATATCCTAATATATTGCAGCATGATTTGTAAAAGTTTTGCATTTTTGAAAGTATATTTCCAAATTTACAAGCTAATTACACTTATTATGCGTGGCTACGTAGACGTGCTATTTGGGCCGCAAAAACTATAGATGTCGACGAAATTAATTTTAAAATACAACAGTTATTGCTAGGCAATGAAATATCATTCAAACCGATTGACTCTGTTGTCAATTCTGAGGAATGTTCAACTATCCTGTTGAAATCTTGAATTTAATATGGATTTAACTGGAATGCCACCACGTAATTTTCGATTGAAGATTGGTTCACCAATTAATTTGCTTAGAAATTTGGTGGAGGCATTCTGACATTCTGATTAGGATTGACAACTGCTGATCAAAAATTATCTACAAATTAATTGTGGTGGTACGAAGTTCACCAGGTCTTCTAGTTGTAAATTTTAACATAAATTATATAACAAACAAAACAAATTTTCAAAATTTATTTTCATTCATTTATTTATTTATAACAATACAAGATGTTTAAAACATATTCATTCAATTACTAAGGAAGGAATGTAACATTGGAAGATTGCATCGACTGGATAAAAAAGTATTTATTAACTTCATGTTAAATTTGGAAGCAAGCATTAAGAAACCGTTGTATGTTTTTAAGGTTTGTCTCCAAATTGTAGATGATACTTTAATACAGTTTATACAGCCTTCCTAATAGTAAAAGTGTTACATTTCCTTTTACAGATGTGTGCGTTATAAATAGCTAGACATTTAACTTGGTTTTATTAGATTTCAATTTTTTTTTTGTTAAAGTAATTTGTGATCATTAAATCATTATTTTTTTAAAAAAGATAATAACATCTACTTAAAGATTGAAAGAAAGAATAAATTACATATGAATATAACAACTTCCTTCTTTTAAAAAGTAATTTCAAATGTCTATGACATAATATGTTTAAGCATTATTGGTAAAAATTATTTTTCGTTTAATAAAAACAAACGTATATAGGTAATATTTAGATCGCGAATTAGTAAAAGCGATTTTTCGATATAATTAGGTTACAGTAAGATTTAGATGTTTATACTGGATTGTAAACTACATGTGTCCGGTCAGTGTTGACACTAACGTGAAATTAAAGTAAACAATTTGTAATTTATTACTTTAATACAATTGCGAAATTAGTGCAGTTACGAAAACTATCAGCAGAGGTTGAAAACTTACAGACACCTATTTTGAGTTTGTTATGGTGACGTTTAAAAAAATTAATTCTATTGGTTGAGATTGCGATGTCCGCTTGGCAATAGTTAGTTAATTTATAGATGCTGCCTTAGTGACACTCATAGAAACAATTGGTTCGACTGTGTACAACGTGTTTCTTGATTGGCTTTTACGTGCTCACACAATGTGGTACTAATCAACGATACAGGTGTGAAAGAGCTAGGTAAAATGCTTAGCAAATAGGCGCTATCAATGTTTTATTCGACGCATGAAAAGGAGCTTATTATGTATGGAGTAGTATAAAGAAAGTGGTAAGGAATTCTGGCCAGTCTTTTTCATTTGGTTATTGCATCACCAAATGTTCGCCTGTATCATATTACAGTCAATGATTATAAAGAGATTTTGGTGTGTATTTGGTACACTGAAAATTTTTTCATTTAAATACAATAAACATTTCCTGTTTAATTTACTTAAGGCACATGTTGTCACTGGACACTGGATATGAACACTGCATTATGAATTAAAGTTTTTAGTGGATGAAAGATTACTATTTTTAAATTTTCAAAGCTTATATTGACGTATACGTATGCTTGATTATTTTATATATTTAAATGTTCACCTTCTGTCTGGTATGTTATTTAAGGGGTCCGTTTTTTATAAGGAAAACTATTGGTGAGAGTACGATGTGTTTTTGTATTAAAATCGATTATCTTTTAAATTATAAACACTATAACCTGAAATTTGTAGCAAAAAGTTGGCTCCCCCTTACGTTTCGACGTTGACTAACAGAAAAATTTGAAAAAACACACAGAGGTAGAAAATTTGACAAACCCTGGGCGAAAACTATAGCGAAGTGTCACATAATTATTTTTCTGTATTTTGAGGGGGTGAGATTGGGGAAGAGTGAAAAAAGTGAAGTGCCATATGAAAGAACACTTAATTTAAGAAACATTGTAGTTTTTTGTTTGAATTTTACGATGCACAATTTTTAAATTATGTTCAATTTTTATTTATTTATTTATTTATTTATTTTATTGTTAAGTAAAAGAAACCTAACAATTTAAATAGCCATATGAGCAAAAATGCTATTGCATGGCATACTAATAACAAATTACAATTACATTACAGAAAATCAATAAAAATTAACAATTAACAATTATAACAATTACAACAAGTACAAAAATAACAAAGTATCAACGAAATAGTAACAGAAATAATCTCAAAAAGAAAAAAAAAAAAAAAAGAGAAAAAGAGAAAAAAACAAAAAATAATAGAAAACGAGTTTATCAATTATCAAGAAAAATTCACGTAAGTGAACAACTATATTAATTTTAAATTTATTAAAGTTAGTTTCGTTCTTTATTAAAGTTGGGAGTTGATTAAATTTAGGCAGCCCTCTATATAAAATATTATTATTAGACGCACAAGACAAAAAGAACTCCGGAAGGAAAAACGAACGCCTCCTAGTATAATGACTATGAATCTCACAAGCACGAGTTATGGAAAAACTTTGTTTTATACGGGAGTTTATTATATTGTAAATAACGATGAGAAGTTCTTTTTCAATTAAGATATTCAGAGGAAGAAACTCATCAAATAATAGAGCCGTAGGATAGCGAATAGGTAGGTTCCGTACGTATTTGATAGCCCTTTTTTGAAGTATGAATAGATCATGTAATAAAAACTTTGAGGCACCACTCCAAACAGGATTCAAGTAAACTAAATGAGACAAAATGTAAGCATTATAAATTGATTTTAAGCATTCCAAAGGAACAATATTCCTAATCTTCTTAAGTGCAAAAATATAAGGAACAATTTTACCTTTAATGTGACAAATATGATCATTCCACTTGAAATTAGCATTTAATTGGAGGCCCAGATAGTTAAAACTATTAACCTTAGCAATAGTACTATCACAATAAGAGATAAAATAGTTGTCATGCTGGGAACTATCAACATTACGTTTTTCAAAAACCATAAATTTTGTTTTAGAAGTATTAAGTGATAATTTATTTTGGGTAAACCATACAAAAAGAATATTTAGATCATTTTGCATATCTACATGGAGCTGTTGTTTTGTTTTACAAGAATAGACTAGCGCAGCATCGTCAGCATATAAATGTATTCTACCTTTTAACGGCAGAGAACAGATATCATTTATATATATATTGAACAGCAAAGGACCCAAAATGGAGCCCTGTGGAACACCTTTATGCAACTGATTATTTTTGCTATTACACATACCAACAGAGACAAACTGTTCTCTATTTCTCAAATAACTTTCAAAGAACGTTAATGCTTGTATAGAAAATCCTATTCTAGCAAGCTTTGATAACAAGATCAAATATATAACAGAGTCAAAAGCTTGTTTAATGTCCAGGAAAATACAAGAAACATAGAAATTTTTATCCAATTCCTTACTAATGAAATCCGTGAGAGCAAGGCAAGCACACGTTGTGTTAGAATTTTTGCAAAATCCATATTGCATATCCGAAATAACTCTCTCATCAGAAAGGAAAGATAAAAGTCTTGTCGCAATAACTTTTTCAAATAACTTCGAAAAAACATTTAGAACTGAAATCGGTCTATAGTTACTTAAGGTCAATGCACAACCGGATTTGAACACAGGGACAACTCTAGCCAGTTTTAAAACATCAGAAAACTCGTTTCTGCTAATGGACTCATTTATCAATTGAACTAAAATCGGACACAGGTTGTTACTAAAATGTTTTACAAATTTTACTGAAATCATATCTGGACCGGAAGAAGTAGTATTTTTTAGATTACGAATTAAATGTTCCATTTCAAGACAGTCAGTATGACAAATTGAAAAACTATTAGGAGAATCAAGGACAATATTACTATAATTTAAATTAATAATATCATTAGGTTGCAACGAAAAATGAGTTTTTGTAAAAAAGTTATTGAATTCATTTGCAATGATAAAGTCATGATTAATAATAACGCCATCAATATCTATCGATAGTTTATCCGATTTACTTGCTTTTTTATTAAAAACCGTTTCTTTGAGAAAATTCCAAAATTTTCGCGGATTCCCCTTGCAGTTATCAAGTTGTTTGCTATTGAATTCTCGTTTTGCTGCTAAAATATTATTTCTGGCCAATTTTCTAAATAGGTTATATTGATTAGAAATATATTCGTTATTAGGAAATTTTTTTTTATACTTAAAAAATCTTTCGCGATTATAAATGCTACGCAGTACTTCAGGAGTCATCCACTTTTTATTATTTTTCCTGTTATAAACTTTTATTGTTCGCGAGTTTTCTAAAATTGTGGCTTTCAGTACATGAATAAGCTCATTAAAAGATCCACAGTTATAAATGCTTTCCCAGTCACATGTGTTTGCAAAGTTTTCGTAGTCAAGGATAGATTTTACTTGTTGAAAACTATCCCGAGTCAAAGAGCAATCTAAACCAAGAATTATAAGCTTATGATCAGATAAAGAAGAATCAATAATAGAAAAATCAAAGTTCCATTGAAACAGGTCAGTAATAACATGATCAATAATTGAAACAGAGTTTGAAGATACACGCGTTGGTAAATTGACATCAATTTTATTGAGCACGGCAAATCCATAAGAGTAAATTTCATTTAAATAAGATTGAACATCCACATTATTGTTTAATAGATTTATATTAAAATCTCCCATAACTATGCTTTTGGGATAATTTTGAAGAATGGTAGTAAATTTGATTAGAACATTTTTGATGTTCGAACTAGGAGCTCTATAAACGGCAATTAAATGAAATTTTTCTCTAATAAGTTTAACAACAAGAAAGTTTTTATTTTCGAATTCTTCAGAGTGTACTATAATGGCTTTTAAATGGGATCGAAGATAAATCGCACAACCGCCATATCCTTTGGCCCTGTTCGAAAAAAACGCATTGTAACCTTCCATATTATACAAAAAATTTTCGCACTCTTTTATCCAGATTTTCTGATTTTTATTTGAATTGTTATTTGAATTAATAATAATTTGAATTATTATTTTCCATTTAAACCATTTACAAGTTGGTGTAATTGAATCTCTCTTTAGTTGCCCTAAACTGCTATTACAAATATTTAACAAAATCTAACATGTTGTGTATAATTTGGATCAATTACTTCGGTCTGAAAGACCTAATAAATTAATAATAAGTTTTACATTGAGCCAAAAGTGAAATTCTTACCCCCACTTTTTTTTGGCATTTCTCGACGTTTTATGACTGCTCTACTGATTCTAAAAAAGCAAAAAAAAATGTATGTCTGTCTGCCGTCAATAGAAAATCGTCAAGTGTGTCAAAACAAAGAAATTTGCATAGTTTTTGCTTAAAAAGCGTACATTTTAAGTGATTACGAGTAGGAACATTGAATTTGGAGAAATCTTGATGGTCGGGATTGGTATGTGAGGCCAAAAACTAGATTATTGCATTATAAGTTTGTCAAAAAAATATTGTCAAGTGTGTCAAAAGAATGATTTACATTTTTTAACCCAATTTTTGGCAAAAAATAAAATTTATTATTTGTATGACATGAAATGTAATCGAACATGAAATTGGACATGAAAATTTTAGATTTTGTTATAATTTTTGGAATTTTGAATAAAGTTTGTATTTTTGATTTTGTAAGAATTTCGGGAATATATTTAGAGTTTTGAAAAAGTTTAAATTTTTTATTTTATTATAATTTTTGGAATTCGGAAAAGATTTTTGAATTTAGCGATATTTTTGGAATTTTGGAAAAAGTTTTTTGAATTTTGAATTTTTGATTTGGAAAAAGTTTCAATTTTTGATTTTGTAATAATTTTTGGAATATTTTTTGAATTTTGAAAAAAGTTTGTATTTTTGATAGTGTTATAGTTTTTGAAATATTTTTGACATTTTAAAAAAAGTTTGTATTATTATTGATTTTGTTATAATTTTTGCAATATTTTTAGAATTTTGAAAAATGTTTCAATTTTTGATTTTGTAAGAATTTTCGGAATATTTTTAGAATTTTGAAAAAGTTTCAATTTTTGATTTTATTGTAATTTTTTGAATATTTTTGGCATGTTGACAACAGTTGGTATATTTGATTTTCTTATAATTTTAGTAATATTTTTAGAATTTTTGAAAAAGTTTGAATTTGTTAATTATGAAATTTTGCAATAAACTTTGAATTTTGCAAAAGTTTCAATTTTAATTTTGTAAAAATTTTCGGAATATTTTTAGAATTTAGAAAAAGTTTAAATTTCTGATTTCATTATAATTTTTGGAATTTTGAAAATAATTTTGCGTTTTTGATTTTGTTATAATTTTTGAAATTTTGTAATATTTTTGGAATTTTGAAAATAAGTTTCAATTTTTGATTTTATTTAATTTTTAGAATATTTTTCGAATTTTGAAAGATATATGAATTTTTGATTTAGTATTATTTTCTCGAAACGCTAAATGGCGAGGTTTTTATGTAGTTTGCTGGGTGTATCATCTTTTCATTAAGTTATGTTAATTTATGATCTGTTATAATTTTCCGGCAACGTAATAATATTTCGTGTATGTTTTGTAATAAATTTCTAAACAGAGATAAAATACTTGTGCTTTTACATAGAGTTTTGTGTTTGATATACATCGCTGTCAAAAACTAAAAACAATGTCTTAATAAAAGTTTTTTGCCGAAAACTATATCAAAATCCTTAATCCAGGCCGAAGTCTTGATATCTCAGAGCTGTGAGATTTTAGGTCTTCATATTTTTCAATTGATTTTGCTATTGGAATTTACGAGAAAAGAATCATTTTTATGTGCAATATAAAAAAAAGTCTACAACACAACTTTATGTAAATTATTTCTGTTAGTTTGTTCTTCTACTTTCATGGAACCCTCGGCGAGGGTCATATTTATCATATAATCTTTTTTTTCATATAGACAACATGTGCGCGTCTACACCAGAGCAAATAAAAAGAATTAACTGTTGACTCTTATATAAACATAATCAATATCGTTTGTATGCGGATTTTTTACATAATTAATCGCTGCACAAATTTAAATTGTAGCAAGAAATTCAAAGAATTTTGTAAAAAATACATCAAGCTACAAAATTATGTTTTTAATGGATTACTGCTTGCATGTTGTGTTTATACTTTATATGCATGCCTTAATGCTTCTTGCGATTTAAAAATGAACAAAATTTTAACTGCAAACTATTATTGTTTTTCTTAATTTTCACTTTTATTTCAAGGTTGAATTAGCTTTCTCTAAAAACGAGAGGTTGATGATTTATTCCTTATTAGGTAAATGATTTTATATAATAATTGTTTACCACGTTTGTATTACTATATTGGGAGGGTTTGATCTGTATTTACCAAAAGGTATGGAAATGACACGTCATAGACTTTCAAGGATAGAAATGGTTTTAAGGGTTACAATTATTTGAATATCGAAAGATATCGATTTTTGTAATAAGATTGTTGGATTTATTTTATTGGATTTCCTCAACAAAAAATTGCGATGAAACAAAAACGTATTTCCCGATAACAGAATCCATTACAAGTTTCCATATGTATACGTAAAACTTGTTTCTCGTTCTCAACGATGAAAGTCATGGATTAGACTGTTTGAATGTAGTTTTATGAGATATTTTAGTCATACGTATCATAAAACAATATAAAATGCAAACATTTTTTTTATTGGCAATGACTCTGAAACATAATCATTTATTCGACATATTGAATAAAACATATTGCGATTGGAAAGTATTTGAAAAATCATCGTATGTGTCATTGTAAGTTGACTATGTTTTGGTCTTTTTAAAGTAAGGTATATGATATAAGCCAAGCTGATGTATTAGGAGTGCTTGGGGATAAAGTCTATTCAGTTACCGGTAGCAATCTCAATTTTAGTTATGGATTTTTTCTTGGTGGTGCCGCGCTACTGCTTGCTCGAAGAAATGATTCTCCAATTTTGCGTTAATCAACCCCTTAGAACGCATCTTTTAATGGAAGATAGGTCTTTTTTTATGCACTTGAGGATCTCTAGGTAATTTGATGTACCTCTACTGATCATGCAATTCTTCGTTGATATGTTAGATTAAAAAATACACAGGATAAGTAATATCTTTTTAAGTTGAAGTTATTTTTATTTACATAAAGTAGTGTGCGATTTTAACGTGATAGTATTTGTACTGAAAAACCACAGTAGCCTAGAAATTTAATTATCATCAAGGTTTTCCCTTGCTTGACCAAATATACAAAATCTTATGTAGAAAGACTTATGTAGAAATTTTGTATATAACATTTTTTCCGATTGGAGAATGACCAGCCTTATTCAATTTTATTTTATGTTTGTCAAAAGTATTTCGATTAAAATAAAACTGATAATATTAAAACTGAAAATTTGATCCTAACTAAAATTTCATGTACGTTTCATGTTTCATTTCCTAACTAAAATTTCATGTTTCATAATCATGTACGCTGTGGTTTTGTTTTCATTTAAACTAAATTTAAAATGAAATGGATATTGTTTATATGGTTTACTGTTTCAGGTTTTGTTTTAATTTAGAATGAAATTAAAATGAAATATATATTATTTGGTAGTTACTTCTTTCTGGCAATAGAAGAATAATAATATAGTATTTTTTTTCTATAAATGGAAAGAGATAAAAATGCTGCATGGGACCGTGTATTTTTGCATTTATTTTTACAGGAGTCTTTTCTTTTGTGGAAATTATTTTCAATGCGAAATTTGAATTTAAAAAACTGCTTCAATTTTTTTCACAGTTTTATAGTGTACATACACAAATATTAATTATCCTGTATATTTTATAATCTAAGGTTGATATACAAAACTGCACTTTTTGAAATTACAATCAATTATTTATTTTCATAGACTAATATTCACAAAAATTCACAACGTTTATAACTGTTTTAGATTTATTATAGCTTATTTGTTTTTATGATAACTGCGTGACAATATATTGTACAAGTGTGCCTTGTATTTTTGCGATAGATAATTACAACCTTAATTGTGGAATACTCGTGAGTAAGTGAAATCTTTTATTTTTATTTCCTTTGCCAAATTAGAGAAAAGCCATTGAACCGAAATATATTTAGTGGCTCGTGTTTTGGATTAATAAATTGATTAATTAATTAATCTTATGGCGCTGCAATGTGATTTTATCGTTTATTGTTTAGACCGTTCGTGTCACAGGAAAAAAGTGATCGTTTATGTTTCTCTACAAACACTAATTATTTTAATTTGAATATATTAACCTCTCCACACTTTTATTTAATTTGTGTTTTGACAGTTGTGTTGACTGGCTTCTATTTTGAGGTCAATATTTTGGTAACTTCACATTATGGGACTAGTCTCAAATTTAAAAGACAAGTTTGTTAAACCGGTCAGTACCTGTTTCTAAAAGTTTCAGGGTGGGTGTGTGAGTTTTCTGCATAGAATCTTGATGAAACTTTGGCAAATGATACATGTTCACTTGAAAATGGAAGATCTGGATTCATTTTAAATTTGGACAAAATGGCGGGGGTCTCCCGAACACCTCTAAGTTTGAATCTTGAATAACTTCTGATCCTGAACTATGATCTTATTGAAACTTGGTATATAAGGTTTTAGTACTGTTTCCAATATTTCTGCATACCAACTTCCGGTTTGTCACTTCCGGTTAAAAAGTTTTTTTTCAGGTGTTTATCCCTACTGTAGCCTACAATTACCGATCGATTTTCATGAAACGTTGGTAAAACATTTTAAATAACATGAAAAAGATATTTTCGGCTTTTGGAGCACATTGAACAAAGGGTTTGGGGGTCCACCATACAACAGGTGGGTTTTTCCACAAAGTTATGTTTGTTGCGAGCATAAAACATGTATTCGTGAATGAGTTTTGATGACACTTTGGAAAAAGATGCAAACATGTATGACAAGGAACTGATTAGTTTTTGAGCGATAGTGAACAAAATGATGTGGGGTCCCTGGAGCACCTGTTTTTCTGAAAGCTCTATAACATCTGTACCTGAGAAACGAATTGGATGAAACTTGGTACATGAGTATTTAGTACGGTTCACAATAGTTCTGCATCCCAACTTCTGGTTTTTCACTTCCAGTAAACATTTTTTTTTTGTACTTTTTTTTAAGTTTTTTCAGTGTCTTTATGCACACTACAGCCTACAATAAGGAAGTGATTATGATAAAACTTATGAAAAGGGTTCCAATTAGTGTGAGAAGATAATTATCATCTTTTGGGACACATTGATAGGGGTAGTGAAATCCGAAATTCTACGTCCACGCCGTGCTACCTGGGTAATGCTAACAGAATTAGGTTGGTGTAGTTGAGAGGGACAGAGTAAATACTGCCTATACTCAATGATTCTGCACCATGGCGAGTCATTGGCGCCACAAAACCAATGCAACTCAAGCGTCTGTTCTCCATGCTAGGGGCGGCTTGGAGCGGGCGTCTGTCTTGGATCAAGCGGCTCGCTATATAAACGTGTAGCAAGCGTCTGTTCTCCATGTTAGGGGCGGTTTGTAGCGGGCGTCTGTCTTGGATCAAGCGGCTCGCTATATAAACATGTAAAAAGGTTGTTTCTGGTGACCTTAAGATGCAGAACGAACCCATTCACGAAAATTTGGGTTGGGCGAAGGGCTAACACCCCGTTTCCGTAAAAAAATACTTGTCATGAATTCTGTACACAGGCCTCGGATTATCTCGGATTCATTATTAGAACAACCTCGGAGACTGTACCCGGACTACGATTTAAAAATGGGAACCTGGAACGTGCTAAGCCTTAGAAGACCAGGAGATCTACTGAAACTTACAAACCAAATCAATAGCTATACACTGGATATAGTGGCGTTACAAGAACTAAGATGGCCAGGGAGTGAAATCCACGAAACAGCCAAGGGATACACTCTCTACTATTGCGGTCATGAAAACGGAGGAGAATTTGGAGTTGGCTTTCTCACACATCGTCGTGTGAATCAACATGTTATCGACTTTCGCCCAATTAATATGCGGATATGCACAATGAGAATCCGCAGGCAAAAATTTATTGTAACGATCATCAATGTTCATGCACCTACTGAAGACAAAGCAGATGACATTAAAGACCTGTTCTTTCTAGAACTCGAAGAAGTCATCAATAACATCCCGCGGCACGATATAAAAATCGTGGTAGGTGACTTCAATGCGCAAATTGGTAGAAGTGCAGAACTTAAAACACATGTCGGCCCTAACAGCTTGCATCATGCTAGTAACAATAACGGCTTTCGCACAGCTGAACTGGCTATGATGTATGATCTAGTAATTTCTAGCACTTTCTTTCCTCATAAGAGAATCCACAAAGCAACGTGGAAATCAAATGATGGAAGAACTGAAAATCAAATCGATCACGTCATGATTTCTAAGAGACACTCTACAAGTGTAACTGACGTTCGATCATACAGAGGTGCTGATATGGACACCGATCATATGCTTGTCATCTTTAAGTATAAGTGCAAATTATCATCTACATTTAATAGGCAAGCAAAAAAGACCGTGCGCTGGAATGTCGAAGCATTTAAACACCTGGAAACACTGAATAGATATCAGGAAATTGTAACGCAAAACATAGAAGAGCATGACATCCCATCTGAGATGCCATTAAACATACAAGAAGAATGGCAAACGCTTCAATCAATCATCATATCCGCAGCACAAACTACAATCGGAAACGACCACCGAAATCACGTAACGAATGGTTTGATGACGAGTGCCGCGTAAGCATTGAGCACAAACAAAAACTGCGGGAAAAATGCTTAACAAGAAACACCCGAAGCTCCCAAACTGATTATCTATGCGCCAGAAAAGCCTCAGCAAAACTCCTACGGAAAAAGAAACGCGAACACATGAAGAGCTGTATCGAAAACATCAACCAACATGCGGCTAATGGAAATTCGAAAGAGTGTTTTGCCAATGCGCGGAATCTGACCAAAGATTTCCACCCAAGATCTACAGCCATCAAAAATGGAAATAACGAGCTTACAACAAGTGAACGTGATGTGCTGGAAGTATGGCGATCCCACTTTCAAGACCTACTGAATAGGACGAACGAAGTTCATCCTATTCGAGCAATTGCTCCGTCAAGTGAGGAGATTTTTGTCCCTCACCCAACAATAGAAGAAGTGGAAGCTGCCATCAAAAAATTAAAAAATGGCAAATCACCAGGTATCGATGGAATCCCTGCAGAACTACTTAAGAATGGAGGAGCAGCTCTGGTCTCACGTATATATGATCTGATTCTTGCAATCTGGGACCAAGAAGAACTACCTGCTGAATGGAAAACAGCTCTAAAGTGTGCAAATTATCGTGGAATCGCACTGTTGAACACTGCATATAAAATACTAGCTAATGTCGTACTCGCTCGGCTCATCCCGTTTGCCGAATCTATCATCGGCGACTATCAGTGTGGTTTTCGTCCCAACCGTTCAACCACAGATCAATGTTTTACCTTAAGGATGATTCTGGAAAAATGTTGGGAGTACAACATCAGCATTCACCAGCTCTACGTTGATTTCAAGCAAGCATATGATAGCATCATCCGCGACAACCTCTGGTCTGCACTCATATGCCTTGGTATTCCAGAGAAACTTGTTTCTCTGTGCAAACTCACAACATCGGGATCAAACTGTAGAATAGTAATCGAAGAGTCAGTTTCTGACTCTTTTGATATAACATCAGGTGTTCGACAAGGTGATGCACTCGCACCCGTACTATTTAATTTGGCGCTAGAGTACGCGATAAGAAAAAGCCGCATTGAGACACAAAACTGTATATTTAACAAATCTAGTCAAATTCTTGGCTATGCAGATGATATTGTGCTTCTCGGACGTAGAACAAGCGATATCAAGGATAGTCTCTCTCAGCTTGAAAGAAATGCTAAACGACTTGGATTGTGCATTAACACCGGCAAGACTAAACTTTTAACAACATCCAGGAATATACCTCCCGGCAATCTGAATACTGGCGACTATGAAGTGGAACGTGTAGAAAACTTCAAATACCTCGGGTCTGTAATAACATCGTCAAATGACATGCAGGCAGATATTAAAGCTCGTGTCTCTGCCGCATACAGAGTTTTCTACGCATACTCAAAACTTTTGCGATCTAAACATCTTTCGCAGTCGTGCAAACTCACACTTTACAAAGCATTAATTCGACCTGTGCTTACCTTTGGAAGCGAAAGCTGGACACTGACTTCCTCCGATTGTAGAATTTTATCAACATTCGAGAGGAAAGTCATACGAACAATTTATGGTCCATGTAAAGTTGCTGAAAATCAGTATAGAATCCGAATGAACCATGAAATCAGACAGCTTCTTGGAGGCTGCGATGTAATCGGATTCATTAAATCTAACCGGATTAGATGGTTTGGTCATGTAGAAAGGGCACCATTAGATAGAATGATTAAAAAAGCGTCCCAACAACAACCAGCTGGTGTTCGTCGAAGAGGAAGACCTAGACAACGCTGGCGTGATGACATCATCCAGGACCTTCGTGATATAGGATGTCGAAACTGGGGTCAACTGGTCATGGAACGAGACGATTGGAAGCTGATTGCACAGACGGCAAAATCCCTCCATGGGATGTAAACGCCAGAGAGAGAGAGAGAGGGACACATTGATCAAAGTGGTGGAGGGGTCTACCATACAAATGCTGACTTTTGACACTTTGTTTTTTAAGTTTGTTGGGAGCATACAGACTTCATTCATTAATTTATTTTAATGACACTTTGAAAAAAGATGGAGATTTAAGTAACAAAGAACTGATTAGTTTTGGGATAATATTGGAATAAGTGGTGGGGGTCCTCCCGAACACCTGTTTACTGTGTCACACTTTTTTCAATGTTTGTTGGGAGCACACAGCATTCGTTCGTGAATGAATTTTGATGACACTTTGGAAAAAGATGCAAACATGTATGGCAAGGAACTGATTAGTTTTTGAGCGATAGTAAACAAAGTGGTGGGGGGTGTCCCATACACCTGTTTTTTTATAGCTCAATAACATCTGTACCTGATAATCGAACTGGATGAAACTTGGTACACGAGCATTTAGTACGGTTCACAACAGTTCTGCAACCCAACTTCCGGTTTTTCACTTCCGGTAAATTTTTTTTGCATCAGCGTCGCAATATTTTTTTAACGATTGTCATGTTTTTTCATAGACTGACTTGGAGAATGTACTTAATGCTAAACTTTTTAGGTGTCAATTAATTCAATTATTTCTGATTAACATCACACCAATGGAAAATATCCCATCACGAATAATACATAAGAACTGATTCCAAAAAAATATGGTGACAGTTATGAAATTTTTTGCAATTGCAATCCAATTGAAACTAGATCGATTGACAATTGTATTCCTTTGGACTAGATGGATTCCGTTTTTAATTCAAGGGTGATGGTAGGCATCTCTTTGTCAACTTCACTAATTTCTTGGGCATCGGCTATGTCAAGTACAAAATCAATAATTGCATCATTGTTGAATGTTTTATTTTCTAATAATTTTTCGATATCTGCAGCCAATAGATCGTTAAAACCTTCTGCGCCTACTTCATAAGCCAAGGTTTTTGTATTGGAAATCCCGACCGTATTAGATGGTGTCGGATTTTCACTTTTGAGGCATTCCGGACAAAAAGATGTTATTTAATGTCGATGGTCCCAGCTCAGACAAAAATGCTAATTTAGCATTTTTGATGCAGGTATTTAACAGAAGACTTTTTCCACACGTTCATGACTTTTAATCGTTCAAATCGATTAATTGATCCAAAATGAATGGAATATTTTAAATAATAAAAATGGAATGGAATGCTTTACATACTTCCCTAAAAGTTTCAGTATCACCTAGCTAGACTAATTTATTAGCCATTCAGTGGACTGGTAATGTGGTAAAATGTACACCTTTTATTGACCAAGGTGTTAGAGTGTTCCTCTGTTTACAAGTAAACATATTCAGAACTCCATCAGCGATTTTGCGGTACTTTAAATCAACTTGCATTTTTGGGGATTTGAGGATGCATAATCCAAGTCGTTTAGCATTTCTTTCAAGCTGAGAGAGACTATCCTTAATATAGCTTGGTCTACGTCCGAGAAGCGCAATATCATCTGCATAGCCAAGAATTTGACTAGATTTGTTAAATATGCAGTTTTGTGTCTCAATTCGGCTTTTTCTTATTGCGTACTCAAGGGCCAAATTACATAGTATGGACGCGAGTGCATCACCTTGTCGAACACCTGATGTTATATAAAATGAGTCAGAAACTGACCCTTCGATTACTATTCTGCAGTTTGATCCCGATGTTGTGAGTTTGCACAGAGAAACAAGTTTCGCTGGGGCACATGAGTGCGGACCAGAGTTGGTCGCGGATGATACTATCATATGCTTGCTTGAAATCACGTAGAGCTGGTGAATGCTGATGTTGTACTCCCAACATTTTTCCAGAATCATCCTTAAGGTAAAACATTGATCTGTGGTTGACCGGCTGGGACGAACACCACACTGATAGTCACCGATGATAGATTCGGCGAACGGGATGAGTCGAGCAAGTACGACATTTGCAGTATGTTATATGCAGTATTCAGCAGTGCGATGCCACGATAATTTGCACACTTTAGGTGGTCACATTTTCTTATGTAGCGGAACAATGAGAGCTGTTTTCCATTCAGACGGTATTTTTTCTTGGTCCCAGATTGCAAGAATCAGATCGTTTATACGTGAGACCAGAGCTGCTTCTCTATTTTTGAACAGTTCTGCAGAGATTCCATCAAAACCTGGTGATTTACCATTTTTTAATTTTTTGATTGCAGCTTCCACTTCTTCTATTGTTAGGTAAGGGACAAAAATCTCCTCACTTGACGGAACAATTCCTCGAATAGGATGAACTTCATTCGTCCTATTCAATAGGTCTTGAAAATGGGATCGCCATACTGCTAGCACATCACGTTCATTTGTTGTAAGCTCGTTGTTTCCATTTTGATGGCTGTGGACTTTGGGTGGAAATCTTTGTCAGATTCCGCGCATTGGCAAAACATTCTTTCGAATTTCCATTAGCTGCATGTTGGTTGATGTTTTCGACACAGCTCTACGAGTGTTCGCGTTTCTTTTTTCCGTATGAGTTTTGCTGAAGCTTTTCTGGCGCATAGATAATCAGCTTCGGGTGTTCCATGTTAACCATCTTTGTCGCAGTTTTTGTTTGTGCTCAACGTTTTCGTGGTACTCGTCATCAAACCATTCGTTACGGGATTTTGGTGGTCGTTTGCCGATTGTAGTTTGTGCTACGGATATAATGGTTGATTGAAGCGTTTGCCATTCTTCTTGTATGTTTAATGGCATCTCAGACGGGATGTCATGCTCTTCCATGCGTTAAGTTACTGTTTCCTGATATCTATTCAGCGTTTTCGGATGTTTAAATGCTTCAACATTCCAGCGTACGGTTTTTTTTTTGCTTGTCTATTAAATGTAGATGACAACTTGCACTTGTACTTAAAGATGACAAGCATATGGTCGGTGTTCATATCAGCACCTCTATATGATCAAATGTCAGTTACACTTGTAGAGTGTCTCTTGATTTTGACATGATCGATTTGATTTTCAGTTCTTTCATCGGTTGATTTCCACGTTGCTTTTTGGATTCTCTTATGAGGAAAGAAAGTGCTAGAAATTGCTAGATCATACATCATAGCCAGTTCAGCTGCATGAAAGCTGTTATTGTTGCTGGTATGATGCAATCTGTTAGGGCCGATATTGTTTTAAGTTCTGCACTTCTACCAATTTGAGCATTGAAGTCACCTACCACGATTTTTATATCGTGCCGCGGGATGTTATTGATTGCTTCTTCGAGTTCTAGAAAGAACAGGGCTTTAATGTAATCTGCTTTGTCATCAGTAGTTGCATGAACATTGATGATTGTTACATTGAATTTTTGCGTGCGGATTCTGACTGTGCATATCCGCATATTAATTGGGCAAAAGTCGATAACATGTTGATTCACGCGACGATGTATGAGAAAGCCAACTCCAAATTCTCCTCCGCTTTGATGACCGCAGTAGTAAAGAGTGTATCCCTGGGCTGTTTCGTGGATTTCACTCCCTGGCCATCTTAGTTCTTGTAATGCCACTATATTCAGTGTGTAGCTATCGATTTGGTTTGTACGTTTTAATAAATCTCCTGGTCTTCTAAGGCTTAGCACGTTCCAGGTTCTCATTATAAAACGTCGTCTGGGTACAACTTCCGAAGTCGTTCTTGAAATGAGTCCGAGATAATCCGACGCCAGTGTACAGGATTCATGACAAATAATTTTTTACAGAAATAGGGTGTTAGCAATTCGCCCAATCCAAGTTTTGGAGAATGGGTTGCTCTGCATCTTAAGGTCACCAGAAACAACCTTTTTGCTTGTTTATATAG
>OY856187.1:195056572-195319072 GCA_963693315.1 Diogma glabrata | reverse complement strand
TACATAGTCAAGAGTTTGACTAGATTTGATGCAGTTTTGTGAACTGATTTCGATTTTTTATATCGCTTACTCTATGACCAAATTGAATAGCACCCACGCAAGTGCATTAGGAGACATTGAACATAATATGACACACGGAATACTTGAATACCTTAAAAGGTTTACGAAGGATAAAGTGGATTCATTATCCTATATCCAGAATTGATCCAGCTTTGTACAATCATCGATAAATATATTATGTGGTAAAATTCGCCGAGAAGAACCATTACTGTTTCTGCTACAATAAATAAAATACAAACAATTTCAAGCACGACGCTATATTTCACATACCTATAAATAGAATTTCACTACAACGATCCGTGAGAAGGAAATAATGTAATATATAACAACTACTAATGTTTTCTAAATAACAATTTTATTAATCATTTTTTTTTTTTAAACTAAACATTAAATTTATCGTGTAATTAAAAAATTGTTGACATTTTTTATTGTTGTTTTATGACTAAGAGTGAAAGTGTATTTCAAAAAGAAAACATTTAGGGATAGTTTTTTGTATGTTTTGTTTTTATATGGTGATAAAAGCCGCATTTTTATTTCACTTCGATATATATACATATATTTTGTAGCCTTATCAATAAGAGAGGGATTTTCATGATCAATGATTTTTGATTTGTTTCAGAATAATAAATAAAGTTGTACGTAATTTGTTGTGTATGCTTTCATGAGCAATGGTGCTATCTTGCATTTTATATTCAATAAGTATTTTTTAATTCGATAATTCAAGGTTTTACTTATTTAAAATCATTTAATTTTGTTCATATGATTTTACGTTTGAGTAAGTCTAATCTTTAAAACAATTGAGTGAAAAGTTATTTTTTAAAATAAAATTTGAGACCCTCAGAATAATAGCTAAATCTCGAGAAATAATATGTTAAGTGCATGGAGGGATCAGTTTTTATTGTTTTGAAATTTTTTTTGTTTTTGATCTACGGGTGTGACAACCCCGCGTACTCCAGTCCCTGCTATTGACATACGAGTTAACGTGAGATATCACATACCACTGGAAATAGCAGTGAGATATCACTAGCCAAGGTGACATCTTAGGGGTGGTGGCGGATGAACTGTATTCAGTCAAAGGTAGCACCCTCAATCTTAGCTGTGAAATAATCCTTGATGATGAGACGCTATTGCTACCTCGAAACAACGAGCCTTCATATAACTATGTGTGGGCTTTAATCATTAAAAAAGACTGTACGTCACAGGATATAGGAATATGCAACCGGCTGGATTATTGGCAACTACATTTTTGTTTTGTTTCAGCAAATTTTTGTAAAAATTTGCTATTTACTTTTTAATTTACTTTTATTTTTTCTATTCTATCATAAAATATTGGCCTATGTCATATTTTGTCAGTGATAGGATTTTTTGTTTAGTTATCCATTCTTTAACAAAAAATATAAAAAACAAAAAAAGAAAGATTTACGTCCATCAACACCTTTGAACGTATATTGTTGTGGGACCTTGGTCTTAAAAGGTTTTTATGTGTTATTGTGACACATATTGTAATTCCTACTACACAACACATTTTATTAAAAAAAAAAAAAAAAAGAAATTAAATAACCCTTCTGTGACAATGTGATGCTTCGATTTTGTGAAGGTTAAACCACTTAAAATGGACATTTGAAAATGTCTTTCAATGCTTTAACGTGTATCTGAATGTTTCGTCAACCAGCCCAATAATGGATCACAACCTTAAACGTCATTTTGCCTGTTAATAACCGAAAAACCGTTAAATTTGATTAACATGAAATTCTGTGTGATTGAATCAATTTCCTATAGCAATTTCCTATATCATGCCTGGGGTTTTATTTCGATGGACACCTAGTCTATTTTCTGTTGAGACACTTTTTATTTATTTTTGAGATTAGTTCTTCCTAAATCTTCAAGATATCTAATCCGGTTAGTTTTATGGATCCTATTACATATAGCAGCCTCCAAAAAGTTGTTGGTTTTCGAATTTATCTACTATATTGGCTGACTTTCGATTAATTGGTAAGCCCGAGGTTATAGTTGTTATTGTTCCAATGAAAAACACTAAAGAAGGGATGGGAATCAAACTCAACTTTACAACTCTTAACACAACCTTAGTGTATCGAAAAGCGAAAATTATGTGTCGAGCAACCATCGAGACGTGGTTCTTTTGATTATGCCCATTTTACTTTTTAGCCGACTTAAAAAAAGAAGGAGAATCTGTGTTTCACTTGGGTTTTTTTTATGTCTATTGATGTTTGTTCACCGATTTCTCAAAAACGGCTCATTCGATTTTAATGATTTAAATTATATTCTATTTAGGTAGATGTCGAGATGGTCCCATGTTTTTTTCTATAACAAAAAATTACCCGTTTTCTAGACTTTCGATTTTCGATTAATTGGTAAGCCCGAGGTTATAGTTGTTATTGTTCCAATGAAAAACACTAAGGAATGGATGGGAATCAAACTCAACTTTACAACTCTTAACACAACCTTAGTGTACCGAAAAGCGAAAAGTATGAGTCGAGCAACCATCGAAACGTGGTTCTTTTGATTATGCCCATTTTGCTTTTTAACCGACTTTAAAAAAGAAGGAGATTCTGTGTTTCACTTGGGTTTTTTTATGTCTATTGATGCCTGTTCACCGATTTCTCAAAAAGGACTCATTCGATTTGGATGATTTAAATTGTATTCGATTGAGATTAATGCCGAAGTGGTCCCATATTTTTTTCTATGACGCAAAAAATACCGTATATCAGAAAATTGAAAAAATCTGTATTTTTGTATATATATATTCACCGATTTCTCATAAACGACTCATTCGCTTTGAATGGTTTTAATTGTATTCTATTTGGGTGGATTTCGAGAAAGTCTCGTATATTTTGTGAAATGCAAAAAATACCGTTTTTAGAAAATTGAAAAAACCTGTATTTTTTATGTATTTTCGTCGATTTCTTCGAAACCGCTTATTGTATTTGGATGGTTTGAGCTGTATTATATTGATTTAGATTCCGAGTTGTTCCAATATAATTTTCTATGACAGGAAATTTACCTTTTTTTTTTCTCAAAAAATCGAAAAACCATTGATTACTTGATTGTTATTGATGAATACATTCCAAGACTTAGTTATTACTTCAAAAACGCCTTTTTAGCCGACATTTGGGTATAAAACCAAATTAAAAATGAAAAAATAAAAAACTTTTTAAAAAAAAATAGAGCCGACTTCAAAAAACACAAAAAAGTGAAAAATAACTTCATTGCCACTTTAGAGACAAAAATACAGCTAACTATTGGTTTATTTAATTTAGTTATATTTAACTACAGACAAAAAAAATTACGGTTTTAAAAAAACTTATTATATTATAGAATTTATTTATTATTATAATTGTTACAATTATTATAGTTGTTACAGTAGTTTTTATACTATAAAAGTTATTTGTAGCAGAAAACTGTTGGAAATTGGTGCCAAGCCGATAACATGTTAGTCAGATTTTCGTCAATCTGGCACCGACTTCGAACAGTTTTGTGCTACAAATAATTATAATGATTATAATAATAAATAAATTCTATAATATAATAACTTTGTTTAAAACCGTAATTTTTTTTGTCTGTAGTTAAATATAATTAAATTAAATAAATCAATAGTTAGCTGTATTTTTGCCTTTAAAGTCACAATTGAGTTATGTTTCACTTTTTTGTGTTTTTTTGAAGTCGGTTCTATTTTTTTTTTTAAAGTTTTTTATTTTTTCATTTTTAGTTTTTGATTATGGCAACCACTTCTTCTATTGCGGTAAGGGACAAACATTTTCTGGAAGAAGCAGTTGCTCGAACAGTGTGATTTTGTTCGTTCACCTTAGTAGATCCATGTCTACACCTTTAACTCAGGTCTTTGCAAGTACAAATCTGTTAGATAGAAGGTCAAGAATTACAGCTGTATCATGACCACACATACTATAGCTGAAAAGACGAACGAATGAAAAGGACGTTGGGAAGTTTTCGATGCCGGTAGGTATATGGATGATGTATTCATCAGTGACGCATTTAATGGTTTGGAGCATAAAAGGTAATTCTAACTGGGCTTATGATCCATAAATAGATACAGCAAACTATGATGATAAATTATAAAAAATTAAGGGGCTGAAATCTCACAGCTCTGAAATATCAATACTTCGGTCTGGGTTAAGGATTTTGATATAGTTTTCGACAAAAAACTTTTATGAGGACATGGTTTTTAGTTTTGGGCTGTATATCAAACATAACTCTTTGTTATAGTACATGTATTTGTTAATCTCTGTTTAGAAACTAACGCGAAACATCAATGGAAAATTATAAAATTATACTGTTGTATCACCGTCTACGATTCCTATTGGTGGTGTGAAACCACAAATAAAATTCCAAGAATTAGATCACAAATTCTGTATTTTATTTAAATATTTCGGCCCTTTTTGTGACTAAAATGATATACATGGTTTAAATATAACAAAAAATAAATAAAAAATAATAACATCACAAAACATAAAAAACACTTGATAAGTAACTTAGTTTTTAAAACTTATTATGAAATTGAAAATCTATTCAACCTGCTGAACAATGAAAATAAAACCATTCAATTTACATACGAGATTGAGGATAATAATACGTTACCATGATGTTACATAGGAAATATAATAGAATAACTACAAGTTATTATCAGAAACCGAGTGCAAAATATAGACTACTCAATTACATGTCAGAACACCCAAGTAGTCAAAAAACAAGTATGGCATATGATACAGTATTCCGTATGCTAGGAATAACGTCAAATAAGTATAGGAAAGAAACCATCAATGAAATATATAGAATTTTAACAGCGAAAGGCTATCCAATAGGTCTGATCGGGAGCGTGGTCGAGAAATATGAGAACATCCAGAATATGACAGTGAACATTGTTAATGAACCAGAATCGAAAACATACAAAAGAATATTATACACAAGACATCTATCGGAAAGTTTAGGTAGGTTATTAAAAAATAATAATAACATCCTAAGAATAGGTTATAAGGCGCACAGAAATGTAAGTAAAATTACGGGAAAACTAAACAGTTGTCTGGAGAAACATGATCAACCTGGATTGGTATACTCATTTCCTTGTAGCAACTAATATAAGAATAAGCAACTACATAAGAACATAAATTATAGGTTGTTTATTTTATATAATAATTTTAAAATTTTTTTTCTGCATCAAAAATTTTTTTTGTATATATTCAAGTTTTATTGTTTTATTACTTTATTGTTTGTTAAACGTATAAATATTTAAATTTTTTAATGATATAAATCTTATATATTAATACGCTAAAAAAAAACTTTGTACAGCCTACGGCTTCTTTATTCGAATTTTGATTCATTTCAAATTTTCACTGCTAACTGATATTAGTGTAACTTAGATTTTAAAGATTTTTGGGATTTTTCGGATCATAAATTTAAAAGTTATAGACGAATTAAAATGTATTTTTGAATTTAACGGCCTCCCACATACAATATGAAAATGGAATTGCCCAAGTATATATTTTTTTTTCACAAAAACGATAAGCAGGCTACAGACTTTCAATCAATTTGTCAATCAATTCGAAAACGAAAACAAACGAAATAAAATTTAGTGTAAAAATCCCCTAAATTTTATTTCGTTTATTTTCGTTTTCAATTGATTGACAAATTGATTGAAGGTCTGTAGCCTGCTTTAAGAGAATATAAAAAAATTAATATAAAAAACTTAAATTTAGTATTTTATATTTTCTTTTCAAATTTCAATTTAGTTTATGAATTGATTTAGGAGTGAATAGACGTAATATTTTTCTTTGTTTTTTTGTTATAGGAGTGGATAGGCGTAATATTTTTCTATGAATGTTGTGAATGAAGAAATTAATTGCAAGTGGTATTTATCATTTTAAAATTCATGTGTTTGTTAAATTTGTCAGATGAAGATAGAATTGATTCGACGTGATAATGGTATGAGTGAGTTTATATTATTTTTGTTTTATTATCATTATTATTTTTCTTTGATTTTCTTTAATTTAATTATTGTGGTGTTAATGGTGAATGAATGTTGTGAATGACGTATTATTTTTCTTTGTTTTTTTATTATTACTAGGAGGGCCCGGCGTGCTTCGCTACGCTTATAAATAAAGTTTTTGCGTAGACATTTTGTTGACGTAGAAGCAATAATTTCAAAAAGTGGTAATGAGAAATGCTAGCATATAATTTTTAATTTTTCTTTCAAATATATGAGTGAAAAATAATCAGAACTCTAGCTGATCAGTTCGGATATATGAAAAATTAGCGATCAAATAAGTTAGAGATCAAATAAGCTTACTTGAAAACTTATTTGATCGTCAATTTTTCATATATCCGAACTGATCAGCTAGAGTTCTGATTATTTTTCATTCACGTGAAGAATTCATCCACGTGAAGAATTTTCTTTGTGGTTGCATACCACCAATAGGAATCATAGACGGTGATACAATTTTATCGATTAGATCAGTTTCAGTATACACCCGGAAACGTTGAATACATTGAACGATACATTGAACAACAAAAATCTAATTATAAAATTATACTTTTTTTGCTTTTTCTGAATCAGTAGGTCCTAAAACGTCGAGAAAGCCTAAAAAAGTGGGGTTAGGAAAAGAATTTCATTTTTGGCTCATGAATGTAATACTTAGGTCTTTCAGACCGAAGTAATATATAACATATGATGTAAATGACACCGCGATGCATGTAGTTATGTGCCCTGAGTATCAACGTATACGAAAGATCTAATATCACATATAAACGGAAGCAATGGCTTTAACTGAGAAACCTTAGTCTACTCCTGCACACTGTAATTTAACATTTTGTCCCGCTAAGCTTACAAATTGATGGGAGTAAATCGTCAAAATTAACCTTTCAGGTGGAACTTTTTTTTTATTGCTTTGTTATTATTTTAAAGCATAAATTTGTTTTGTATTGCCAGGTAACAATAAGTATAGAATTTTTGTTTTAATTATTGGTGGGAATTTCGAATATATTACTTTTTCTGTACTCTTCAATTTTGTTAATGTTTTTTGTGTCCCCATTTTTTTTGCTTTTCCCATATCGTGCAACTGTTGCATGAAACCTGCTATCGTGTTTTTGAGACTGAGATACCCAGTTTTTTGTATTGTCTAGTTCTGAAATTCAGGCCTGGTCGAATTTCAGTATCTATACCTGCAATGGCAAAGGGTAAGTCTGTGTCTCAACAAAATGGCCGCAGAGTGAACCAACAGCTTAGCCTTGATTTCACAAACATAAGAGGACTAAATTCGAATGTAAACGAGGTTCATCACCACATCGAAAAAAATAAACCTGACATATTGTTTCTTACTGAAACAATTGTCAGTGGCAAAGCATCAAAATTGGATCCAGATAAATACCGCATACCCAGTTACGAATTGGAACATTCTTTTTATAACAAACATGGTGTCTGTGTATTCATTCGAAATTCAGTTTCATGTATGAGAATTAAGGCATACGAGTTGAACTCAAAGCACCATAATTCTTTGGCATTGAAGATCTCAGGTGTGCATAAAACTCTGTTTATAATAGGAATATATAGATCCCCCAACTCTCCTCCTGACTGTTCTTTTTTCGACAAACTATCGTCCAACCTCGACAAAATTTGCAAAGACTACCCCAAATTAAGTCTCGCCATTCTTGGAGACTTTAACATACATAACAAAGAATGGCAGAAATACTCATCACGCACTGATGACGTAGGAAGACAAGCCGAACTAATGCTGGCAGATTACCATGGTTTGACTCAAATGATAGAATGCCCCACGAGAATACCGGACAATACACATCATAATAATAATTTGCTGGATCTGTTTTTGACAAACGAACCAGATACAACGAAGACAAAAGTTGATCAACCCCTGGGATCATCGGACCATTTACTAATGTCAGCAGTAGTACAATTCACATCACCTTCACCAATTAAAGCCCATCCTCGTCGCGTTTGGAATTATAAACGCGCAGACTGGGAAGGACTGAAAAACTTGTATGAAGAAACACCCTGGAAAACTATTTGTTGTGTTGAGCAAGATCCTAGCACATCAGCACTAAGAGTTTCTGAAGTTATAAAAGATGGAATGCGGCGGTTTATTCCAAATCGACTAACGACTCCTAAAACTGAGCCGGGGTTCACGCGGGATGTTGATGAGGCGGTGAGGAATAAACGCAAAGCATTTAAGGCGTACAACTCAAATAAAACACCTGAAACCTATTGTGTCTACCAGAAAACAAGAAATATTAGTAAATACAAAATAGATTTGGACAAAGACGCATTCATCCAGAATAGGGCTTCTCATTTCCCGCAAAATTTTGTTTCCCGGGAGGACGGGATAAAATTGCATATATCCCGGGATCCTGGGATTTCCCGGGATAAAATATAGTAAATTAAAAGTCAGTTTTTAAGCTAAAATAGATATGAGATAATTGTTGGAGTGCAGTTTAAACACACTTTTTTGATATCTTAATATTTATTATAAAACTATCGATTTCGAAAACTAAGCTTTCCTTCTCGAAGAAAGCTAAAGCCTTTTATTTGAGAGCAATTCTTGAGACTGAAAGAAAACTTTTCCGAGTCGATTTATAATAAATATAGAGATGTCAAAAAATTGTGTTTTAATTTAACTTGCCTTAACGCTTGCCTCGTAATCTGACACAGTTAAATCATTACTCGATTGTTTTTTATTAAGCACATCACATCAGCTAAATGCAGTCCTTGTGCAATAGTTGATGCTTACTACCGCTGAACCTTTCATATTTCGTCAGTGGTCCATCAGTGGTACTGGCAACTATGTGTCTTTTAAATGAAGATTGTTTATGAACTACTTAAAGTGTTGTTTCAATAACTTTGATGAATCGACTTAGACACTTTAAAAACTTTTTTAATTTTTTCCAAATATTTTCGGTTTCTATGAAACCTTCCTCAGGGAAATATTTATTTCTATTACAAAATTTTAACAATGTTCTTTTCTTTTATATCCTAGAGTAAATAAGCAATACATAACAACTTAAAAGTAAATAAAAAATATTAACTTAACAATAGTGGTAAATAGTAACAATAAACTCATTAGCAAAAAACATTATAAGAAAAAAGGACGGCAATTAATAATTAACCAATAATGACAAAATTTTAAAATGGGGAGGTAATTTAACAGATTGTAGGACTGAACAATTCTAAAAATTAATTAAGTTTTTTATATATTTTTTTATTTTAAAATATTAAAAAGAGGGCTGGAAACTGGACCTGTATCGTTGTTTAATAAAATTTCGGGATTTTCCTGATTGATATAGTATGATTCTATAATTTCTAGTTTTCTATTGTCTCTAACTGGATGAATTAACTTTAAACTATTGGTGTTGATTGTGTGGTTTGTATCGAAGATATGTTGTGCTACCGCGGATTTATCATAATTGGATTTTATATTTAAATGTTCCTTGAATCTACTGATGATTTTTCGTTTTGATGATCCTATGTATTTTTTGTCGCAAGTTTGGCACTCAATTTGATAAACCCCGTTCTGGTTGTGTTTACTGATTTTATCTTTGTTGTTTGTTAGGTATGTTGAAAGTTTACGCTCTGCTACCTCTATTAATTCAACGTTGAACTTTTTGTACTCATTTTTTAGTTTTGATGAAATTTGAGGATTGTAACTGATTTTTTGTTAAAGTTGTAATAGAACTTAAAGTTGTAATAGAACTTCTATTACAACTTTAACACCACCCATAGAGCTGAAGAAACGGGAAAAAATCAGTTACAATCCTCAAATTTCATCAAAACTAAAAAATGAGTACAAAAAGTTCAACGTTGAATTAATAGAGGTAGCAGAGCGTAAACTTTCAACATACCTAACAAACAACAAAGATAAAATCAGTAAACACAACCAGAACGGGGTTTATCAAATTGAGTGCCAAACTTGCGACAAAAAATACATAGGATCATCAAAACGAAAAATCATCAGTAGATTCAAGGAACATTTAAATATAAAATCCAATTATGATAAATCCGCGGTAGCACAACATATCTTCGATACAAACCACACAATCAACACCAATAGTTTAAAGTTAATTCATCCAGTTAGAGACAATAGAAAACTAGAAATTATAGAATCATACTATATCAATCAGGAAAATCCCGAAATTTTATTAAACAACGATACAGGTCCAGTTTCCAGCCCTCTTTTTAATATTTTAAAATAAAAAAATATATAAAAAACTTAATTAATTTTTAGAATTGTTCAGTCCTACAATCTGTTAAATTACCTCCCCATTTTAAAATTTTGTCATTATTGGTTAATTATTAATTGCCGTCCTTTTTTCTTATAATGTTTTTTGCTAATGAGTTTATTGTTACTATTTACCACTATTGTTAAGTTAATATTTTTTATTTACTTTTAAGTTGTTATGTATTGCTTATTTACTCTAGGATATAAAAGAAAAGAACATTGTTAAAAAAATTTTGTAATAGAAATAAATATTTCCCTGAGGAAGGTTTCATAGAAACCGAAAATATTTGGAAAAAATTAAAAAAGTTTTTAAAGTGTCTAAGTCGATTCATATGTGTCTTTTGATACACAAATCAAATTTCAAAATGTGTATTTTCATTTTCCTTACTTTCAAGTGTTCTTTTCATAATGCTGAATTAGAACTGCTGTCATTTTTTGGAAAAATTTGTTTAGAATTATCATTTTATTGAATGCGATTTTAGTGAGTGGACAACGTAGAAAAATCTCATAATTTTGAGAAAATTTTCTTATGAATCCAACATTTAAAGAATACAACAGAAGCCATAAATGAAAGGATATGTATTAAAGCATACACTTTAAGATGAAAGGACTTATTGTTTCTCAATTTGTTTATTATTTAAACACGAAATATCCCATTGTGGGTTGTTCACAAATTGCGTAACGGCCTTAGGGTGCGAAGGAGGATTGGTACGATTGGAAGAAAATTGTCATTGTTGCTTGTTACAATGTGTTCCGTAAGGGAGGAGAAGGTTGAAATGGTAAACATTTCGTTACGTAATCTGTAAACAGCCACTGCATATAAACAAAATGCTCCACTAAAAAAATGTTATTCGTTTTATGGTTGACTGGCCCAGTGAAATATTGTTTACGCGTTTTCTGTTGTAAATTTATATTTTGTGATTTTAAATCAAAATTTAATTGAATTTTGTAGCGAATTTTTACTATACAAATAAAATATAAAAGCATTAATATATGTAATTTTCTTGCAACTGTCCTTTTCATCTTCAAAAAAATAGTGTTAAACATACAAATCAAACAAATTCCAAAACAACGGGAAATCCCGGGAACCACCTTGATTCCCGGGATTTCTCATGAGTCTTTTTCACTGCGGGATCCCGGGACAACGGGATCCCGGGAGAGAAGCCCTAATCCAGAAGAAAGCGAAAAAATTCGCCGAGCACCCTTCGGGCTCTCGTAGTTTCTTTCAAGCAGTTAAATCAGTGCAGAGCAATTTTACTAGATCCTCTATTCCAACCTTAGTTCTGAATGACATTCCTGTGAGCGAATCGAAACAGAAAGCGGATCTTTTGGGTCGTATTTTTGCAGAAAACTCAAACATAGTTGAACCGCCCCATCCTCCTACACTTCTACCTCCAGTTGAGACAAAAATGAAGCCAATTGTTTTTTGACGTACTATTGTACGAAAAGTGCTCCTTTCAATCAATATCAACAAATCCGCCGTCCCCGATGGTATTCCACTCCTCATTCTTAAAAACTTTGCTAGGCAGCTCGCTCCAATTCTAACAAAAATATTCTATTTATCTTTCAAAACCGGCATATTTCCCGATTCTTGGAAACTGGCTAGTGTTCAACCTATATCGAAGAAAGGTAGTAAGATCGACCCGCATAATTACAGACCAATTGCAATTCTCTCGGTTTTGGCTAAAATATTTGAAAAATATGTTAACTATAATCTAATAGAATATTTGGAGATGTCACGAATTATTGATGATAAGCAGTATGGTTTTCGTAAAAGTCATGCAACAGGTGACCTATTAGCCTACGTAACCCATATGTGGAACAAATCGCTGGAGAACCATGGTGAAACATTTAGTATTTCACTTGATATTTCTAAAGCATTTGATAAAGTATGGCATAGTAACCTAATAACTAAATTAAAATCTTATGGTCTAGATCATCTTACTGTTTCATGGATTCAAAGTTTTCTTACAGGTCGTCAATTTCATGTTCATTTAGATGGTATCACATCCAATATTTTCACAACCAATGCTGGTGTTCCTCAAGGCTCCGCACTCTCACCAACCCTGTTTCTACTATACATTAATGATTTGCTCATTTCCACAGTACACCCAATCCATAGTTTTGCTGATGACTCCACATTGCATGCATCACATGCATCCCCTAAAATTCGATCTCATACTGCAGTCACAACTGATAGAGAGCTGTTAATTGATTCTATCAATGCAGACCTGCAGCGTATAATGGAATGGGGTGATCGTAATTTTGTTGCATTTAACCCAACCAAAACCAAACTATGTAGTCTATCACGAATAGAGAAACATAAAAAATTCATTATTAAGATAAACAATGAGGAATTGTATGAGGTTGAATCAGTAAGACTTCTTGGAATGGATATTGAAAATAATCTGAAATGGAATAAGCACGTGTTCAACCTCGCTAAATCTGCAATGCAAAAGATAGGATTCTTGAGTCGATGTAAAAAGTTCTTCAATCCCGAGAAAATTTTGCTGATTTATAAGTTCTTTATTCGTCCATGCATGGAATACTGCTGTCATGTTTGGGGAGGTGCTTGTCAGTCAACAATAAAATGTCTAAACTCTGTACAGAGAAAGGCGATACGGTTGATTGATAATACCGAACTAACTGATCAGCTTGACTCACTCCAGCACCGAAGAAATGTGGCTGAATTGTCAATCTACTATAAATATAACTTTAGCGAATTCTCTTCAAATGAAATACAAAATATCCTTCCATCAAGTGCGCAGTACAATCGACGAACAAGAACTTCAGAGTCATCCCACCCATTTGCTGTCAAAATATCTCGATGTAGAACTATGTCCTTCCAGAACGATTACTTTAATAGAGTGGCCAAATTATGGAACTCATTGCCCGCCTTCGTATTTCCCGATGAATTTGCCCCTCAGACATTTAAAGAAAATGTCAATCGCCATTTAAAAAAGTCCAAGCGGCACGTATATCCGCTAGAAATAGGTAGATTTCGGGACCAGACAGCTTTGTGTACAAATAGAACTGGATGTGTCAGATTAGTTTAAATAAAAAATTTAAGTAGAATAGTCCAAGTCCAGAATAATCCAAAAAATTTATCAAACCAAACTAAATACATTAACGGAAACTACTTTATCAAGGCGATTTCGGAACAGTTTTATTTAATTTGGTTAAAACTACTCTTAATAACATATCAAATCCACCAAAAAGCAAATAAACGTTCTCACAACGTCACACCTACAACACCACCACACATAATTTATAATCTAAAATCAAACAACTTTTACACCTCAAATAATTCAAATATCTAGAATTTAGGAAGACTTTTGTAAATGTGTAATCAATATGCATATAAGAAAATATTCCTTAATTTAAAACAATAATGACTCAGCTTTGTTTTAATTTTTTTTTTAAATTTTTTTTAAAAAAAATAAAAACTGAAAAAAAACAAAAGAAATATTTTTAATATTTTTTCTATGGGATATTTTTATATTTTTATGGAAGTTGTTGTTGTAATTGAATGGCATGCATTAGGTTTATTGCTAATTACATTGAGACCTCTTGGGTTAGAAAGCTGAAAATTTTTGAGGTTATAGTTGAAAAGTTTATCTAAAAGTTAATATGAGTCTAAATAACATTAACTCAAAAATGAGGTAGGCATGGCCGTTTGCGTTCGTTCTAACAGTCCTGGTGTCTCAACCTCTAGACTTGAACTATTTTTTTTTTAAATTTTGAAAAGATTTTTGTCCTAGTTAACGTATGCGCACGTATTCAAAAGTGAGATTGGCCATTTTCAGCCAAATCAAGTACAACAAAGTTTATTAAATTTTTAAAACAGCTGATTTTTCAGGAACCTGGAACGCCAAAGTTGTCATTTGGAAATAAATGATAGAAATATGTTCAAATATTCAATATTGATAAATTTTATTAAAATATTATGATTCAAACGAAAGTTATAACGCCCTAGATTTTTCGACTTTTTTGGCTCTAGCCACTTAACCTGTACCCGGATATGGCCAGTTCGCGAACTTGTCCAAAAAAATTTTTGCCGCAACGTATACAGAAAAAATTTTCGTTGTAGGTCAAGAAATACGATCGTGAGAGTGCCGGTAAAATCCGTTATAGCTCATATCGTTATGTATATATATATATATATATATATATATATATATATATATATATATATATATATATATATATATATATATATATATATATATATATATATATATATATATATATATATATATATAAAAATTTTTTTTTTGTTTTTCCGTCTCCGCTTATCATTCATAGTCGTTTGGCACCAAAATTTTTCCGAAATTCCGAGATGAAGCCCATTGCAATAGGTAGATTTTTATATGAAATCTACCTAAAATTAGTATAGTTTAAAATAATTTATTTATCTATTTATTTATTTATTATTACAATACAATATAGGTAAGTATTGTTAAGGTAAGTAAGTATTGTTAAGGTAGGTAAGTATTGTTACAGGTAAGTATTGTACAGTTGTTTTCCTTTTCTCTCTCTTTTTCAGCCATTAGCTGAATAAGTGCGAGAGAATGGAAAATATTGTTTTAATTAAATAAATTTTCCTTTCATTTTCCCCATCTCCTTCCTTTCTAGTTGACATGGTATCTTCGGATATTCAAAGAGTCTGAATAATGAATATTTCATATTTAGTGTGCTAAACATGTCTAACTAATTAATAAAAAAAAAAAAGAGAGGTCGTTCTCTCTACTTTATGTATGTAAACTTAATCTGGAATCACCTGAAATCACTTCTGACTCTAATATTAACTGGATCAATTCAAGAATAAGATTCTTACTAAATTTAAAACTTTGAATTCCGCATAATTTAAATACAAATAAGATTATATATAGTATCAATACAATCATGTAGTAGTATTATTTAGTATTATAAATTAGGTTAGAAATTAAGATTAATTTAAGTTTAATTTATAGATGTCCTGTCTTTATTTGACTGAATAAACTATTAATTAATCAATTAAATTATTATATTTCTGTAACCAAAGAAATATTCTGCACATTTTAGTTAACTCAGCTAATCGTTTATGCAATCTCAGTTTAAAAACTCAAAACGGACTTGCAAACAAATTTTGGCAGTGTTGAATCCCGCACTATTAAATAGATCTTGGATTGCACATTGTTGTGGGATCTAGGTCTTAAAAGGTATGTATTGTGTTGTGACATTATATTTGAGGATTATTCTTCAGCGATAATCTAACAAATGTAAAACATTCACATAGAGACTTGATCAAAAATCTATGACAAAACAGTGAATACATAACAAATATTGTTACTGTACTTAAATGTTTAAACTAAAAATGTATTTAAATTAGCTTTTTTATTATATCATTACATAAAATAATTAAATTTATTTTATCACAATTTATCATAATTCCTAAATCAATAAAATAATATAAAAAAAATAAAACTTATTTAAAATTTAATATAACGTGGCGGTGGACGTAGTTCCACTTCGGGATCACGAGTCTTTTTCGTATTTTTAGGATCATTACTTCGTTGGCTTCCCTTGCTCGCCCCACTAACTGATTTACCGTTTCCATTGGATTTATTTCGTTTTGATTTGGTTGGTGTGCCTGTTTGTTGAACTCTTGTTTTGGTTGATGTAGAGCTTCCATGTAAATCACTACTCCAGCTATCATCATTATTAAATTCATCATGCCAACGAGTGTTATAAAAAAGTGATCCATCATTTTTTATATAATCGAAATTGTTGTTATGTTTTGACTTACGAGTTTTTCTTGGTGCATCTGTTGGATAGTTTTCTTGATACCCATGACCTTTTGGGTTTTTATTATATTTCGGATTGTAACTGTCATACTCGATTAGTTTTGATATTGACATGTGTGACTTAGGATAGGTATGAGGACCCGTTGATGTTGGATCATTTTCTTTCCATTCTTCTTCATTGTCATTGTGTTTTGATTTGTGAGATGAATATGTAGGTGAGATATTTGATGATGATTCACTTTCATACGCTTGAGCTTGAGATAAACCATCAAGCATATAACGTAAAGCATTAACATCCATTTTATATGGATTGGATCCTGAAATTCCGTTTATAACAGTAATTGGTTCATTAGCAGGACTTATGATTTTAACATTATATTCAACTGGAGAATGTGAATGATGACCAACACTCATAGAAGCTCCTACACTCTTCAATGCTCTTCCTTCATGATCAGAATCATAACTATACCCTTTTGTATAAAAATTATCGTTTTCACTTTTTACTTTTTCCGATGTGAACGGAAGAGCATTAATATCATGATATGTTTGTTGATTAAAATGTAATTTATGTGATTTTGGTGCTCGCTGATTATTGTAATTTTGATGTTGAATTGCATTTGTTGGATCGAAGCCTTGGGCAGATTTTAGTGTTGCTGAGTGATCAAACGAGTTTATATTTCCAGCTGACCATGTTTGTCCAACATCTAACGTAGACAAATCAATAACTTTACCACGGTGGCGTTGATCTCGTGTGGTTAAATCTACCAAATGCGATTCTGTTGTACTAGGTACATAATTCATAATGTCTTGATGACTTTTATTTGGTTTTGTTATTTTAATATAATTTTGAAACTGTGGGGATAGTGTACTTGATAAGTAATTAGAACTATTCTCGTTTATAGAGTTCGAATATTGATTTTGTTTTCCATTTGTTCTCGTTTCTTCCCTTTTTCTCTTTTTTTCCATTTCACTAAATACTTTCATAACCGATTTTTCTATGTGAGATAAAAGTTCTTTTTTATCTTTCTCCGGCTGTAAGTTCGTCGATGATGAGGGAATTTCTTCGATAATTTTGATAATATGATGTTTAACTGGTTGTGTTTGATGATATTGAAATTTTTGTTGTTCGGATGATGATGATGGTTGGTAGATATGTTGTGTATTTGACGTGTAACTGTCTTTGAAAGCTGGCTGATTATTTTCTGGCTTAGAAAGATGATAATATTGATTGTTGTAAAAATCGTCATTGCTGGTTTGGTGTTTAATTTCTGGTTTTTGTGTTGTTGAATGATAGTAACTGTGATCTTTATTACGAGTTTCGTCTTCGTTCTGATTATTATTTTGATTTTTGTAATAGTGGGAGTTATGGTTAGATGTTGTACGATATGATTCAACTCCGTGGCGATAGTTTGGTTCTTTTACTTCAATCGGGGTTGGATGTTGAATTAAATTATATTTTGCAATACTTGATGTTGGTATTCGTTTACGACTGTTATCATATTGATTATGCATTTGGACTGCTTTACTAACATATTCTTCTGCAGTCCTAGCACTATCTAATCCGTCAGAAAAATTATCAGCAATATGGCGTGTTTGTTTTTGGTTTGGCTGAACAGTGATAACAAAGTTTGAATGGGCCAAACCCCCTTGATCTTGATATGTTTGCGTATGAGAGGCTGAAGTTATTAAACCTTCACCGGCTGGCCACATTGAGTGTTGAGTTATACCTTGATGTGATGAAGGATTTTCGATTTGTGGATTACGCCTTCGATTTTTTTCTTTTAGTGTGGCATTTGTATGGAAGACGGCAGAAGTTGTAATCTAAAATAGGAAACGAGTTTATCATTTATAAAAATTTTTAGCAAAAAACACATAATATTTTTGAAAATAATTTGAGAGAAAGTTCATTGTTAGTTAAATTTTTCCAATATAGTGTTAGAGAAACTAATTAAGTTTCACGGAGTTCATCTAGTTTCTCAACAAAATTCTTAATTTTAATTTAAAAATTAATTCTATGTATCATTTTTTAACAATATCCACTTTTAAAAAATATATTTCATTTCTATCTGAAATGTTTATTTAAATCTCACTAATTATCCATAAAAACACAGTTGATCTTATAATTTATTAAAAAGAACTAAAATTATATATTAACATTTTACTCACGAAAACTATCAAAACACTATAACTTCGAAATTTCGTCATTTCGTTCCGAAACTTCAACATAAAATAATTTAAAAGTTACAATTAAATTATGCTTTTATAAGGTTTTCTCCTATTTTCTTTTAATTTTCACTGATCACCAAGCTGTAACGGAACACATATGTTCTACTGTTTTTTTTCAAAGTTTATTTACTTTTTGATTTAATTTGAAAGCCGGTGAATTGTGAAATGAAGATTTTAATTTAAATTTTTAAAATTCACTTTGTTAACATAAATAAGGTTGATTGAATTTTTGATATAAAAGTAAAACTAATTATTTAGTTTTTATCGAAGGTGTTATAAATGAGATGAATTGTTCGACGAACAGTTTTAGCAGTCACTTAATATATACAATTTAGACATGACCTAACTTATCAAGTTGTTATTTTTATCTCTCCCACCGACTTATTATGTTCCATTTGACTCGAATATGAAGTGTATGCAGTTTTTCTGAAATCGGATAATAATTACCCACCGCGCAGTGGCGTCGAAGATAAGAAAATTAGCAGAATAAAAGGTTTTTTTATTTTTATCAGATATAATCATCTTAAAACATATATCTCATAATTTTAATTTTTTTATTAAAAGTTTATTAATTTACGATTCTAACGAGCCTAAGTATGTAGAAATCGATCTTAGGAAAGCGTTTTTATCGAATTTCTTCTTCTTAAATCCAAAAAAAAATTTTTAGCGAAAATTCAGAAAAATTAAATTTTTATGTTAGATTTAGACTTTGTTTGAGCGACCCGAATTTTATTTTGGGATACTTGCATGCGCAGCATTAAAACAAAAAAATTAAAAAAAAATAAAATGAAAGGATATCAAAAAAGAAGTTACGGTTACTACGGCTGTTTATGATCTCAAATTTGGAAAGACCACAACACCCGATGTTTCGCTGTTCAACAAATTTTAGAAGGCATGGGACGATGGTAAAATTAATCCAAAAATGTTTAAAAGTGGAAAATCGGACAAAAACTGGGAAACAAAATACCAAAACACACGTGTGAAGCTCTAGTAATTTTTTGTCATGAAGAGTTGAAAGAATCACACCCACGCAGCGACTATAAAGAATTTTTGGAAGTTACATTGATTTTTCTTGGCGAAACCATTGAGAATTACAAATTCAAATGCCCAGGTCCAACAAGTCACGCCCGCTGGATGGCTAAGGCCATTTATCTCCTGAAGATATTTATGTCTCGTAGTCAGTATGATATTGTAGTTGGAGATTTAAATAAAGTTCGACGTTTGCATTTTCCTGATTATGTTGTATGTAAAAATATGGTTCAAATGCATAGATGGAATAGCAACCGCAAATCAGGAGTTAGATTTCATCAAATCGGCCATCGCTTATAAATTGTCAATTTGACAAAAGAGTTTCAGACGAAATATTGAGCAAAATTTGTTTTCATCTTCACTATTTAACGGAAGAAAATATTGGCATGGCTTTTTTCGACCCAGAGATTTCGTTGTTGTAAAAAGTATTGCAAAATATGGTTCAAATGCACAGATGGAACAAACAGCAGCCGCAAACCAGAATTTGAATTTCATCAAATTGGCCACCGCTTATAAAAAATTGACAACAGAGTTTCAGAAGAAATGTTGAGCAAAATTTGTTATCATCTTCACTATTTAACGGAAGAAAATATTGGCATGGCTTTTTTCGACCCAGAGATTTCGTTTGATGAAAAACGAAAAATGGTTCAACATCTTGAGGTCCCAGCACGAGACATCCCCATCGCACCCCAAACTCGCAAAAAAGATTTTGACGCAGTCAAACATATGCGACTTTTTGCTAATAAGAACATCAGTGATTTTGTCACAAAGAAAACTCAGAATTTTTTTAATCGATTTAGAATTTGTAATGACATTTTGCTACATGACCCATCGGTATGGTCAACGAATGAAGATTTCGTCAAACCCTTCGTTGTTTTGCCAAAGATTGCATGTAATTGTTAATGATACCGCCAAACGCGATATTAAGTTGATAACGGAATACAACAACATTCTAACTAAAGACGAGGAAGGTACACAATACACCATTCAGGTGGTCGAAAACTACAGATCCAAATACCCTTCATACAATAAATCTAATTTAATGCATTGATTTTTTTGGAAAAATTTTGCTTTTGAATAAAAATTATTACAAATTTAATCATAAAAATTATTTTTTTCTCTTTGAAAAAAAGATTGTTATAAATTAAAGGCTCTATTATCTTGGACCTTTGTTAACTAATATATTTAAAAGGAATTTACCCGGGATAAAATCGAATCGTAAATTTGGGAATCTCTTAAATTTTATATAATTAGCCTGACATTCCAAAGAGAATAATTAAACTAAAACCAATATATATATTTACAATAAATACCTTAAATTATTAACTGTTGATTGATGATCCGGTTCTAATTCTTCAATTCCCTTGGCTAGCGTTTGATCAATTAATTATATTGGATGAACTAATTTGTGAACATCAGTTGCTGCTGTTGAATTACACCTTTGTTGTTCGAAATGCCCAATTGAACATTGCATTTGATCCTTTAACTTTTCATTTATATATCTGCCTTTGAATCCATGCGGTTTCAACAACCGGAAAAACCATCAAACAAACGATTGTCTCTAACTGTGGTAATAGCTTCGATCACTGTTATCCTTGCTATTCACACTTTCGATAACATCATTGGATACTTTATCTTCATGTACTGCCACATTTTATAAAGCAGATTTCTTTTAAGATAAATTAAGTAAAAAAACTTAATGAAAACAAGAATGAAAAAACTTCAGAAAAAATGTATATATGTAATCCAAATCACACACTAATGAAAACAGTGTTAACTTTTTTGTTTGATTTAATGTTTAATCACCAAAAACAATTGAACATTTTCTTTTGAAAAGCAAAAATGGAATCAATCTTTTTTTTAAATTGCAAAATGTGATTTTGCTTTTGACCTCTCATGATGTCAAAACAAAATCGGGTAATCTTCAAAATTCAGCAATGATTAACAACGACATCTGTTCATTAGTATTGGAAATAAAAATTTAGTACGTTCGTTGGCTTTTTATAATATATTCAAAATCAATTAGCAGTTAAGTTGGGAAAATTTTAAAAGTACTATTAATGTAAAAATGAACGGAAATTAATGTAATACATTTCTATTGAATTGAAAACAAAGAGGAATTTGATTTTATTATTGTTTTGCGATTATTGCGATCGTTACAGCTCGTATATGTAAGAAGAAAAATTAAGATAAAATCGCTTTCCTAAGATCGATTTCTACATACTTAGGCTCGTTGGAATTGTAAAGTAATTAACTTTTAATAAAAATCAAAATTATGAGGTATATTATGTTATAAGGTGATTATATCTGATAAAAATAAAAAATCCTTTTATTCTGCTAATTTTCTCATCTTCGACGCCACTGCGCGGTGGGTAATTATTTTCCGATTTCAATATAACTGGATACACTTCATATTCGAGTCAAATGGAATATAATTAGTCGGTGGGAGCGAAGAAAATGACGGTTTGAAAATTGTTCATACATATCTGGTCATGCCTAAATACATATGCTAAAGGAACAAGAAGTTCCCAATTTTTGCAGGGGTTTACGAAATAAAGTGGGGTTCTAGTATTCTAATGGTTTCCCATTAATACGATTATGATTGACGATTTAGTTTTTAATAAGGAAATTAGAAGCAATGTGAACCATATATAACGGGGCTATGCGCCGTTATGCCAAGGGTATGTATATTAAAAAAAAACAACGATGTGGCCTAAGCCAGAAAAAATCTCTAAATAAACAAACTTAGAGGACCATTTTGGTCTTATATTAATTTAAGAAGTAATTCAAGAATTTAATAAAATTTACAATGTATAAAAACTAACCTTAGCTGTATAAAAACTAATATTAGCTGATTGATGTGGTGTTGATGACGCCTTCCGTTCTTGTATGTCGTTAACAATAAAATTCCCTTATTTTCAAATAAATCTGCAGTAATTGTGCCAATAGTATTTCTTGCGTTTTCCCAAGGCTATCTTATAGCAATTTCAAATTGCTGATCACCACCGGCTAAATTCTTCTTCCTCACAAGTTTTACAGTTAGCTGTAAACAACTCAGCGGTTTATAGGTATCAGATTCAAGTTTGAAATAAACTGAAGAAAGCTTCTTAATAGCCGTCACGTAAGCTATTCATCCAAATCACCAAAAACACCCAAGAAAAATGAATATATGTGAAACTCAAAAATGGATCAGATTACTCCTTCATTTTTATTATAATTTAACTTTTTTTTATGTGGTTTTTTCATTGGAGTATGCAAAATAAAATAAGCTAGACTATACTTTTCGAAAAATAGGCACAAATGCACTATACAAAAATATATTTCTTTTTTTTTTGTTTGGTAAATTTACAACAATGCCACTATTTACATCTATGTTTTTTATATATATTTTTTTTCTGATTTCTGATTAACATTCACGTTCGAGAGATCAAAATGAATTTTTGATTTTTCTTATTATATTTTATGAAGAAAAAAAACAATTCATGACTCTAATTACAAAATCAAAGAAAAATTTTGGTTTTCCAATCATAAATTTTAAATCACCAACTCGATATTGAAATAGCATTATTTCAATCATATATCACGAACTGCGTTTGATCTATTCCGTTAAGCACCGGCTTAATTTCAATTTAATTGATTTAGGCTGTTTTCTAAACCAAAACTTATTTGAAACTTATTTGTGGAGACTTACTTATTTGAATAAGTAACCTAAATAGGTGACTTATTTGAAATTTTTTTTTCATAGAAAAATCTAATTTGATTTGACAGTGTCAAATATTTTTATGTTTGTTTACAAAATGGTTTTAAGCAATAAAATTTCTTTTTCGATCCCTAATAAAATAATGTAGTAATTTAAAATGAAAAAAAGAAGTTTTGTAAACTCTTTAATTGATCAAATTAAATAAATCGTTCTAATTAAATTTATTTTCGAATTTGCTTTTTGTTGCTGTCAAAATAAGAAAGCTAAATCATTTAGTATAGCTTTTAAATACTTATTTAAAATGGCGGTGAATAAGTAAGTCTACATAAATAAGTTTCAAATAAGTCGTCGTTTAGAAAACAGCCTTAATATCAAAAAGTAAACGCCCGGACAAATTTTTAATTGAGTTTTCCGATTCAAAACTCAAAATCCAATTGAATTTAATATTTAATTTTAATTATTTTTTTTCGATTTTATATCAAAAATCAATTTTAAATTTATGATGTTCAAAATCATAATCGAACTAACTCGCAATATGCAAAATGCATTCTATAAATATTCTAAACGTGTGGGAGTGAGGGAAATGATCATTAAAGGTATTCGTATATTCTTCTCCTTGTTAATTTCATTTTCCGTTTATAAAGTTTGAGATCAACCATATTCATCAATCATTACCATGTTATTTTTTAAAAATTGCAGTACGAAAACTTGTTTAGGATCACATTCTATTTCATCTTATTATTATCAAGTATAAATAGAAAGAATCTACCACATACAATGTGTTGGTTTTTGTTATTAATATTATAAGGAAAAATGAAATAGCAAGGATGACAATAAATCGTTAATAATTTACGAGATAAACAAGATTGATAACTAACACAACTATAAATTCAAACAATTTAATATCAGATCGTATCAGAGAATATTAACGAAAATGTAAAAAAAACAATTATGTAGATTTTACTTATGTTTGTTTTAACAGAATCAATATAAACGAAATTGTTAATGTTATTATAAACGTGAAACAATACGATTATGAGAAATCGTACTGTTGGAGGATCGATTAATAGGCTCTTTATAATTTATATTGTTGTTGATTGTATGGACTCTGAACAATGTAATGCATTGTTGATAATATTATGTTTTTTGTTATGCGTGTTTGCAGATGTTGATATTAAAAATACCAAATAGTCATATTATAAGGAAGAAAAATAGAACAGTGTGGCGATTGGATGGAAATATACCTTTGACTGTTCGTTGGTTATTAAACCTCAACTACCAAGCCATACATTTCCTTCAATCCATCAGTACAGAACCTGAACTCGTTTTGGAGGGGGGTAGATTCTCGTATAAATGCTACTGGTCCTAACTCACGTCGGATTGTGGCATAACACATATTCAAGATGCAAATGCGTTGTCGTTGCATGCGGCGTATAATTTAAATACCACATTTTCTCCTGTTTAGAGGAGAGTTTTTATAAAAACAACTGTAAAAAGTTTCTACTACACAAAAAGATTCATTCGCAGTTTTATTCACAGTAAAACAAAATACACATCGTGTTATTACAATGCTTAGTATTAAAATGAGAACACATACCGTGTCTTTGTTAAACGTAGAATGAAATATAAAAACTTAATTAGCCTACCTAGGTCAATGTACACATTATACACAGTAGCGGATTTAGGTTTGAGGACGCCCTAGGCCCGAGACAATATGGCGCCCTTTTTCTTTTGTAACAATATATATATATATATATATATATATATATATATATATATATATATATATATATATATATACATATATATATATATATATATATATATATATATATATATATATATATATATATATATATATATATATATATATATATATATATATATATATATATTTATATATATATATATATATATATATATATATATATATATATATATATATATATATATATATATATATATATATATATATATATATATATATATATATATATATATATATATATATATATAAATTAAAAACTAATAACACTTGTTTTTATATTTCGCAAATATAAAAATATATATATATATATATATATATATATATGTATATATATGTATATATATATATATATATATATATATATATATATATATATATATATATATATATATATATATACCCTACCCTGTACCCTACTACACATTTAATTTCTCTTTGGTTGAAATATGGAGGATATACAATATGTAAATAAACACAGATTCTTTTTTAAAACAATTGGAAGCAATTATGGTTTAGATATTCAGTATGATTTTAAAATGCTACCTAAAAACAAATTAACTTTGGCAAAGGCTTTATATAAGAAATATTTTCTCCTCCGTTGTAGGAAAGAACGTATTTTTCCTGAACATTGTCGTATTAAAAACAAATACAATATTAATTTACAAGTTTTTATGAAGCTTGAACAACGATTTATGAAAGCTTTGATAAGCCAAGAAATTATTGAAAATTTTCAATTTATTAGATATTTAGAAATTGAAATATCCAATTTATCTCAACGGATATGCAATTTACCTTTACCTGAATGGATCATTTTTTTCAAAGATGTGAAATGTCGTTTACTATAATGTTTAATAAAATAAAACTTACTCATATTCAGAAAATAATGAAATTATCAAATCGGTCTTCTTCTATGGTTTATATGCCTATAATTAATCAAATTAATGCTACTATGGATTCTTCTCTTATACCTGTTTTTAGTGATGACAACAATATTAACCAAGATAATAATTTAACCGATATAAGAGAAAAATAGTTACTAAATTTTACTGATACAGATATTCCGAATAATGTTGAAAATATTTTAAGTTATGGAGAAAAATTTTGTCCACCTATTGAAATTAGAAGTATACCATATATTCATATTATTGCTGGTGTGGAAAGTGTGTTATACCAAATGAATGAAAGTGATTATGAATCCCAAGCTCAAATTCGTAACCGTTTATTCAATATTTCAACAAACTTTAAAAATAAATGCAACCACAAAAAACTCCTTAGTGTAGATGATACTCAAATTTTGAGAGATATTAACGAAACAAAGAAATTTTTAAAAGATCATCCAAATATTTTAGTTACGAGAGCTGATAAGGGTAATGTTACTGTTTTGCTAAAAAATAATGAATATTTTGAAAAAATGAAAAACCTATTAGATGATGTTAATACATACAAATTAATTGATAAAATTGCTAAGCCAAAGTTAGAAAAGGATATGAATGATATGATTATGGCTTGGGAAAAAGAAAATAGGATAACTAAGAACCTAGGTAAAAAATTAAGATGTTACAATAGTGTGAATGCAAGAATGTATGGGTTAATTAAAGTGCATAAAATTAATCGTCCACTTCGGCCTATTGTTCATTGCTTGGGTACTGTTACTTATTCATTATCAAAATTTTTATCTGATGCGTTAAATAAAATAGTCGGAAAAACATCAACTTTTATAAAAAATGCAGAAGATTTTAAAGAAAAAATTCAAAACATCATTTTACCGCCAGGATATTCACTAATTTCTTTGGATGTGGTTTCTTTGTTTACTAATATTAGTAAGGAAGCTGTGATTGCTATTGTGAGTAAAAAGTGGATGACTATAAAAAAAGAAAATAATTTAAAGTTAAATAAAGTTCACTTTTTTCAAGCTTTATTTATGGTCTTGGATAATTGTGAATTTTTATTTGATGGAAAATGTTATAAACAAATTTTTGGATGTCCTATGGGATCGCTGATTAGTCCTGCTGCTGCTAATTTAGTAATGGAATCTGTGGAATTTGACATCTTAAGCAAGTGTGATATTAAACCTCCTTTCTTTTTTCGCTATGTTGATGACATTTTTACGGCAGTTCCTACTGATAAAATGAGTGATTTCCTTAAGAGTTTTAATGAATATGATCAGCATATTAAGTTCACAATGGAAGTTGAATTTGAAAATAAGTTACCGTTTTTAGATTTGATTGTTATTCATAACGAAGATGGCTCACTTAGTACGGATTGGTATCACAAAGAAACTTGGTCGGGGAGATACTTAAATTTTTTTTCATGGTTACCACAAAACTATAAAAAAAATGCTGTTTTTCTTTTGGCTGAAAAAATTATACGTTTGTCAGATAAGAAATTTCATCAAAAAAAATTTAAATTATTAACTGAAACATTATTTTTTAATTAAATATGATAAAGCATGGTATAAAAAATGCAATATTTAAACACACATCTCTAGCACAAAATAAACAAGTTTCAACTAATGTTTCTAATAATGAAGAAGTAATTATGAAGAATGTTGTATCTATTCCATATGTTAAGGATGTATTTGAACAAATTAGAAATTTATTAAAACATTACGAAGTTTAAACAAACAAATTTTTTCAAAACTTCAAGACAAAATTCCAAAATCTTCTTTAAATAATGTTATTTATCAAACAAATTGTAATTGTCCGGCAACGTATACTGGTCGCACTACTCAATGTTTAGAAAAAAGAATTTTTTTTTTTTTTTTTTTTTTTTAATAAAATGTGTTGTGTAATAGGGTTTAGAATATGTGTCACAACAACACATAAATACCTTTTAAGACCTAGGTCTAGACCTGGGTCCCACAACAACTGGCGTTCTGAGGTGTAGATTAACGCTTTTTTTAAACATCTGTGGGTTGAAGCCACCTGAGACTAAGTGTTCCGGCAAACTATTCCATTTGTACGCAGTTCGAACAAAGAAGTCTCTCTGCGATCTGCCAGTATGACAGCGCGGGATCTTTACCGTTTCACTGGTTGCGGCAGCCGATTGCCGAGTGGAACGGGGGTAAGAATAAGTTTGAGGCATGATGCCGCTGATTTCATCTGAGCACTGCTGATGACGATATTTGTAAAAAACAACGAGGTCAGCAACAGTGCGACGATGTTGTAGGGAATCAAGTTTTGATGTCAAAGTTCGATCACCTACAATTCGTATAGCTCGCTTTTGAACAGAGTCCAAGAGGGCCAAGATGGAAACAGAGGCAGCACCCCAAACTTGACAGCAGTACTCCATACAGGGACGAATATAGGACTTATAAACATGGAGCAATTGGTATGGAGTGAAAAATTTTTTGCATCTATTTAGGAGGCCGAGTTTTTTAGACGCGCTTTTTGCCATCGCCATTACATGATCGTTCCAGAGTAGGTCATTTGAAACTGTGACACCCAATAAACGAATGTTTTTACATTCACCTATTGGTTCATCACACATACTAAATAAAATATCTTTGGGGAACTCGGTCTTTAATCTGGAAACAATCAACAGCTGTGTTTTGGTGGAGTTGAAATTGACAAGGTTTTGGTCACCCCAGTCGGCGACTTTATTCAGGTCTTTGTTCACGTTTATGGCAGCGTCTCTCCGGGCAGGATTAATTCGTTCGTGCATTTTACCTTTTGAAGGAAGGGGCTCGAACGACTTGTGCAGAGTACTATCATCTGCAAAACTATTTATTGGATTACTGGTGATTTTCAACAATTCGTTGATATAAATCAAAAATAGGGTTGGGGACAATACTGAGCCTTGGGGTACACCAGCGTTAATTAGTTTAGACTCAGAAGAATATCCGCCTAAGGTTACCGAAATGTATCGGTCGGATAGAAAATTTTGAATCAGCTTCACAACATTGGGATGAAAACCGTACGCAACGAGCTTGTTGATTAAGTTGGCATGCCAGACTCGATCGAATGCCTTGGAGATGTCTAAAGCGATAACGTATGTTTCACCACCTTTATCAAGTATGCTGTTCCAACAATGCGCTACATAGTTTAATATATCGGTAGTTGATCTTTTGTTTCGAAAACCGTATTGGCTGTCGGATATTAAATGATTTTCTTCCAGAAATTTTGAAATATGTGTATTAATATAATGCTCATAGACTTTGGATAGGACCGATAGTAAAGCTATTGGCCTATAATTTGAGATATCGGATTTTGGTCCCTTTTTGGGGACGGGCTGGACATTTGCCAACTTCCAGCACGAGGGAAATATACCAGATTTGTAGGATTGGTAGAATATTTTAGTTAGAGTTGGTGCAAGTTCTTTGGAAAAGGTTTTTAAAATAATGGGTGGAATATTGTCCATTCCTGATGCTTTGTTGATGTTTAACCCCTTTAAAAGTTTGGCGACTATTTTGGGTTTGAAGTGAAGTTCATTCATATTAACTCCTGAAGACTGGATTTGGGGTATTTCTTTAGGAGTTTCCAAAACAGTGGAGTTCAGAGCAAAGCGTTCAGCGAACAAGTTAGCTTTTCTTGCGGGATCATTGACGATTAAATCACCATCAATAACAGGGGGAATAGAAAATTTTGTACCAGAATTTAAAGAATTAATGGCACTGTAGAAACTCTTGTCAGAAACAGACATAGACGTAAGTTTTGAGGCTTTCGCTCTGTCAATTTCGGACTTTTCGTTTGAGATAATCTGATTTGATATTTTGTTGGCCTTTAGATATTGGGATCGATTAGTGGGAGTTTTGTTATGAATCCAAATATTAAATGATCTACGTTTGTTTCTAAGTGCCGTTTTGGCAGCTTTCGAATACAAGTATTTTTGTTTGGGTTTTACTATGGAGAAAGGGACAAATTTATTGATAGCAAATTGGATGGTTTCTGTAAAGTTTTGAGCAGAAACATTTACATTGTCAGTGTAAAAACAATGACGGTCGAAAGGGAAACCATGGAAAAAATTTTGAAGACCACTCTTATCCATTTTTGAGTAGTGAAATATTTTACGGGGTTTGGGAGCTGTAGTTTTAAGTAAATCAGTTTTGATAACTGATGAGATTAAATAATGATCAGAATTTCCAATACTACCTTTCGCAACATCGACACTCGTAATATCTGGCATTGTGGTGAGATAGAGATCTAGTAGAAAACTATTTTCACCGCCATTACGGGGAGTGAAAGTCGGGCTTTTAACAATTTGGAATAGGCCCTGAGACGCGGCAAAAATTTCTGCCAGTTTTCCACTATTGTCAACATCGTCGGTCGATTTGGAGAATTCCAACCATGATTTGTTGTGGACGTTGAAGTCACCGGTAACGATAACTTCACAATTAGGGGACTTTGCTCTAATCTCGTCCATAATTTTTGTCAGTATATTAAAAAAGTTTGGGTTACGTTTGTTGGGGGACCGGTATAAAGCTATTGTAAAAAAAGTCATTTCTGGAAGACAAATCTTTAAAACCATTGTATTGAAGCCGTCACCGTGTAGTTCAAAATTTGAAAAGCGCGTGTACGCAACACTCTCATGAATGAATGCGCATACGCCCTGATGGAGTTTGAAAGCTGATTCGAGCCTATATTTGGAATTAAGCGATTCTATAAAGAGAAAATTTTCAGAAACTTGTGTTTCTGTAAGGAATAGAATGTTCGGTTTGTCGTGCTCAAGATGATGTTGCACGTGGTCATGGTTAGCGTTCAATCCGCAGATGTTTTGAACATGTATTTTAAAATTTTTTATTGATTCATATATGTTTTGTCCCTGCAAATTCCGTGGACATGCCGCTTTATGGGCGGGTGGATTGCGCAAATTTGCTTTACCACTTGCAGACTTATTTTTTTTCGGTTGTACTGCCATATATATATCAAAATGTTTATTTTATTTTTTTGTGTTTTATTTTAAAATGCATAACTAAGTAAAAAATCCTATCATACTACAAAATATGACATATGCCAATATTTCATGATAAGATGAAGAAAGAATAACAAAATAATAAGTGAAAAACAAATTGTGAGAAATTTGCAGAAAACAAAACAAAACTAAATGCCAATAATCCAGCTGATGCAGCGCACCCCAGACGCACCGCCCACCACCTTAATGTAGGCACAAAGCCCACACATAACTACGTGTTGGTTCGATTCCTCGGAAGAGCTAATGAGCGGTACCGCTACGGAACGCTGCCCAGCTAAGACTGGAAGTGCTGCCGTTGACTAATTCAAGTTCGTCCGCCAGCACCCTAAGATATCATCTTGGCTAATGACATCTCCTGCCATTGCCAGTGGTATGTGATATCTCACGCTAACTCATATGTCAATGGCAGGGACTGGAGTACGCAGGGTAGTCAGACCCGTAGATCAACATTGATCATAATCGATCAAAATCGATCCCTCCTGCGGGGAATTTACCAACATGTTAAAGATTCGAAAGGAAGTAAAGAAGATAGTAGTGCTTTATTAATTCATCTTAAAGCTGCTAACCCTTCTATTTCTTTGGATGATGTAAAAATATTAGAGAAGGAATCAAATTTTGGAAAACTTAATATTCTCGAAATGCTGCATATCAAACAGACCAAAAATTCTATTAATAAACAAAAGGATTCATTCTATATTCAAAATTATTACAACTCAATTTTGAATATTGATATTTAGAATTTTTTTTTGATTTTTGATTATTTTGTCAATGTTTTTATTTTAAAGTTTTTTTTCTTGTCAAAGTTAATAATTTTTCATTTGAATTAGTTGTCAATTTGTTGTTTTACTTTTTTCTTTTAATAATTAAGAATTTTGTTATTTTTTTTCCTGAAGATGATACAGAAAGCATCGAAACGTCGTTTATTGTAATTTTTTGTTAAGAAATTATACTATAAAATAGGCTTAAAACCAAATAAAAATTTAATTTTTTTAAAATAATAAAAATATATAAATATAAATATATATATATATATATATATATATATATATATATATATATATATATATATATATATATATATATATATATATATATATATATATATATATATATATATATATATATATGTATATATATATATATATATATATATATATATATATATATATATATATATATATGTATATATATATATATATATATATATATATATATATATATATATATATATATATATATATATATATAATATATATATATATATATATATATATATATATATATATATATATATATATATATATATATATATATATATATATATAAATTTTAAATGTATCACTTGCACCCTTTTTCAGCCACTTTTGGAATAATAAATATTGAAATAATATTAAATTATAAAATTGTTTTAAATTCTTTATTTCAACTAACAATATTTCGCTACAAAGGCATTTTCAAGTTAATCTATAAAGAAGTAATAATATAACCATTAAACAGATATAAAATATTCAAAAAATAACAAAATTAATTTAATAAACTTACATTGAAAAAAGAAAGAATTTTTGGAAAACAAAGTTAAAAATGTCAAGTCAAAAAATTAAAGAAAAGTTGATTGAAAAAAATTATATACATAGATTCTTAGCAATCTAGATGAAAATATTAATATAACGAAAAAGTAATAAAATCAAAAAAAAAAAGCCTCTTTTAAAATTTATAGTATTAAGTAAATGTAAGTATGGTTTTTTTAAATTGTCGGTATCTTTTTTGAAATTAACAGAATTTTTTCTGTTTAGATGAATATGAACAGACTCCATAAGCTCCCTAATTTTAACATCATTTTCCTCATCTAAAATTGTTGTCTTATCTAAATCCCAAGTGTGACCATGTTCAATAGAATGTTGTGCAAGTGCAGTGGTACCATGTTTTAATTTCATAGTGCTTTTATGTTGTGAAATTCTATCTTGAAGTCTTTGACCAATAAAATATATATATATATATATATATATATATATATATATATATATATATATATATATATATATATATACATATATATATATATATATATATATATATATATATATATATATATATATATATATATATATATATATATATATATATATATATATATATATATATATATATATATATATATATATATATATATATATATATATATATATATATATATGTATATATATTATATATATATATATATATATATATATATATATATATATATATATATATATATATATATATATATATATATATATATATATATATATATATATATATATATATATATATATATATATATATATATATATATATATATATATATATATATATATATATATATATATATATATATATTGTTACGAGTGCAGAAAAATCTAGACGATTACAGAAAGATCTAAACGATTACGGTCACTTCCAGGAAAATAAAATCGACAAACAAGTTAATGAAATGAATATTGTTGTTGTTGTCTCTTCTTAGAAATAGGGTCAACATAAACGATTTTATGAATCAAATCAACATAACGTAAAATAATCGAGTATTCTAATGTTTTCTCAAGGTTTCTGGAAAGTGATGTCGAATTATCTAGAAGTATTGCAGAAGGTATATAAGAAAAATACCTTTTGTAGTTTTTAATTAGTTTTATTTTAGACCTGCGACAGTAAAGCGAAATTAAATGTAGAATTAGTTTTATTTTAAACCTGCGATTGTGAAGTTAAAATTATAAAAGTGAATAAAGTTATAAGTGTTATTGAATAGAAATAATTTGTGTATTATTTTGAACGTGGTGTACTAGAAATTTCTACAATAAACCGTTGGAGTTTCTGAAGCTGTTAGAATATTCTAGTTAAGAATATTGTTTGCTGTATTGTTTTCCTGTTGTTGTGAAACAATTAAGGTGTTGAATACTTATTAAAACCTGGTGTTTGTGCTTACTAATCAGTGATCGAACTCAGAAGAGATTGGGAATTGCATTTATCGAATTGAGAGTAAGGCCAATTCGAAGTAAGGTTGGAAAAACGTAACAATATATATATATATATATATATATATATATATATATATATATATATATATATATATATATATATATATATATATATATAATTATATATATATATATATATATATATATATATATATATATATATATATATATATATATATATATATATATATATATATATATATATATATATATATATATATATATATATATATATATATATATATATATATATATATATATTTAAAAACATATATATACATATATGTGTGTGTCAGGCACGAAGCTTGAGTTTTTCCATAACGGAAGCACATTGCCTTATTTGGTTTTTTAGCATAGGGATTGCGTTTGGTATGTTTCCGCTACCACTGCATATTATAATAATATTTTTTTAGTTTTATTCTTTCTAAAAAGATTTCAGTTTAAATGTGCAAACGCTTGCGATTATTTATTTTTATGAATATATAATATTAATATTAAATTAGCACGGTTTTGATAAAATTCGAATTTCCATCTTTTTTTTTATTCAACGTTTGGCATGCTTTGTGTTAATTATAATAAATTATAAATTAACGTCTCTGAATATCCGAAGATACCATGCCCAACTAGGGATTAGGATTAAGTTTGAATAAATTAAGCTTCTTTAATAAATTTCTGGACGTTAACTTTAAAATTTTGAGGATTAAATCTATCAAGGAAAACCCATGTAGGTAAGACATTCCATAGATTAAAAACTCTTGAAAAAATAACGCTGAGTAGCAACAGCTCTGCACCTTTTTATATGAAGTGTAAAAGAATGGGCTACAATATTTGCTCTGGTGTTTCGCGATAGGGTTGCTAGTTCAGGTAAAAATGATGTGATCTCAGTGGAATTGTTCATCCATAATGTATTTCTAGAAAATTATCGGATCAGCAACATTTCTTCTGTGCTGCAAGGAATCAAGCTCATTAGTAAGAATTGAGTTTGAGTAAGAAATCAGTTTGACAGCTCTACGTTGAACAGAATCAAGACACTTCAAACTTACTAAAATATCCACCAACCCAGATGTGAGGGACGTATAAATGAATGAGGGAATACAGGGACTTATAAATGAATTATATATGAAAAAAAACTGTTCGCTATTGAAAAACTTGCGACATTCTCCCAAAAAGCCAAATTTTTAACAGCGTTCTTAGCTAGGCTAAAAATATGAGAATTTTATTTCAGAAGTTTTAAAAATTCTTTCTCCACAAGATCTTTGGAGTCAAACTTTAATGAAAACGGATTGGGTGGACAACCTAGAAAAATACCATACCTGTGTTTTACTTATACTAAATGACAACACTGTTAACAAAACCCCAGTCCCCTATCCATAATTGTCGTTAGATCATCGTTTAAGGAATATATCAAATTTGACCTACTGTCATTAAGCGCTGATGGGGAATGTATATTACACATTTCGTGTGGTGCATGAAGTGTGCTGTCATCGGAATAAAACTATGAATAATATTAACAGTTGCATTGCATTCAACAAATCGTTAATGAAAATAAAAAAGCGAGTTGGTGACAAGGGCAACACCGAAAGTTTCACCATAGTTTTCAAGAAATTTATTCCAGACATCAGTGACAAAATAAAGTAAAGTCGCCCTTTCTTTACGGAACCCGCATTGCCTTTGATTAAGCAATTTTGAGGACTCTCGTTATATTAAAAAGAAGCTCATTATATTAAAATAAAAATAAATGTGCATGAAATGTGTTTATAAATGTGTATTATTGTATACATTCAAATTAAGCCACTTATTGTTGGGCAGTTAGTAACACAAAAATTTCTTAAATATTTATTTAATATTTTCAAGAATTTTTAGAAATTTTTATAAATTGAATAATGAAAATTCATCGTTAAAAATTACAATATAAAATAACCATTTTAATAATAATTATGGATATAACAAAATATTATATATCTAATTGTGCACTTAGTTACCGTAGAAGTATATATTCAGTAAATATTTCTTGCGTAAAAATAAAAATAAGAACAATTTGACAAAATTAATTTGTTTGCATCGAAATTTGTTCGCAAATGCCCCTAAGTGTCCTAAATTGTTTCCTAAGTGATATTTTTAGACATAAAGATAAGTTCGCAACTGCATCTACTGTGTTTACTAGAAAATTTGTTTATATCAAAGTTTCCAGTGAATAATTAATTAATAATTTTAACTTAAAATTGGAAAACTTCTTGGATATTTACTAATCATAAAATTTAAAACATATAAAATTATCTGAAATTTTTTTTAATAAATTATTAAAAACACAGCGTAATTTTTTTTACAAATTTTATAAATAAATTTTTTACTTAAAACTTAAAAGGGTAGGAAACAAAAGATTTCAAAAAATAGTATATTAATATATTAGCTATTTTTAAAATATTAAAATGTGGAAAGGAACCAAATTTCTTTTTTTATTATGTAATAATGGTTTTCAAGTTCATCTCTTTTCAAAACGGTGAAAATTGATAAGATGCGAAATTTATGATCACGTCTCACTCTGTCCTCTGAACTTCTAAAAATATTGTTATGAACATTATTATGCGTTCCATTGCTCATCAAACTTGCTCAAATAACCTGCCATCTACACTATCTACACAACACTATCTACACTACACCTAACTACACTACACTATCCAAAAATTTGTTTTGATATTTTATTTATTTTAAAGTTCCTTCGGCGATCTACTCAAAGCTACTCCAAGCAAACTTTATAGCCTGATTCAAAATTATTATTATAAATTATAAAAAAAAAACAATAAGATTTGTCCATTTAAAGCTTGAATCCATAGCCTACTATTGTGATAATTTGTCTCAATAATACATGGAAGAAATGTTATGAAAAATAAAGTAGAAAAGAATCTTCGGGCTTCAAGTTATGCAAACAATATTTAATTTTCAAATATTTGCCATATTCAAATATTATTTATTATAGACGAATTCTACGTAGTTTGATTTTTCCCAAAACTGTGCAATGTTGTCTAAGCTCCTTTTTGTGTAAGCTCGAATCAACTACCAAAGTTTCATCAAAACTGCTTGATCACTACAAACTTTAGTGTTACATTTGAAGTAACATAAAAAAACAATTTAGCTAACCAGCTAACTTTAACAACCGTTAATTAATAATAAAAATTATTAATTAATATAATGCCGATTTATGTGTTGCTTTAAATTTTCTTTCAAATTGGGATCGTAAATTTTACAAATTTTAAATAAACAGCTGCTCGAAAGACTTCTTACTATTTTGTCCAATTTTAAGTATAAACCAATCATTTGGTATGTATCAAACCGAATCTCTTCCCAAAAATTCGACAAAATCGCTATAAAACAAAAATTTTAAAAATTAAATTGCACTGGATTGATTTTATAAATGCCATCCAGAAACACATTTTTCATGAACATTAAATTTTACGTTTGTTGTTGCTGTTTTTTTTGTTTTGTATGGATAGAAAAATGAGTTGAGTCTTATCATTCTTTTTTTTTCATATACGAATTCTGTTTAATAGTTTTGACTGTTTGATCATTGAATGGTGTATTTTATGAAAGATTTTAGTTTTGTTTTGATTTTGTCGTGTGTTTAATGAGGAAATGAGTGAAGTAGTACAAAGGATTTTAATGTATTTTTATATAATAATTTGAAATTTGAAACCAATTGATGCAAATTATTCAGTACGGAAGCACTCATTCAGTTCAATATATAGAGGATTCGTGCCTGGTGTGTGTGTATACAATAATGAAAATAATAACAATAATAATAATAAATCTATTTCAGGTATAAACATTTATTTTTTTAACATTGGCGCCCCTCAAAGTTTGCCGCCCTAGGACCGGGCCTCACGGGCCTAGGCCTAAATGCGCTACTGATTATACAACAACAAACCTATGTTACAAAAACTTTCAGTTTTAAGAAAAAAATGTATCAATTCAATTAAAAATAAACAATTGAATACCGATATACTGAACCTGTGGCAAGATGTTGTAACATCACATCGTTTATCGTATCGTATTTTACGATGAAGTGGTATGTTGTAACATTTACGATACGACGCACGGTCGGTTAAGTATGGCAACACCAAGTTCTAAATTTTTTTAGAACGTTCTAATCTAAGTCAATTTCGAAATTTTTTATACAAGACAAATGTCATTCTGCAAATTTAAATTTAGTTATTTTAATTTAATTTTTATTTTATTCAATTTTTTTATGTGAATAACATTTATACTTTCCTTAAAGTTACATTTTTAAAGTTAAATAAAATACTAAAAATTACGATATTTAAGAAAATTTACATGTAAGAAAAAGTTATTTAATTCTGTGTAAATTATTTTTAAATCTATTCTTAAAAGTATTTTTGCAGATATTTGTTTCGTACAGTTGTGAAAATTTATTAAAATTAACGATTCCAAGATTACTAAGAACAATACCATTTAAATTTAATTAAATAATTAAATAATTATTTAAATTTAATTAAATAATTTGCAAGCCAAATATCATATCATACACCATTTAAATATTACTCGCACTTTAATATTATGTATTTATTATAGATTGTTTTTTCGTTCAATATATTTAATAAAATTTTAATAATTTTGTTTTATTACTTCGGTCTGAAAGACCTAAGTATTACATTCATGAGCTCAAAGTGAAATTCTTACCCCCACTTTTTTGGCATTTCTCGACGTTTTAGGACCTACTGATTCTAAAAAAGCAAAAAAAAAAAATGTGTGTCTGTCTGTCGGCCGTCCGGCCGTCACAACCGACGAAATCTAGAAAACCGCTGGACGGATTTCAAATTTTTTTTTTTCTAAAAATAGGTTTACTCAATGGGAAGAGCCGAAAGGACGATGTGATCGATAACTGTACCGGAAGTGTGTCAAAAAAATCGTCAAGTGTGTCAAAACAAGGAAATTTGCTTATTTTTTGCTTAAAAAACGTTCATTTTAAGTGATTACGAGTAGGAACATTGAATTTCGAGAAATCTTGATGGTCGGGATTGGTATGTGAGACCAAAATCTAGATTATTGCATTATAAGTTTGTCAAAAAAATGTTGTTAAGTGTGTCAAAAGAAAGATTTTTATTTATTTTTTGACAAAATTTTTTGGAAAAAAAATAAAATCAATTGTTTGTTTGAAATGAAGTTTTATTATTATTATTGAGAATTATGGCAATATAAGTTTGTCAAAAAAATGTTGTCAAGTGTGTCAAAAGAAAGATTTTTATTTATTTTTTTACCTAATTTTTTGAACAAAAAAATATAATTTATTGTTTGTTTGAAATGAAGTTTTATTATTATTATTGAGAATTATGGCATTAAAGTTTGTCAAAAAAATGTTGTCAAGTGTGTCAAAAGAAAGATTTTTATTTATTTTTTCACACAATTTTTTGGAAAAAAAATAAAATCAATTGTTTGTTTGAAATGAAGTTTTATTATTATTATAGAGAATTATGGCAAAAATGCATAAATCGCATACGTTTTCTTATGGTGTACCAAAAAAATCGCACACAAAACATTTTACAAAAAAAAATGCAACGCAAAAACAGGTTTTCAGTGTATGTTCGAGCAAATCAAATTATAGTGTAAATTGAATGCAAGCGAATTTTAAGAGGAAATAGGGGAATTTTTTTCGACACTGTGCTTTACTGGTTGTTACTACAAACAATCATTGGAATGTCTTAAGCAGTTTACGGAATAAACTATAGTTAAATAGTATTGTTGCTGTACTAATTATAGCAGAAGTTTTGAATGGTTAAACGCGTTCTATACTTAATTATATGGAACGCTTTAACTTTCTGATAGATACTTCTTCCATAAAAGTTCAAATCATATTCTTGTATGTGTTGTATTGGGCGGATCGTTTACCCCGAAATATAGAGAGTTATATTCACATATTTAAAAGTGTGTTGGTTATGTTAAATTTCAATCATATTTTTTATAAAGAAATAAAAAAAATTATTCACGATTAATTATTTGTTTCGTTTTTTGATTTTTCACATTTATGTTTTCGATTTGCATCGGCGATTATCTTGTTTATCATGCATCACAATATTATAGTGTTAAAGACCTCTTTTTTTAATTGAATACAACAAATAGTTATTTGTTTTTCATTAACTATTTTGATATGAGTTTTAGTGTCGTCTATGGCTTTATGTATAAATTGTTGCCGAACGAAACAGTTGTGAAAATTCATTGAGGTTACTCTAATATTGGTATGATTACCACGACATCCATTTTCCGATGTCGTTTATTATGTTCTTGTTTAATTCTTATTATGGTTTACCTCGTGAAATAAACTTGCAGTATAACAAATCTGCTTCCGCTGAATTATGTCAAACGATTGTTATGTAGCATACAAATATAGTTCTTATTCAGGAACCATGGGTAAATAAAAATCATATACTTGGCCTGAATTGTAAACAGCGCAGGGTGTTTGTCGGTACACTTACGGAAAACTCTCGTTCGTGCATTTACTTGTCGAATGACATATTCGGTATACTTATACCCCAATGTAGTGGCAAAGATATCGTTGCTGTTAAAGTTACGGTAAAGATCGAGGGTGTTGATACTGACGTAGTCTTTGCATCCATGTATCTACATCCATGTATCTAAATAGCATCCATGTATTATAGTACCATTCCAACCCAAGATCTTGGTAAAGTGGTTGAGTTCTGCAGTAACAAGAACCTGCCCTTGGTTCTGAGGTGCGATGCACATGCGCTTCATGGAATTTATTGCAGTTATTCATGGTACAAATCTAGATAAGGAGAATCTAGATAAGGAGATCTCTAAATAAGAAAAATGCTTCCACTTTTTCAATTGCAATTAGAGAGGAAGTAATTGACATTGCCCTCACTAGCCTAGTTTTGGCTAAAAGGATTGGAAATTAGAGAGTATCGCAATATATTCTCACGTTAGACAAAAGGCAGTTCTAGAAATTTCAAATTTACTGATTAGGACGTGTACAAACCTTCTTAACCAAATGTTTCTGGACTTTGATTCGTCAAAGTGTACACAAGACATTGACACAAGACATGTTGCGAATCGGATTCAAGGGTGTATGTTCAAGCCAACTATAGTGAAGCCAAGTCATTTCGGTCAATAAGTCTCAACTCCATTGTCCTCAAAACTCTGGAAAGAGTGGTTGACCGTTATATAAGAAACACGCCCTTACTACAGTTTCCACTAAGTACCAATCAGCATGCATACAAGATTGGAAAATCGGTAGAAACAGCTGCGCATTATGTGGTGACTAAATTGAAAGAGCGCTTGATGCCAACAAATTCGCTTTGGGTGTTTTTTTAGATATTGAAGGTGCTTTTGACAATACCACTTTCGAATCAACCAGGACTACAGCATCGCAATACATTGAATTAGTAGCACGATCTCAAGTTGGATTATGTCTATGTTGAGCTGCCGCATTTCCTTTGTTGAAATGGGTAATACTACTGTTTCAGTCGACAGGGTGGTGTTCTCTTATCTCTTCTCTGAACTTTAGTAGTTGATGGTCTTCTTAAGAGTAAAACTAGTAATTAAATCATTTAACTTAAATTTATTATTATTTATCATTTCTAGAATACATTTCAACATGAAATAAATTATATGTATTTAATATTTATATATAAAAATCACGGTATTAAAATAATAACGGTATTAAATAATATACAAGTAATTAAATAATTGTAAACATTTTTTTAAAATTTAAATAATTTCAATAATAATAAAATCAAATTAAATTGAGTCTGTAAAGACCACGATACACTATTTTCTTCCCTTTTGATGCAGCGGTCATCTATTTCCAATAATGTTGTTCGAAGTGTTTCGGCCACAGAATGTTTTTTTATCCTTGATTGATAGTCACAATTTTCATTTCGGTATCTCTACTCTAGTATTTCCACTTGTCCTATTGTGGTCAATTTGATTTTGATTTACGACGTATTAGAGTTTTATAACGATTTAGCATGTGATCAAAGTTTTGCTTGCATTAAACATTTTATTAAATTCAGTTGCTAAATGTTAACACATAACTTTTTTAGTCCTAAATTTTCTTTTAGGATCGATTTCATCTATATACATGGCGTACTGGTCCAAGAGCTATTGTGTTTGACTATCCGTCCAAACGTCTACAAGAAATTTATAAATTAACAGAGCTTAAAAATATTTCATAGTTTTATCTAATAAAAATTCATACTACTTTTTTTGTGGAATCAGGCATCAGGTTAGTTTTATTAACTAAAATAGAGTCTGCAGAAATAGAATTATTATCATACAATTTTGATTTAATTAGTTTACAAAATCCAGATAACTACCATGTTTTGTTCCCACTTCTCGTTGGCTGTTTCTTTTATTCTAAAAATTCATCATCTAAAAAATAAATGGGAACAACATTCACAATTTTGTTGTTTTTATTTATTATAGTTAGACTGAATGCCAATTGAATGCTAAATGCTCCCCAAATTATAAATCGTGCGAAGTTAACACAAGTATACACAAATTTAAAATGCAAATGTCGCATGTAGTTTACCACAAAATTTTTATCCGTACAAATAATTGAATACCAGAAGTTAAAATTTGAGCACCATTTAGCACAGTCTAACTATATTTATATAGAAGTTAGTTATAGAAATTTAATGCAAAAAATCCCATATAATGTAAAAACATTTCCATAATATGGAGTCTAATGACAGTGGAAAAATTCAATTTAAGTAAAATAAATAAGTGATGAAGAAGTTTCAACTTCGAAATTGTCATCGCCTCGACGGCGTAATCGATTGCGTGTCTGCCTAAGGATTCGAGCCAGGCACTGACGAGGAAGGTTCGAATTCATCCAAAACACGAAAAATGAGAAGTGGGGTTTTTTTCTGAGAAGCTTCAAACCATACCTTTGAATTGAAAAAATTCCAATTACTTCTTTACTTACTTGAGTTTAATTGATCTCAAAAATCTCCAATATATTTATATATATTATTTGTTTATTACATATATTATTTATGTAATATATATATATATATATATATATATATATATATATATATATATATATATATATATATATATATATATATATATATATATATATATATATATATATATATATATATATATATATATATATATATATATATATATATATATATGTGTATATATATATATATATATATATATATATATATATATATATATATATATATATATATATATATATATATATATAATATGTAATATATATGTAATATGTAATATGTAATATATATATATCATCAAATTGATCACGTACTGGTGAATAAGAAGTTTCTATCCTCACTACAAGACGTCAGAGCAAAGCGAGGAGCAGACATACACAGCGACCATCAACTGGTAATTGCAACATTCAAAATTAAACCAGCCGCTGTAAAACAAAACAACAAGTCATGTCAGAGGAAATTTAATATCAATAGATTGAGCGACAAAAATACAAATAACATCTTCAAAGAGTCGCTCCAGCTCAATCTACCAAACAACGAAACCACCAGCATTGATGAAAAATGGGAACAAGTTAAAGAAGCTTACGTCAAAACTGCTACAGATGTGCTAGGATACCAAGACAAATCACGGAAACCATGGATTAGCGATGATACATGGAAGAAAATTGAAGAGCGTCGACAGCTCAAGTTGCAGTTGTGTCACCAGAACACAACCGAGATCCGCAACAAATATGAAAGTACAGCAAAACAAGTTAAAAAGATGGCAAGGAATGATCGCAGAAGATATACAGAAAGCATTCTCAAGACTGCGGAAACAGCAGCAGCTAATAGAAATATGCGCACACTACACAAATGCGTGAGAAAGGTCACCAACAAATATACAAACACTCCACCAATAAAAGATGAATCTGGTCAAACCCTCACAACACATGAACAACAGCTAAATAGATGGAAAGAATACTTCGAAGACAACTGCCACCAACAAGAAAATAACTTGCAGTCTCCGGATGACAACTATAACGAAACTATCAGCACCCATCCACCAACGGAACGGGAAGTTAGAGATGCCATACAGAAACTCAAGAACAACAAATCTGCTGGTACAGATAATATATCAGCAGAATTACTCAAAGCAGATGTAAACACAACAGCAGAAGCTCTAACACCACTATTAGCTGATGTATGGAACGAAGGTAAAATACCAACCAAATGGAAAGAAGGTTTAACCATAACAATCCCAAAGAAAGGTGATCTAAGAGAATGCAAAAATTGGAGAGGTATATCTCTGCTCAACACAATAATGAAAATATTAGCAATGATCATTCTCGAAAGAATATCTCCATCAATTAACATGAAACTAAGAAATGAACAAGCCGGCTTTAGACCAGGAAGAAGCTGTACCGATCATATCAACACAATCCGTATCATCATTGAGCAATCAAATGAATGGAATTCACCATTGTATCTCCTCTTCGTGGACTTCGAACGCGCCTTCGACTCAATCAACAGGAGCGCGATATGGAAGACACTTTGTGAAATGGGCATCCCGAAGAAAATAGTTGATCTAATCAAAGAAATGTACCGGGATGCTGCAAACAGAATACAATACAAAGGACAGCAAAGTGATGAATACTACAACCACCGAGGAGTGAGACAAGGCTGTGTACTATCCCCGCTACTATTCCTAATAGTACTAGATAGTATCATGAGAAAGCTCGATGATGCAAGTCCAAATGGAATCCAATGGAATACAACAAGACGGCTCAATGATCTAGACTACGCAGATGACATCTGTCTACTTACACACACACATATGGACATGCAGCAGAAAATACAGAAGCTATCAACCCTTGCACATGAAGTCGGTCTCAACATTAATATCAGAAAAACAAAGGCTATGAGATTGAACACCAAAACGATAACACCAATTACCATCAATAATACACAAGTGGACGAAGTTGACAAGTTTGTGTACCTTGGTTGTACTGTAGCAAAAACAGGCGGGACTGAAGAAGATATCAGTCAGCGTATTAACAAAGCCAGAAATACGTTCAATATGCTTCACAAGATCTGGAATGCATCCGTCCTGTCAAGAAAGACAAAGCTACGAATGTTCAATGCATGTGTCAAGTCAGTGCTGCTGTATGGGTGTGAAACGTGGAAACAAACAAGAAAGATCACAAATAAACTACAGGTGTTTGTGAACAAATGCCTGAGAAGACTGATCAAATGCTTCTGGCCAAACACCATCAGTAACCAGGAACTTCTACGGCAGACAGAGCAGCTAGACATTGAGACCGAGATAAAACAAAGAAAATGGAGATGGATAGGACATACACTGAGAAAATCAGTCGAAGATATAACAAGGATGTCCCTAGAGTGGAATCCACAAGGTAAAAGGAGAGTTGGAAGACCACCCATGACATGGAAGAAAACGGTGCTAGCTGAAGCAAAACAAATTGGCAAGACATGGGGTGAACTGAAAGCGATTGCCCCCAACAGAGTTAGATGGTCCAGTCTAGTAGACGCCCTATGCTCCTAAATGGAGATAAAGGAAAAAAAAAAAAAAAAAAAAAAATATATATATATATATATATATATATATATATATATATATATATATATATATATATATATATATATATATATATATATATATATATATATATATATATATATTATATATATATATATATATATATATATACATATATATATATATATATATATATATATATATATATATATATATATATATATATATATATATATATATATATATATATATATATATCAGGGTTGTAACGTATAATACGGTAACGTATAAAACACGTGTTATACGTACGTATAAAACGTATAAAACGTACAGTATAAAACACACAATTATTTACGTTTTATACCATATAAAAGTAAAATCCTTAATAAATAAAAATACATTTATATAACATTAACGCGGGCGTTAACTCGTATCGTACTCGTGATATTTAATATTTATAAAGCCTAGACTTCGGGACTAATAGGAACAGTTGCTTTAGAAAATATAGCGTCGGCATGATAATTTCTTACCCATCTATTCCTATTAGTTCAGAAAACTTCCACATTTAACGTAAATGCTTCTTTTCAAAATATAATTATTTATTTTCAAAACAAATTTAGTCTGCAATAATTCAATGTCAATGACCAAAAATGAATTTACTCAATAAACTTCTCACTAAACTTTTTCGTTTGACGTAAATACATATTATTTTAACTATTACAACTTTTGTATAAAAAGAAGATTTGATCTGCAAGAACCTGTTATTTTCAAACTGTGTCTATTAATTGGAAGTGGTGCAACCTGGATTCACACAACAAAATTTTTTTTAAAAACATCTCTCTAATAATTCCTAATAATTTCCCTAACTGCTATGAAAAAACGACATTTACTCTGAAACAACATTATTTTTCCAGCTGTTCTTATTAGATGGGAGGAGCTGAAGTTGGATTGAACCATATTTTATATATTCAATAACATTTCATGGTGCCAAATAATTAAGTTCATGAGCCAAATGTTTCTCATCCAAAATGCTTCCCATTAAGTGTTAAGTAAATGTTGGAATCAAAATGAAAGAAAATCATATAGTATACGTGTTGAAAAATTCAAAAATAATTTAATTGCTTGAGTTTAAGTGCTCAAAAAAATCTCTAATATATAATTCAAAATTTTCAATATTTAAATCTAGTGAATTAAAAATTATTAACCAGTTTAATGTACAGTAACATAGTCTTTCGTATAAAGTATAAAAATATACATTCAAATAACATCTAGAATTTAAATAGTTTTTGTTATAAATTATAAAATATATAAATAATTTATAACTACGTAATTATATTTTTACTAAAATATATATACATTTTTTCTAAAAATATAATTAATATCTGAAGTAAGAAGTATTTTTAATTTTTTATGAATGAATTTCAAAAACAAAATCATATTATACGTTTTATACGTTATATACGTTTTATACGTTTTATACGTTACGTATTATACGTGTAACGTATAAAACGTTTTATACGTGTATATTAACAACCCTGATATATATATATATATATATATATATATATATATATATATATATATATATATATATATATATATATATATATATATATATATATATATATATATATATATATATATATATATATATGTAGTGTCTAAGTGCTACCTTTCCGGTTCAATTCACTTTAATAAATTAATTGGACAACCCTAACAAATTAAATGAAATGTATAACAGTTTAATGTATATAATAATTTGATATTCCAATAAACATTAATCAGTAATAAATTAAACTTGTTCGAGTGCACATTAAAATTAATATTAAAATTATAAATAATCAAAATAAAATAATTGTAAAAAACTAGTGAATAAAATTGTGAATATTTAATGTGTTGTTTTAATATATATTATAAAAGGCTAAAACAATACATTTTGGTGACCCCGACGTGATGACGGCAAAATAAGCGATCACGCAGTTAAAACGCAAGTTATTCATTGTTTGTTAAACATAAATATCCACGAACTGTTATTTAATTAAAAAAAAACAATTAATTTTTCAAAATAAAAAGTAACTAAAATTATTAATATGGTGCATTTTTTTATGTGAATAAAGCACAGTTAAATTAAATTACTTTATTTAATCATGTAAGTGGAAACAAAAAAATAATTTTAACGTCATTAAAAGCCTTAAAATCATCATTAAAAGCCGTATCAAATAAGCAGCATAATAATAAAACGAGTGTTGACCGAATCACATCTCGCTCCATGGGAGCCACAGAGAAGGCAGGGCCGATCCCGCACTCTTGTGGTCAACGTGGGACTATTATTAACAAAACAAAACTATTTGGAACATTATTAACAAAAAAACATCAAGGACATAACAGCGTTATACAAATTTGGATTATTTCAACATCAACATTATCAAGATTGCATCAAACCAGCAAATGTAAAATACAAATAAGTACCGTATAAACGAGATAAGTAAAAAATTAAAATTTTTTTTATAAAATTAATTTAACAAATAATTTTTATAACTTTAATAACCCTTACGGAATACAAACATAAAAACATATGATTTGTTTAAATTTTTTTTTTTATGATTTGGAATATTTTTTTTATTTTTAAAAAGGGAAATATTAATTTATAAGGTTTAAATCAGGGTTGTTAATATACACGTATAAAACGTTTTATACGTTACACGTATAATACGTAACGTATAAAACGTATAAAACGTATATAACGTATAAAACGTATAATATGATTTTGTTTTTGAAATTCATTCATAAAAAATTAAAAATACTTCTTACTTCAGATATTAATTATATTTTTAGTAAAAATGTATATATATTTTAGTAAAAATATAATTACGTAGTTATAAATTATTTATATATTTTATAATTTATAACAAAAACTATTTAAATTCTAGATGTTATTTGAATGTATATTTTTATACTTTATACGAAAGACTATGTTACTGTACATTAAACTGGTTAATAATTTTTAATTCACTAGATTTAAATATTGAAAATTTTGAATTATATATTAGAGATTTTTTTGAGCACTTAAACTCAAGCAATTAAATTATTTTTGAATTTTTCAACACATATACTATATGATTTTCTTTCATTTTGATTCCAACATTTACTTAATACTTAATGGGAAGCATTTTGGATGAGAAACATTTGGCTCATGAACTTAATTATTTGGCACTATGAAATGTTATTGAATATATAAAATATGGTTCAATCCAACTTCAGCTCCTCCCATCTAATAAGAACAGCTGGAAAAATAATGTTGTTTCAGAATAAATGTCGTTTTTTCATAGCAGTTAGGGAAATTATTAGGAATTATTAGAGAGATGTTTTTAAAAAAAATTTTGTTGTGTGAATCCAGGTTGCACCACTTCCAATTAATAGACACAGTTTGAAAATAACAGGTTCTTGCAGATCAAATCTTCTTTTTATACAAAAGTTGTAATAGTTAAAATAATATGTATTTACGTCAAACGAAAAAGTTTAGTGAGAAGTTTATTGAGTAAATTCATTTTTGGTCATTGACATTGAATTATTGCAGACTAAATTTGTTTTGAAAATAAATAATTATATTTTGAAAAGAAGCATTTACGTTAAATGTGGAAGTTTTCTGAACTAATAGGAATAGATGGGTAAGAAATTATCATGCCGACGCTATATTTTCTAAAGCAACTGTTCCTATTAGTCCCGAAGTCTAGGCTTTATAAATATTAAATATCACGAGTACGATACGAGTTAACGCCCGCGTTAATGTTATATAAATGTATTTTTATTTATTAAGGATTTTACTTTTATACGGTATAAAACGTAAATAATTGTGTGTTTTATACTGTACGTTTTATACGTTTTATACGTACGTATAACACGTGTTTTATACGTTACCGTATTATACGTTACAACCCTGGTTTAAATATAACTTTTTTTTATATAATCTAAATCTAAAATCAAATTTGATAATACTATATCTTGTAGAATCATCTAAATATTATTTTTGTTCTGCAATTTTGTAAGTTCTGCATTGCATTTAATTTCATTGGGTTTGTTAAGTAACAAAGGTATACGCATAATTTCTATGAATTCAAACATTTTTTTTTGGAGTATACACATTTTTGTGAATTTTGTGAATTTTAAAAGGCGAATTGGTGTTGAACAATATTTTCAATTGATTTAACTTTATATATATATATTTCTTAAACAAAAGATTTTTTTTAGAGTAATTATCTTTTTCTTTTTGGTTGTCATTAATCTTTTTAATATCAATTACATATACAAAATGACTGATGATGAAAATAAAACCAAAAATGAGACAGCATATTCAGTTGCGGCTGTTTCTTCAGCCTTACCACCATTTTGGCCAAAAAATCCTCGCGTATGGTTTAAACACGCTGAAAGCATTATGGATTCTTCTAAAATTACTAGAGATCAATCACGATTCGATCACATAATCAGACATATTGATTATAGTGTTAGTGAGCTTATTAGCGATGTGATATTGAATCCTCCGATTACTGATAAATACGATACTCTCAAAAATAAAATTATTAGTAGACTAGAGGAATCGGAAGCTCGTAGAATTAATAGCTTAGTTCAAACCGTCCAAATTGGTAATGAGTGTCCATCACGGTTTTACAGACAGATGGAACAGGTCGCGGGCGAATCTACCGCTATCAATAAAAGTCTTTTAAAACAATTATGGATTAATAAATTACCAGACTATATCGCGTCAATAATTGTTTCTATGCAAGACCAAGATATTTCGAAATTACAAACAAAAGCTGATGATATATGGGGTTTAAAAAATCCTATCACAAATCCATTTTGCAATATTGTTGAACAAACTTCTTCGCCAAATTTATCTGGCAACTACAGAAATAATGTCAGTTCAAGTGAGCTCAATTTTTCAGAACTAGTTCTTTCCGTTAACGATATTCACAGAAGACTTGATCAATGGGAAACTCAACTAAATAGTCGAGACCGATCGAATGCTCGTTCGCGTTCACGTTTTCGTTCTCACTCAAGGACAAGGCGTAATTTTTCAAGACCCAATCGATCACCATCCTTCAATAGACGTCTTTGCTGGTACCATTTTCGTTTCAGAAATCGTGCACGCAAATGTCAGGGTGATGGTTGCACTTTCCAGAAAAACATTCCTTCTGAACAGAATTCAAAAAACTAAATAAGCCCGATGTTGAGACGGCAACTATGGGGCACTTTATATCAAAAAGATTATTTGTCCGATGCTCAAATTCTAAACTAAGATTCCTAATTGATACAGGAGCTGATATTTCCGTCATTCCACCAACATCTTATCAGTTCCTAAAAGCTGATGAGCATCTAATATTGACTGCTGCAAATGGAACAGCTATTAAAACCTTTGGAAAGTGTTTCTTAAATATAGATTTAGGTTTACGCAGGGAATTTCCTTTCGTTTTTGTTGTTGCTGCAATCAATAAGCCTATTTTGGGCGCGGATTTTTTAACAAAATACGGACTTACAGTCGATTTAAAAGCAAAACGTCTTATCGATTCATATACTGAACTGTCTGTCAATGCTTCGATATGTATCGATAATTCTGAAATTTTAAGTACCCGTCAATTTGTTGTAAATGGAACATTCGGCTCACTTTTGAAAGAATTTCCATCTCTATCAGCAGAACCTGAATATAACATTCCAGTTAAACATACTGTCGTTCACCGCATTATCACTGAAGGACAACTGCCCTACTCCCGTCCTCGTAGGTTAGACCCTCAAAAACTGGCCATTGCCAGAACTGAATTTCAACATATGGTGCAACTAGGAATATGTCGTGAATCTTCTTCGCCCGCTTGCTCACCGTTACATTTAGTGCCAAAAAAGGATAATAATGATTGGCGTCCTTGTGGTGATTTTCGGAGATTGAATGCGATAACAGTGCCTGACCGTTATCCAATCCCGCACATTCACGATTTCTCAGCTAATTTGCAAGGTTGTACTATATTTTCCAAAATTGATTTAATTAGAGCTTTCCATCAAATCCCTGTTGCTATCGAAGATGTACATAAGACAGCAATTATTGTACCTTTTGGCCTGTTTGAGTTTGTGCGTATGCCATATGGGCTACGGAATGCTGCACAAACATTCCAAAGATTTATGGATCAAGTAACTAAAGGTCTAGATTTTATCTTTGTTTACGTGGATGATATATTAGTTGCAAGTAAGACTAACGCAGAACATATCGAACATTTACATATATTATTTCAAAGACTTTCGGAATTCGGACTTAATATAAAACCTTCTAAATGTATATTTGGAGTGTCGTCCATTGATTTTTTAAGTCACAACATTACTCGCGAAGGAATAACTCCATCTGAAGATCGAATAGCAGCTATACGTGATTTTCCACAACCCTCGTCCATAACTCAAGCACAACGCTTTATGGGAATGGTGAATTATTATCACAGATTCATATCTAAACTTGCAGACATTAGTGCTCCTATATACGATCACTTAGCCAAGCAACTTAAAAACAAAAACAAGAAAATTCGTGAAGAATTTTTATGGCCAGACGATTGTAAAATTGCTGTGGAATTAATAAAAGAAGCTCTCGTTAATGCTACACTGTTAGTTCATCCAAAACAAAATGGTGAATTTCGAATATGCACAGATGCATCTGGTATAGCAGTTGGTGCTGCCTTAGAACAAAGAAATAACGGACGTTGGGAACCGCTTGGATTTCATTCTAAAAAACTTTCACCTGCCGAACAGAAATACTCTACGTTTGACAGGGAACTTCTTGCAATATACCTCTCTATAAAGCATTTTCGGTATTTTATTGAAGGCCGCGAATTTTCTGTCTTTACTGATCATAAACCTTTGATCTCAGCAATTGCATCTAAATCACAAAAAAGTCCAAGACAGACACGCCATTTAGACTTTATAGCTCAGTTCACTACTGACATTCGTTATGTTAAAGGAATTGAAAATGTTGTAGCTGATACGCTTTCTCGCATATTTGAGAATTCAGGCATACAACTTACGGGACTAGATATTGAAAAACTTATTAAGTTACAGCTTAATGATACTGAACTTCATCATATCCTTAAATCACAACAATCTTCGAAAAGTTCCAAAGTAAAACTTGAACACGTTAGTTTTGAAGATTGTGATCAACCAATTTGGTGCGAGGTTGCAACCGGAAAGTACAGACCGTACATTCCAGAACCACTTCGTCGAACTCTGTTTGACTGTTACCATTCCTTATCACATCCCGGCGTACGAGCGACACGAAAATTAGTTTCCTCAAAAGTATTTTGGCCATCAATGAACACCGATGTGGGTAAATGGGTTAAATATTGTTTAGATTGTCAGCAATCAAAACATCATAGAAATACACGCTCTGAGTTTGGCCGTTTCGCATTACCAACCGGAAGGTTTGAAAAGATACATATAGATATCGTTGGACCACTTACTCCATCTGATGGTTATACATATCTTCTAACTATCGTGGACCGTTATACTAGGTGGCCAGAAGCTATTCCATTAAAAGATATCACAGCCCAAACAGTTGTAAGAGCATTTATCGAACAATATGTAGCGAGGTATGGAATTCCACTTGAAATCGTCACTGACCAAGGAGGTCAGTTTGAGTCCAAGCTATTTAAGGAACTTTGCAGCTTGTTGGGTACTGACAAGATGCGAACAACATCTTACAACCCTAAATGCAATGGAATGGTGGAGAGATTTCACCGTCAGCTGAAAGCTTCTTTGAGAGCACGAGGTAAAACAACTAACTGGATTCACGAACTACCTTTTGTTTTATTAGGAATCAGAACTTCTATAAAAACAGATCTGCAATGCACCCCGTCAGACCTGGTTTATGGTCAAAGCCTAAGAATTCCAGGAGAACTCGTCCTTCAACCATCAAACTCGCAGATATTTGATCCTACTAGCTTAGCAGACGACTTAAGGCAGTTTATGCGAAATTTAATACCAACTGACACCCGCACTCACCCACAAAACAATATATATATCCCTAAAGATTTAAGTGAGTGTGATTATGTATGGTTACGAGTTGACAAAATAAAAACTTCATTAAGTCAACCGTATGAAGGACCTTATAAAGTAATCCGACGGTTTCGAAAATACTTCGTAATTGAAATTAAAGGGAAATCGTCTTCAATATCTGTAGACCGATTGAGGCCAGCATACGTTACTGATACTATCAATTCCAAAATTCCAGATGTTTCAAGAAAAAATGTTCGTTTTCAATTTTGAATCAATTTGATAGATTCCAAATTTTTTTTCTTTCAATAGGGGGAGTACTGTAGTGTCTAAGTGCTACCTTTCCGGTTCAATTCACTTTAATAAATTAATTGGACAACCCTAACAAATTAAATGAAATGTATAACAGTTTAATGTATATAATAATTTGATATTCCAATAAACATTAATCAGTAATAAATTAAACTTGTTCGAGTGCACATTAAAATTAATATTAAAATTATAAATAATCAAAATAAAATAATTGTAAAAAACTAGTGAATAAAATTGTGAATATTTAATGTGTTGTTTTAATATATATTATAAAAGGCTAAAACAATACATATATATATATATATATATATATATATATATATATATATATATATATATATATATATATATATATATATATATATATATATATATATATATATATATATATATATATATATATATATATATATATATATATATATATATATATATATATATATATATATATATATATATATATATATATATATATATATATATATATATATATATATATTAGACTGGTCGTTAAAAACTAAATTTTCCGAGACGCCCCCCAGAAAAATTCTTTGTGGTCAAAAAACCATAACGGCTTTATTTTCTTTTTTTTTAAGTGAAAAGAACACGTGCCGCAAAATCATCGAAGTTTATTTTTTGATAAAATTGTTAATATCTCATAAAATATGCAGATGTAAAAAAAAATCACTTAATCATTTTTGCAGGAAATTTAATTCTCTACAAAAAAGGTCTAAGGCATTTTTTTCCTAAACCCTATATTTCTGATGATATTTTGAAATAAAACTTGAAATTCTTCGAAACTCGTAAAACCAAATGATGAAAATTTCGACGAAAAAGTACTAATTTTGATTTTTTTTGTCACGATTATTTTTTTATACATTTCATTCCATAGCATAAGAAGAAAATTAGGAGTTTTTCGTCATATTTATTTTTTATGTTTTTTAAAAATTACGAAAACTTACAAGTTCATTTTCAAAATATCATGAGAACTATACGTTTTCGAAAAAAATGACATGTAGCTTTTTTGTAGAGAATTAAATTTCCTACAAAAATGGTTATGTGATTTTTTTTGACATCTGCATATTTTATGAGATATTTGAAAAAATCTACGAATTTTTCAAAAAATCAACTTCAACGATTTTGCGGCACGTGTTCTTTTGATTTAAAAAAAAAAAATAATGCCGTTGTGGTTTTTTGACCCCAAAGAATTTTTCCAGGGGGCGTCTCGGAAAATTTAGTTTTTAACGACCAGTCTAATATATATATATATATATATATATATATATATATATATATATATATATATATATATATATATATATATATATATATATATATATATATATATATATATATATATATATATATATATATATATATATATATATATATATATATATATATATATATATATATATATATATATATATATATATATATATATATATATATATATTATTTATTTAATTTGGCTTACCTTCTAAAAGTGAAACTCCATCCATTTTGAAATCATTAAACTTCTCTTTTCCTTCGCACAAATAATACTGAATGCAGAAGCAAAACAAAAAATCCCAGCGGCAGGTATATCCGCTAGAAATAGGTAGATTTCGGGGTCAGACGGTTTTGTGTCCAAATAAAATTAGATAAGTCAGATTAGTTTAAATAAAAAATATAAGTAGAAACAGAATAATTCAAAAAAATTATCGAACCAAATTAAATACATTATCACACATAATTTATAATCAAACATTATCAAACAATTTTATTTCAAAATCATCTTTTGTTGTTGTGTTTTTTTGTTCTTATTTAATCTTTTTTCAAACGGCTACTTAGTAAAAAAAATAAAAACAAAAGAGATTTTGATAATTTTTCTATGGTATTAAATGGGTTGATATTTTTCTTGTAAGGGTTGCATTATAATGCTTATAAAAATGGAACCTTTTGGGTTAGAAAGCTGAAATTTTTTGAGGCTATAGCTGAAAAGTATGTTTAAAAGCTAAGATGAATTTAAATAACATAAACTGAAACATGATGAAAGCATTGCCTTTTGCGTTTGTTTTTATTTCAACAGCCGTAGGGTCTCAACCGTTAGACTTAAACTATTATTTTTGAAAATTTTGGAAAGATTTATATTTTAAGTACGTGAAAAAAAGTTTTCAACTATGAGCTTGGCCATTTCAGCTAGATCAAGGGCAGCAAAGTTTAGTAAATTTTTAAAACAGCTGATTTTTGAGGAACTTGAAACGCCAAAGTGGTCATCTGGATAAAAATGATAAAAAAAGGTTCAAATATTCAATATTTTTAAATTTTATTAAAATATTATTATTCAAACGGAAGTTATAGCGCCCTAGATTATTCGACTTTTTAGGCTCTAGCCGCTTAACCGGTACCCGGATATGGCCAGTTCACGAACTTGTCCAAGACATTATTTGCCGAAACATACACAGAAAATTATTTTGGTGTAGGTCAAAAAATGCGACCGTGAGAGTGCCGCTAAATTCCGTTATACCTCATATCGTTATATATATAATTTTTTTTTTTTTTTGTTTTTCCATCTCCGCTTATCACAAATAGTCGTTTGGCATCAAAATTTTTCCGAAATTCCGAGATGAAGCCCATTGCAATAGGTAGATTTTTATTTGAAATCTACCTAATAAAAAGACCAGAAATGTCACTGAAAGTGTTTACAAAAACAAAAAATATCATAAAAATAATTTTCAGTACAACTTTCTACACCATCGATTTTTAGGTTGCTGTTTTTCTGTACTGGGTGAGGACACACATTAAATTATTTTATAAAAGAATACGATTAAAATTCTTATACGAAGCTGGTACAGTACAAAAAATACAAGTTTATGATAATTCGGTACTAGAACATGTCCTGAACACTACAAAAGAATATACTATTCACTAAACCCAAAAAATCAATGATATTACATTCATTGACTGTATTTATAAAAGAAACATCTATCCTTTTCTCTCTCTGTGCTATATATCCAAAGAATTAAGAGAATAGAGGAAGTGAAATTGATGTTAAAATATAAAGTACTTTTTGCACACCAATAAATTGTTACTAACACACATGCATTTTAGTAGAGGCGTCGTAAATATTTCTATTATTGCATTGAATTCCAAATTTAAGCGTATTTTTGCCCCCAAAATTTATATAATAAAAAAGGCCATTACAAAGAAAACCAACATAAAAAAATTTGACAGTAAAAAAGCCAAGTATTTTATTATTGTTTGCATTGATTTTAGATTCTATTTTTTTCTCGAAAATATTTAAAAAAGTTAAGACTTATTAATCGAAAAGGAAATTATAATATCAATATTAGTTACCTATGATAAGAAATTCCATCTTGTATATGTTTTCGGTAATTTTTACACGTCATTATCACACACTTCATATTTAATGTTTTATTCAAAATTTTCATTTAATATATTTAATTTTTCTTTAAAATTATTTTTAAATAATAATAAAATCAACAGCACTTTTTATATTTATTATAAATTCGTCAAAATATCACCGCGATAAATAATAAAAACAATTTTATTAAAACCAAATTATAACCAAACCAAACAATGTTTACAATATTTTTTTTTGACAGTAGAAAATGAATAAATAAGAGAGGAGAAGAGAGAAAAACTACTTCAAATATTTTGTGTATATATATAGTAGTTTCATTTCCTTAGTCTCTTAATTCTTTGTATATATCTAATTCACAATGAACAAACATTTTTTTCACACACCGCAAATCTACCGCGTATTCCAATAAAAAAAACAAAGATCATTACCATACTGCCATATAAAAAACATAAGATAATTCAATATTTAATCAATCATTGACTTTGATTCAATCATTAAATGCTTCTGCGCATAATTCATTTACTGTATGTACATCGTTTTGTTAAAAACAAAGAAAAAATATATTCTTTTCATATTGAAAAAGAAGAAACGGCAATAAAAAAAAATTTTACATTCGACGCACGCCAAGTAAAAATAAGTTACATATTTTGAAAAATAGACACTGAATACGTTGTTGGTTTATGATATTGCTTCGGTCTGAAAAACCTAAGTATTACATTCATGAGCCAAAAGTGAAATTCTTACCCCCACTTTTTTGGCATTTCTCGACGTTTTAGGACCTACTGATTCTAAAAAAGCAAAATAGCATTGCATGTCTGTCTGCCGGCCGGCCGTCATTACCTACGAAATCTAGAAAACCGCTGGAGGGATTTAAACATTTTTTTTTCTAAAAATAGGTATACTCAAGTGACAGGTCCGAAAGGACGCTGTGTTCGATAACTGTACCGAAAAAGTGTCAAAAAAATCATTATGTGTGTCAAAAATAGCAAATTTTCATATTTTTGGCTTAAAAAACTTTCATTTTAAGTGATTACGAGTAGGAACATTGAATTTGTAGAGATCTTGATGGTAGGGATTGGTATGTGAGATCAAAAACTAGATTATTGCATTATAAGTTTGTCAAAAAATGTTGTCAAGTGTGTCAAAAGAAAGATTTGTATTTATTTTTTTACCCAATTTTTTGGAAAAAAATTAAATTAATTATTTGTATGATATGAAATTTTATTATTATTATAGAGATTTATGGCTTTATAATTTTGTCAAAAAAATGTTGTCAAGTGTGTCAAAAGAAAGATTTTCATTTATTTTTTTACCCAATTTTTTGGAAAAACATAAAACTAATTATTTGTATGACATGAAATTTTATTATTATTATAGAGAATTATGGCATTATAAGTTTGTCAAAAAAATAATGTCAAGTGTGTCAAAAAATGATTTCATATATTTGGAACAAAAATGTTGCTGTTTTTATGACGTAAATGCAATTGAAAATGAAATTGGATATAGAAATTTTTGAATTTTTTATAGTTTTTGAAAAATTTTTGGAATTTTGAAAAAAGTTTGTATTTTAGATTTTGTAATAATTTTTGCTATATTTTTAGAATTTCGGAAAAAGTTTTAATTTTCGTTTTTGTTATAATTTTATAAGAATTTTGAAAAAATAAATTCTTTTATATATAATTTTAGAATTTTGACAAAAGTTTCAATTTTCGATTTTGTAAGAATTTTTGAAATATTTTTAGAATTTTGAAGAATTTAAAATTTTTGATTTCATTATAATTCATAATTTTTGAAATTTTGAAAAAAGCTTCAATTTTTGCAATATTTTTTGCAATATTTTTAGAATTTTGGAAGAAGTTTTAAATTTTGATTTTGTTATAATTTTTGCTATATTTTTAAAATTTTGAGAAAAAAATAGAAGTTATATGTATTTTTAGAATTTTGAATAAAGGTTCAAGTTTTGATTTTGTGAGAATTTTTGAAATAGTTTTAGAATTTTGAAAAATTTTAAATTTTTGGTTTTATTATTATTTTGGAAAAAGTTTCAATTTTTGATATTGTTATAATTTTTGCAATATTTTTAGAATTTTGGAAAAAGTTTGAATTTTTAAATATTTAAGAATTTTTGGAATATTATTAGAATTTAGAAAAAGTTTAAATTTTTGATTTTATTCTAACTTTTGGAATATTTTTAGAGTTTTGAAAAAAAATAGAATTTTTGAATTGTATATATAATTTTAGAAGTTTGTAAAAAGTTTCAATTTTTGATTTTGTAAGAATTTTTGGAATATTTTTAGAAATTTTGAAAATTTCAAATTTTTGATTTTATTATAATTTTGGAAAAAGTTACAATTTTTGATTTTGTTATAAGTTTTGCAATATTTATAGAATTTTTGAAAAAAGTTTTAATCTTTGATTTTGTAATAATTTTTGAAATATTTTTAGAATTTTGTTTGAAAAACGTTTGAATTTTTGATTTTATTTAATTTTTACAATATTTTTGGAATTTTGAAAAAAATATGAATTTGTGATTTTGTAATATTTTCTCGAAACGCTAAATGGGAGGTTTTTGAGTAGTTTGCTGATTGAATCTTCTTTACACTAAATTATGTTAATTTTTATTCGCCTACATATTAAAGTGTTACTTTATTACTGTGGTTTGCGACTTTAAAGTATCACTTTTCGAGTATTTATTTTGTTGTCATAGCTACGTCCAAAAAAGTAAAAAGCATTTGCATTTGTTCAAATTCAAAACCTTCAAATTCAAAATTTCATTATCCAATTAAAATAGTTGTTATCATTTGTTGTCATAGCTACACAATAATTTGGAAAAAATAATAAATATTTTGTCAAAGGTTACTTGTTCCCCATATTTTTATTTTAAAATTTATGAAAATTTATAATTTTAATTTAGAATAAACAACTTTTCTTAAAATATTTTGCTTGCGGCGAATAAAAAATAGTATATGATGCACGGACGTAAGCTATTTTGGACTTAATGTGGGTGCAAATCTCGGCTAGCGCCTCGATTTGCAAACTCCACATCCGTCCAAAATCTTCAGCTTTACGTCCTAGCATCATAATGTACTATTATGATCTATTATAGTTTTCCGGCGACTTATTGATGTTTCATGTTAGTTTTGTTATTCCTGTCCTCACCTACATGTCCTCATAAAAGTTTTTTGCTGAAAACTATATCAAAATCCTTAACCCAGACCGAAGTCTTGATATCTCAGAGCTGTGAGATTTCAGCCCCTCCATATTTTATTGATTGATTTATTGGTCGAGAATCGGAATTTCTCTTTGAAGGCGCAATTTTTTCAGAAACCAAAATTTCGACTATTTCTTCGACCAATACCTGTCTATCCATAATACTTATCTATCCACTAATCCATTTAGTTTTTAGGGTTCTGTACTTTGAAAAAGCAAAAACGGTATACCTTATTGGTGAGACTTCGGTGTCCGTCCGAAATTTCTACATAATCGATTTACTCACAAACTATAAGTGCTATCAACTTGAAAATTTCTACAGTTATTAAATGTGTTTTCCCACGCCTGCTGATACCAAACAAATTTCAAATATTTGCTTTTGTCTATATTTTATAAACATAGATAAGGAGATAGTAAAACTAAATTATTTTTAAGGAATCGAGTTTCGTTTAGAAAAATTGAAAAAGATCGAAATATTTCAAAATAAAATTTCAATGAATTTTCGACTGCTTAGTTTTTGAGTTATTGCCAAAAATGATTGCTTTTTAACCTGTCCCACGCTCTACGGAGAAAGAAATACCTCTGGATTCTAGCACTATGACAGTGAATGATATCGGCAGTGTGACTATTTCACAAATCGCACAAATCGATTGACGAATAAAACGGGGAAAAGAATATGACCGAGGCATAATGTAACCGATTTCATCCGAGCACTGCTGGTGACGATATTTATAACTGTGGATATAATGGCTGGTTGAAGTGTTCTTTTGCCATGGTTCTTGTATGTCAAATGGCGTTTCTGGAGGTTTGTCATGTTCTTTTAAGTTATGTGTCACTATTTCCTGATATCTATTAAATATTGTCGGCGGTTTAATACGTCAAAATGCTGGCACACAGTTTTCTTTGCGTGTTGTTTAAATGTAAGTGATAACTTGCACTTGTAATAAAAGATGACAAGAATATGATAGGTGCCCAGCATCTTTGTATGATCATTGAAAGTCATTGAAAACAGTAACTAAGTGAAGTAAATGTTTTGCGTGTATTTCGTTTATTATTGTTGTATCACACTTTTTCTTAGAATGATTTTAATAACACATGTTTGATGGCGATCACTTGAATGTATTTGGTCTCGTTATAATGATGATTGTTATATTGTTTAGGGGAAGCTAAGGTTGAATTCAATTTTGTTTTGTATTTCGTTGCGGTTCTGTTATAATTGTAGTAGTATATTAGACAATAATACATAATTTATTAAGGCTACTTACTGTTGGCACGTGGCAAAACATTATTAACAATAAATTTATTTTAATAGTAGAACACTTGTTATAACTCGAAAATTAATTAATTAATTAATTTGCGAAATATAAAAACTGTTCTATTATTAAAATAAATTTATTATAATATATAAACCAATTGGACCTATTATTTTGCATGTCAAATAAACATTTCACATGTAACTGTTTAATCAACAATTCTTTATAAACTATAAGACCTTTCGTTTGGATATTTAAAATGATTTTGAGCATTTAGGCAGTATCCTTTGGGAATTGGGAATGCACTAAAGATAGGGCTAAATAGCGGTGATATTGAATAAAACTTAAGTATAAGAAGAGTTTTAACCTTTGTTAATAAAAATGGTATTATCACTCAATGGTAGTTCATTCAAGAAAATCATTTTTAATAATAAATAGTTTATTTTATTTGTAAATTAAATCTAATCAAAACAATATTGCACAATTTGTAAATAATTCAAATACACATCATAAAAAACAAACAATTCACTTTACTGAATTGAACTCTTTCCTTCCACTGTATATATGAGATCATCATATTTGTTAAATTGGTCTTCAGTATATGGAGTAGGAGGTGCATTACGTTTATGATGAAATTGTGGTGGTGGCGGTGGAGGTGGAAGAGAATGATAACGATAAGGTGGTCCCCTTCGCGGTTTTGGGGTTATTTCTATTTGGTGTGGATAATTAAATCGGGGACCGTGTGGAACATTATAAGGTGGTCTATGGGGATGTGGTGATCTATTTGGATGATGTGGCCTACGTAAATGTGGATGTCCATTTAAATATGGGGGTGGTGGTCTGGAATGATAGTGATATGGAGATGCTCGTGGATCAGGATTAAAATTGGATGATGGTGGTGTAATTGGTTTTTGATCATCTGGTAAAATCACTTGTGTATGTGAATCGGATGGATAGTTTTCTTCGATTTCGATAAATGATACGGACTCATGATTATCAGGTGAAGAATGTGGTCCTTCGTTGGTGTGAGAAAGATCATTTGAATGATCAGAAGAAGGAGCTGGTGGTTGATTATGAAACGAAGGTTCAGAAGGCTCGCTATGATAAGACAGAGGCGGTCCATTATGGAATGGTGGTGATGTTGGTTCGTTGTCAAAAGGAGGTGAGGATACTTCATTTTGGAATGCAGGTGGATGAGGTTCATTTGAAGTAGGTGGATTAGGGTTATTGAATGAAAGTGATTGGTGGTCATTGAAATGAGTTGGTTGTGGCTTATTGTTGATAGTTAAGGGTGAATTACTTTGGTATGTTGTTTGAGGAGCTGGAGTGGAAGGAAGTGATTGTGGATCATTTGAGTATGCACTGTAGGAATGTTCATATGGGTGATCTTCATTTTGGCTTTGGGGGAAACTTTCTTCATAGGCTTGAATCTGAGATTGTTTTTCTTGGTCATTATTGTGATACTCCCCTTGGTTGCTTGGATGACCATACTGTGAATCTAGATGATTTTGATTATTATGAACTGCTACGGTTTGTACTGAATGTTCTTCATGAACAGATTGAATTCGTTGAACATCTAGTCCTGAGTGTATCGCTGGCCCAGATGATACTGTATATGTTGGTTCTGTTGTTGAGTAATCTATATGGGGGGAATGTTCTTCATTATTTTGATTGGATTGTGGAAAATAGTTGTAAGTTGGTGGATGACTGTCTGGTGGTGGTTCATAGTTTTCTTGTATTGGCTGGTTTTGATCTGAATGCGGGTGTTGTTGATTATTCGGTGGTAAAGGTGGTTGTTGATGTTCAAACGGAATAGAATGATGATTTATGTTTTGGTGTGTTTGCTCTAGTGGAAGAACTTGTGATGGTATCTGATGCTGATAATCGTTATGATAACTTGGTTGTGGTGTTGTTATTGGAATAAATGGAGTACTCGACGGTAAATATTTAGGTCCGGCAAAATGTTGCTGTTGCTGGTTTCTCTCCAACTGTTGTTGTCGTTGTAATTGTAGGAGATTTTGTTGTTGCTCATAAAATTGCTGATGCCGCTGTTGTTGGTCAAATAGCTGTTGCTGGCGATGGTGTTCTTGATGTTTTTGCTGGTCAAGTAGTTGTTGTTGCTCAATAAACTGCTGCTGTTGAAGCTGCTCTTGATGCTTTTGCTTCTCAAGTAACTGTTGATGGTGTTGTTGCTGCTCAATTAATTGCTGGTTTTCAAAGTATTCATGGTGTCTGTGCTGTTCATTTAATCGTTGTGACTGTTGCTGTTCACTTAATTGTTGATGTTTATATTTGAGTTCTTCCTGTCCTTGCAATTCAATCAAAAACTGTTGTGCTCTTAATTCTAAATATTGCTGAAGTAACACTTGCAAATGGTTCGCATACTTTGCTGGACCTGGAATTCGAAGCACAATTACAGGAACGCTTTGATCTGATTGCTCTCCTGATAGTGGTGGTGAAATTAATCCTTTGGTGGACAATGCGTCTTCTTGACTTTGGTGAAACTCTCCATAATTTTGATTATTTTCTTTTATTTCATAAGAATATGATTTTTGAATTTCTACATCATCGTGCACTGTTGGAGGAGACAAAGACGATGAAGATGGTTCTATATTGAATTTGCCATAATCATAATGTTTAACTTGTTGAGAACTTGGCGGTATGTCTTGTTGAGAGTACGGATACACTTGAAACTGTGGTGGAGCGAAATAGAATCCTTGTTGAATTTGGTTATGTTGTTGATAACCATAACTATAAATACAAATATAGTAACATTGTTAATCTTTTCTTGGGATCAAGTGTAAAATTCAACTTACCCTAACGAATCCTCAATAGTTCGCTTCGTATTTTTTGTGTTTGTTGCATTTCCTTTTTCAATTTTAATTTTAACTTTATCACCATGAGCCTTAAACTGTTTATCAAGTTCTTTTAAAAAATGTTTGTCATCATCATTCAAATCAGCAAATTTGTCCAATATTGATTTTGGATGTTTTTTTGGCTTATGAAACGAGGTTTTTTTTATTGGATGGGAACTGTCTTTAGTTTTTGTTTTTGATTTGGCGAGGCTTATTTCTATGCAAAGAATTAGAAGGGCTACCTGCAAAAAAAAAGGTAATTGTGGTTAACTTAAATCGATTAAACTTCACGGAGTTATCTTTGAAAGTAAAGTGAAATGGAATAAACATGTGTTTAGCCTAGCAAAAACTGCAATGCGAAAATTAGGATCCTAGAGCCGATGTAAGAAGTTTTTTAACTCTGAACAACTTTTGTTAATTTATTAGTCATGGGGAGGTGCCTGTCAGTCAACAATAAAATGTCTAGACTCTGTGCAGAGAAAGGCAATACGGTTGATTGATAATCATGCGTTAACTGATCAACTTGATTCACTTCAACACCGAAGAAATGTTGCCCAACTGTCAATCTATTATAAATACAATTTCTATGATTGATCCCTTAGAGAAATCCGAAACATCCTCCCATCATGTGTGCAGTACAACCGACAAACACGAGCTTCAGAAATGTCCCACCCATTTTCTGTTCAGATATCCCGTTGTAGAACAGTTTCCTTCCAGAACGATTATTTGAATAGAGTAATCAAAAAGTGGAACTCATTACCCCTTTCAGTTTTCCCTGACGAATTTGCCCCTCAGACATTTAAAGAAAATGTCCATCGTAATTTAAAACAGCTTACCTAGCTATTTTTCTATCCTCATTCCTTCCTTTTCCCTTTTCCCATCCCTCACTCCTTCCTAGTTGACATGGTATCTTCGGATATTCAAAGAGTTTAAATAATGAATATTTCATATTTAGTGTGCTAAACATGTCCAACTAATTAATAATAAAAAAATAAATAAAAATTTCAGACAAACAAAATACAACAATGTTAACAGTTTTACAAAATAATAAATAAAAATTTTCTTTGCTTTCTGATAGCGAACAACAACCGGAAGCATTGTTGTTATTTGTAATCTCAGATCGTGACTATTTTTTAAAACTTGTAATTTCCTAGCCTATCGTACGTAAACGTAATCTTAAAGAACGATAAACAAATTGAAATAAAAATCTGTAAAATACAGTTTGAAATAAAATTGAAAGTTTCTCATTGTTTTCATACGATGAAACTTTTTTTTATGATCATCTTTAGACGAGTAAATTTTCTTATGTAATTTTTTTGTTTCGTTATTAATTTTTAAACTTAAATATAAAACTTTAATGATATATTAATGAAAGTAATTGTATTGTGGATCGAGATAGCGCAAAAATGAATTAGATCTTGTGTAATTTATAAAGCTGACAATTAATTATATATACAAGACAGTATTGTATTGTGTAATCAAATACTTATACGAAAATTTCGCATTTGTGTTTGAAAATTGTATTTAAATTGAATTCCAAATTAAATTATCTCATACGAAAAAACATAAGTTTTTATCGTTTACTTATAATGTTTCATTAGAATGTTAAATAGCTGACAAAGTTCTGGCAAATTTTACAATTAAAACATTTGAATCAATTCAAAAACTAAGACAACTTCACTATCCTACACCACACTCGGAGTCCTGCCGTTCGATTCTAACAAAAAGCTGGTCTACTCATAAAAATCTAGTTTAATTTTAAAATTATGATATATATACTAAATATATACCATAATTTTTTTTTCCAAAAGTACCAAAAATATTGTAACTAAAGTAGGGTATTTAATGTCGATTAAAGAGTACCCGAGTATTTTTGGCTTTTTCAACATACTTGACTACCTGGGTATTTCAATATTACCCACCCGGGTAATTTGATCGACTATAAAATGTTAATGTTTGAACAAGCAATTAAAAGATCCCTAAGCTTGAATTCATTATTAATTGGGACGTAGAACCTAGGATCTTTTAAGACTTAGTGGAACCTAGGTCTCAAGAAGAATCTATGTGTTGTTGTGACACAAATTTTTTAAAATTTTTAAAATTTTTTCTTTTCAAAAATTATCGTTAATGAGAATTCTTTCCTCCCATGCACCTACTAAAGGTAGCTCAAATTTGTATTAGTAATGATGAAATTTTTTAATTTACCAGTCTTAAGTCCTCTTATTCACATACAACAGAAACCCCACCATACCCGAAATATTCTAGATTTATTTTATTAATTTTTCTAATATCCGGGTAACCCAATATTTCAGAATTTAAATACTCGACTACCCGGGTGCTTGCAAAGTCGAGTAGCTTGGATACCCTAAACTAAAGATTATTTAGTAAGTCCACAAATTAATTACAGGCATAATTTTTAAAAGTTTTTTATAAAAAACCTTGTGTTGAGTGGCCTAGTGATTAGCATGCGTGACTCGAACTCGGGAACCCGTATAAAACCATTATACACCATATACACCCATATAAAACTAATCGATTAAAATTATGTTCAACCCATATCAAAGAAAGGCAGTAAGATAGACCCTAACAATTATAGACCAATTGCAATTCTGTCGGTTTTGGCTAAAATATTTGAAAAATATGTTAACTACAATCTAATAGAATATTTGGAGATATTACGAATTATTGATGGTAAGCAGTATGTTTATCGTAGAAGTCGTGCAACAGGTGATCTGTTAGCCTACGTCTCCCATCTCTGGAACAAATCGCTGGAAAAGCATGGTGAAACATTCAGTATTTCACTTGATATTTCTAAAGTATTTGATAAGTGTGGCATAAAAATCTCATAGCTAAATTAAAATCTTATGGCATAGACCATCTTACTGTTTCATGGATTCATAGTTTTCTTAAAGGTCGCCATTTTCATGTTAATTTAGATGGTATCACGTCCAACATTTTCACAACCAATGCTGGTGTTCCCCAAGGCTCTGCACTCTCACTAGCCTTGTTTCTTCTATAAATTAATGATTATTTATTTCCACAGTGCACCCAATCCATAGTTTTGTTGATCACAGCACATTGCATGCATCACATACATCTCCTAAATTTTGATCTCATACTGCAGTTACCAGTGATAGAGAGCTGCTAATAGATTCTATCAACAAAGACCTATATCGTATAATGGAATGGGGTGATCGTAATCTTGTTTCATTTAATCCAACCAAAACCAAACTATGCCGTCTTTCACGAACAGAGCGACATAAAAATTTCCCTATTAAGATAAACCATGAGGAATTGCGTTAGGTTTAATTAGTTAGACTTCTTGTAGTAGATATTGAAAATAACCCAGCTAGCACAAATTTGTAGCAATAAAGCTAATGTTACAAATAAAAGAATCGCAAGATTAGATATCTAACGCAACTGTAGCTCCATTGCGACAGAAAAAGCAAAATTTACGGTATATTTTGATACAACTTTGGTCGCAATTAGGCAACAAATGTGTTGTAGCTATGTTTAAAATGTGCTGTTGTAACAAACTGAAGTTGCACGCAACAAGATGAAACAACGAATATTTTGGTTTATTTTAGTTGTATATTGTAATGTTTTAAAAATGTTTTTTAAAAAGTATTCCTTAACATAATTTTTATAGAAATAATTTATAAGTTTTGTAAGTTATAGAAGTTAGACATTAATCAATAAGTACTTTGAAAAAGAAAAATTTCATGATTATTAGACCAAAATTTTATAACGGATGCCGTTTTGTCAATGAGTGTGGTTGTTTTACCTCTGGAAAATACGCGCCACCCAAAAATTGAAAATTCGGAAAATAATTGGAAAATTGGAAAATTTTCGAATTTTTATTACAACCATAAAATCCACAAATATATATCTAAATACATTTTGTAACGCTCCTAGAGTCATATTGCACCGTAAATTGTTAGAGGAAATAAATAATATTATAGAAAATCGCATTAGACTTTTCTCAAATAAAACCTCATGGTGTAGGAAATACATAGAACAACGAAAAATATGGCGAACATACAGCTTCAAAACAGATTACTTCCAAAGCTCTTGAGCCTAATTAAAAACCTCATTGCAGCGTCCTTGTTACTAATTGGCCATCTAAAATTATAGTACTCGATCCGTTTTCTTTTTCTGTCATTGCAACTGTATAACAACCTCATTGTAGCGTCCTTGTTTTTTCTGTCATTGAAACTAAATAAAAACCTCGCTGCAACGTCGTTGTAACAGTAATTTGAGGAAAATATGTTAGTCACATCAAGGTTGCTAGCTCGTTACTGGATTTGTGACAACTACAATAAAATAACATTTTTAAGTTGCGCTACAAAAATTAAATTTTTATTTACGTTAATTTAACTTAAACATAACTTCTGCCTTTGCAACTTTTATGAAACATTTTAACAACAAGTATATTTTTCCGTAGCAAAATAATAACAGTATTGTAACTGAGCCGAATGATTTGTTGCCAATCGTTAGGTCGAAACTGTAATATAACCCATATGTGACTAAATTTATTTCAAAAAACTGAATTGCAACCAAATTGTAACTTAATTATGTTATACAAATCAAAATCTGTGCTAGCTGGGAACCTGACATGGAATAAACATGTGTTCAGCCTCGCTTAATCTGCAATGCAAAAATTAGGATTTTTGAGTCGATGTAAAAAATATTTCAATCCCTATCAAATTTTGCTAATCTTTAAGTCCACTATTCGTCCATGTATGGAATACTGCTGTCATGTTTGGAGAGGTGCTTGTCAGTCAACAATAAAATCTCTAGAGTCTGTACAGAGAAAAGCGAACTAACTGATCAGCTTGATTCACGGATCAGCGAATTCTTCTCTGAGGAAATTCAAAATATCCTTTCAGCGTGTGCGCAGTATAATCGACAAACAAGAGCTTCCGAGTTATCCCATCCGTTTGTTGTCCAAATACCTTGTTGTTGAACTGTGTTCTTCCAGAACGACTATTTTAACAGAGTAGCCAAATTGTGGAACTCAATGCCTCCTGATTTCCCGATGAATTTGCCTCTCTGGCATTTAAAGAAAATGTCCATCGTCATTTAAAACAATTAGTATAGTTATCACATATCCTCATTCCTTCCATTTTCCTCATCTCCTTCCTTTATAGTTGACATGGTATCTTCGGATATTCAAAGAGTCTGGTGTGCTAAACATGTCTAACTAATTGATAAAAAAAATGTCTTTAGGTGAAACTCTTGTTGACAGTCATAATATATGGAACATAAATTAATACATGTTACTCTGTCGGTAGTAGAAAACATTTTTTTTAATAAAGTGTTGTGTTATTGGAATAACAATATTTGTCACAACAACATTTAGACACAATATGACATATTTATTTTATATTTAATCTTTTTAGTAATACCTGCCATAGTAACCAAAGAAATTTAATTCAACCGCGTGCAAACGCACACGCACTCATTTTTTATTTAACAAAACAAATTTAATCAACACAAATATTTTTATTTAAAAATAAGCTTAAAAAAATATTTTCACTCATAGAAAATTTTAAACGACCACCTCGATATCTTTAGCTCAAACTATCCAAACACATTAGAATGTTTTGATTAAATCGCCTAAAATACATAAAAATACGAGTTTTTCCAATTTTCTGAAAACGGAATTTTTGACATCATAAAAAATTATGCGACCCTTTCGTAATCAATCCAAATAGAATACGATTTAAATCATCTAAATCGAACGAGCCGTTTTTGAGAAATCGGTCAATATACATAAAAAAAACCCACAATGAAACACAAAACCTCCTCTTTTTTGAAGTCGGTTAAAAAACTAAAATAATTCAAAATATATATTTAAAAAATAACGAAACTCAAAATCGATACAGTTAGATGTATATAACATTTAGAACAAGACTGAATAAAAAATACAATAACATTAACAAATGAATGACAATTGACATTTGACATTTGACATACACAATACATACAAAAAACATAACGTGCCGTAATTAGCTCCATTTTCTTCCTTTGTGTGTAGAACTATCCATGTATATAAATAACATATGCACCGATATTGATTGATGCAAATATATTTATTGAAAGCACAATTAAAATTACAATACTTTTAAAAAAATCTCAAACTTAATGCGATCCAGGAGCTTGAAGATCTTTACAGATCTCAGCGATATTGGGACGAATAAATGATAACGCCACACGCGTTCTGTCTTCTAAATTCCATAGTCTCTCGCGTTTGCTTGTCTTTATATTGACCATAGTTGAAAATCCTGCTTCGCAAAGCTATGACGTAGAAAATAACAATAATATGTTCAGGGATTTTTTGCTTATACTCGGGTATTCATCTTTAACAGAGATCCAAAAATTTTCAGGAGTGTTTTCATGGAACTGTAATTTTAATCCACGAGTAAATTTTACGTACGTGTATATTTACTTGTAAATTTTACGTACGTGTATATTTTACATTGAATTGATTTTTATTTTCAAACAATTTTTAGTTGAATTGATTATTTAATTTTTTCGCGGAACACTTGAAAGTGCATCGCGGAACACCAGTGTTCCGCGGAACACGCTTTGAGAACCACTGATTTAGACACAATATGACATATTTATTTTATATTTAATCTTTTTAGTAATACCTGCCATAGTAACCAAAGAACCAAAACCAAACGCACACGCACTCATTTTTTATTTAACAAAACAAATTTAATCAACACAAATATTTTTATTTAAAAATAAGCTTAAAAAAATATTTTCACTCATAGAAAATTTTACACGACCACCTCGATATCTTTAGCTCAAACTATCCAAACAGATTAGAATGTTTTGATTAAATCGCCTAAAATACATAAAAATACGAGTTTTTCCAATTTTCTGAAAACGGAATTTTCGACATCATAAAAAATTATGCGACCCTTTCGTAATCAATCCAAATAGAATACGATTTAAATCATCTAAATCGAACTAGCCGTTTTTGAGAAATCGGTCAATATACATAAAAAAACCCACAATGAAACACAAAACCTCCTCTTTTTTGAAGTCGGTTAAAAAACTAAAATAATTCAAAATATATATTTAAAAAATAACGAAACTCAAAATCGATACATCTAACTCATATAACATTTAGTACGAGACTGAATAAAAAGTACAATAACATTAACAAATGAATGACAATTGACATTTGACATTTGACATACACAATACACATAATCGAATTGTATCGCATACTTGTCGAACTTAATCGTTTGCCTTTTTACTTCATTGTTGTTTGAATTTCATCTTTATTTTATTTATTTTTTGCTTTTTTCAGAATGTTACTTCTGTTCAAAAAAGATTTGATTTGCTTGTCATATCGCGCCTAAAGAATTTTTACTTAAAAAAACGTCAAGTGTGTCAAAACAAGAAAATTTGCATGTGTTTTGCCTAAAAAACGTTCATTTTAAGTGATTACGAGATACTGGTAAAGTTAGCCGAAAGTTTCCAACCAAAAATAACAAAAATCGGTAACGCAAATTTCATTTTTACGATCTCAGCCGAAATTGTTAAAGTTAGCCGAAAGTCGATAATGCAGATTATATTACTTTATAAAAATAAAAACTCCCAAATATCAGCCGAAAAATTGATTGATGATTAATGGCCCATAGTAATCTCTGTGAAAAAATATTGTGTAAAGTTTCATGTGGAACATCTTGGAAAATTCGATTTTCTAAATTTTTGTTTTAGCACTGTAAAAATCCTTCTTTTAAAGTGTTACGTCTGGAGATGGATCTAATTGATGACAATAGTCCATAAAAATATATGGAAAAAATATTGGGTCAAGTTTCATGTGGGAAATAGATATTGATAAACCTGACATATTGTTTCTTGCCGAAACGATTTTTAGTGGAAAACCTTTCAAATTGGATCTCAATAAATACCGGATACCGAGTTACGAATGGTATGGTATCTTTGGATATTCAAAGAATCTAAATAATGGGTATTTCATATTTAGTGTGCTTAACATATCTAACTAATTAATAAAAAAAAAGTTTATGGTGACACCCACTAACCACCCACCCACCCGTCCAAATAACATGGATTATATTCTTATAATAACGTGCTATAGACAGACCATTGTCATTAATTCGATCCATCTGGAGACATAACACTCTAAAGGCAGGATTTTTATAGTGTTAATTAAAAATTTAGAAAATCGAATTTTCCGAGATTTCCCGCATGAAACTTGAGGACTTGACACAATATTTTTCAAAAGATTACTATAGATCATTGTCATCAATTCGATCCATCTCCAGACATAACACTTTAAAGGCAGGATTCTTACAGTGCTAATAAAAATTTCATCTTTAGTAAGAGATTACGACAACAATTCGATCTATCTATGGACGTAACACTTTGAAAGAAAGATTTTTACAGTGCTAATAAAAAAATTGAAAAAATTAAATTTTCCGAAATATCCCACATGAAACTTGACCCAAAATTTTTCCAAGAGATTGCTATAGATCATTGTCATCAATCTGATCCATCTGCAGACATAACACTTTAAAGGCCGAATTTTTACAGTGCTAATAAAAAGTTTTGAAAATCGAATTTCCCGAGATTTCCCACATGAAAATTGACCCAATATTTTTCCAAGAGATTGCTATAGACCATTGTTATCAATTCGATCCATCTCCAGACGTAACACTTTAATCTTATATTTACAGTGCTAATGACAAAATTGAGAAAATCGAATTATCCGAGATTTCCCGCATGAAACTTTATTCAAATTTTTTTCCAGAGAATACTTTTGACCATCTTTAAAAGGTTGGCTATTTTTTAGTTAGCGTTGTCTCTTTCGGATGATATTTTATTAACAATCTACCTTATCGACTTTCGGCTGGAAACTTTCGGCTAACTTTAATAGGGTAATTACGTGTCAATGTTCCTGAATTTGGAAAAATCTTGATGGTTGGGATTGGTATGTGAGGCCAAAAACTAGATTATTGCATAATAAGTGTGTCAACAAAATATTGCTAAGTGTGTCAAAAGAATGATTTTCATTTTTTTTATCCAATTTTTTGGGAATAAATTAAATTAAGTATTTGTATGACATGAAATGTAATCGAACATGAAAATTTTTGATTTTTTATAATTTTGGAATTTTGAAAAAACTTTGTATATTTGATTTTGTTATAATTTTGCATTATTTTCAGAATATTGGAAAAAGTTTCAATATTTGATTTTGTTATAATTTTTGCAATATTTTTAGAATTTTGAAAAAGTTTCAATCTTTGATTTTGTAATAATTTTTGGAATATTTTTAAAATTTTGAAAAAAGGTTTAAATTTTTTTATTATAATTTTTGGAATGTTTTTGGAATTTTGAAAGAAATATGAATTTTTGATTTTGTGATATTTTCTCGTTTCCAGCACAATTGGCAAATAAATAATGGCTCAATATTTGATGTGAAGCTCGTAGCAATTACTCAATATGTTAAACATGTCAAACAATCTCATCGACCTGGTAAATTCGGCATTATCAGTTGATAAGAGATTTAAAGAAAGAGGTTGCAGCTCTAAACCAATTATAGCATAACGTTTATGTGGGTTCCTTCACAAGTTGGCATTAGAGGTAATGAAGACGTGAACGAGTTGGCAGGAACATCGGAAGCTCAAAGGCAGATAAGACTTAAAGGTAACCTGCAGGATATAACAAGGAAATACTTGAATGAACTCAAGAATAAATGGCTAATCGAATAGGATTTTGATATTAGGAAGCGTGAAGGAGGATCTTAGGAGGCGTGGAGGTGTTCCATATGCAGTTTTAGGAAATAGGAGTCATCAAATTTCATGATTTAGTTTTTGTTAAGGAAATATTCATAAATTTTGTGAATCATAATATAATATAATTAATTGTATTAATAGTAGTTTAATCAATGAGTGTATAATGAAATAGTTTATTCTCAAGCAAAAGTTTAAAATTTGAGCGAGGCACGAGCGAGAATTTTAATTTGCGAGAGAATAAAATTCATTAAACACGAATCGATTACAATACTTTATTCTCTGACAAAGAATTGTGTATTATAAAAATAAAAACATTTTCTTCAATTAAAACAATAAATCTTTATTGTTTTAATTGATATATCAAATTTCTTATTAAAAAAACCCTGATGATAAAAAAACCCCATCCTATACAATCAACCAAGTTCAACTAAACGAAGTAAGAGAATTTAATTTAAAATTTTATTTTTGAACAAGACTTATCAAAGCAATTGTGATTATAATTTGAAAATAATTTTAATAAAATCAAAATAATTTGACCAATTGGAATCATACGAATTGAATAATGATAATTTTTTCATAGGAAAATTTTCATTAGATAATAGGTTAAGTTCATTAGGTTATAGGTTTGAAACAATACAATAATACATACTATTATTATCGAAAAAACATACAAATAAAGCTGATATAATTAAATGGAAGAGAATAAAATTCTATTGTAATATTAAATAAGTATATATGTAATATAAACTGTAATTATATTTTGATCTGGAAACAAAAGCCCACAGCACTTTATGGCGAGAGCTGTTTTACTTATAAAAAAATATTGAACAAACAAATAAAAAACACAGAACTGCCTTCTTTTTTGAAGTCGGTTAAAAACTCTATTGTTGATAAAATTAGTATATTTGTTTCAATTCATAAATATAATAGAAGGTAAAAATATAAATAAAAAAAATATGCAAAAAAATTCAAAAAAATAAATATTTAAAATAAAAAATTTAACGCAAAAATTAAAATACAAATTTAAAAAATAAAATAAAAAAGAATTAAGAATTTAAAAAAAATATTAAACAAATAAATTAAAATAAAGTTGTGCTACCATTTTTAGTTATATCATACAGTTACATCAGTTGTTGAATTCAACGAACAGTTCCTAGGATCAAAACTAACCGAAATGTATGTTTTTCAGTGCACCATGTTTAAGTTATTTCAAGTCAATTTCCGTCACTGTCTGTAAGCATCTGACTGCTGCTTCTGCTCAAATGCGCATAAAATGTTTTGTTGTAAGAAGTATGGGGCTCTGCTGATAATTGTCAACATCTCACAAGTACATATAAACAATATTGTTGTTTTTAAATTTCACAAAAATCTTTGATTTTTAAATAAAATAAAAAGTAGGGAGGTTATGCAATAACCTTGGATTTAGAAATAAAGATGATAGGTGCGTTCGATTTGACTGAAACAACTGAAAAAACAACAACAATTGCATTCAATTTATCAGTTGTATCAGTTGCTTCAGTCAAATCGAACACGGCTATTGTTAAGCTAATAATGTCGGGGGGTGTTGATTTGCATTTAATTGACATTGAGTCATATTGCTTATCAGATTTATCTCTATAAAAATATTAATAAGTGTCATTTGCAACATCACCGGCGTTAAAACTCAAAAAAGCATTTCATATGTATTAAGAAAATTCAATAAATATGTAAATATTTATACGTCATGTATAAAATAACTGTATAAGTTTCAGAAAGGCTGTCGAAATACCGATCGTTATTATTAATGAATGGTAAATAAATGTCTATTAATTTCACCGTCATTCATCGTCAAATTACTTCGGTCTGAAAGAATCTAAAAGGACAATCTCGAGGAAAAAGCTTTTTTGGCATGTCTAGAACTTACAGGTCATAACACTTCGAAAAGAGCAAAAATATATCTGTCTGAGGTCTCCCAAAAATGTTTACTAGCAGATATGATTTAATAGATTATTGTTATATCATCACTAGTGCCGATCTTGTTATTTTTGTATATCTCGTCGATGATAAGAAATCAAATGCGTCATGACTTAGAAACTAAAGGGAGTTCTTTTTCTGAAGTGCATGTAAACGAAATAATTAGCTAGAATCATTAATCGTGGGCGATTTTGATCCAGAAAGGTTTAAAACAAATCAAATTGGATGTGGTTTTGGGACCTAAGATTTGAAATATGTTTATATATGTTGAGAGTTGTGACACACATTGCCAAATCTATAATTTACATCACTGTAGTGTTTTAATTAAAAAGAAATTAGGGATTAAGGGTGCTTTCAAAACGACGACTTATTTGAAACATAGGCTGGATTCTAAACCAAAACTTATTTGAAACTTATTTGTGGAGACTTACTTATTTGAATAAGTAACCTAAATAGGTGACTTATTTGAAATTTTTTTTTCATAAAAAAATCTAATTCGATTTGACAGTGTCAAATATTTTTATGTTTGTTTACAAAATGGTTTTAAGCAATATATTTTCTTTTTCGATCCCTAATAAAATAATGTAGTAATTTAAAATGAAAAATAGTACATTATGATGCTAGGACGTAAAGCTAAAGATTTTGGACGGATGTGGAGTTTGCAAATCGAGGCGCTAGCCGAGATTTGCACTCACATTAAGTCCAAAATAGCTTACGTGCGTGCATCATATACTATTTTTTATTCGCCGCAAGCAAAATATTTTAAGAAAAGTTGTTTATTCTAAATTAAAATTATAAATTTTCATAAATTTTAAAATAAAAATGTGTGGAACAAGTAACCCTTGACAAAATATTTATTATTTTTTCCAAATTATTGTGTAGCTATGACAACAAATGATAACAACTAATTCACACATCGTAATATCTAGAAATTTAATACAAAAAATACCAAAGAAATACAATTTTCAATATGTAATCATAGATGAAAAATTCAACTTAAGTAAATATGAAAAATGATGAAGTTTCAATTTAGAAATTATCTGAACATCAAAATTAAAATATGTTTCGTCATCGCCGCTTTGGCTAAGTTGTGTAAGACACACGGGATTTGAACAATGTGTCTCTGATGAATGTAGTTCGAATCTTGACACGAAACACAACAAAATTTTTTCTAAAGGAATTTTAGAGAAAATGAAAAGTTATTTCGAATTGCAAAATTCAAGTGATTTCCAATATGTACTTAAGCTTAATTGTTCACAAAAACCAATCTGAAATTAAAAATTCTCCTAATGTTGTCTATATTTCCTAACCAAAAATATAACAACATATTGACTTTACGTCAGATATTAAGTTTCGCATTGATTGGCAACAATCAATAATGACTTTACACTCGTGACTTAGGATGTTGATTAGAATGTTGACTTAGATGTTGACGAAATATTCTCTCATCCTATGAATTCACACATCGTAATATCTAGAAATTTAATGCAAAAAATACCAAAGAAATACAATTTTCAATATGTAATCATAGATGAAAAATTCAACTTAAGTAAATATGAAAAATGATGAAGTTTCAATTTAGAAATTATCTGAACATCAAAATTAAAATATGTTTCGTCATCGCCGCTTTGGCTAAGTTGTGTAAGACACACGGGATTTGAACAATGTGTCTCTGATGAATGTAGTTCGAATCTTGACACGAAACACAACAAAATTTTTTCTAAAGGAATTTTAGAGAAAATGAAAAGTTATTTCGAATTGCAAAATTCAAGTGATATTCAATATGTACTTAAGCTTAATTGTTCACAAAAACCAATCTGAAATAACAACTATTTTAATTGGATAATGAAATTTTGAATTTAAGGGTTGCTTTGATAAAAAAATTTATTTTTCATAGAATAGAAACAAATACAAATGCTTTTTGCTTTTTTGGACGTAGCTATGACAACAAAATAAATAGCTGAAAAGTGATACTTTAAAGCCGCAAATCACAGTAATAAAGTAACACTTTAATATGTAGGCGAATAAAAAAGAAGTTTTTTAAACTGTTTAATTGATGAAATTAAATAAATCGTTCTAATTAAATTTATTTTCGAATTTGCTTTTTGTTGCTGTCAAAATAAGAAAGCTAAATCATTTAGGGCCGATTGTATGAATGCGGATAGAAGATAAACCCTCGGATTAATCGTCGTTTGTATATATACGATTAATCCGAGGATTTATCTGCTATCCGCATTCATACAATCGGCCCTTAGAATAGCTTTTAAATACTTATTTAAAATGGCGGTAAATCAGTAAGTCTACATAAATAATTTTGAAATAAGTCGTCGTTTAGAATACAGCCTTATTACTTATTTGCCGCCATATAGAAAATATCAAAAAAATCATTCAAGACAATAATGTCTATAATTATGTCAGTTTAAATCTGATTTATAAGAACGTTTGATCAAATTAGTGATAGATTTTAAGTAAATTAAATAAAAAGTATATTTGACATATCAGATTATATTTTTATAGAAAAAGAGATACAAAATAAGTCACCTCACCAGCATACTTATTCGAATAAGTTTAGAACAAGTTACGTTCCACAAATAAGTCGTCGTTTGGAAAGCACCCTAAGTCATATAGTCCTTTTTTAAACTATCAGATATATAGCCTGACTCTAGGTGCATTGGAAATTCAGATTGTTGATGATTTTTATATAGTTTGAATGAAAAACACATCTTCGGATTTCAAATAGCTTAGCATTAGATTACTCAACATCACAAAATTATTATTTTATAACAAGTGCAAAAAATTTACATTTTACTCAATTTCGATGGTTGTTCATGATAAAGACGAAAGGTGCATCTGGTTTTGAAAAAAAATTAAATATTTTTATATTTTTTCCAACAACAAGTGTTTTTCAATTTCATTACATTATCAGGCCATTGTATTTATGTGGCATGAAACTAAACCATTTTTAATTGCTTTAACGTGATCTTATTCGCAACTTTGTTTTTCGATTTTCTTTTGAACGCAAAAGTTTTGCATAATAGTAAAATTTTAAATACAATTAGTATTTTAATTTAAACACACAATAAAATTTTGTTTATACAAAAAGATTAGCATTTATATATTCTGTTTTTTATCCAAAACTTAAATAACAAATCTATTGTACAATTTTATAAAATTATTTAAAATAGTAAGAGTTGTGTGTGAATTAAAATATATTATTTTGTTTTTATTTTCTTTTATTTTAATTAGGAGTAATTCATTAATTTAGCTTCAAATCCATTAATTAGTTTAAATTTTTAATATGATTAGACAAAAACTTTGTATGTAACAGCAATAGGTTCATTCGATATTATTAAATTAAGCGCAGTTGATTTTTAATTTAATTAACTTAATTTAGTTAATTGTTTAAGATTCTAATTTTAGTAAAAGTTATTACAATAAAAGTACAAGAAAATTAATTTGACCTAGCGTGGCAAACCGGAAGTGTAAAAAGATGCAACAGGCGCGCACACAAGGGGGGGGGGGGGGGTCGTTCGAACCGGACCCTCACCCAAACCGATCATTTCTCACTATTTTGAAGTTATACTTCTTTACGCTCGTTGTAAACATTTTGATGGGGTGTTGGTCGAGATCACGCTTTTTGAAGTTATATTTTAACCTTTATGCTGTATGGTAATAAAGACGAAATTTGTAAATCAACCTTATGCTGTATGGTAATAAAGACGAAATTACTAAATCAATCATTTTCTGTAATAATAAAACATTATTCGCTTAGTTATCTTTGATCAATTTTTTTTTTCACTTTTCGGAATTATCATTAAAATGAATAGTTAATGTATAATGTGACAAACAAATATGTACATTTATATGAAAATTATGTTAAATTATTTTTTAACAAATACATATTTCTAATTTACAACAAATATGTTCTTATGGTTTGCAATTATATAAAATATGTACATATTTCTATGCATTAGCACCAATACGATACATATAAGCATTGCTTATATATGATTAAACAAAACTGCTTGCATTAGCAGAACTTCCCTCACATGTTCCAAAAATTGGAAATTGACGTTTCTTTTCCTCTTCTTAGAAACATTGATGAACCAAGAATTTGCATTAGAACCTTAGTACCGAAGAAAAAGATTATGAACAATATCAAAGCTACAGGTTTAAAGACTTATTGAGTGAAATATGCTTCTCCATTACTTTCAAAGCTATTATTGTTATTTCAAGGGATCTATAAAATATATGCAAATATGTTAACAAATGTTGTGATTTGACTGTTTTAATAATAATATATAAGTCTGAATTTACAAATGAAATTATTCTTATTATTATTTTTTCCAATTTTTGTTTTAAGTTGTGGGAAGGAATGTCGAAATAAGACGATTACGATAAAGCGATAAAACCCATTAAACGAAAATATTCACTAAAAATGGTGGTATTCTTTAACTGGCCGGCGTATGCATCAATGTAGTAGAGTATTTATTGCAGACAATATTGCAGACAATCGATGTATTTGCAAATTGCAATACGACCCTCTTCAGAACAGAAAAATTTCTAAATTGATAAATGATTATAACTCTACATGAAATAGGACGCTAAACCAATAGCAATGAACCAGTGTACCTATTTTGTATGACGAGTACGGTGGTTTCGGAGTAAGTAAATGACAATTTTGACATCCAATAAACAAATATATTTACGCTCACCTAATTGTTCGTGACACATTGAATTATTTGAATTAAATCTTTGGAATAAAATTTTAACTTTTTTCTAACCTTAATCTTTTGCCATCTACATTTATGAAAATTATTTAATTATTATTTGTCTGTCAATGTGTTTTAATTTTAACATACATTTAATATGTAAGTTTATCTATAGCTTTAGAGACATTTACTTAATGGCTTTTGTTGACTGCAGAAGGATATTCCACCCAACATAAACTTCATTGCAACTATTGAGGTTTATGTTTCCATGGAATGACCCGATACTATTACATTTTTTTCAAACTTTTTATATATCACTAATAAAATAAGTTAAATTAAATGACATTAAAAAAACTATAGGAGAATTTACTCAAAAAAAAACAGTTTTCAACCACTTTATCTGGGAAGCACGGGCATTGCCGTGCGGGTACCTTCTAGTAATTAATAATTATTAGTTTTTTGAATAATATTTTTTTCTATTTATTTAATATTTTTTTTTTGAATATTTTTTTTAATAATATTTTTTTTTTGAATAATATTTTTTTTGGATAATATTTTTTTTTTCTTTTTGGATAATATTTTTTTTTTGAATAATATTTTTGTTTTTTTTTTAGTTATTTTTTTTTTAAAGTATCCTATCTGTCTGTCTGTGTGCGTGTGTGCGAGCGAATGGCCAAAGAAGTATAACTTCCACCGTCTGGTCCGACGCAGACCCTACTTTTTGTGTTATTATTTAGATTTAGGCATGTTTAGATGTTAACCAAAATAAATAATAGATTAACGTTTTTGAATATTCGAAGATACCGTGCTAACTAGGGAACTAGATAGGGTTTGTGAGTTTTAATCAGTTTTCTTTGAGGATTTTATGGACGCTATTTTTCTCTGATGAGTGTGAGTTCGGATCCCGGTACAAAACACACAAAAATTTTTCTAAAGAATTTTTTCTAAGAGAAAATGTAAAATGAATTTGAACTGCAAAATTCAAGTGATTTCCAATATGTACTTAAGCTTAATTGCTCATAAAATTCCCCTAATGTTGTCTATATTTTTAACCATATACAGCAATAAATTGACCGTGCGTCAGATATTAGTTTCGCATTGACTGACAACAATGACTGTACACTCGTGTCTTAAGATGTTAGCTAGAATGTTGACTTCAGATGTTGACCACATATTCCCTCATCCTATGAATTCATACAAAGTAATGTCTAGAAATTTAATACAAAAAATATCAAAGAAAATTTAATTTTAAAGTTTTTAGGATTAAAATTATCAGGAAAGACGCACGTCGGAAAGACATTCCAAGGAGGTGACTTTGTTAAAAAAATCACTTTGAAAAGGGATAGTTCTGCATCTTGTCACTCGAACTGTAAAAATTGGGCTGCTATTGATACTCTGATGTAACGTTCGAAGTTTGCAGGCTCAGGTGAAATTAATTTGATCTGCGCAGATCCCCGTTCATCCACTTCAATCTTTATTGAAAACGGATTAGGGGTTGGTGACGTAGTAAAATCGCAAACTTGAATTTTCGTGCCAAATTCAACACAGTTAGCAATACCCCAATCCATAATTGATTTTAAATCAATGTTTAATGTCTCAATCAAGCCTTTCATTCGACCTAGTGTCGTTAATCTATGACCGCGGTGAGTATAGATTAGGGATTTTATGAGACGCATGAAGTGTCATCAGCATAAATATGAATTTGGAAAATTGAGTTTATCAGCGATATTTGCATGGGGTGAAAAATGGCCATGCCTTACCCAGAGCTGTCATACACAGTGATCATGTGTTACTAATGGTAGAGCTAGAATTAAAATTTAAAAAAATAAAGGAAGCAGTAAAGATCATAGAAGTGGGACATAGAGAGACTAAAGTGGGACATGAGGAACATGAAAACAAAAATGATAGAGAGCGATGAGTAGAGATGGGTAAGAATAAATCAAAGCGAAAAAACACTGTTCGATTTTAGGATAGGCTTCAAAACACGAGCCGAAAAGTCATGGATAACACAGATCACAATAGAGAAAATGGAAGAAAGGTGAAACTTAAAGAAACTGAATACTAAAGAGGGAAAGTAATGAAAATAGAAGATTGAACACAGAATTAAAGAAAGAAAACAGACAGAATAAGAGAAGAGTGTAAAGAAATTGAAGATTTGCTGAAATATGGAAAAGAACTCAGTAGTATGTTGAAACATCTAGATAACGGAAATGAAAAAGAATATGAGTTAAGAATAGACCCCAAAAAGTCAAAAGTAATGAAAATAGGTGCAAAAAAGTGTTGCATATCAGTGTTTGAGAAAAGTTTGAACAGGTAAAGAGGTATAAATATCTAGGAATTGAGGCTACAGAAGGTTGGTCTGGTAGAAAAGACATTAAAGCAAGAATTGTTAGCAAAGCAAGCCTATAGAGCAAGAAGGATGTTGCTGAAAAGTAAATTAGAAATGACTTTAAAGAAAAAATGCTAAAGCGTTTTGTGTGGAGTGTTTTCTTGTACGGTTGTGAAACATAGATACTGTCAAAGAAAAAAAGATAAGAAAATGAATGTTTCGAAATGTGGATTTTGAGGAGAATGCTTTAATTAATATGAATTGACCAATGTGAAGAATGAGGAAGTTTTGAGTTGGGTGAGAGTAGAACGTTTTTTAGTAAGGACAATCTTGACAAATTAAGGAAAGGAAAAGGAATTGGCTTGGCCATGTACTTCGAAGATTATGCATGCTTATTAAGAGATGTTTTGGAAGGGTTGGTGAATGGGAAACTAAAGAAAGGGAGGCGAAAGAGGAGAATGACTGACAGCATCAAGTTAGCTTATGGTGGTTACGGGAAAATGTGAAGATGATTACGGGAAAATGTGAAATATGAAGATTTCATGTGGCACATGAAAGAGATAACTTTTGGTGACACCCGGGACCTGCACAAACAGATAACCGATGATGATGAAAGAAAGAATAAATTACAATAAATGGCCATAATTCAAAAACTGTGCACTCCACAATTATATAAAAATTTGCATTGTTTCTTAAATTAGGTAAATTTTGGGCCGAGCTAGTTCCTCGTTTTAACAAAACATTTATTGTTATGAACCCTGTTCATTGACCTTAGATTATCAAGGTTTTACCACAAAAATAACTTTGGGAATTGGATCATGAACCATATTAAGTCAACGAATTATATCAATTATATTAAGTACATACTAGATATATTGGTATGTGAAGATAAAATGATCAAAAAACGATATACATAAAACAGCTAAAGGATAAATTTTATCCAGCAAAATATGGTTAGCGAAATGGGGAAGAGCTTAGAGCTGGCTTGAGATGTGCTAGAGGATGGCGAAACCACTGTCAAAATCTAAAAATATCGCGGTTTGGTGAAAAACTTGCATCTCTATATAAACTCACGACATCGAGATCAAACTGTAGTATATTTTGTAGGATGGTTTTGGTTTGCAAAGAACCTTCGTTAAAGTGATGCACTCATGTCTGCATTATTCAATTAGAAAGTTGATTTGTGAGTATGTGATAAAATTCAATAAAATATTTGGTTATGCAGATGTTCTTGTTAAAAGCAACCCAAACGATACATGCAGATATTAAAGATAGTGTTGCTACATCATAAAGAAAAGACTTTTTTTTCTATGTGCTCGTACAAAACTGTTGCGGACAAAGTCCACCCATTGGAGATGCTTAACAGCATTCGTGCGACAGTTCATACAAACAAATTATGCTCCTTATAAACTTAAGAAATTGGTATAGCATTAGAATGGATCTTGAACTCACACAAGCAGTTCTTCGAGACTGCAATATAATCGGATTCATTAAAAAGCATGACCATGTACTAATGTCCCCATCATACGGAAAGATAAAAAAGTTTTAATCACTGCATCTACAGACTTGACTGATTTTAACTTAACTGATTTAGGGTTCGGTAAGAAAAATGAAGAGCAGTGGTTTGTTAAAGTTATTTTTAATAACACATACTCTCTGAAATCTCCCTCTTTCACTGCCTATGTGGTTTCGTTAACCAGTCCTCAAACATTCTAGTGATAGCTAGAATATTGTTGATTCTTTAATTAAATGTCGTAGCCCCGTTTGCATGGCGGTTCTTTATTATAAACATATTGATTTCGTATTGCAAAATGTGTTACTGAAAGCAAAACGTGTTTCAAAAAGCTTCCTTCGGAGATGTTTAATGAATGCGATTGAGATTATTGTCATTCTGAAAAGCTAGTCGTCTGCCTATAGTTTTAATTTTATCACACTACCGTACAGTATTTTTAATAATTTTTAATTATGCCGCTGTTAGGTTTTAAACACTAATTATTTAATAAATCCTTTAAATTCATGTCACTGCTTCGATCTATAAATAATCTTGTTTATGAAACCAAGAAATAATAATCCCATTGTAATCCATTGCATTTGTATTAATTTATCCACAAAACGATTTCACACTATTGTCACTGTTTTTATTTAATACACAGAATTTAATCTCATTTCAACTATGCAAACAAAAAACCAAACTCACCACTAATAGCCACTTCATTTTTTATTGAAAATTATCTTTATTTTCTCAGATTTCTATATATTAATCACTAAATTAAATTCACTTCTTAAAATATAGTAACGTCTTTTATTTATTTTCATTCGCAGGCCTAACTGCAAAACTACACTTTAAGACCACTAAATTATAACTAGAGGATGGGTACCAAACATTTTCTTTTATATTAATTTTATTAACCATTTTTTTTGTTTATTTTTTTTGATGATGGTAAAGATTTTGATGCTTTTGAATATCTTTTATTTCTTCATCAACACAGAAAAAAGTAGGAAAACTTAATCATATTGCAGACGAATTTCAAAAACTTTATGTTGAGATTCGGTTTCTTCTTTTTGTGACTTATGATTATTATCTAGGCTATTTATTATGTTTGTGATGCGGCATGTTGTTAACGCATACTTTATAGAAAGTGAGTCTTGAACGTATCATTCAAAATTAAGTTTTAATTTTTGAGACATTAACAACTTTTTCACTTTTGTTTCATTTAATAATTGATTGATGCGGCTTTTGAATTTGTAGCAGGTAACTTAGTACTACTTTCTTTTGTCCTAAGCCATTATCTGAGGTTAACTTTTAACACGTTGTAATTAATTAATTATGTATGTTGAATATTTTAAATTAGATATTAATGATGATGATGGATAAATTAGTGAATTGTTTTATCTTTATATCCAAATAAATTTCTAGGGCGTAAGCTTTGATTTGCCAAATCAATATGACAAAAAATCATTGTAATCCTTGTTAACTTGATTAAGGCTTAATCGTAAATAGTGTCAGTTAAGAAAGAATTGTCCTTCTATGAAAACTTAAAATAGTGGAATGACATAATAAATAATCCTAATGAAAATTAACGTAGCCACAATTTTCAATTTAAATATAAATTTTCTAAACGTAATTTGCTTCCTTATAAACGGTTCCACCCAGGTTAGAAATACCAAGGCTTATCGAATGGGCCAAGCTTGGCCCAAGCTTGGAAAACTAAGAAACGATTATCAAGGCATGGCCAAGTCTTAGTCTGATACATTTTGTCATACTAAGCCAATGGTTAAAATAAATAAATGTAAATTGTATCTTTTGACTACTATATATAGTTTTGGACCAAGCTTGGTACAATGTTGAAACAAATTTATTGTAATTGTTATATAATTTCAGCATTTGTGCAATGATGGACTGTAACCAACAAATTTACAATATATGAGGAAACTCCATTACAATACCCGGGTAATAAAACGCTAAGGGGCCAGACCTGCGCCAAGCTCGCACCGCAACAGCTTTCGGGGTTTGGGCTAGACTTAATATTTTCAAACGGCCCAAGCTTGTGCCAAGTTTGGACTGATGTCCTTGGGCCAAGTCTGGCAAATAAGATTTGGGACAGATCTACCAAACCAATTTTTTTTCCAGACCTCCTTTAAATGTGTGGAAAGAAGTTGTTGAAAGAGTAACATTTATAAAATTAGAGAAAAACTTAATATGGCTTGCACATGTTTACACTACATTAGACTAGTAAATAATGCGTAACATAATAAACTGAATCTTGGTTTAGTCTAGGCATTTTTGCAGCTGCCCCAGACTGTAACCAAAGTTAGCTAGTCAAGGATTTTTCCGAATTGTACATTAAAATGACATATTTAAAAATATACTTTTTTAATATGTTTATTTTTTTTTTTGTTTTTTTTTATTTTATTAATAATAATATAAACTTCCTTATAGTAACAATTTGAATTTGATTTTTTATTTTAATGAATATCGACTTACGTCATCCTCAGTTCTTAAATTACTATTACAATCTTTGCTTAAACTAATGTCTTATATACTATTTCAACTGCTATTTTTTATTATTATGTCATATATTTTGTTAGTTTTAGTGTTGATTTTCTCATTTAAAATGTTGTTATTGTTTTTATGTTTATATATTTCTATTTCTTCCAATCTATCTAGATGTTGTCTTTTTCTTTTTTTATGTAATATTGTGTTGTTGGTTCAAAAACCAACAACAAAAAAGAAATATAAACAATACGCTGTAAACAAAACAAGATCAAACAAAACAATGCCACAATAACCAAAGCAAAGCAGATAAAGGGAATACATTAGTCATCTTGAAAACTACAGACTACAACAATAAGATAGATGAATACGTCATTAATAACAACATCGAAAAATACCTGTGATGGCTGCAGTAAATTTTATATAGGTCAAACGGGGCGGTCCTTCACAAAAAGATTTATTGAACACACCAGTGAAATTAATAAAAGTGATCCAAAATCCAGATATGCTCAACATTTAAAAATAGAAAAACACAAATATACCAATATCAACACAAATTTAACAATATTACATAAAAAAAGAAAAAGACAACATCTAGATAGATTGGAAGAAATAGAAATATATAAACATAAAAACAATAACAACATTTTAAATGAGAAAATCAACACTAAAACTAACAAAATATATGACATAATAATAAAAAATAGCAGTTGAAATAGTATATAAGACATTAGTTTAAGCAAAGATTGTAATAGTAATTTAAGAACTGAACTGAGGATGACGTAAGTCGATATTCATTAAAATAAAAAATCATATTCAAATTGTTACTATAAGGAAGTTTATATTATTATTAACAAAAGAAAAAATTAAAAGTAAACATATTAAAAAAGTATATTTTTAAATATGTCATTTTAATTCAAAAGTGACAATAGCACACAAACAGTGAATAATATGGAAAACCATAACAACACATATAGTGAATTATACATTGAATAAAAAATTAAAAAGCTATGAATTCGATTTATTTGTTTTAGAATTGGTCCAGCATTGTATTTAAATATTGATCCAATGTGTACAAATAATAATGGTACGTGGTTATCATTTAAGGTTAAAACAACATTCAACCAATTTTATTTTAAAGCTTGTCTCAACGTTGTTCAACCTTAAAACAAGATTGGCTCAATGTAAAAACAATCCTTTGTCCTTACCTGGGTAGTATTGGGCCAGCATTGTATTTAAATACTATTCCAAGGTCTAAAAATAATAATGGTACGTGGTTATCATTTAAGGTTAAAACAACATTCAACCAAGTTTATTTTAAAGCTTGTACCAACATTGTTCGACCTTAAAACAAGCTTGGCTCAATGTCAAAACAATCCTCTCTGCTTACCTGGGCATCAGTTAAAATTTTTATTATGCTAAAGAGACATAGAAATATCGTTTTTCTGTTATATAAAATTTCCAAAACGATAATATCAGAAGAATCAGCTTTCAATTGAAGAAAAATAACAAAACAAGATATTAGCAGTTAATTTCTTTTTTTATTAAAGAAGTTTCAGAGAAAAATTGAAAAAATGTTAAAGGTTGAATAATTTCAAACAATCAAGTATATATGTATTGAATTTAAAGCAGTAGATATTTATAACATATACAAGCGACGTGATTTTATTAATTATTATTCACATTCGGCATCGCTAATGTACTCTCCCGTGAAATAATTTCATAATCTTGTTTCTTTTATTACTGTTACATACGCTAGTCACACGGAGATAAAATTAAGATATCATGCTGTTCTATTTGTGTTCTGTCATGTTATTAGTGTAGCTCGCTGGATAGTAAGTGATTGACATATCGATTAAGCATCGATGACAATAAGATAGTTTACAAGTGGCTAGTTGGTTTGGTGAGTTTAAAAGCTGGTGAGTAGATTGTAAAGCAGCCATCCAATCAACTTTTTCGGTAGATTTGCTAGTTAGATAGTGAACATGATTACACTAGGCTAGCTTCTAGTAAACTTGATGACTAGTTGATTGTAAACTATCTTAGTGTCATCGATGCTTTACATTTGGTCATGGCAATCGAAACGCTTAAATTAATTCAACATGATTAATGGTGATATTAAGAAAAATTTATTTGATAACAATGCAGAGTCGTAACTCAAATTTATTGGGATCGCAAACGCATAATCGAAGTTCAAAAACATTTGTCTTAAGGTTCTTAACATTTGAACTAGATTTAAGAACAATCAAATGATTTCATCAATCTAATACATTATTGTTCGAAATATTTTATTTTCTATGAAAAAAATTCTATTGAAATTCTATTTATTTTTTCTATTTATTTTTCTTTCTTCTCGTACTGGGGCCCTATTCCCGAATACATAAATGTGAATTTTGACAATATTGTGAAGTTTGTAATGCATAACATTAAACGGCAACGGTAACGATTTTCCGGAAATCGAATTCACAGCATTCACCTTAAAATTTACAATATTATTCCTGTGCAAATATTCATCGTTTTGACCATTGCGTTTTCATCGTTATTTTAAATAACATAGTATATTAAGTATTTAAAAAAATATTTTGTTAAGATTTGAAGGTATACTTTTACAGAATTTGACTTTGAAAATTTTCACACAGCATTTGATCGTTGTCAATATAATAATTTTTTTCAAATATAAATAAAGTTTTAACATAAAAATAGTTTTTTTTTGAGTTTGTCATTAAAAGAACTACAAGTGGTTTCAGCTTTGAAACACTCCTAGTAGTAGAGGAATACTATTTTGAAACTCGAAACATACACAAAATTTCAATTATAAAACGAAGTGTTTTTGGCTTACATGCCATCTTCAAAGTCTTATCAAAAAAAATTTTCAACTCCTTCCTCTTGATCTAAAAGTTTAAATCTCTTTCTAAATATATTTGAACTGTATTTACTGAAAATTTCAGACAAATCTGAGATGGTGGGTTTCATTTTTAATTTTTTCTGGGTGATTTGGCAAACGTTTTCACTTATTTAACACCTAATTATATTATCAAAATTTAGCTGTTTGATTTACTGTTAAATAAATCAATCTTACAACAACAAGACGACCGATGCTAAACCAGATCATTTTTTATCGACTTCATAAATTTCTTTCTTCATACATTAAATTCTATTCTCTGATTTCTTCATACATTAAATTTCTTTTTTAATGTCTTTGTAAGTACCTACAATAATACAAGCAATGAATTACATTCAATACATAAAATATTAAGGGGCTTAAATCTCACAGCTCTGAGATATCAAGACTTCGGTCTGTGTTAAGGTTTTTCATGTAGGCTTTTACGAGGACATTGTTTTTAGATTTGGGCCAGAGATGTATTTTAAACATCAAACTCATTGTAAATGTACAATTTAATCTCTGCATAGAAGTTTATCACAAAACTAACATGAAACATAAATAGCCGGAAAATTTTAACAGATCATAAAATAACATAATTTAGTGAAATACAGTCAGCAAACTAATCAAAAACCTTAAACACAAAGAGTTCAACAATTCCAACTTTTCAAAAACAAAAAGCCATTACATATCTACCAATTTTACGTTCAATTACATTTCATGTTAATTTAAATTTTTTTTTTTAAAAAAAGGGGCCGATTGAATTGATTTAAAAAAATTATAACTTTAAATTATAATATTTAATTATAATTTTAAAAAGCATGATACATTTTTTCTATAAATCCTATAACCCTAATTTTTAATAAGAGAAATTTCATTTTGTAATTGTATCTTAGAACCTAAATAAATAACCCAGGTAAGCAGAGAGGATTGTTTTGACATTGAGCCAAGCTTGTTTTAAGGTCGAACAATGTTGGTACAAGCTTTAAAATAAACTTGGTTGAATGTTGTTTTAACCTTAAATGATAACCACGTACCATTATTATTTTTAGACCTTGGAACAATATTTAAATACAATGCTGGCCCAATACTACCCAGGTAAGGACAAAGGATTGTTTTTACATTGAGCCAAGCTTGTTTTAAGGTTGAACAACGTTGAAACAAGCTTTAAAATAAAATTGGTTGAATGTTGTTTTAACCTTAAATGATAACCACGTACCATTATTATTTGTACACATTGGATCAATAGCCGCGTTCGATTTGACTGAAGCAACTGAAGCAAATGAAAAATTGAATGCAATTGTTGTTGTTTTTTCAGTTGTTTCAGTCAAATCGAACGCACCTAATATTTAAATACAATGCTGGACCAATTCTAAAACAAATAAATCGAATTCATAGCTTTTTAATTTTTTTTGCAATGTATAATTCATTATATGTGTTGTTATGGTTTTCCATATTATTCACTGTTTGTGTGCTTTTGTCACTTTTGAATTAAAATGCAATATTTAAAAATATACTTTTTTAATATGTTTATTTTTAATTTTAAATTTTATTAATAATCGTATAAACTTCCTTATAGTAACAATTTGAATTTGATTTTTTATTTTAATGAATATCGATTTCGACTTACGTCATCCTCAGTTTAAATTATTATTACAATTTTTGCTTAAACTAATGTCTTATATACTACTTCAACTGCTATTTTTATTATTATGTCATATATTTTATTAGTTTTAGGGTTGCTTTCATCATTTAAAATGTTGATATTGTTTTTATGTTTATATATTTCTATTTCTTCCTATCTATATAGATGTTGTTCTTTTCTTTTTTTATGTAATATTGTTAAATTTGTGTTGATATTGGTATATTTGTGTTTTTCTATTTTCAAATGTTGGGCATATATGGATTTTGGATCACTTTTATTAATTTCACTGGTGTGTTCAATAAATCTTTTTGGAAGAACCGCCCCGTTTGACCTATATAAAATTTACTGGAGTCATCACAGGCAATTTTATAAACACCTGTGTCTAAGGTTTGGGTTTTTGGTTTATAGGTAATTTTGTATTTTATTTTTTTTTTGTAAGCTGCAATGTATCCATATATTTTTAAAGTTTTTTGCATTATTTTGAAGGTTGTTTTATGTATGTATGTTACGCCTATGTATTTTTTGCCTGCAAAGTTTTTTTTATTCCTCAGTATTGTTAGGGTTTGCAAATTTTTCTTGTTTTTATGTTTTCTATTTAATGTGTCAATTATTTCGTTTTTATATCCGTTTTTACTGGCTATGTATTTTATATTATTTAATTCGTCTAGATAATTTTCTGCATTCATTGGTACATTGTTCATTCTATTGATCATGTGGTTGTATGCAGTTTATGCTGGAATGGGTGATGTGATTTAATATTTATTGTTTGATCCGTTTGGGTTGGTTTTCGGATGAAATAATAAATGGAATCAGTAAAAAATGATATGGAAAGCACGATAAAAAAGAAAAATGAAATAAAAAATTGAATTTAAAAAAGTTAAAAGAATCAAAACTAATAGAAATGGGTACTCATCATATTAACATAATATATCAATACAGACCGCCACAATATTGCAGCTTACAAAAACAAAAATAAAATAGAAAATTACCTAAAAACCGAAAAAACCCAAACCTTAGTGTTTATAAAATTGCCTGTGATGACTGTAGTAAATTTTATATAGGTCAAACGGGCGGTCCTTCACAAAAAGATTTTTTTGAACACACCAGTGAAATTAATAAAAGTGATCCAAAATCCAGATATGCCCAACATTTGAAAATAGAAAAAAACAAATATACCAATATCAACACAAATTTAACCATATTACATAAAAAAAGAAAAGTACAACATCTAGATAGATAGGAAGAAATAGAAATATATAAACATAAAAACAATAACAACAATTTAATTGATAAAATCAACACTAAAACTAACAAAATATATCACATAATAATAAAAAATAGCAGTTTGAATGGTATATAAGACATTAGTTTAAGCAAAGATTGCAATAATAATTTAAGAACTGAGGATGACGTAGGTCGAAATAAAAAATTAAAACAAAAAATCAAATTCAAATTGTTACTATAAGGAAATTTATATGATTATTAATAAAATAAAAAAATAAATAAAAAAAAATAAACATAATATAACCACACTGTAACCAAAGTTAGCTAGCCAAGGATTATACTGCATTATACATTAAAATGCAATATTTAAAAATATACTTTTTTAATATTATTAAAAAAGTATATTTTTAAATATTGCATTTTAATGTATAATGCAGTATAATCCTTGGCTAGCTAACTTTGGTTACAGTGTGGGCCAGTTGTAAATGCCTAGACTGAACCAAGATTCAGTTTATTATGTTACGCATTATTTACTAGTCTAATGTAGTGTAAACATGTGCAAGTCATTTTAAACTTTTCTCTAATTTTATAAATGTTACTCTTTCAACAACTTCTTTCCACACATTTAAAGGAGGTCTGGAAAAAAAATTGGTTTGGTAGATCTAGCCAAAGTCTTATTTGCCAGACATGGCCCAAGGACGTCAGTCCAAACTTGGCACAAACTTGGGCCGTTTGAAAATATTAAGTCTGGCCAAAACCCCGAAAGCTATTGCTTGGCGCAGGTCTGGCCCCTTAGCCTTTTATTACCCGGGTATTGTAGTGGAATTTCCTCATATATTGTAAATTTGTTGGTTACAGTCCATCATTGCACAAATGCTGAAATTATATAACAATTACAATAAATTTGTTTCAACATTGAACCAAGCTTGGCCCAAAACTAAATATAGTAATCAAAAGATACAATTTACATTTATTTATTTTAACCATTGGCTTAGTATGACAAAATGTATCAGACTAAGGCTTGGCGATGCCTTGATAATCATTTCTTAGTTTTTCAAGCTTGGGCCAAGCTTGGCCCATTCGATAAGCCTTGGTTTTTCTAACCTGGGAAATAACAAAATCAAAAATTCAAACTTTTTCCAAGATTCCAAAAATTATAAAAAAATCAAAAATTTCAACTTTCTTCAAAATTTCAAAAATATTCAAGATAATATTACAAAACTTCAAACTTTTTTCAAAATTTCAAAAGTATTTTAAAAATTATAATAAAATCAAACATTTCAAATGTTTTTCAGAATATTAATAATATTCAAAAAATTGTAATAAAATCAAAAATTTAATCTTTTCCGAAATTCTAAAAATATTCCAAAAATTATTACAAAATTAAAAATTTAAACATTTTTCAAAATCCCAAAAATATTGCAAAAATTCCAACAAAATCAAAATTTTAAACTTCTTTCAAAATTCTTCAAACATCGCTTGATGTGATTTAATATTTATTGTTTGATCCGTTTGGGTTGGTTTTCGGATGAAATAATAAATGGAATCAGTAAAAAATGATATGGAAAGCACGATAAAAAAGAAAAGTGAAATAAAAAATTGAATTTAAAAAAGTTAAAAGAATCAAAACTAATAGAAATGGGTACTCATCATATTAACATAATATATCAATACAGACCGCCACAATATTGCAGCTTACAAAAACAAAAATAAAATAGAAAATTACCTAAAAACCGAAAAAACCCAAACCTTAGTGTTTATAAAATTGCCTGTGATGACTGTAGTAAATTTTATATAGGTCAAACGGGCGGTCCTTCACAAAAAGATTTTTTTGAACACACCAGTGAAATTAATAAAAGTGATCCAAAATCCAGATATGCCCAACATTTGAAAATAGAAAAAAACAAATATACCAATATCAACACAAATTTAACCCTATTACATAAAAAAAGAAAAGTACAACATCTAGATAGATAGGAAGAAATAGAAATATATAAACATAAAAACAATAACAACAATTTAATTGATAAAATCAACACTAAAACTAACAAAATATATCACATAATAATAAAAAATAGCAGTTTGAATGGTATATAAGACATTAGTTTAAGCAAAGATTGCAATAATAATTTAAGAACTGAGGATGACGTAGGTCGAAATAAAAAATTAAAACAAAAAATCAAATTCAAATTGTTACTATAAGGAAATTTATATGATTATTAATAAAATAAAAAAATAAATAAAAAAAAATAAACATAATATAACCACACTGTAACCAAAGTTAGCTAGCCAAGGATTATACTGCATTATACATTAAAATGCAATATTTAAAAATATACTTTTTTAATATTATTAAAAAAGTATATTTTTAAATATTGCATTTTAATGTATAATGCAGTATAATCCTTGGCTAGCTAACTTTGGTTACAGTGTGGGCCAGTTGTAAATGCCTAGACTGAACCAAGATTCAGTTTATTATGTTACGCATTATTTACTAGTCTAATGTAGTGTAAACATGTGCAAGTCATTTTAAACTTTTCTCTAATTTTATAAATGTTACTCTTTCAACAACTTCTTTCCACACATTTAAAGGAGGTCTGGAAAAAAAATTGGTTTGGTAGATCTAGCCAAAGTCTTATTTGCCAGACATGGCCCAAGGACGTCAGTCCAAACTTGGCACAAACTTGGGCCGTTTGAAAATATTAAGTCTGGCCAAAACCCCGAAAGCTGTTGCTTGGCGCAGGTCTGGCCCCTTAGCCTTTTATTACCCGGGTATTGTAGTGGAATTTCCTCATAAATTGTAAATTTGTTGGTTACAGTCCATCATTGCACAAATGCTGAAATTATATAACAATTACAATAAATTTGTTTCAACATTGAACCAAGCTTGGCCCAAAACTAAATATAGTAATCAAAAGATACAATTTACATTTATTTATTTTAACCATTGGCTTAGTATGACAAAATGTATCAGACTAAGGCTTGGCGATGCCTTGATAATCATTTCTTAGTTTTTCAAGCTTGGGCCAAGCTTGGCCCATTCGATAAGCCTTGGTTTTTCTAACCTGGGAAATAACAAAATCAAAAATTCAAACTTTTTCCAAGATTCCAAAAATTATAAAAAAATCAAAAATTTCAACTTTCTTCAAAATTTCAAAAATATTCAAGATAATATTACAAAACTTCAAACTTTTTTCAAAATTTCAAAAGTATTTTAAAAATTATAATAAAATCAAACATTTCAAATGTTTTTCAGAATATTAATAATATTCAAAAAATTGTAATAAAATCAAAAATTTAATCTTTTCCGAAATTCTAAAAATATTCCAAAAATTATTACAAAATTAAAAATTTAAACATTTTTCAAAATCCCAAAAATATTGCAAAAATTCCAACAAAATCAAAATTTTAAACTTCTTTCAAAATTCTAAAAATATTCCAAAAATTATAGTAAAATCAAAAATTTAAACTTTTTCCAAAATTCTAAAAATATTCCAAAAATCAATCCCAAATCAAAGATTGAAATTTCAAAATTCGAAAAATATTGCAAAAATTATTACAATCAAAAATTCAAACTTCCAACTGTCAATTTTTGGTTAAAAATCGACATTTAATCTGCAACAACTTGATATTTTCCAACTGTACCTATAAGTTGGGAGGAGTTGAAACTGGATAGAACCATATTCTATGCCCAATCATTTACATGTTCAGTTACATTTCATGTCATACAAATATTAATTTTATTTCAAAAAAAATGGGTAAAGAAATAAATGAAAATCATTTTTTGTTTGACACACTTGACGGTATTTTTTTTGACACAGTTGTAATACAATAATCAAGGTCGTGGTCTCACATACCAGTGCCAATCATCAAGATTTCTCCACATTCAATGTTCATACTCGTTATCACTTAAAATGAACGTTTTTTAAGCCAAAAAAATTGAAATTTTCGTGTTTTGATACACTTCATGATTTTCATTTTTTTGATAAACTTCATGATTTTTTGACAGACTTCCGGTACAGGTATCGAACACATTGTCCTTTCGGCTCTTTCCATTAAGTTAACCTATTTTTAGAATTTTTTAAATCGCTAAAGCGGTTTTCTAGATTTCGTCGGCTGTGATGGCCGACCGGACGGACGGACGGCCGGCCGACAGACAGACGGACTTTTTTGTACTTTTTTAGAATCGTTATGACCTAAAAAGTCGAGAAATGCCAAAAAAGTGGGGGGTAAGATTTTCACTTCTGACTCTAGATTATAATACTTAGGTCTTTCAGACCGAAGTAATATAATAATAACTTACTTGTACTTATAACGTACTTATTTTATTATTTTTTCCCTTTGCTAATAGCTAGTACTCTCATGTCGATCATTTAATGTGATACAGATTTATAATAGTATATTGCATATTTAAAGAGGAAAGTGAATCTTTTGTGCTCGGAGGCGAAATTTATAGCGCGAGCCGTAGGCGAGCGATGTAATCACCTCCGAGCACAAAAGTCACTTTACGCTTGAAGCATGCATACTATTTTTCCTCCGCCCGCTTCAAATTGATCAAAACCTAGATAAAGATTTACATTCAATCTCTGTAAAGAATTCTTTTTATTTCTATCATATTAGCCTTGCTACATCGTTTCTAAGGAAATTTTGCGTTCCATTTTGTTTGATCAATAAATATTGTATAAATAGTAAACACGTAAATTTGCAATATAATAAAATTTATTAAAGCCATGGATAGCAGTTATGAAAATAAAATAAATTCCACTCCGCCACACATCGTAGAAGCCGCGGCGAGTGTAATTTTAAATCTTTTACCAGAAAAATCAAAAAAAAGGTATGAAAGAGAATATGACTTGTTCGTTAAATGGTGCAAAATGAATAAAGTTGGATCATCTTATTCAGAAAATGTCATGCTTGCTTATATATCTGAAATTGTCAAGACCAAGAAATCATCAACGGCGTGGTCTATATATTCGATGCTCCGAAACCACTATACCCACCAAAAATAATATTGACATTTCAAAATTTAACCAATTGATTACCTTTCTAAAAAATCAATCAAAAGGTTATAAGCCCAACAAATCAAAGATCCTCAAAAGAGAAGAAATTAATAGGTTTCTGTTAGATGCTCCTGATAAATCTTACTTGATGTTGAAGGTAATATATTTATAAATAAGATAAAATATTATGCATTATTCTGAAAATTTTAGGTTGCTTTAGTGTTTGGTATTTCTGGAGCTTGTCGCCGGGACGAACTAGCTAAAGTGACAATAGATGGCATAGAAGACAATAGAACTATCCTGATAGTGAAAATCCCCAATACCAAAACCGCAGTTCAGCGTACATTTATTGTGTCAAACGGTGGAGAACGAGATCTCGATTATTTAAGCTTTTACCGTAAATATGTGGTTCTTCGCCCGTTAAACTCGACGACGGGGCGATTTTTTTTGAAATGCGAAAATGACAAATGCACAAATCGAATCGTAGGAATGAACACATTTGGGAACATGCCAAAACGTATAGCAGAATATTTAAATTTGCCTGATTTCGCTTTATACACTGGTCACTGCTTTCGAAGATCCTCGGCAACTTTACTAGCACATTCTGGGACCGACATAACTTGTCTAAAACGTCATGACGGTTGGAAGTCTACTGCAGTAGCAGAAGGATATATTGAAGAAGCACTAGAAAATAAAGCTTCATTATCTCATAAAGTTCTTGGAAAAAAGCAACAACCGGATATTATCAGTAATAACCATAGCGTTACAAGTACGTTAGCTAGTAACAAAATAGATTCAGGTTTTAAAATTGAAAATTGTCAAAACTGTCAATAATAACAATAACGTTTAATATTATTCATAATAAAGAATTTTTTTACTGTATGTATAAATTTACTTTCAGCTCGGCGGGCGGTAATGAAACATTGCCACTCGCGGCAAATACAAACTTTGAACCATCAACTGACAGCTTACTTTCACTATCAGGCGTAGGAAAATTTGTTACGAACAAACCGCTATCCTATTATAAATATAAAAATAACAAAAGGCTACTAGGCCAGTAAAAATAGTACTAGGGGGAACCTTTCTCACAACCCACTACATCGACAATGACAACGAAACGTTTTTTATGTTCTAGCTAAAATACATTTTACATATTATGCTTAATATATTCTTTTCAGATAATTCAGTTGTTTCAGTCAAATCGAACACGGCTATCATGAAATATTTCTCTATAGCAGGCTACAGACCTACAATTAATTTGTCAATCAATTCGAAAACGAAAATAAACGAAATAAAATTTAGTGTAAAAATCCCCTAAATTTTATTTCGTTTATTTTCGTTTTCAATTGATTGAAGGTCTGTAGCCTGCTTATCTTGTTTTGCACAGAAAGTGCAAAAAAATGTATTTTCGAATGATCGTCGTTTACGTAATCATAAAAATTTTTTAATGATTTTATTAATTAGTAACAATTAATTAGCATAGAACCTTCCATTAAATTCACGTTAGAAAATAAAGAAAATAACACAATAAATTTTTGGATTTATCTATCAAAAATGTAGATTCAAAACACACATTCAAAATATTCCGAAAACCAACCCAAACGGATCAAACAATAAATATTGTTACGTTTTTCTAACCTTCCTTCGAATTGGCCTAACTCTCAATTCGATAAACGTAATTCCCAATCTCTTCTGAGTTCGATCACTGATTAGTAAGCACAAACACCAGGTTTTATTAAGTATTCAACTCCTTAATTGTTCCACAACAACAGGAAACAATACAGCAAACAATATTCCTAGCTAGAATATTCTTTCAACAGCTTCAGAAACCCCAACGGTTTATTGTAGAAATTTCCAGTACACCACGTTCAAAATAATACACAAAATATTTCTACTCAATAACACTTTAAACTTTATTTACAAAATAACTTTACACAAAAACTAATTTAAAGATCACTTTTATAATTTTAACTTCACAATCGCAGGTTTAAAATAAAACTAATTAAAAACTACAATAGGTAATTTTCTTATATACCTTCTGCAATACTTCTAGATAATTCGACATCACTTTCCAGAAACCTTGAGAAAATATTAGAATATTCGATTATTTTACGTTATGTTGATTTGATTCATAAAATCGTTTATGTTGACCCTATTTCTAAGAAGAGACAACAACAACAATATTCATTTCATTCAATTTCTGTTGTGTTTTGTTGATTTTATTTTCCTGGAAGTGACCGTAATCGTTTAGATCTTTCTGTAATCGTCTAGATTTTTCTGCAATCGTAACAATACCCTCCACTTAAGCCTGTTCGTCCCGAACAGGATCTAGCTCTCCTTTGTATAAGGCCAATCTTTCCAAATGTACTACTTTCGCTTTGCCTCGATGGCCTTTCTTAATTCCATAAACCACGTCATTCAACTTCGTTATAATATTGTAAGGTCCTTCCCATGCAGCTTGCAGTTTTGGTGATAACCCTCGTTTTCGTTGTGGGTTGTGTAGCCATACTAATTGTCCTTCTTCGAAACCTTTATTATTAGATCGTATATCATATCGGGCTTTCATTTTATCACTGGTCAGTTGTATCTTCTGCCGAACAAGATTGTGAATATCCTCAAGGTTCTTCCTGATTCGGTTGACGTATTCTTGCGCAGGCAATGATGTTGATGGTACCGCTCCAAATTTGAGGTCACCAGGAAGTCTTAAATCACTTCCAAAAATAGTTTGAGCTGGTGTCATGGTCGTAATGTCATGAACTGCTGATCTGTATGCCATCAAAAATAAAGGAATGTGTTGATCCCAGTTACGTTGATTCTTACTGACCACTTTTGCTAGAAATTTCTCCAAAGTACCATTGAATCTCTCAACCATCCCATCTGACTGTGGGTGTGAAGCTGTCGTCCTCGTTTTGTTAATCCCCAGCATTTGACAAATTTCCTGGAATACAGCTGACTCAAAGTTCCGTCCCTGATCGGTGTGGATCTCCATAGGAACTCCATAGCGGCTAATCCAATTATTTATTACAGCTTCAGCGATTGTGGTTGCTTCCTGGTTGGGAATCGCACACACTTCCGGCCACTTACTGAAGTAGTCCATGATCACAAGCACATATTTATTCTGATTATCAGTTGTTGGAAATGGTCCCGCTACATCCATTGCGATCCTTTCAAATGGAGCACCTACATTGTATTGCTTCATTTTTCCATGACTTCTTCGTGCGGGTCCTTTCACCGCCGCACATTTATCGCATTTTTGACACCACTCTACAATTGATTGCCGAGTCCCCGACCAGTAAAACCGTTGTCGTATTTTTGCAAGAGTCTTATTGATCCCAAGGTGACCTCCACTCGGTCCTTCGTGATACTCCTTCAGTACTGCTTCTATTTTCCCTTTTGGTACCACTGTAAGGGATTGCTTTATCTTGCCATCTGAGCTTTCCCATATTCTCTTTAGGCATCCATTCTCTAACTGGAGACTGTCCCATTGCACCCAGTACGCCTTCAAAGTTGGAGTTTTATCAGAAATTTCTCCCCATACTGGTTTGCAGCCCTTTTCCTTGAACTCGATGATGGGGGCAAGATCCGGATCTTCTAATTGATCTTTTCTTATGGCTTCAGCAGTCCATTCATCGTCAGGTAGCACTTGTAGTAATCGTACATCGATGATGTTCTCCTTATTTTCTTGACGACTGCAATGCTTGCATTCAACTTGACAGGGTCGTCTCGATAATGCATCAGCGTTCCCATGTGCAGTACCCTTTCGATGTTCAATGTCCAAATCGTACGCCTGCAACCGTTAGATCCAACGTGCTACTTGTCCCTCTGGATTTTTGAACTGGAGTAACCACCTTAACGCACCATGGTCAGTTCTGAGATGAAATTTCTGACCATACAAGTATTTATGGAAATGTTTGACGCATTCCATAATGGCCAATAACTCCTTCCGGGTAACAAAATAATTTCGCTCCGGCTTTGATAACATTTTGGAGAAATAAGCTATCACCTTTTCCTGACCATCTATTTTCTGCGACAGTACTCCTCCTATACCTTCATTACTGGCATCAGTATCCAAAATAAACTGAACATTTGGTATAGGATAGGACAGAATTGGAGCCGTACATAATCTCTTTCGGAGCTCCTCAAATGCTTGTTCTTGAGGTTCATTCCATTCAAATGCCTTATCTTTTCTGGTTAACTCATGCAGACTTTTGGCAACGTTGGCGAATCCTGGCACAAACCGTCTGTAATATGTGCACAATCCAAGGAAGCTTCGTAGTTCATGTAGGTTCTTTGGTCTTGGCCAGTTCATAACTGCTGCAATCTTGTCAGAATCTGTATGAATTCCCATTGCCGTAACCTTGTGTCCCAAATATTTTACTTCTTCCTTGAAAAGTGAACACTTTTTGGGACTTAACTTTAAACCGGCTGCTTGCAACCTTTCCAGTACCTTTCGCCAAGTTTCTCAAGTGGTCATCAAAGTCTTTTCCCATGACGATGATGTCATCCAAATATACAAGGCATGTTTTCCAGTGCAAGCCTTTTAGTACCCGTTCCATTAATCTCTCGAAAGTTGCGGGAGCGTTGCATAACCCAAATGGCATGACATTAAATTGCCATAGTCCATTCCCTACACTGAACGCTGTTTTCTCCCGATCTTCTGCAGATCCAGTGTTGAAAACAATCTTGAACCCGATAATGTATCCAGTGTATCATCAATCCTAGGCAATGGGTAGCTATCCTTCTTCGTAACTATGTTTAGTTTCCTGTAGTCAACACAAAATCTCAAGCTCCCATCTTTCTTGCCAACTAACACCACAGGTGAGCTCCAGGGACTGTCTGAAAGCTCAATTACACCAGCTTCTTTCATATCTCTTACCATTTTATCAGCTTCCTCTCTTTTAGCTAATGGTAATCTCCTTGGTGCCTGGCGTATCGGCTTTTCTGCTCCGGTGTCAATACGATGTTTTACCATATTGGTTCTGCCATTCCCTTCAGGTGTACTACAGAATACAGACTTGTGCCGCTCCAACAATTGACGTGCTGCTTTCTTCTGTTCTTCTGAAAGCCCTTCTGTCCATTTCTGCTCAAGTTGCTCCATTTCTGCTTTTTGTTGTTTTGTGTTGACCGAGCAATTGATGTTTTTCTGCTCGCACTTTATTATTTTAGCTACCTCTTCACATTGTCCTATGATTGATCCTTTCTTCATTGTTTTCTGGGTATCTGACAGATTTAAAACTCTTACTGGTATTTTGTAATCAGCATCCGATCTAACTAAGGTTTTTCCTATTACGACTTCTTTATAATTTTGATCTCGTTTATTGGCTTCCACAACCCACAACCTGGGTGACCCAGAACCTCCTTTCAATTTTCCCCAAATGATTGTTTCTGATTGGGGTGGCAGCTTTTCTCTGTGATCCAATATTATTCGACGGACACAATTTGAATCTTCACCATTAAATTGGAGTGGCAACTCGACATTTCCGTACGTGAGTACTCCTTTGCCAGCATCAATAACGAATCCATTTGGCCTCATGAAGTCCATTCCCAGGATTACTTCATCCACAATGTCAGCTACAACCACTTCTTGTTGAAAGTGAGTATTCCCGATTTCAAAGTTGACCACTTTCTTTCCTTTAATACTTGCACTTTCGCCAGTAGCTGTCTGCATTCGGTATCTTCCTGCTGGTTTTAGTTTCCCTTTCACAATATCAGTGCGGACAATTGTATTTGTTGCTCCCGTATCTAACGTGATGACACAACTTTTTCCATCAATATTAGCCCTAACAGTAAGGCTGTCACCTCCCCTTGTCAATCTCGAAACATGGATGAAGGCTATGGGGCAATCGGTTGTGGGAGCCAGCTTACGCCCCTTTAGGCTGACTCGTTGTAGTTTAACTGATGCGGCGATGCTCCATCGTCTTCCCTAGCTTGCTGCACCCGTTCTTCTGCTGGACGTCGCTGCATAGGCGATGCTGATCTTGCTCGTTTCCTTCTCACATCTCTGCATTCCCTCGAAATATGACCCAACTTGCCACATAACCAGCATCGAATTCTATCACTTCTGAAATTCTCTCGTGGTCTTCTCCTGGTCTCCTGGTCTCGTTGTTTATAATTGTCATCAGCCAACTCTACCCGGCGTATTTTAATCGATGGTTTTATAATTGCTTGTGCAGTTTCATTTGTTAGGGCATAAGCAATAGTTTCAGCGAATGTTGGTTTTGGCGACAACATTACAGCTTTCCTTGTCTCAGGATCACGAATACCATCAGTAAACGCCTCGATCTTCATCTTTTCCATGAAATATGGTGGTGTATTTGAGTGTGCTAAATGAACAAGCCGCTCTACAGCCGAGGAATAATCCTGAAGACTTTCTCCATTCCGTTGCAAGCGACCCTTTAACTCGATTCCGTATAGCTCCTTTTTGTGGTCGCTGCCATATTTTCGTTCCAACGCATTCATTACTTCAGCGTAGTTTTTTCGGTCGTTTTCCGGCACCGCCTGTAATGCTTCAGCTGCTTCCCCCTTTAGAGCAACTATCAATGCAGCAAGACAATTTTCAGCGTTCCAAACATTTTGATCAGCTGCGGTCTCGAACTGGAACTTGAAGATGCCGAAAGATGTGGTACCGTCATACGATGGTGGCTTTAGTTTAATATTTGCTATTTGTTGTACCACATGTGAAGTGACTTTATTCGTTTCAACATCTTGCAACCGTTTCTCGAAATCATCTACTTTTGCAAGTACCTTTTTGTTTTCATCAAGTACTTTCTGCTCTAGCTCTTTCACCTCTTGTTGAACTCTGCCTACTTCCTCCCGTAACGTAGTAGATATTTCGAGAAGTTTCTCGTCCATTATTTGCTTGACGTTCAAACTGATCTCTTCCTTGGTTGTAGCCATGTTATTGTTGACTATTTCCAGCTGTTGATTGATGTTGCAGCTGATCTCTTCCTTATTTGCAGCCATATTATTGTTGACTTTCTCCAACTGTTGATTCATGTTGAAACTGATTTCTTCCTTATTTGCAGCCATTTGTTGATTGATGTTACTACTTTGTTGATCAAATTTTTGATTCAGTTCATCTTTATTGGCAACCATATTAGCATTCATCTGATGCATGTTCAAATTCATTTATTGCATCATAGCCATTAACTGCGTAAAATCGCAGTTTCCAGATGGTAATGTTGTTGTTTCTGCAACAAAACTTTTCTCCTCATCAGCTGCCACTAGATCATTATTTGGACTAATCACTCCAAACTGGTAATTTTCCAAAACTACTCCACTAGCTTCCATAGCTTCTCGAAGCCGTATCGTCAATTCAGTTTTGTTGCCGGTTGTTGCCAATCCACGTTGTTCTAGTTCTTTCTTTAACTCAAGAACCTTCAAATCACTTAATAAAACCATTATTAACAGCTAACTAATCCGCCGATGTCACCAATGTTACGTTTTTCTAACCTTCCTTCGAATTGGCCTAACTCTCAATTCGATAAACGTAATTCCCAATCTCTTCTGAGTTCGATCACTGATTAGTAAGCACAAACACCAGGTTTTATTAAGTATTCAACTCCTTAATTGTTCCACAACAACAGGAAACAATACAGCAAACAATATTCCTAACTAGAATATTCTTTCAACAGCTTCAGAAACCCCAACGGTTTATTGTAGAAATTTCCAGTACACCACGTTCAAAATAATACACAAAATATTTCTACTCAATAACACTTTAAACTTTATTTACAAAATAACTTTACACAAAAACTAATTTAAAGATCACTTTTATAATTTTAACTTCACAATCGCAGGTTTAAAATAAAACTAATTAAAAACTACAATATGTAATTTTCTTATATACCTTCTGCAATACTTCTAGATAATTCGACATCACTTTCCAGAAACCTTGAGAAAATATTAGAATATTCGATTATTTTACGTTATGTTGATTTGATTCATAAAATCGTTTATGTTGACCCTATTTCTAAGAAGAGACAACAACAACAATATTCATTTCATTCAATTTCTGTTGTGTTTTGTTGATTTTATTTTCCTGGAAGTGACCGTAATCGTTTAGATCTTTCTGTAATCGTCTAGATTTTTCTGCAATCGTAACAATATTAAATCACATCATCCATACCAACATAAACTAGCTGCCTACAACCACATGATCAATAGATTGAACAATAAACCAATGAATGCAGAAAATTATCAAGACGAATTAAACAACATAAAATACATAGCCAGTTAAAACGGATATAAAAACGAAATAATTGACACATTAAATAGAAAAACAAGAAAAATTTGCAAACCCTAACAACATTGAAGAATGAAGAAAACTTAGCAGGCAAAAAATACGTAGGCGTAACATACAATAAAACAACATTCAAAATAATGCAAAAAACTTTAAAAAATATGGATATATTGCAGCTTACAAAAACAAAAATAAAATAGAAAATTACCTAAAAACCAAAAAAACCCAAACCTTAGACGTGTTTATAAACTTACCTGTGACGACTGCTGTAAATTTTATATAGGTCAGACAATTATATGCTTTCGTTTTCGAACTTGATAAAAATTGTTCGAAGAAATAATCCCAAAACAATTAGAATTTTAGTCGTCCTAAAAAGCTTTAAAATTAAATATCTCAAGAACACGAATATTAGCCTCTTTGTTAATTTGGAATACTTTAGAGTTTAGAGTAAGGATAGAACTGTTTTTGCGAAAAAAATTAAATTAAATTCCAACTGATCTTCAACCCTAGCGCCATCTGTAAAAAAGTTTTTTTAATATTTCAATTTTATAATTAATTCCATTCTTTAACAAAAAATTTAAAAAAACAAAAAAAAAAGATTTACGTCCATCAACACCTCTGAACGTATGTTGTTGTGGGACCTTGGTCTTAAAAGGTTTGTATGTGTTATTATGACACATATTGTAATTCCTACTACACAACACATTTTATTAAAAAAAAAAAAAATCTATTTGATAAATTTCAGCAAAATCTGAGCTGGCATATTTTTGTTAACAAAAATTCGAATGGGTTTTCATCGTCGAACAAAACGTCTGTCTGTAATTTGAGTATATTTTGGGATAAAGATTAAACCTTCAGAAAACCCAAAAAACTCTATTTAGTACCTTCTAGAACCAAAAAAAGTTTAATATAATCAGTTAACTTAGTTTTAGTGTTTGGCACAAAATACAAAAAAAAAATCCAACTATATTCAAATGTCTTTTTCTCAAAAACAAAAAATAACGTTTGTCCTTGGGTTTAGTATGTTTTGAGTAAATAACAAATCTGTAAAATATAAAAAACCTGAAAGAAAACAAAAAGGTACATTTTGAGATCGCCATGTTTGAAGAATAAAATTTACTTTTTTGATACTTAAATAAACTAAAAGTAACGAAAGCATATGATTATAATATTCATAAATGTATATCCCAATGATTGTCGTTTACGTAATCATAAAACATTTTAATTATCTTATTAATTAATAACGATTATTCAACGATAAATATGCAAATTACCACGAAAAAAGCGATTTTTTCAGGGTATCGTTTTTACTTTTTCAAAGTACGGAACCCTAAAAACTAGTATGTTTTTAATGAAAAATATAGCGATGCTTCAAATACTAATAACTATTTTTACTAAAGCGCTGGGAATAAGAAGGGGTAGAAACAAAGCTTAACTTACGAAACATTACACTGTTTTTGAATTTTCGTCAAAAACGGGCTATTTTCAGTATCTGCAAACCATTGAAATTTTTAGTACTCTGTCTACCCACTAGGTTCCGACCTTGACAAATGTCCGAGTTTGACAAATTTTTAACGAACGCTTTTTAACGGAAGGGTCAAATAATTATATATCTGCATTTTTAAGGAATGGGAGTGAAAAGCACTTAATTTAAGGAACATTGCATTTTTCTAAATATTTTTGCAGTACACAGGTTTTGAATTTTTGTGCAAGTTCAATTTTAAGTATGATGTAGTCACTATCGCATCACACCGCAACATTCTACTCGTCCCCAAATCAGTCATTTTGTGCGCTACAGCAACAAATAACAATTAAAATATTCTAGTTCTCAGAATATGTTTATCAATTTATAGCTGCAAAAACTCGCAACATTTGAGTCACTCTGATATTTGGTAAGGCATATTAATATTTCAACTAGCAATAATTTATTTTTCACACTTCGATCGACTTTATGGCACAAATAAGAATTACAAGTAGTTATTGTGAATCTGTTAAACACTTAACATAATATTACATAACTCAGTAGATTAGTTGATCTTAAATCAAAATCCAATCCCAAGATTAGTTAATACGTGTGTTCCATTTACAACATTTTCCTTTACTTTTGTACTAAATTCTGTTTTCACGTTTACCATCTCAAATGATGGTAAAGATAAATAACAAACTTACGCATCTATTTACCACCAGAGTATTTGTCGCTTAGAAGAAAAATTTCTAATATTTTTCATCAAATGTTTATACAAATATAAAATTTAAAGCTTAAATGTCAAATTTCTGTCCAGCTTTGTTTAATTGTTTTCATTTTGCATGAATCGTAATTTCAATTTTCAGAAATTTTTTAATATCTAATTAATTTTCTTAAATTTAACAAACTCAAAATAAAATTTAAACGTAAAATTTTACCAAACTAATAATTTTCTTCTACGTTTTTTAACAATATTGTTTTTCAAAATTGTCATAACAATTTATTGTCAAACAAAATGTCGGAAACGTGTGGTAAGAAAGAATTTGAGTTGTAGTAGATCAAAAATCTAATACACCTCACATTTATGTCGTTCGATTTAAAATTTGGTTCGAGTAGCAAGTTTACCTAAAAGGAACACGGGTAATGTTAATCATTTTATACAAAAAATTATTTACTAATGATATTCAATTTTTGTCAAAATTTATGTATTATTAATTTAAGCTTATAAATTTCCCAAACTGAATAGATTTATCCATTAAACATTATACAGAGTGAATCAAAACATTAACGCATGATTTGAATTTTGGGTCATTTGTGCGGTTAAGTGTTGGCAACAAGAAAATACAGCGAGGCATCTGATAGTTAAGCTGTTACGCGTTTTTGGTGAACGATATTTTAAAAATGATGGAGGTTCAATTTTAGAAAGGATTTTCATCTTAATGGCTTGTCGCATGAGTCACTGATTGATTGGGCTGGAGATTTTTGTGCCTATATTACAAGATATGAACGACATTTGGATTCAACAAGTGCCACATGTCATAGAGCTTGAGAGCCAATTTAATTACTATCTATCAAACCGATGCGGTAGATCACTGTTCGTGAAAAAAAAATAGCGATCACCACTTTTGCTTATTTACGCTGAACCTAGTAGACATAACCTCAAAAAAATGATTTTTATGTAATCTTGTTTAACATATATGAACTTATGACGAGTTTTGTAACATAAACTCACCTTTGAATTTTAATTTGAAATAGATTTTGTACAATAAACCGTATACAAAATTAATTAAGACATATAAAATTTCGAAAACGATTATTCAAAAATGAAATTTCATAAGAATATTTATTAAGATCAAAGCGATTTCTATTAACTGATTTTTTTTTTGAAGCCATCTATTGTAAGTTTAAAATGTAAATAGCTAAGACACTTCTTTTAAAAATAAAAACATTATAATATAATCTTTTGTAAATAGAAATAAACTAGTTTGCTTTAGAATCAAAGCGATGCGGTACATCGCTGTTCGTGAAAAAAAAATAGCAATTACCCCTTTTGCTTATTTACGCTGAACCTAGTAGACATAATCTCAAAAACAGGTTTTGATCTAATGTTGTCCATATAATATAAGCTTATGGCGACTCGTTTAACATAAACTCACTTGTAAATATTAATATGAAATGAATGTAATATACATGACAATACATGTTTTGAGAAACTAATGTTAAAATAATTTTTAAGACGAATAAGTTTCATACTGTCTTTGGATCCATCTATTGAACGATTTTTACAATAAAAAAAAATCAAAAAATGTCAATTTTGATTGACTGATTCTGTTGTTAAGAAAAAAATTAGAAAGGAAACTGTCATAAAAAGTAAAAACTTTATTATCATTTAATTTTACTCTGATTTTGCATAAAAAAGCTAAAGCAAATTAGCTAAGAGTTAAGACCAATTTTAAAAGGGAATGTATTTGGTTTGTAGTGTGACATAAAAACATTACATATTATAATTTGTTCTTTTAATGCGTATGGACATTTATTTTTGGACATTTGTAGGGTGAAATATGTGTTTTAAATAAGAGCGGGGTATATTATCTAGTGAATTTGTTCCAAATAATTTTTTTTCCTGGATTGCAATATTTTTTTCTAAAATTTCACTCTGACTCTTCGTAAAAGGTTTTAACAAGACAATTTTTTTTAAAAAGAAATGTGTTAAGGTTTAGGTGTGTAGGTTGTCATAATTTGTTTTACTGCGAATGACTGAATATTTCCAAAAATTTTCGGGATTCAATTTAAATTAAATTCGTTTAAAAATCTATACTGTGATGTGCCAATGGTTAAACCCTAAAACAAAATATTGGAGTGTATTATTTAGAGCCCTTGTCCCAAACAATAATTCAGAGTATGCAATCACTTTTTCTAGAAATTTTAAATTATAGAAATTATGGTTGGTGTGTTCGTTTTATATTCTTCAAAAATATCATTTAATGAAATTTTGCTATGACTAAGGTCTTGACTAAGAAACATTAGAAAGGAAGTTGTCATAAAAACATTATTATATAGCTTTTTTCTTAAACATATGTATTTATCGATCTAATTTAAATGAAATTAAAAACTGCACCGTAAAGTGCCGATCACTAGACCCCTACAACAACACCGTGTGTGCTATGAAACGCTTTTGTCCCTAATAATGTTCCCGGGTATGCAAATACTTTTTATAATGATCAACTTTTATAGCTGATTAGTTTTTCAAAGTAGGACAGCAAATTGCATAGTTTTAGTCGATTTGCAGATACAAATAAACAAAAATTTTCACCGTAACAAGTGGTTAAACGTTTGTTGAATCTTATTTTGAAATATGAAATTACATACTCTGAAAATTATTTTTAATTCAAAAATAGTTTTATTAAAATTAGTTTCTAGTTAAATAAAACAAAAGTGGGACAGTATAAATTCAGTATTTGTACACTGAAAAATCACATTGAAATTAATCTTAATATTAAAGAAATTTGAAATTAATATTAAAGCAATGATACTTGAACTAAATCTGTTACTTACATTTTTTTTATAGTTCTAAGCCATGTTTAATATTGAAAGTTCATCTGAAGGCGATAAACAAATTATTGTAGATTCTGAACAAAATAGCAAACATAACGAGACTTATATTTTGGGTTTACATCATATGCTTAAGCAATTCTAGTATACTCCTCAAAATATTTTGTGCCAATATGCGAGGTTCACCCAACCACCCACACCACCCACACCACCCACACCACTAGATAAATCTTTTGCCCAAATTATATATCTTGCGGATTATTGGGTATGTTGTTTTTATGAGCGCAGAAAAATTGGAAATAATTCAATCAATCGTTAAAGTTGGTATACAAATAAATCGATGACAAAAATTCAAATTGCTTATATCAAAATGAAATAATTACCTATTTTTTTTTTTTTTTTTTTTAATAAAACGTGATGTGTACTAGGCATCACAATATGTGTCACAACAACACATAAAAACCTTTTAAGACCAAGGCCCCACAACAACATGCGTTCTAAGGATGTTAATGGACGCAAATCCCGTTTCTTTTTGTTTTTTTTAATATTTTTTGTTAAATAATGGATAACTAAACCATAAATCCTATCACATATAAAATATGACATAGGCCAATATTTCGTGATAGGATAGGGAAAATAAAAATAAAATAAGAGATAAAAAGCAAATTTGTTTTTAAAATTTGCAGGAACAAAACTAAAATTGGTTTGCCAATAGTCCAGCTAATGGCATAATCCTTGATTATGGGACGCAGTATATTTTTCAATGATTAAAGCTCAGATATATAGTTATATGGAGGCTCGTTTCTTCGAGCAAGCTACAGCGTTCCAGCATCAAGGAATAGAAGCACGTGCAAAGAAGCACGGAAATTGAAGACTGAAAAAATTATAAAATTTGTGTGGTTTCAAAACAATTGTGTGCTTGTTAAAGCCACTGATGACAAAAACTCCAAAATACATCAAATTCAGTCAACAGGCGACATATTATTTGTAAAAGATAAATATACAATTAATAAACCAAGTAATAAACCAGATAAGCCAAGCAATTTACAAAGCAGGAGACAACAACCTGTCCGCACCAACTCTCTAAAATATTAATAATGGATTATTCCAACAATAATGTAAATATTCAGCATCACAATAATATTTCATTTACATCAGTGAATTTTCAAAGTCATCTAAATATTCTCTACATGAACATACACAGCATACGTCACAAATTAAATTCGCTATCAGCTCTAATTGCTTCGTTCAGTTATACAATAAATGTAATTGTGCTAACGGAAACTTGGATCTATGATGAAGAAAAAATAATAACAAACATTTATGGTTACACATCATTTCATTCGGTACGTAATCATAAAAGAGGGGGAGGAGTGTCCATCTTTATTCAAAACAGTTTAATTGGCAATATCGATTACGATGAATGTTTTGATGACAATAATATCCTAGTCGTCAATCTAGTTTTATTAAAAATTAAAATATGTGGTCTATATAGATGCCCAAGTAGTGATTTAAATAATTTTTTATTGAAATTAGATAATATACTGGACTTGTGTAAAAACTGTGTTGTGTTAGGTGATTTCAACATTAATTTATTAGGTTTAAGTGATAAGTTAGATAAATACGTAAATACAGTAAATACAAATGGTTATTGTATTTTGAATAAAATTGATGAACAGTTTGCAACAAATAAATCAAAATGTACTAATACCATAATTGATCATGTTATTACAGATCTATGTAAATATAAATTTACATTATCTATTGGACAAACATTTTTATCCGATCATGAGATGATAATATTAAACATACATTCCAAAAAAGTTAGTCCAAAACATGAAAATTATATATCAATTATTGACTTTAAATTGTTAGAGGAAACTAGTAAATTTAAAAATATTAAAAATTCTACCTCGTTTGAAGAATTTGTTCTTTGTTTATCGGATTTAATAGAAAATAACAAAAAAGTAATAAAACTGTATGATAATGATAAATTCAAAAATGAGTGGATGAATTCAGGAATTTTTAACGCAATGAAAATACGTGATTACTATTTGAGGAAGTCAAAACAATTTCCTAGAAATAACTACTTAAAAAATCAATTTTTATTCCATAGAAATAAGGTAAGCAATATGATTAATTTTGCAAAGAAAAAATATTATAATACAAGGTTAGTGAACGCAATGGAAAATCCAAAGAAGCTTTGGGGTATTATAAATGAGCTGGTTTTTAATAAAAACACCAGTCCACCGAAAATACAAATACTGCTAGATAATAATGAATTGATAACGGATGGTGAGAAAATTTCAAACAAATTTAATCAATATTTTGTCAGTGTCTGTGACAATTTGGTTCAGGACCTTGCAAAAACCGAGAATTTCAAATCACACCTCAACTATACAATTGAGGAAAAATTTCACATGGAACCCATTACAGTCTTAGAAGTTGAGGAGGTGGTTAGCAATTTGAAAGTAAACGCTGCTAATAGTCATGATGGTATTTCAGCGCGTTTTTTGAAAAAATTCTTAAAATTCTTGGTTACCGCACTATGTTTATTTTTCAATAATATAATTGAAATGGGGTTATTTCCGGATAACCTAAAAATTGCAAAAGTTTCACCCATTTATAAATCTGGCGATAAACTGTCTTCTTCTAATTACCGTCCGATTTCAGTTTTATCTGTTTTGGCAAAAGTACTAGAAAAACTAATATTCCTTCGGGTTCAAAAATTTCTGCTTAAATTTAATGCAATTCATAAAAATCAATTCGGATTTACAAAATTTTCAAATACTCTAGCGGCATCAACTCAACTTATTTCTCTTATTCAAAAAGGAATTGATAGTGGTCACTTTGTTGTTCTGGTTTTTATAGACTTGCGTAAGGCCTTTGATTGTGTGGACCATCAAATATTGTTAGAAAAACTTAAAGCTCTTAATTTCGATGATAATTCTCTGGCATTGTTTAAATCTTACTTACACAACCGTAAACAATATGTATATGTCAATGGTTTTAAAAGTATCTTGCAGACAATTACCAAAGGTGTTCCACAAGGTTCAAATCTTGGGCCACTTTTGTTTAATATTTTTGTAAATGATATCTTTAATGTTAAAATATCAGGCCAAATGCAGCTTTATGCAGATGATATTGCCATTGTCTATACCGGAAAGGTGATATTCAACATTTTTGAAAATATTGAAAAAGATCTGGTAAAAATCAATTGCTGGTTCACTGACAATATGTTAAAAATAAATTTTGACAAAACAAATTTTCTAGTGTTTGAGAAGCAAAACATGCCTGATATTCCTAACGAAATTAAACTTAACACCAACGTTATTAAACGTGTATCGATGGCTAAATACCTAGGACTTGAAATAGACTCCAAACTTAACTGGCATTTTCAAATTGATTCCATAAAGAAGAGCATCCTTCCTTACATATTTGCGATAAACAAAATAAGGAATCATACAAATAAACAAACATTATGGTCGATATATTTTGCCTATGTTTATCCAAGATTGTTGTATCAAAATCCGATATGGAATTGCGCTGGGATAACAAAACTTAAAGAATTGCAGGTTCTACAAAATAAAATTTTTAAATTGATAGATCGGCTTCCTCAACTGCATCCCTCCAAACAACTGTATAGTTTGAACAGACTCCCAATAACAGTTATCAATGATTATGAGCTACTATTATTAGTATTTAAAATTAAACAGGGAATGCTGAAACATAACCAGCGAATAATTCTCGTTAATGACGTTCATTCATATCCAACTAGAGGAAATATTAATTTTTTTGTTGAAAGCTATAAAACCAATCAAGGCTTTAATAATATTTTATGTCGTGGATTACTATTATTCAACAATTTAAGCACAGATCTTAAAAATGAATTACAAATTTCAAAGTTCAAAATTAAAATTAAAGCGTATTTGTTTTCAAAGTTCCTGAATTCACCCTAGTTTACGTTGAAGCTTACTATTGAAGTATATTAAATTACTATTGCACTAATTACTGTTAAATAAGAACTTCTATAAGAAAAACAATTTTTTTTTAATTAATTTTTTTTTTTTTTTGAAAGCCATAAAACCAATCAAGGCTTTAATAATATTTTATGTCGTGGGCTACTACTATTAATCAACAATTTAAGCACAGATCTTAAAATTGAATTACAAATTTCGAAGTTCAAAATTAAAACTTGTTTTCAAAGTTTCTGAATTCACTCTAGTTTTCATTGAAGTTTACTATTGAAATAAAATAAACTGTTGAACTATTAAATTACTATTACTATAAGTACTATTATATAAGAATTTTCATAAAAAAACAAAACAAAAAAGTTTTTTTATTTAATGTAACTAATCAAGAAATTCCTTATAATTATTTATGAAAAATTTTAGTTAATCGAACTAATCAATTTATTTTTTATATATTACATTTGATATTATAACATGTAGTTATTGGACACACAGGTCCTTACATTTATATTAATAATTAGAATAGTGTTTTTTTTCTTAAAGTAGAAAATTTTATAAAATTAGAATCTCTACAAATTTTGTAATTTAACATAGATTCAAATTAAAATAAAGAAAAAAAAAAAAAAAAAAAAAATATTCATTAGCTAAGATTGAAAGTGCTACCGTTGACTGAATACAGTTCATCCGCCAGCACCCCTAAGATATCACCTTGGCTAGTGATATCTCACTGCTATTGCCAGTGGTATGTGATATCTCACGTTAACTCATATGCCAATAGCAGTGACTGGAGTACGCGGGGTTGTCACACCCGTGGGTTAATTTTATTATTTATTTCATTATAATCCAAGCTCATAAAATTTATTATTTACTATAAAAACTCAGCTTGAAAAAACATCAAAAATGTAAATTTTAGTTCGTGGAAAAGGTGCAGTTTAAAGTTTAATAGTCAAAACTATCTGTTTAGTACAAAAAGAAGTGATATCCTATGTCAAGTAGAAACGAGTGTAAAACAAAATTATTTCCAAATAATTCGGTGTTCTACATGTTTGAAATACTTACTTTGTCACTCGGATTACAGATTAAAATTAGAAACAACTTCAACTAACTAGGTATTAAAACAAAAGTTTCTAGTAAAAATAAAAGTACAAAATAATATTTATTTATTTATTTATATTCGAATGCAAATGTGGAATGCGATATTTATACGATCGACTGAATCGAGAGAAGTGCGGAACCATCACGAAACCTCAGGACTAACAGATTGTAACTTTAATGAAATTCTGGTCAAATAACATGTTCTTAATCTTCAAACTAAGTTCTGCAATATAAAATACTAATTAATAAATTAGTTAATTTTAGTTTTCATTTTGTATATAATACATTAAATAAACGTCTTAACTGTCACTGAGGTTTCGTGATGGTTCTGCACTTCTCTCGATTCAGTCGATCATATAATTCTAATCTCTAATCCGAGTGACAAAGTAAGTATTTCAAACATGTAGGTAGAACACCTAATTATTTGGAAATAATTTGTTTTACACTCGTTTCTACTTGACACAGGATATCACTTCTTTTTGTACTGAACAGATAGTTTTGACTATTAAACTTTAAACTGCACCTTTTTCACGAACTAAAATTTACATTTTTGATGTTTTTGTAGCTCACAATTACTTCTTGCATGATTTGTGGGACACTCTTTAAATTAATCAATTGGTCTGGTTATATTGGGTGCGTTCGATTTGACTGAAACAACTGAAAAAACAACAACAATTGCATTCAATTTTTCAGTTGATTCAGTTGCTTCAGTCAAATCGAACACGGCTATTATTACAATAATTTTCTCAATGTCATACGTTGGTATTTCAGGTATCTCGTTTTAATTATTTCTGTTGAAAGTTATGAAAGTTTGCAGCCGTTTTTATTAAACTTTTCTTCACATGCTTGTTTGAACCATAAAACAAAAAAAATTCAAATTTGATGTATATACATCGAATTTAATCCCGTTTTATGAATTAATAACAAAAAAAACCAAAAAAAAATTAGCATCTTAAACTAATAAGTAATTAAAATTCAATATAATATTACTTTTGTCATTTTTCGTTTCAAGAAAAGTGAAAATACAAGTGTCTGCTACTAAATACAAATTTCCCTACTAATTTTGAAAGAGATTTTTAAAGTAATTGATGCTATCAAAATTGATTAATAAATGAAATATAAATGAATAAAATCATAATAAATTAAAGAATAAGAGTGGCTGGCCTATTTTGAGCTAATAACTAAGAAGAAGGATCATTTTTGCTCTTTCTTTTACTACAAATTAAATATGGTTATTTTGATTGAAAGGGATTTTGCTAATGTTTCAAGGGGGTTTGCTAAATTACAAATATTATTAAACATTAAGAAGCAACATAATTTAAGATAAAAATGTAAAAAAAGCTGAATAGCCTGTTTAAGTTTAACTTAACTTTATTTTTATAAATCAGTTTTATTTTTTTTTGGAGTAACTCCCCAAGAAACGATTGATGTAAAATATTATAGATTTGGCGTCATCAACAATTTCGGGTGACTCCAATCCATAAATATTTAAAAAAGTTACTTAAGGTCCGTGTGGACCCAGTTCTTAAAAGTTATCCATGTGTTATTGCGAAACATCCCGGGTAGGAACTGCCAATATTAAACAACGAATCAATCTCGGGCTCGTTTTGGCGAGCTAAGGCTTGGCTAGTTAATTTTTTTTGGGCTGAAAATGTAATGATACGGAGTTTCAAATGCCGTATGGTGTTCATGTTTTTTTTAAATGGTGGCTCGAATATATGTAAAATGGCGGTTTTCCCTGCGAAATTGTTTTTTTTTTCATTAATTAATGAATTAAGCTGAATTGTGAAACTATTGTTTGCACTTTACTGTAAAAACGCGATTTTTCACATAGTAGTTGATTAAAAGCTTATACAGCATTTAGCAGCTGAGGTTCAAAAACTTATTTTACGAGCACTATATGAACGAGCACTCTAATTGGTTTTGGGATTGGTCTTATATCTCGTTTTTGCAAGATAATTTAGTTGTGCGAGCATTCATTACATTTATTTATATATTAAAAATTATATCATACGAAAATCAAAGCCTCTAAAAGTAAGCTCTATAAAACTTCAAACGTAGTTTGTTGTTTTCAAAACATATTATTACGAAACAAAGGAAAGCAATAATAATTGATAAATTTTCATTGATTTTGTAATACACTACTATAATAAATTATTATACCGATTATTACATGCTGATAAAATCTTTTGATATTTAAATATACGTTCAACACCTGTTAACCTGAAACGGTTTGTTTTAGACTCTAGTGGATTGAAAAACTTATTTGATAAAATATCCAACAGCTAAGCGTTTTTTGTTTACTATGTGGCGTATATAATCGAAACACTTGAGTTTTTGAGAATCATTCATATAAGTATCATTGTGTAATTATTATATTATTTGTTACTTTAGTTTCTAAAATTAAAATTGGAACGTAAGACAAATTCATTCTTTTTTGTTTTTAACCTACATTTGTTAGATCATCTCTATTAATTTTAGCTGATTCTCCTTAAAAATAAATTAAAATAGGAAAATCGAGTACTTATTATTATTGCTGAAAGATATTAGTTAGAAAATTTTTTGCCTTAGTTTTATTTTAATTTAACCCAATGAAATTCTCTAAAATGTAATGACATCATTTAATTTGACCAATGACATTTGACTAACAACAAAAAGTTATACGTCTGGCCTACTGCGATATCAGTTAATTATCAAATAATAATGAAATAACTCAAAATTGTATTTTGTTTCGGAGTGCGGTGAAATCTTCGTATAATAACATGAATTTTACTTACAAACGACCTCTTCGATTTCACACAGTATTTAAAAAAAACGCATGCACCAAATATCCAACAAAAGACGAATAAAATGTTATTTTTTATCAATCATTTATTAAATGCTTAAAAAACGCAATTCTTTTTTATTTAATTCTTTGACTAGTTTCAGTATAAACCATCTTCAGAGAGAATTTTTGCTACTGTGTAGTTTTTGCTACTGTGAGTAGCAAAAATTATTTCTGAAGATGGTTTATACTGAAACTAGTCAAAGAATTTAATTAAAAAAGAATTGCGTTTTTTAAGTGTTTAATAAATTATTGATAAAAAATAACATTTAATAAAAATGATTAACTGATATCGCAGTAGGCCAGGCGTATAATTCATAAAAAATATATAAAGGTAGTGTTAGGTCGTGCAATATCATAATAAATATCACGATATTTTACCTCAAATTTTTATCTTCTAACTTCACTTCGTTGAATACTACGTCAAACCGGACCGAACAGTCCAAAGATGAAAAGATGGATTTTATCCTTTATAGGTCACTTTTATTTAAATTAATTTTAACACAAAAGATAAATTTAGCCCGTTCACAAAAATGTAAGCATAAATAAAACAAAACTAAAAGCTTTAACAACCCAAAATAAAATATTTTTATTGTCACCTTAATTCAAAACATTTTGACATTCAAAAACTATCATCAAAATATGTACTTGCTTTCGAAATTTTTGGCAAAAAATTATTTCGAATTATCACCGCCCTTGGGAAATTACTACTGAAAATTTTTTGGCTTAGTTTTATTTTAATTTAAACCAATGAAATTCTCTAAAATGTAATGACATCATTCAATTTCACCAATAACATTTGAATTATACTAATAACAAATATTTATACGTCTGGCTTACTGGGATATTAAAAATTATCAGTTTAATTTTGAAATAATTAACTGATATCACAGTAGACCAACTTATATTATAATTCATAAAAAATATATAAAGAAATGAAAAATGGTAAAAAATTTTCTAAACGAATTCCCCTCGTTTGTTGATAAATTCTCATAATTTTTTGAAAAATTTCTCAAGCAAGTGGTATTGATAATAGTCCTTGGCCTACGGCCTCGTGTTTTTATCAATATACTTGCTTTCGAAATTTTTGACAAAAAATTATTTCGAATTATCACCGCCCTTGGGAAATTACAACTGATAATTGCTATTTAGTACAGTTTGATAATTGCGTAGTGTTATTATTGTACATTTTCATAGCTATTTCATTTCGGATAACTGTTGGCAATACTTGGAGAAGCCACAAGCAAATAGCAATAAATAATAGTGAAGTTCTTTCAAATAACAGTAATGTTGAAACTCATATAAGTCTTAAATATATAAATTTTTTTATTCAAATTTACGCATGTTTAGTGTTAATTATAATAAATTATAAATTAACGTCTCTGGTGCTAGCACTGGGTGTCTCTGCAACAGTACTTCAAGCTGAAATCTTTGCCATCAACTACTGTGCAATGCTGTGTGCCGAAAGAGGATACAGCAACACAGATATATACATTGTTTCTGATAGTCAGGCAACGCTATTGGCTATGAAGTCGACGCGCTTTAATTCAAAGTTTGTATGAGAATGCTACCAGAATCTAAAAAAATTTGCAGAAACTAACCGCGTTACAATTGTGTGGGTACCTGGTCACAAAGGAGTATTCGACAATGTAGTAGCAGACTTGCAAGCCAAGAAGGGCGCCATTACAAAGTTCATTGGTCGAGAACCGTGCTTTGGATTAACCAAGAGTTCGCTCAAATGCATTATCCAGAGCTAGGAACAGGAACAAAATAAACAACTATGGTGTATGCGGACGGTATGCTGCAGCACTCAAAAAGTTTCTAGGCGATTTCCCCGTCACCCTCTTAAAATAATCGATCTTGAGGGAAATTCTCTGCAGACATTAACATGGATGAGTGACAGAACTAGTACTTCCTCTACCACAAAACATAAGTCCAATCCAGCTAATTAACTATGTTAAGGGGGTCGGATTGGACCACATGGCACATTCTGCGGTGACATCGACGTCATCTGTATCATAGCAACATCATGGTTAAGCATAATAGATCTCTATATTGTAGTGTTACATGAACTAGCTAACTAATTAGTTCAGCTTCGAGACCCCTCAATAAAAAAAAGTCTCTGAATATCCGAAATATACCGCATGCTAGCTAGGTATAAGAATGGAATGCAAATTAAGTTTTTTTGAGAAATTTAGCATTGGATTGCCAACCTAAAAACCTTTGAGGATTAAAGTCATCAGGGAAAACCCACGAGGGCATAAGGCATTCCAAAGATGAAAGACTCTGTTGAAAAAGTTACGTTGGAAGGCTACAGTTCTACACCTAATTATTTGAACCATATAAGCACCGAAAAAAGACGTTGGTAGAATCAACTACAAAACTTGTTTGATTTTGCGTCTAATATGAATGGGGTCAGGTCATTTTAGCCAATGTAGTCAATTGGTTGTAGTCAATTGCCATTGTCAATTTATTTTAAAAAATGTAACAATTTTTGTTATTTAAATCAACAACGGCGTTATCAATTTCGTGTTCAAACAATCACAAATCATAGTTGAATTAAGTAGTTTGTTCATGTTTTTGTTTGAGAATTATTGTGTTTGTTAAAATAAAAAACGAGGAGAAACAAAAGTCGTTTAATGAAAATAATAATAAACAAAAGAATAGAAAAATAAAGTTTTTATATATTCTAACATGGCTGGTTTTATTTAACATTTTAGGAAATAATTTACATGCGTTACTTGAATTGAATAATTTTTACATTATCTGCACATAAAATTATGTGCGAAAGAAATTTTTTGGTGAATATAATATCAGCAATCTTGTTAAATTAATAGGCCCTTTCCATAATTAATTTTAGTGATTTAAAAAAATTATTATATTTAATATTTTTTATTTGTCTTGTTTCATGTCGATTTATCGATATTTTAATTTAATTTTTCTTAATAATCAGAAAATTATGGAAAATCAGTAATATTTTCTACACATAATTCAAATATTTAAATTTTTTTATTTCTGAATTTTGGTCAACAATTTAAAATGTATTATTAAAAAAACGGCGAAAAAATGGAAGCATCCTTTACAAACAAAATCACACCCATACATACAAGAACGTAAATATACGAACACTATCTTTATGCATAAAAATGCTTGTCGGGTTTGATGCGAAATACATACTTCTAATATAAAAAATTTCAAATATTATATTTACGAAAAACACGAACTCATACAAACATCGATAGCAGCAAAAACAAAACAAAGATGTACCAAACCAATAGATTTAATACGGAGTACATATTGCTTGATTCTATCACAAACGTATTCAATATCACTATTTTTAGTCTAATTTGTAATTTACCACGTTTGTAGTCAATTGAAAATTAAATCAACCACGTCATTGTTGCTCATAGAAATCATAGTTGAATCAACTACAAACATGGTTAAATCAAATATGTTTGTGATACTTATAAAAAAATATATCAACAACGGTTAAATTGTTAATTTAAATACGGAGCGTTGGTTGATTCAATCACAAACGTATTTAATACCACAATGTTCACTTACTGCTCGATTAACAATACAACATGTTTGAATCAACCAAGATTTTTTCTTTCGGTGTGGAGAGGATGAACTTAGCTAAGTCGCATCAATTGTATATTTTAGTAAGAAATTAAATGTAACGAAAAATAAAAAAACATTTAGTTTGAAAACTGTCGAATTCATGATATCCCGAATATTCAATAAACATATCAATTGATTTTCTTAAGCTGCGACGACGATATTGAAAAAATCAAAAAATAATTCAAGACAATATTGTTTAATATTATCTTAATTTAAATTTTATTTTTATACTTCCTAAACATAATGAACTATTTTAGGCTTACTTAGATTTGCGTAAAACATTACTTTTTGGATCTCTATTACTTTACGCCCTCTCTGTATTACTTTACTCCCTCTTATTATTACTTTACGCCTTATTATTGTTACTTTACGACTTCGTTTGGTTAATTTACTTACGCCCTCTGGTAGGAAGTATAAAAAGCATTGTATGTATACCGCAGGTGTAAAGTTTATTTCACACTAGCGAGTTGTTGCTCTTGGGAAGAAATTTAATTAAATTCTCACTCGGGAAGGAATTTATAGCTTTACACCCTTTGTACATAAATATCTATTATATAAACGTTTGATCAGATTTGCGACACACAATAAATAAATTAAATAAAAAGTATAGACATTTCAAATTAGATTTGTATGTAAGAAAAGAAAGAGATACAAAAAAGTCATCTCGCCAGCATACTTCTAGAATAAGATTCCACAAATAACTTGTCGTTTGGAATACATCATTAGCCATAAACACGTTGGAAACAATTTGACCACACTATTGTAATGGTGACGACGTTTATTTCAATAAATATCCTTAAAACTCATGGCTATCTCAATATTTTTTACAAAGAAATTTATTTAGAAAGATTCATGATCCAACAACGCTACAAGAATCGATAATTTCATTTTCATTTCTTTTTCTTGGGATCCCCATTTCTTGCAAATTTTTATAAAATCTGCAATTAATCTCTTATTTTATTTTTATTTTCTCTATCCTATCACGAAATATTGGCCTATTAGGAGAGTCATATTAATTAGGTTTTAACTTCGGAAAAATTCTCCGATCGAGGATTTCTTTTGGAACGTGTTGAAAAGAGTGTTGGAAACAATATATCAAAATGCGTCCTCGAGAAAAGAGGTGCTACTTTTTTTATACCCCTTCTCGGGGGTGAAAAATCTTTCATTGAAAATAAGTCAGAGAAAAGATAGATTGACTGATTCTAAGTATTTTTTGTTATAATAGGTTTTTTCTAAAAGTCAATACTTTTTGACTGATTCACCATTTTAAACCGAAAACCACGTTTTCAGACGGTTTCTTACGAATTGCTCAAAAAGTAAGTGTGATATCGAAAAAGTTATTCAAATAAAAACTGTAGCTTATAAAAACTAAAATTATGATGTGTTTATGGTGTCTACAGACCCATTACAAACAAACTAAGAGCTTCTTGAAGGTTAGTTTTTATTCCCCAAACGCCAAAATTGAATGTTTCAACGCCAGATAAACAAAAAACAATGCAATTTTCAAGGGAAACTCGCAATACTTTTTTAAAAATCCTTTATTTTACTCATAAAAGTTCCTTAAACTTAAACTAAGCGAGTTATGGTGAAATATAGTAGGGACATATTGTTTTCAACAAAAAAAAAAATGTGTGCAAATCACCTTCTAATTACTACCCCAGTTAAAAATAATTGGTGACACTTCACATGTCACTTTATTAATGTACTTGTTACTTGTTTTAAAGCCAGGAAAAGCTAAAGTAAAAAGTCTTATTTTAAGACAGATATGTTCAAGTCATATCCTAATTCAAAACGTTGCATTTTGTTTTGCACGCCTTTAGTGGCTGCAAATAACGATATGGCACTTTAAAATCAGAAAAAGATGTAAATGAATATATAGATAGGTATAGTAGAATTTTTTTTCCCAACGAATTTTTGACAGATAACACGCAACAAGAGATGGAAGATGAGACAAAATGTAAAACAGAGGTGCATTTGTATTTTTCGGTTTGTTTAAATTTCTTATTGATTTTGTATTTTATAAATTTAATCAGTTATAATCAATAAATCAATTATAATAAATATCAATTATTATATATCGATTAAAATATCAATTTTAAGTATAAACAATTATTATAATTTTTTTTAAAACAATTACATTAGTTAAATTTGAACTCCTATAGCGCGCACCATTTGTTTGTTGTGACATTCGTTTGCATAGGCATCGTTATTTTTTGTAATTATTTTATTTATCAAAATTTTGATAAACTACCTGCAAAATCATTAATATTTTTAATATTTTTTGGTTTTCGATCGTAATTGGTTGAAAAATTTTATTCGTTCTTTTGTCAATTTCAATGCGACCCCAACAGTTTTTTTAAATATTTAATCTGCTATACTGCCGCTGCGCACAATGATCCAATTTTCGTATTCGCTGGTAAAATATTCTACTATAGACAAATATTTCATAAAAAGTGTTTCAAAACGACGAAAATTGACTCTTGCACTTTTACCTCCTACAAATAGCGCACCACTGCAGCACTTTAGAAGAGTCTGCTTACAGGGTGAAAAATTACACCAAATTAATGGGGATGGAAAAAAAAAGATTTTGTTTACCCTGTAAGTATGACTGAACCACCAGCTCCCGAAAAACTTTTACTAAGTTTATTTTGCACCTGGCTTGTACTGTAGCATGTCTGTTTAAATTGTAGTGGAGTAAATTGTTCAAACATTCTTCATGTTAATGATTTATCAGAAAACTCATACATACATATTGTGATACATATTGTAATTTCTACTATACAACTTCCTAGGGCTGGAAAACCCGTCTTCATTTTGAAAACCAGTTTTCGGTTTTGAAAATATTAAAACCGGTTGAAACCGGTTTTAAGGGTTAACAACTTTCTTACTCCTACAACAATTAAATTGCAGCGGTAATATTCTTAATAAAAACACATTTTATAAAAAAACATATAATTCGTTATAATGAAATAAAAATATTAATTTCATCAATTGAATCAAATATAACGGCTATATTGATTAAAGGTCACTCACAATATTAAAACGCATAAAAATTCAGAAAATTGTTTCATAAGAAATTCGTTATGGCTTATTTCTACACTAGAGCCCTGCGCGGATACGTTTTTCACATCCGCATCCGATGCGCATCCGCAATAAAAAAAATTTATCCGCATTCGCACTTGCGAACATTTTTAAAATCCGCATCCGCATCCGCAAAATCGTGTTTTAATGAATTTGCTTTTCCTTAAGTCTCAACCAGTGAACACACAAGAGTTTAAGTTGTCAAGTAAAAGTCTATACAGTTTTTGGGAAACGCGTGGCAAATAGTGAAAATAGGGCCCAGCAGCCTTGACTAGGATTTAATGAGCTTCAATCTCAAATGAACATGATATTGCAACCTCATTTGAGACGACCAAATCCCAAAATATGATACCAGTTAAATAAATAGCAAAATATACAATGTGCTGGTTGATAGAGAGTAAAACACCAATCACGTTCACATTTATTTCAATTTTCAAATTAATTGGATGCATCCGCTTTAATCCGCGGACAGCGGATAATTGCGGATATCTGCGGATAATACTATCCGATGCAGGGTTCTATTCTATATTATTATTATAATATAGAATGCTCGAATTGAGTATGAGCTTGATCTGATAATGCTGAAGAAAATGACCTTCTTGACTCTCACTTGCCACTCATGCGGTTTCTTAGTGACCAAAATAAGTCACTTATTACTATTACCCCAACCCCAACAATGGATAGCAAATTTTGTTTAGACTTCTTTACCGAATTAATTAGAAATTGTTGTGAGTAATTAAACTCAAGGAAATTCCAACTTTCTATATCAGTTACGGTCAAATATATCAAAACCGCGGTTGGTGTTGCTGGGGCGGTTTTTACAAATACACATATTTGGCCGGTTTCTAAAACCCGCTTTTATTGAAACCAGTTTTGCAAGCCCTGTACACAACACATTTTGTTAAAAACAAATAATACAATAAGCTTATAAAATATTCAATTCTGTTCTAAAATAAAATAACCCAAAAATATATGTAAAAGTAGTTTTTATTCTTCCAAATAGAAGATTTATCCATCGAAAATTGCACGCGAAAATTTGAATGTTACACATAAAACTATTTATAAAAAAATTAAAATCATAACTAAGACACGCCATCTTACAATCTTACAATCTTACAATAAAAGATTTGTATTAACATTCAAAATATTAAGACATTCCAGCTCATGCTAAATTATACTAAACTTAATAAAATTTGACAACTTTTTATTTTGCTCTTTGCTCCAATTTGGATACAGTAACCGTAATAAAGTTGAGTACTTGAAGATGGCGTGGTTTAGTTTAGATTTAAATTTTTCAAATTGGTTAAATAAATTATATAATCAACAACATATTCATTAGATTTTTTGCATTTGTTACAAAAACCAGTGTGTATAACTAGCGCAAAGTGCTTTTCCAAACGCGAATGATTAGACTACACTCTTGTTTACAAAATGCGTTCACACGCGTTATACCATACCATGTACATACTATTTAAAACTGTTTCTGCATCAGTAATTTGATTGACGATGTAGCCTTCTTGGTTTTCAAAATAAAAAAATTGGAACTTTTTAAAAATAATAATTTTATTAACAATATAAACTTATGACTAATTTTGGCACTGAAACATAAATAAATGCCTGTTAAATACAGTAAACAATAAAAATTTTCTACACGTAAAACACTTAAAATGCTAAAAATACTGGATGTAATTTAATGAAATAACGTCCTAGTTTTTAAACAGTTTTCTTAACTACAGGTGCGGTTGATGGCGATGACGAACGTTTTGCATGTAAAGCATTTGAGTAAAGAGGGACAGAATAAGCAATTGTATTGTAACTATTTGAGTAATTTAAAGATGGAAATCCGCCCTGTCCGTGTCTTTGTTGTTGTTTTAATACAAATGAGCTTGGAATATATGAATCTAATAAACTTTTGGGTTGTCGATTTTGATAATTATAGTAATTATATGTTTGTGTAGGATAAGATTGTTGATAAGTTTGTGGGTAAGTTTGTGCGAATTGTTGTGGATATTGTTGTGGAAACTGTTGTGAATACTGCGGTTGTTGTTGTGGAAATTGTGATTGAGGATACGTTGGATATTGCGACTGTCCTGGGATATTTAACGGTAAAACCGATTTAAAATTATTTTCATCATTATTTGCATTGTAATCAATTGAATTGTGTAAAATTGGTTCGACTGTTGATTGGTATGGAATATTGATAGATGGTTGAATTGATTCAACTTGTGGTGCTACTGTTGATGAAGGTAGAATTTGAACATTTTGTACATTCTTGTAAATTGGTCGTTGTGTTGATGTTGGTCCAAATTGTTGTGGGGCACGCCCTTGATCCTGTGAGAATGAAACAACTCCAGATTGATGGTTTAAATTTGGTGATTGGTTGGCATAAAATTCTGGTGTGTATTGTGTGGGTGCTATACTTGGTAGTATAAACTCATTCGGTTGTGGTATTTGTGGCTGTGCAAGTTGTGGTAATTGTGGTTGAGAAAGTCCAAAATGCTGTGGTTGATTAAGGTATGGGAACATTAAGTAGGTTTGTTGTTGTGCGTATTGCCTTAAATTAAAAAAACAAAATTAAATTAACTATAAATTAAATAATTGACTTCGAATATTAAATCTTAGCATATAGAGTGTTTGTTACAGTACATTTACATTTTTAAGTAAAATGTGTTGTGTAGTAGGTTAGGCTAGGTTAGGTAAGAAAAGCGGTCCTGTGGAGGCATAAACACAATCGGTCCGTAGCCATGCAAGAGAAAGAGCAATTGCGGCTCAACCACTACCTTTTGAAAACTAACTGGATATTTTATTGAGGTGAGTGCTTCCAAAAACTTGAGTCTGATGTGAATCTCACCAGGACATGAGCAGAAAAGGAGGAAAACCGTTTCCTCCGCATCATTGCAGCTTCGATAGTAATCATGGGAAAATATCCTCAGTCTGCCCGCTTGTTTTCCGATAAAACCGTGTCCAGCAATGACACCCAGAACCATTGTAATATCTCTGCCAATTATTGATATCCGACGTGGAATGGCCCAGTTCAGATCTGTCTGGCAATCACACATATGAAACTCTCTGACCATCCTCTACTTCTGCGCTACTTTTGATGTGGTAAAGCTCGATTCTAGAACCTTGATTGCAGCCTGAATGTCCGTAAAACTACAAATAACTCTAATATATACTACCTTATTCTTCAACAAGTCTGCGGTCTCTTTAATAGCTGGCAATTATAGTCTAAAAGACAATGAAGTCAGCGAAAAGAGAGGTTTAAATTTAGTTCTTTGCAGAATATCCAACAGACGACTTTTCCGCATTCATTTTTGATCCTCACAGAAGTTGACAAGACCTGAATGTTTATAAAATTCACTTTTCTTGACCTCTCTGAAACGCATAGCAGTTGCGAAGCCTACCACTAAAGATGGTTTTGGAGTGGAATAGTCTATGACTGAGAGAATATTCATGCTGCCCAAAATTTAACGGATGCTCTTTATTACGGTAACTTCCCATTCCGGTATTTGAATAATCATATTAGTGTCAAGGAAAATAAAAGTAATGGAGTGTTCACCCAAATCGATTAGAATTTTTTGAAAATTTCAAATTTAACGATTAATCAGATTTTTGTTCGATTAACCCAATAATAACCAGAACGATCTAACTGCAAAATCTAAACAAAAATTTCGAAATTTTTAATGTGGTCTTGGACAAAGCTAAGATATCACCGATGAACTTTTCTATACACGAATGGTTTTTTGATATTATTAACATATTAAAAGATGTGATGCAAATCAATAAATCTCTAAAGTAAGCAAATTTATGGGGTGCATTGATATCAATTGAAATCGGTGGGAAGCAGGTATCACTACAATATACTCTCAATGGTGTGGTCGACTAGTGAACAAATTGACAAGTTAACAAGTTTTCGAAATTTTTAAAATTTGACTCTATAGGGTAAGTGGTTGGGATTATTTTATAATTTTTTGTGATAGGGGCCTTTGTTTGGCTTCGAAAATGTATAAACAGATCTTGTTTGTTAAGTAGGAAAGCATGATCCTTTTATTGATTGCAGCCCGGGTAAGTAAAAGCTAAGGGGCAATACATGGGCCAAACCCACGCCACAACTTTTTGGGTTTTGGGCCAGGCTTGACTTTTTCGAACGATCCAAGCTTGGGCCAAGCTTGATATCTTGGGGCCAAATGTGGCAAACCAGGCTTGAGCCAAGTCTGTGAAATAAGACTTTGGCCAGGACTATACCAAACCAATTTTATTTCCAGACCTTCTTTAAATGTGTTGAAAGAGGTTGTGGAAAGAGCAACATATATGAAAATAAAGATAAACATAATATGGCCTGCACATGTTTACAATGCATTACACTGGTTAATAACGCGTAATATAATAAACTGAACCTTGATTATGTCTAGGCATTTGCAACTGAAACCAAAGCTAATTAGCCAAGCCTTGACTCGCCAATACTGGCCCAAGGTTGGTCCTTTGGCTAATATTGGCAGCTCTTACCCCGGGTATAGTAACCTAGGACCTTTTTTATAGATTGGTATCAGAACAGGATCGAAATCTTCCAAACAAACTTAATAATTTTGAAACACTAGTGCTTTAGACATAGATAGGAATGCATCTAACTCATATATCACATTTTAATTTACCAACAGCGTAATACACAAAAAACAGAATCCTAAACAAATCTATTAATTCGAATTTTTATATCTACTTCTGTACTTAAGCCAATATATTTTCCCATTATTAATGCTTCACATTATACATTTCACAATTCGATTGTCTTTTTTTCATAATAAATTTACAAAAAATCGCATTTATCATTTGGAATTTTGTAATCTTGTTTGCTATCACATAAAAAATGAAAACAAAACATTTTGAAATATCAATTTGTTTATAAATGCAAGCATAAAATTATGATAAATCAAAAATATAATTAATAGAAGTGGACGAAAGTGATGTTTAAATTTTAGTTTCCGCGTAAACATTCAATAATTTGACTTGCAATCTTAATTTGATTTTAATTTTTCATATCAAATTTATGGTTGAAAACAATTATATAAATGTTGTGTTGAATGTTGGGTGGGAATTATGTATGAGAAACGATCTCAGTCTCTGTTAAAATCACGAATGCGGGATGTTTTTCTTGCCAGGCGTTTTCACTCCTTGTTTTGAAATTCGTATGAATTTTCTAATTAATTTATTGATTGGTGAGGCAGAGAGTATACGGTTGAGAGAGTGTGTATATGATATTCATTGTCATTTGTTGACTAAAATTCTGTCATCGATCCTGAGAGAGGCAAATACGTCTTAGGACTATTTCTTCATTTTTAATATAAATCAATTCAAAATCTGTAGGATAAATTTATACAACAAATCTATGCAGTTCTCCCCAGGTAAGAGAATAAAACACAGTTTAGTGTAAGCCACCTAGTTTCTTCCGTAGCGTATTTCCATACAATGCCGAAGATGAGATACCAAAAGTTGCAAATTGGACAATAACTGAGGAACAACACGCAGTTCTTTGAGCTGAGTTGATTCAATGTTTAGACTGAGTAACCCTAATTCTCATCTTTTTTATACTGCTGTAGCCCTATTCCGGTGCATCGTGAAATAGGAATTGAGAAAGAAAGTATAGCAATTTTTTCATAACAAGTATTCCGTGCTTTGGGAAATAACGAATTCGTAATAGAAAATATTTCTTTATTTCATTTATTGCACTTTTTTCTCAATTCCCAATTCCCAGGGAAATGCCGGAATACACGTACAGGAAATTTCTTGAGTTAAAGCGGTTCTAGCAGTACTGGGAATCCCATTTCAGCATAAAGCAATAAGAATACCATAAAGTATCCTCAATTACCTTGCAGCATAACAAATCTGGTTTGCTCGAGTGAATTAAATCAAGCAGTTGTTAAACGACTTACAAATATTGCCCCTATTTAGCAGCCATATATGTTAATAAAAAACAAAGTCTTTCAGTAAATTGAAAAAGTAAGTGTGGTGTTTTATAGATATACGGTAACCCCTCGTTTATTTGCCGAATGACATCCTTGAAACCAGACGCTACTCTTAACCCTTAAATCCTTATATTGTACCATAGGATTTCCCAAGTAGGTTTTGCCAGACATTGACATACGGCCAAGCACTGGTCCATTAATGGTTAACGGTACTTGGCTATTGTTACTGGGCCAATACTAGAATCAATCATCGGCCGATCTATGGTTTGCAGAAAATAGCCAGTATATTGTTACCTTTGAATGGCCAAGCAATGGCCCATGAATGGTAAATATCACTTGGCTATTGTTATTGGGCCAGTACTGTAGCCATGAATTTGCCGATCTATGTCATTTTTTTTAAATTTCACTAGAGTATTATCCCTTTTAGAAATACATAGTTTGAAAAATTTCACATATAGTTTAGTTATCGCCTTGTCGGTTGAAAGACTATGGTAATAAAGAAAAGGTTGGTATATATTTTAATTTATTTTCATTTCTATTTTATTTTAATTATTTTGTAAATAATTAATTTAAATTTATGTATAAAAAATATTATTTTATATTTTTTTTAATCTTTAATTTTTTTTAATTTTCATAATAACAATAGCCAAGTACTGTTAACCATTAATGGACCAGTGCTTGGTCGTATGTCAATGTCTGGCAAAACCTACTTGGGATTTGTAAAAGAAAATATATATACGAGTATATATTAAATAATATAAATATATTTAATTAATCAACTGTTGCCCATTGGGTAGTATTTTTTAAGCAGCATTTAAAATTTATATTTTGAACGAAAAGTCTTACAAATTTTTCCTTTGTTAAACAAAATTTAATACACAATCACGGACTATCACGGATTATCATTGTTGTATGTAAGCAAAGTGTCTAGTACATACAGCAATATAACGATTTGAAGGTTAAGCATAAAAGCTTTATACAAAAAAAACAATCGAAATCCTTTTGGTATTTTACGACCAACTTCACTTAACATTTTACCACAAAACCGTAAAACTTCATCTGCTTAATTTATATTGTTTACAATAAAACGTGCTTCATCAAACAATTGTTTCTCTTCATCTTAAATCCGCTCCTGGTATTATCAAATAAATTATGCGGACAAAACCTTATTAAATAATATTGAACAAAACAAAGTACCCATACAAGGTTGTACAACTGGTCCAGTAATGGTCCATTACTGGCCGCCAGTAATGCAGCAATGGGCGAGTACTGGCAACCACGACTGGGCCATTAAAATAATTTTACTGGATGATAACTTCGGACAATAAATGGTTGCCATTCTTGGGCCAAATACTGCAACCATGACTGAGCCGTTAAAAAAAATATACATTATTTTCATATGTAAATTTAAATAAATTAAATACAAACTAATTTAAAATAAAATAAAAATGACGAAAAAATTCAAAACTCCCCATACAACTCAGTTGCAAGAATGGCTGAGTAATGGCAAACATCGCCCTGACTCCGCCATAAAAAAAAAAAAATAAAATAATATTTTTTATACATAAATTTAAATAAATTATTTACAAAATAATTAAAATAAAATAGAACTGAAAATAAATTAAAACATATACCAACCTTTTCTTTATTACCATAGTCTTTCAACCGACAAGGCGATAACTAAACTATATGTGAAATTTTTCAAACTATGTATTTCTAAAAGGGATAATACTCTAGTGAAATTTTAAAAAAATGACAGATCGGTAAATTCACGGCTACAGTACTGGCCCAATAACAATAGCCAAGTAATATTTACCATTCATGGGCCATTGCTTGGCCATTAAAAGGTAACAATATACTGGCTATTTTCTGTAAACCATAGATCGGCCGATGATTGGTTCTAGTATTGGCCCAGTAACAATAGCCAAGTACTGTTAACCATTAATGGACCAGTGCTTGGCCGTATGTCAATGTCTGGCAAAACCTACTTGGGTATCTATCCCATTGAATTCGCTATACATTTTAAGGTATCTTTAATAAAAACATATTAAAGTTAAATTGTTTTTAATTGCTTAACAATGATACCATTTTTCCTCTACTTGGGGGGCCTCTCATTGGGAAATGAACGCACAGGAGTTACAGTCCACCTGATACCAACCACAAGGACCCACCTATTCGCTATCAGAGCATCGCGAACTGGGAGCTTCTCCACTCAACAAGACAAAATATCCATTTCACCTAACATAATAAGGAAAAACGAATTAAATAAACCTGGAGATGACTGGCAGTCACAACCATCGTCCTCTCTATCACCATTCATTGTCGAACTTTTTATGCGGTTCAGCCGTATTTTTTATATGAATACGCGCGAACAAAAAGGATCCTCATGCACTCATACACTCTAAATTAATTTAAGGTTTACCACTTGCCACTTAACAAAAGCTAAATCACGTTACAGCAACGGAAATTAAATTAATCAAAAAAATTAAATCAAGTTGTTTTGTATAAGATTTTCTCTTGTTTTTTGTTTGGCTCACTTTGGATCATCTGTACTATAGGCAATCACTTATAGTTCTCTTCATGTCTTGCTAATTTGTTTTGCTTCAGCTAGCACCGTTTTCTTCCACGTCATTGGCAGTCTTCCATCTTTCCTTTTACCTAATGGATTCCCCTCTATAGGGACATTCTTGTTATATCTTCAGCTGATTTTCTCAGTTTATGTCCTATCTGTCTCCTTTTTTTGGTTTTATTTCGGTCTCATTGTCTAACTGCTCTGTTTACCGCAGAAGATCCTGATTACTGATGGTGTTTGCCCAGAAGCATTTAGTCAGAATTATTTTCGTCGGGCTTGTCCATTTCACAAATTGCCTTCCATATCGCGCTTCTGTTGATTGAGTCGAAAGCGCGTTCGAAGTCCACGAAGAGGAGGCACTATGATTGCTCGTTCGTTTGATTGCTCTATGATGAATGATGATACGAATTTTGTTGATATGATCAGTACAGCTTCTACGTGGTGTAAAGCTGGCTTGTGCACTTCTTAGTTACATGCTAATTGAGAGAGATATTCTTGCAAGAATGATTATCGCTACTTTAACCTGCCTTTTCATTGTAGAGATATGCCTCTCCAGTTCTTGCATTCTTTTAGATCACCTTCTGAATTCCTATGGTTAACCCTCTTTCCATCTGATTCTTATTTTATCGTTGTTCCATGCATCAGCTAATAGTGGTGTTAGAGCTTCCGCTGTTGTAGTCACATTTATTTTAAATAATTCTGTTGGCATAGGTTATAGTTTCGTTATAGTTACCATCCGGAGACTGCAAATTTTCATGAATTTGTTGGCAGTTGTCTTCGAAGTTTTTTTTTCCATTTATTAAGCTGTTGTTCATGCATCGCTTTAGACATCTCCAAGGCATTCGATCGAGTCTGGCATGCCAACTTAATCAACAAGCTCGTTGCGTATGGTTTTCATCCCAATGTTGAGAAGCTGATTCAAAATTTTCTATCCAACCGATACATTTCGGTCTCCTTAGGCGGATTTTCTTCTGAGTATAGATTAATTAACGCTGGTGTACCTCAAGGCTCGGTATTGTCCCAAACCCTATTTTTGATTTATATCAACGAATTGTTGAAAATCACCAGCAACCCAATAAATAGTTTTGCAGATGATAGTACTCTGCACAAGTCGTTCGAGCCCCTTCCTTCAAAAGGTAAAATGCACGAACGAATTAATCCCGCCCGTAGAGACGCTGCCATAAACGTGAATAAAGACCTAAAGAACGTCGACGATTGGGGTGACCAAAACCTGGTCAATTTCAACTCTACCAAAACACAGCTGTTGATTGTTTCCAGATTAAAGACCGAGTTCCCAAAAGATATTATTCAGTATGGGTGATGAACCAATAGGTGAATGTAAAAACATTCGTTTATTGGGTGTCACAGTATCGAATGACCTACTCTGGAACGATCATGTAATGGCGATGGCAAAAAGTGCGTCTAAAAAGCTCGGCCTCCTAAATAGATGCAAAAAATTTTCACTCTATACCAATTGCTCCATGTTTATAAGACCTATATTCGTCCCTGTATGGAGTACTGTTGTCAAGTTTGTGCAAGGTGCTGCCTCTGTTTCCATCTTGGCCCTCTTGGACTCTTTCAAAGCGGGCTATACGAATTGTGGGTGATCGAGCTTTGACATCAAAACTTGATTCCCTACAACATCGTCGCACTGTTGCTGACCTCGTTGTTTTTTACAAATATCGTCATCAACAGTGCTCAGATGAAATCAGCGGCATCATGCCTCAAACTTATTCTTACCCCCGTTCCACTCGGCAATCGGCTACCGCAACCAGTGAAACGGTCGAGATCCCGCGCTGTCATACTGGCAGATCGCAGAAAGATTTATTTATCCGAACTGCATACAAATGGAATAGTTTGCCGGAACCCTTAGACTTAGGTGGCTTCAACCCGCAGAGGTTTAAAAAAAGCGTTAATCAACACCTTAGAACGCCAGTTGTGGTGGGACCTAGGTCTTAAAAGGTATTTTTGTGTTGTTTTGACACATATTCTAAACCCTATTACACAGCACTTTTCATTTTAAAAAAAAAAATGGAAATTAATATAGAAATTTTTAACACTTCACCGCTTCACAGTTACACAGTTTGACTGATCGGAACAGAAATTTTTTACAATAAATACAAATAAATTTGTATAGAAACCGCCTACTATGATGAACATTATGAATTAAAATTTTCGTTCTCTTTAAATGAGTAGATTTTGGTTTTTATTATCATAATCATATTGTGGTAGTGTAAAAAATAGTTTACACACCTCGGGAGGGAGCATGTTATCTCCCTCAGTCGTATGTAGCCCTCGGCTTCGCCCTCGGGATCCAAACACACCTCGGGAGAAAAACATGCAATTATCTTCATTAGTGTATAACCCACTATTCTGCGTCATCTTAACGAAAATAACCAGGGAGCGTAAATTAAGAAAATAAAAAGGAGCAAATAAGATGCATTGAAAAAGAAGACTTTTACCTAAGTGAAATTAAAATAGTAAAATATTATAGTAAAATGATATAATAGTAAAATACTACCTAGGGCGTTATGTAGGTTATTGCGCCCGGAAAGCGACGTAATTTAGCCAGAGTTATGGATGTCGCTTAATGGGCGTAATACCCAGTAACGCCAGTGGTGCATACAAGATTTGATGCTTTACTTAATAAGCTAAAAACTAATTATATTGATATGCTAAAATATACGAATTCATCCTAGTATGCCAAGAAAATAAATATTTTAAAATTTAAAATAATTATTTGTTGTTTGTACGTTGCTATGTAAACAAATTCTCTTAAATTGTGTAGCGTATGACAAAAACATTGTATGACGTTTAAAATAATTTGATAGTTTTAGAAAACTATATGAACATTTAATAACTAAAATGATGCTAAACATTTTTAAACAAATGTAAAATCTTTTACTAGCTTAAATTGAATAAGAATTATTTACATTTTGTAGACAAAACTACAGTAAAAATAATTTTATTTAGTTTTTATCGTCTTAATAGCAAGCGTTATGCGCCCTCTCATAACGCCCCGGTTTTTATGAATATGTTTATATATCGCGTATTTAAGACATTATAACAGCTTTATATCATTGTGAAGCATAAATTATTTTGTATGTATAGTAAAACTTTTTGCCAGCGACTTTTTGACAGATAGGACCAGCAAGAGATAAAAGATGAAACAAAAAGTAAAAGAGAGATGTATTATTTATTTTGGAATAAATTTGTTTGCAAAACAATTTTATTAGTTAAATTTCTACTTCTAGTTCGTACCATTTGTTTGCTGTGATATTTGTTTACATAGGCGTCGTTATTTTTATTATAATTATTTTTCAAAACTTTGTTATATTTCCTACAAAATCATTACTATTTCTGCTAGTTTTTGGGTTTCTATTATAATTGGTTAATTTCAATAGTATTTTATAAATTTTGTGCGTTTTTTTGTCATTTCAATGGGAACCTAATAGTTTGTTTTAATATTATAATCGAGACACTGAACATTCCGCGCATGTGCAAAGAATATGCGAATAACAAACAAATTTCGTGTTCGCTGGCAAAAAAATTCTACTATACTATAATTTTGTGTATCAAATATAAATTAAAATTAATTTTTATCAATTTTTTAATTTTGAATGTTAATTATTAACTAGCATAAACATTTTTTAAATATTTTTGAAATTTTTATTCAACGTTTTGTTGAAATTAAATGTTAATTTGATTTTCAAAAACTAGAAATTATTTTATACGTCAGACTAGTTTGTAGTCATAATTTATTTACATAGCAACATATAAACAAAAAATAATTATTTCACACTTCAAACTATTTATTTTCATGACATACTAAAGATTATTTGGAATTTTTGCATATAAATAGAGAAAAAATTAAAATTATTTTTATTAGTTTTAGCTTATTAAGTGAAGAATAAAATCTTGTATGTACCACTGGCGTTACTGGGTATTACGCCCATCAAGTGACATCCAGAGCTGGCTTATGTCGCTTTCTAGGAGTAATAATAACCTCCATAACGCCCTTGGTACATAAATAGCTATTATAAGGAAAAAAGCGTGAAGCAATAATGCTTTAATGATTTTTAAAATATGAATCAACTTACAATTGAGGTTGTGCTAAAAACGATGGAACATATTGAACATATTGTTGATTTTGATCAATATTTTGCAAATTTACATGACCGAGTAATTGCTGTTGTTGTTGCTGCTGCTGCTGTTGTTGTTGTTGTTGTGCCAGACCTGCTTGTACATAGACATATTGAGGTTGTGGTTGATTGATATAACGCTCAGAAGAAGTATGTGCTGTTGGTTGAGGTGATGATGCCAACAATGAATATCTAGATGGTGCTGCATTGGTGCGTCCTGCTTCATGAACTGGTGTGTATGGTGGTGGAGGTGCTGCAGTCGACTGTGGATAGTCTTGGGGTGAGCCAGTAACATATCTCACACCATTATGTTGATGTTGATCCTGTTGATCGTAATCTTCATTTTGATTTGCATATGTAACACCGCCACTTTGTAGCTAAAACATCAAATAGTTGCATATTTAGTTTTTGTTGATAATATTATAAATATAAGCAATTAAAAATGTTGGCTTACAACATTGTTATATTTGTGAGATACGAAACCATCATTTTCTCTACTCTTTGCACGTTCTTCACTCACCAAATTATCTCTTTCAATATCGTCTAATTTTATTTGTCTATGTGATGTTGATGGATCATCCGCTTCACATCGATACGGATGAATAAGGGAAAGAATCGTTAATCCGGTTATTAGTAAAAGTTTCTGAAAATAACAAGAAAAAAAAATTATAATAATTTACTGACGTAAATAAATAAACAGCTGAAATCATTAAATCAAATCAATAATATACAAAAACCTTAAGTTATAAACGCAATTTGATAAAACAAGATCTTATTTCCATTCTTACAGATTCGGACATCGACATTTAAAATTTCACTTTTGTTTATTAGACAAACAAAAGTATAGTGAGCAAATAAATAATGAAATGGAAATCAGAATTAACTTCATTATCTTAGGCGCGTTCCATTGAAGATCAAACTTACTCAAATTTGCTTTGATCTACCCTACCTCGAACAAGTTGTGTAGTTGAAAAGCAGTTTTTCTTCGATTTTATTTAGATCGGTTATAAACTTTTTTTGGTATTTTTAATAGTAAAATGGACCAGTTAGATCTAAATATCAGCCCAAAATAAAAATTTTTGATAATAATAAAATTGTGTGGCTATAATTGAAAATTTTTCGGCGTTCCATTGGTGAATTACTCAAAAGCTGCTTTGAGCAGCTATTTTGTTCCAAAGGAACGCATGTCTTGTCACAACTCACAACACATTAAAACCGATTATAGATCGGTGATAAAAACGAGACATTTGAATTAGTATTAATTTAAATAACCTACTATGATCTTTTTTTTACAATTTTTTATTTGAAAAGAAAAACTTAATTATTTTTTTGGTATGGATTTAGAGTAACAAATTTATTTGATATTTATTGTTGTAGTTTTATTAACTTTATAGCTTGTAATGATTCTCGCTATATCAATAAATAGTTAAAATTAACCTTCACATAAATTGCCTTTAATGATATTGGAAATGAAAGTTTCTGCAGCAAATCTTAATTAAACATTTGATCCATAAGTTGAGAGATCCAGTAATAAGAGATTCTTCTTCAAATATTTTTGATACTTATAAGCAATAAAATTCTTTCAAAAAAACCAAAATAAAGTTGCACCAAAAGAACTTAATTGATGGCAACTTAAACTATTATTATCAGCAGATGAAGAATTACAATCGCCAGCTGTTTCATCCAATTGAAATATCACTTTATTATAAATGTTCTATTTTATATTACATTACATATGATAAAAACTTTAAGTGAGCAAAATAGATATTGTTTTTGTTTAAATTATTTTACATGAATAACTTTTATTAAACAAGAAAAATCAATTCAGTCAGTCTGAATTAAATAAAGGAATTTCTAATACATGAAAATAAAATTAATCTTTTTACAATAATGAACAAAACCAAGACTGAAAAACTATTTTGTTTTTCTTGATTTTTAACGAACAAAAATCGCCTGCTATATCTAAAATTTATGATTTTTAATTTGAATATTCGCCACAACACTCCCTCCCTAGTGCCATCAAAGATGGAATGATAAAAGAAAAGTAGCTAGTAAGAGTTGGAAAGAGGAGAATTGAAGAGTTTTTTGAATGCTCGAGTATTGTAGCGAAAAAGAGAAAATTTGGAGGTGTCCGAAGAAGTAAGTGGACAGTTGTCTGTACAAGACAGTGTTTATTTTGTGCGACTGAGAAATAGTGGCGAAAATTCTTCAGATGTGACCTAAAGTAAGGTATTATCTGTCGATGCTCGATCATATGAAGGTTAGAAGAAATTGTGTTAGGAGAGAGTTAAAAACTAATGTGTTAAGAGAGATTGTGTTAAGTGAGAGTGTTATCTAGTAATCGATACCATTTGATGGAGAAAAAAAATTATGGGTCTTACAAATTGGAGTTCTGCAAAAAAAGAAAAAAGAAAGAAACGAACAATTATGGAGTTATGGTAACACGAGTGGAGATATAGGTCTGACAGAGCTGAGTTGCCTGAGACCAATATTTGTGGAGATGTGTTCCATAGGTTAAAAGGTTCGTTTAAAATACGAGAAGCAGAAAAGTAACGTCGGTGATGCTGAATGTCTGACAGAAGAAAGTTGACTGAGACAATACTAGCATGTACAAACGTGAATATTAGTTCATTTTTCGAAAAGTAGCTGTTAAAGCAAGAATAAGCAGAAATTTAGAGTAAGCAAAGGAGTGCATATGATAACACAAGTTTGGTAAAGTCTGACAGTACAAAGTTGACTGAGACTAATGTTTACCTTGGAGACGTGTACCATAGAAAAAGATCGCTTTAAGAAGAAATATCTGATTAACGACGAAATGTCGTTTTAAATATCCATAAGAACCATACCTGTTCGTCAACAGATAAATGGTTAACGTCAGAAGATGTTCATGTTGTAAAAACATATGGGTAACGTTGGGGATATTCCTTTAAGATCAGATATTTGGAGGTTCTGCTTAATTAGATGAAATCTGATTTTTATATCCATAAGGACCATACCTGTTTTGTCAACAGATAGAAGGTTAACCTTAGGAGATGTTCATGTTATGGTAACATATGGGTAACGTTAGGGATAGAAATTAAAAATCAGAAAATTCGAAAAGTTTGTTTCGGCCCAAAAGTTAAGGAGAGTGGAGTGGGTCTTACGAAGGAAAGAATTGTGAAGCTTCGGCCCATAGTATCGATTATTAAACAAAAATAAAATTGGTCGTACTAGCAGGAGTTAGCGTGGCTTGAAAGCCGAAAAATAAAAATTTGGAGAGAAAAAAAAAAATAATGTGACGCTGGGAGAAAACGTTTGCACTGTAAAAAGAAAAAGCATATAAAATATATTCATTTCAAAAATAAAAATATTGGTTTCGCGTTTTTAAATAATTGTGGCGTGATGTATTGCGATAACTAAACCGAATGCCCCAAACAAATTAGAATTTCCCTTAATTTGTACATTAAATTCATAAAAACATTTAACATTGAACAAACAAACAAAAACAATAATTTAAAAGAATGAAGTTAAATATATAAATAATCTATAAAATTGTATTAATAAAAAAAAATACTTGAACTCCGAATTCAAAGATTGTGTTGAAACGCTGTGCTTCTAGTCGGGGTCACCAAAATATAGCTTGTAATGATTCTCGCTATATCAATAAATAGTTAAAATTAACCTTCACATAAATTGCCTTTAATGATATTGGAAATGAAAGTTTCTGCAGCAAATCTTAATTAAACATTTGATCCATAAGTTGAGAGATCCAGTAATAAGAGATTCTTCTTCAAATATTTTTGATACTTATAAGCAATAAAATTCTTTCAAAAAAACCAAAATAAAGTTGCACCAAAAGAACTTAATTGATGGCAACTTAAACTATTATTATCAGCAGATGAAGAATTACAATCGCCAGCTGTTTCATCCAATTGAAATATCACTTTATTATAAATGTTCTATTTTATATTACATTACATATGATAAAAACTTTAAGTGAGCAAAATAGATATTGTTTTTGTTTAAATTATTTTACATGAATAACTTTTATTAAACAAGAAAAATCAATTCAGTCAGTCTGAATTAAATAAAGGAATTTCTAATACATGAAAATAAAATTAATCTTTTTACAATAATGAACAAAACCAAGACTGAAAAACTATTTTGTTTTTCTTGATTTTTAACGAACAAAAATCGCCTGCTATATCTAAAATTTATGATTTTTAATTTGAATATTCGCCACAAGTTGTTAACTGTCGAAAGCTATAGAGGTGGTTAATGCGATTCCTTTCCCGATCTTGAGTGTGTATGTGTCTGTCTGTCTATATGTAGACAAGATATCTCAAAAACTGTTTCACCAATTTACTCCAAATTTTGTACACAGGTATCGAGATATTGAAATCAAAACGTAAAAATGTCGATGTGTGCCTTTCTGTCTCTGAACATAATATCTTAGAAACAACTTGACATATTGACCCCAAATTTAGTGTAAATACAAATTTGGTTAATATCTCCTATGGCATTGATTTTCAGATATTTGCAATTTGACATCAAAGATATCTTCCGTGAGCTTTTTTGTTTTTTAATTAAATCTAAAATATTTTTAGGTAATCAAATCTTTTTTAACTTAACGATTTAATCAATCCGCATCACAAAATGTGTTTCGTTCAGTTTGTATCTTTTTATAGTCATCTAGTAAAGGCCATTCTTGCTCAGTTGATAAACCGCAAGCCTTGTAACTGATGCCGGTTTCGGTTACCAACGGAGACCAACTTTCCTATACATTGTTGTACAAACAGTTTTTTCAGACCTGGTTAATAATTAATCATTCTGAATGTATAGTAACAGAAAATGGTCAACATAACATGTGGTGTCTTGGGATATTCAAAACTATTTAATTATAAGTGTTGGGGATTCAATACTAAACATTTGATTCATAAAAAAACTTCATTATCTTAGACTTAATTCTCATTATTTTGTTTTTTAATTAAATTAACTCGCTTGATCAAAACTTGAAATTTATTCATACAAATTTGTTGTTTTTATAATTTTATTTAATAACATTTTTTTTAAAGTAAAATAATCAACTTTCACCTAATTCGATTATTATTATTTTTCTCGTCTTTCATTTGTATTGTTGTTGCAATAAATTCTTAGGAAATTTTATAATAAACAGGTTCATCGCTTATGATTGGCATTAAAAGACAAACGAGATTTTGTCTTTTTATTTATAAATAGATTCAATGTGATTTTATAATTGTTTTGGAAACATTTCCTTAGAAAATCTTTTGCAAAACTTTCATTTTCTTAACAAACACAATTTTTTAAGGGAAAATGAAATATTTGAAAAATAATTTTTTAATAATACAAGCGAAGAATTAAACCGGAAAATAACCTGTTTTATATCGGCTAATAAACTATATTTTTGTTCATATTTTTAGTACTAGGACATACCGCAATGGACTGCAGAGTCTGGGTACGAGAATAAATTCTGTCTTCTGAGTTCTGTAACCAGTTCATCTCTAAAACCTAATCATATATCACAAGGGCTTTGTGCGAACTCACAAATATTTACCAGAATAAAGTTTTTGGTAAAGGTGAAATTTGTAAAAAACAAAATTTTGACATAAGGTGAAAAACTTTTAATTTTTATGTTTGCTGCTAGTAAATATATATAACATATATATTAATATAAATATTACTTTGACACTTAAAAAAACTTCTGCAATATATTGTTGTTCCTTCTGATATAATATGTTATGCCTACTGTCACAAATTGATGATGCTAAAAAGCTATACCAAATTTTGACGTTTCGTTATGGTGAATATAAATTCCAAAAGACAAAATTTTGAAAGTTAATAGTTGTCATCTGTCATTATTTCGTGAGTTCGCACAAAGTCAAACTGATAAATTGGGAGACATTTTCCAAGCTCAATTCAAATACGAAGAAATAGTTTACCTCAATATAACTTTTTTTAAAAATTTTTTTTTTTCAGAGTAATTAGAATGTTTCTTTGTTGAAATTTATTCTGGCTAAATTTTCAAGTTAAATTATTTTCATTTTTTTGCAACATTCTCATCCTTTAATAAATTTAAAACTTTCGTATGGAAAATGTGTCTTTTCATCTTTCATTAAAAACTACATAAGAAATCTACGTATGGAACGCTTTGCGTTCAAGTAACAAACATGTTTCATTGCATCCTAGACAAAATTAACCTCAATAAAAATGGTCATGACAAAAGAAAAATTACACCCTCGAATCATTTATATTGGTAGGATAATATTTTGTGATTGATTTTGTGAATTATATAACGAAATTCACTATTGTGTATGTACGCTTTAATAAAAATTTGGGGTGTTTCAAAGCAAAAATATAAATTCTAATTTTTTTAAAGCAAATGGTCCTTCGAGCCGGTTTAATCCATATATGTTTGATGTTTGTTATTGAGACACTTCTTATTTTTCTATGTGATGACCTCCTGGCTTTCAACCATTTAACGTAAACTTTCAACCATTTAACATAAACTATACCTTTTCGCAATGATCCATTTGAAGATCAGTAAAACCTCTGTAAGCGGCACTTATAGTATACAGGTTTGATATCTGCAGCATGTGGCTTGGTAATGTTTTAATAGATCCAAAGCAATTGACGTGTTCCATGTTCGAATTCATAGTTAATATTATTCAAATATAATAAGGAAATATGTTCCTGGATTTTGGTAAATATTTATTGATTTATCAATCTCATGCATAATTGATTTTCGTTGGTCTGTACTTCTTTTATGTATCGCAAACTCGTTATCTCAGCAACATCAAAAAGTGAATATTCGACTACTGTTCTACAGTTTGATCTTGATGCTGTAAGTTTACACATAAAAACAAGTTTCTCTGCGGAATGCTAAATCTATTTGGAATGCTTACTCGAAATTTCCGTAGAGCTGGTACATACTGATTTTGTGCCCCAAAGTTTTTTGAAAATCATTCTCATGGTAAAATATTTATCTGTGGCTGAACGGTTGGGGTGAAACCACAATGATAAATCTCGATTTTCCATTCGGCTTACAAGTTGAATGCAGAACACAATATTTATTTTTTAAAAATAATCGTAGGCTGTATTTCAATATTTTCCAATATAGTAAAAAATCTTTGGTTTAAGCCTACAATTTTTATATTTTATTTTTAATTTTTATTTTATTTTATTTCATATAAAAATCTACCAATTGCTATGTGCCAAATTTGGTGTGATAAGCGAAGACGGAAAATCAAAACAAAAGATTTATATATAACGATAACATTGTTACGGCTATAGCAAAATCAAAACGAAATATAACATACAATTCTATTCAATTCAACATAAGCGAAGGCAACCTGTACAAAATTACGAAATTAATTTTATGATCATCGTCATCGTGTTGTTTTTGTTGGAAGGGACAAAAATATTTTTTTTGGATTTGTTTTCTATAAACTTTTTTACAGTTTGGTGACAAATAAACACTATTTGTTGTTTTTTTTATGGAACATTACGGATTAAAAATGTTTAGAATAACGATCTATTTTTCTAGATTCAAAGGGATAGTATTTAAACAGGTTTTTTCAGACAGAAGTGAAGTTTTATTTTAGACTGTGATGTTGTTAAGTAAAATCAATTGTAAACGAAACTCTGTACCGTGTATATAAAATCGTGTAAATAGAAGTTTTTTTAAATTAGTTTTTGTAAAAAGTTTTGAGTGTTATTTAATAGAATTATTTCGTGTGTTATTTTGGACGCTGTGTACTCGAAATTTCTACAATAAACCGTTTGATTTTCAGAAGCTGTTGAAAGAATATTCGAGATTAGAATATTGTTTGCTGTATTGTTTTCCTGCTGTTGTGGGGTTTGTTACTTAATAAAACCTGGTGTTGTTTTTGCTTACTAATCCGTGATCGAATCCAGAAGAAGATTTGGGAATTCCGTTTATCGGATTGAGTGAAAGTTCAATGCGAAGTAAGGCTGAAAAACGTGACAAAATAATATAATTTGTATGTAATATAATAATATAATTTATATAATTTATATAATTTATATAACGTAATGAGGTATAATGGAATTTACGGACTCTTTCACGATCGCATTTGTTGAGCTAGATCAAAATATTTTTGGCAAAAGATGAACTAGGTTTGTAGTGTTCATAAATCGGTAACAAGCCGAGTTGTAGTTAAGCAGAGAGACTAGAGACTTCTCAGTCCAAAACTTATGTGCTACGTAACGGTTCCTGAAATATCATCTGTTTGTTTTCTTTAATATAGATGAAAATAACCAAGCTCACATTTGAAAAGTTTGCACACGTAGATACAACATAAATCTATCCAAACTATAAAAAAAATTAGTTCAAGGTTAGAGATGAACCCTGGGGCTGTTGAAACGAAAACAAATTCTAAATATTAGTTTTTTTTAAACTCATGCTATCTTTTAGATAAACTTTTAAACTATATAACTTTAGAGATTTTCAGCCTAACACACGAATATCTCACGCCATGGAATTCCAGTGAAAAAAATTAAAAAATTTTCTTTTGTTTGTATTTAATTTATGTGAGACTACCCCATTCGGAAAAATTTAAATAGAAACAAAAACAAAGTTGAATCAATATTCTTTTGAATTAATAGGAACTAGGAGGGCCCGGCGTGCTTCGCTACGCTTATAAATAAAGTTTTTGCGTAGACATTTTGTTGACGTAGAAGCAATGATTTCAAAAAGTGGTAATGAGAAATGCTAGCCTATAATTTTTAATTTTTCTTTTTAAATATATGAATGATAAATAATCAGAACTCAAGCTGATCAGTTCGGATATATGACAAATTAGCGATCAAATAAGTTTTCAAGTAAGCTTATTTGATCTCTAACTTATTTGATCGCTAATTTTTCATATATCCGAACTGATCAGCTAGAGTTCTGATTATTTATCATTCATATATTTAAAAAGAAAAATTAAAAATTATAGGCTAGCATTTCTCATTACCACTTTTTGAAATCATTGCTTCTACGTCAACAAAATGTCTACGCAAAAACTTTATTTATAAGCGTAGCGAAGCACGCCGGGCCCTCCTAGTTTCAATTATTCAGTTATTTTTCTTTTTACTTGCAAAAATATACTTAAGTCGGATGAAATTTGTGGCACCTATTCACAAAACATTGACACCAATACCAAAACTACGTGAAAAAGCCTCAAAAATTCAACCGCGCATAACTCCGATTCAGAGTACACAAAAAATAAAAGCAGAAACAACTTTTTTCCTTTCGTCAATACCAACAAAATATCAAAATTTCAGATTTTTTAAAAATCAAAAATTTAAAATCAACAAACAAATGTACGTTTTCAAAATAATAGCCCTCCTATAATAAAAAAACAAAGAAAAATATTACGTCTATCGATCCCTAAATCAATTCATAAACTAAATTCTCTAAACTTCAAAGGAAATGTATAAACTAAGAGAAAATAAATATAAAAAAAGAAAAAAAAGTTTTAAGTTTTAAACCATTACCAAAACTACGTGAAAATGCCTCAAAAATTCAACCGCGCATAACGCCGATTGAGAGTACACAAAAAATAAAAGCAGAAACAACTTTTTTCCTTTCGTCAATGCCAACAAAATATCAAAATTTCAGATTTTTTAAAAATCAAAAATTTAAAAATCAACAAAAAAATGTACGTTTTCAAAATAATAGCCCTCCTATAATAAGAAAACAAAAATATTACGCAAATATCTTTAATCAATAAACAAAATAATCGAAATAATATCGAAAACCGTCCTTGTTCAAAGACAAAAGACGACTGAAATGAAAGAAAATAAATTTTTAAGTTTCGTTTTTGTTGTTCGTTGTTCGTTATTCGATAGCTAATATATAAAAAAGAAAATATAAAAAAAGAAAATATAAAAAAATAAAATAAATTTTTAATTTCGTTTTTGCATGTATGTAAACTTATAATGCATATGTATAGAAAAAGTTTTCCGTATATAATAACTTTTTTATTTATGATCCGATTTGTTTGAATCCGGATCCGACTATAGGTTACACTAATATCAGTTAGCTGTGAAAATTTCAAATGAATCCATCTGCGAATAAAAAAGCCTAATGCTCCACAAAGTTTTAATCTAGCGTATTAATATATAGGATATTTACGTTGGAAATTTGGAAGTTAATCAAGAATTCAAAAATTCAAGTTCTCTAAGGTGCTGTCGTTTAATTGCTAACCACAAGCCAAATTATAAATTCAATTCTAAATTGCTTTTATTTCTCGACTTACATACAATATATATTTATTTATTCTAGTTTAAAAAATTAAAAACCATGGATATAACGTACACCCTCCGTATAACGTTCACTCATCCTAATGCCTTGAGCGTGCTTAATAAGCGAGTTTTACTGTAACTATATATATTGGCTTTAATCATTGAGGAAAGCAGTGCGTTCCATTATCAAGGAATATGTCAATAGTTGGATTATTGGCTACCTAAGTTTTGTTCCCTCGAAGTTTTTATAACAACTTTGCTCTTGTTCTCTTATTTTCTTTTTATTTTCTTTATCTCTTTAATGAAATATTGGTTTGTGTTATATTTTATTATGTAATGGGATTAATTGTTCATAAATTAAATAAATAAACAAAATTTTCGCCCCTTCAACCCTTCAACGCATTGACCACTTCTTAAAAGGTTTTTATGTGCTGTGGTGACACGTATTGTCATTCCTACAACATAATTCATATTAATAAAAAAATATAACAAATTTGTTCATTATAAAATATGGAAATTAAGCTCCGATAAGAAATAGTATACTATGCTACGATCATGTAATAACCATTACATGAAAGTGGCATACGCTATTTTTTCTACACCCGGCAAATAACGAAGAACGAAAATTACAACGATAATTTTTTTTTGATGTCAGAAATTTTATTTTTCATTCATACAAACTATGATATTTAAACAGTAGGCTTTGTTTTAATTGTCGGCAATTCTTCTTGTCGTCGATAATTTTGCTTTGTCGTTATGAGAATTCTTTGTTGTCATTTTTTGTTCTAACAAAATGAAATATAATTTCATCTTAGTAGGCGCATAAATTTGTAATTTATTTTTGACAAATAAACAAACATGCAAATATTTATGAATGAAAACGGACATTTTTATTATTTGCATTTTTACATAATTTTGTATTATTAAATAATTTGTAGAAAAATTTTATTTAGAAACTAATAATTATCTTTTAAACAAAATTATAATTAAAAAAAATTATCTCATTAAATACCACTCTTCATTGAAATTTTTGTCTAAAATTTTTCAATTTTACTCATTAAATTATTTTTAAGCAACACTGCTCAATCAAACCACTACTTAAACCACTCGTCCTTCGGACTCGTGGTTTATTGTGCGCTTTGATTCGCAGTGTTGCTAAATAATTTAATTCGTAAAATCAAAAAATTTTCGAAAAAATTTCAATGACTCGTGGTATTACAACCGATAATTTTTTTTTGCTGTCAGATATTTTATTTTTGATTCATACAAACTATGGTATTCAAACAGTAGGCTTTGTTTTTGCTGTCGGCAATTCTTCTTGTCGTCGATAATTTTGCTTTGTCGTTATGAAAATTCTTTGTTGTCATATTTTTTTCTAACAAAATGAAATATAATTTTATCTTAGTAGGCGCATAAATGCTATAAATTTGTAATTTATGTTTGACAAATAAACATAAACAAGCAATCGTTTATGAATGAAAACGGACATTTTTATTATTTGCAATTTTACATAATTTTTTATAAGCTGAATAATTTGTAGAAAAAACTTTATTTAGAAACTAATAATTATTATCTTTTAAATAAAATTATAATTTAAAAAACATTATCTCATTAAATACCACTCTTCATTGAAATTTTTGTCTAAAATTTTTCAATTTTACTCATTAAATTATTTTTAAGCAACACTGCTCAATCAAACCACTACTTAAACCACTCGTCCTTCGGACTCGTGGTTTATTGTGCGCTTTGATTCGCAGTGTTGCTAAATAATTTAATTCGTAAAATCAAAAAATTTTCGAAAAAATTTCAATGACTCGTGGTATTACAACCGAAAATTTCAAATTTCAAATTTGAAAGTACAATTTTTTTCCCATACGAAAATTTCAACAAACGTCAAATGCATAGCATGTTTGATTGAAAAACTATGGGTTTCTTTCTATTGATTAAAAATTTGTATCGTAATAAACTCTGTATCGAAATGAATATCATTATAAAACGGATTTTGGTCATATAAGTGTATTTTTATAGTACGGGTGTAGAAAAAAGAATTACGAAATTAAAAAGCTCAAATACATTGAACATGTTCAGAAAACAAATATTAATTGTAATGCATACATACATTTAGGCGTTTTATACTTTTGGCTAACTTCCAAATATTATTACTCTCTTGTTTGTATACAAAACAATATAATATTTAACCCCAAAAGTCTTATGGAAATCACACCAGCTTTTGCAATTTGCCAGTTTGACGGTTTGAAATAGTAGACAACCAATAAATAGTTGATCAAGAATAATTAGAAAAAAAATAATATATGTAATTAAAGCTTATAAATTATTTAATCATTGAATTGCATCCTGTGATACTATTTTATGTATTATAATTTATAGCTAATAAACCTGAAAAAATGATTTAACCAATCGGTTCTTAACCAGTGGTGCTCTCACCGATTCGATTACGTGTGTGAGTTGTACTATGTAGAGATGGGAAATTGTAATTTTAAAACTTTACATGAAAGTATTCGAAATGTTTGCGTGCAAGTATTTTAAGTAGAAAAGCTAAAGAAATTCTAAATAAATTACCATATTTTCCTGGGCATTTAAAAATGCATATCCGATCCTTTAGTGGTTTTGGTAGAGGTTGTGTTTTAAACTATATCGTTCCATCGGCGATTTATACGAAAAACTTTGCACTGATCATACCGTCCTTTTATTTTACACTGAAGTAAGGTGGGTGTCGCGTGGATATATTTTAAATCGTTTGTACATATTACAAACCGGCATTATTCAGTTTGTTACTAATCAAGGTAATAACTTAGCGGATGATTTCAGCAATAGAGTCTATAAATTTTAGATGGCGGAGAAAACGGAATATTCACACACCCGAATGAGTTAAATATTTCTATGCAACGGTTTGTATTGAACGCTATAACAGCGAGAGAGAAGTTGACTTCGTTTATCCGAAAATTTTCAATTTGGATTACCCAAGTTGATAAGAGAAATTTTTCGAACTTGGCTGAAGAAAATTTTATTTCGAATGATGGATAAACAATATTGCCATCGCAGATAATTACGATAATTTAAAACCATTGGTGAATTTTTTGCTGAATATTTTGCTACTGGTAGATATTAATTTTTCAGGAAAATGGATGTTACTCTGAAAGAAAAAAATCAGTCACTACCTCTTCTTTTGTGTCAACCGAATCTTGTCCTCCACGTTGACACCGCATTCGGTTGTGTCTTCATATTTTACTTTTAACGGTTTTGCAACCGAGCTTAGGGTTATTTTTGGGTGTTGAATTTTTTCTTTTAGTGTGGTTCCATTTATTTATAATCTGAATTTATTTTTAATCTCTCTCTCAATGGATGTCAGTGATTTATTAAAAGATGAGGTTAGTATGTTAAATTAACATCATACCCCCTTCCCCTATCCCTTCCCTCATTTAGATGAGGCTAAAATGGCACTTCAGTATTTTGTTTTATTTGCCACAACGTATTTGTGTGAGATGAGATTTTCGTCATCAGTGCAAAGGCGATAAATGTATAACAGTGATTTACTTAGTGATTTTATGCGTTGGGCGATTTCATAAAGATTTCCATAGGTTTTTAAGTATAATTGAGCAAAAGCAACAACAAAGAAGTCAATAACCATAAATTTTTATTGAATATTTATTATTTCAGATATTGTTCGAAAAAGCAATTAATTTTATCAGTGAAATTAAGACACTTAGGCCCGTATTTTGAATGTCGATAGAGATAAATCGGCGGATTTATCTTCTCTTTCGTATTTTTAAACGTATATAAATCTATTGATTCAATCTTGGATTAAAAATGTATCCTCAGATTTATTCCTCAATATCGATATGACATTGATATGAAATATTATAATGCGGAAGAGTTTAGGATGCGATTCAGGTTTTCTAAAGAAGGACTCCATTATTTGGAAAGTATTATAAAAAATAACATTGAACCACTAGACGTTCGTGGGTATCCTTTGACCACGAAGCAACAAATATTGGAATGTTTGAGGCATTATGCAATGAGGTCGTTCCAATTGGTAATCGGCGATTTAATAGGAATAAGTCAGAGTACAGCGGGCAAAATAATACATAGAGCATCGCCAGGAAAGCCAAATATTTTATAACAATTCCTGTAGACGAGGAGGTGAATAAAACCCAGGAAATGTTTTATTATAAAGCAGGAATACTCTTTGTATTGGCTGCATTGATGGTACTCAAATACCAATAAAATCTCCTGGAGGTGATGAGGCAGAACTATATCGCAATCGTAAAGGATATGTTTCTTTCAATATGCAATATCGTGAATAAATTTCAAAAGACAAAATTTTGACAAATTATAATTTGCATCTGTCATTATTTCGTCGTTTCGCACAGAGCCAAAGAACTACCTATAGGTAGCGATTTTTTAAAATATATTGTGGATCTAAATAAAAAAAATTTATGCGTAGTCTTTGTTTTTGATTTATATAGTTTTGATTTTTTAAGAAAGGGATGCGAAATATTTTTTGAAAGTTTTATGGATGCCAGTAGCTAAAAAGGTTAAGAACTGTTGATTTAAATGATAATTATAATTTAGACTATATACGAATAATATTGCCGAATTTTTAAATTGCTATGTGCATGATAATATATAGGAATTAAGAATCAGTTTTTAGATAAGTGAATCATGATAACTTTTAGCGGAACAAGATGGTCTTGAAAATTGGTTGTCATTTTGAGTCAATACGTTGTTTTAAATAATGTGAAATAGTTTCAAATTTATTTATATTTATTTATAATTTTTATTTTCCTTAAATAAGAAAAAAATAACCATTCAGATATTATTAAATCTATTTAGTTTTTGTTTCTGTATGTAAAACATCCACGAGAATAACAGATGAATGTGCATAAAATAATAGATCATGTATCATAAAACATCGTTTGGCCATCCACATTATTAATAAAATTGAAATCGACAGCATGCCCGGATAAAACTTTTTGAAAATATACTTTACAACTAATATTTATATTATACCGCATTCACAGCGACATAGCAAATTAGTAGATGTAATTTAAATCTGTGCTGTAAACACTTTTTATTTTAAAATCTTGCAACTAATTTGATACCTAGGCTTACTACCATTACAAACGATTCAAATACTTACGATTCAAATTACAATCTACGTTTTAAACTCATATTAAATATGCCAAGATGCGAATTATAATATACTATCTACTAATTTGCTATGCCGCTGTGAATGCGGTATTAGTACAATTAATTATAACCAGGAATGAAAACTATAAACTCATCGTTCGCGGAACGCTTTGCTTCAAATTCAACAAACTCCTAAAGAAATACCCCAAATCCAGTCTTCAGGAGTTAATATGAAACAATTACATTTCAAACCCAAAATTGTCGAAAAACTTTTAAGGGGGTTAAACAACAACAAAGCTTCTGGTCTGGACAACATTCCCCCTGTTATTCTAAAAACATTTTCAAATGAACTTGCACCAAGCCTCACCAAAATATTTTATAAATCCTATAAATCTGGTATTTATCCTTCCTGCTGGAAGTTGGCCAATGTCCAGCCTGTCCCAAAAAAAGGAACGAAATGTGATATTTCAAATTATAGACCAATAGACTTACTCCCAGTCATGTCTAAAATATACGAGCACTATATTAATTCACACATATCCAAATTTTTGGAAGACAACCATTTGATATCTGACAGCCAATACGGTTTTAGAAACAAAAGATCAACAATCTATTGAACTATGTGGCACATATTTGGAATAGCATACTTGAGAAAGGTGGTGAAACGTACGTGATCGCATTAGACATCTCAAAAGCATTTGATCGAATTTGGCATGCCAACTTGATCAACAAGCTCGTTGCGTACGGTTTTCATCCCGCAGTCGTGAATTTGATTCAAAATTTTCTGTCTAACCGATACATCTCGGTATCTATAGATGGCTTTTCTTCTGAGTCCAAATTAATTAACGCTGGTGTACCCCAAGGCTCAGTTTTATCTCCCACTTTATTTTTAATTTATATCAACGAACTGTTGCAAATCACAAGTAACCCAATAAATAGTTTTGCAGATGATAGTACACTGCACAAGTCATTCGTCCCCCTATCTTCAAAGGGTAAAATGCATGAACGAATAAATCCCGTCCGGAGAGACGCTGCCATAAATGTAAACGAGGACCTAAAAAAAGTCGCCGATTGGGGTGACAAAAATTTGGTCAATTTTAATTCCACCAAAACACAGCTATTGATTGTTTCCAGATCAAAGACCGAGTTTCCCAACGATATTTCAATTAATATGTGTGACGACCAAATAGACGAATGTAAAAGCATTCGTTTATTGGGAGTCACAATATCCAATGACTTACTCTGGAACGATCATATAATGGCCATGGCAAAGAGCGCGTCAAGAAAACTCGGCCTCCTCAATAGATGTAAAAAATATTTTACTTCGCATCAATTACTCCACATTTATAAGTCCTATATTCGTCCCTGTATGGATCATTGTTGTCAAATTTGGGGCGCTGCATCTGTTACTATCCTGGCTCTTTTGGACTCTGTTCAAAAGCGAGCTATACGAATTGTTGGTGATCGAGATTTAACATTAGGTCTTGATTCCCTGCAACATCGTCGCACTGTTGCTGATCTCGTTGTTTTTTATAAATATCGTCACCAGCAGTGCTCGGATGAAATCAGGTCCATAATGCCTCAGACATATGTTTTTCCCCGTTTTACTCGTCAATCGGTTTGTGCGGGCGGTCGAACTGTCGAGATTACTCACTGTCATAGTAATAGAATGCAAAGAGATTTCTTTGTACGTACATCGTACACATGGAATGCTTTGCCCGAATCAATAGTCTCGAGTGCCTTCAATCCACAAAGATTTAAAAAAAGCGTCCATCTATACCTCAAGACGCATGTTGTTGTGGGACCTACGTCTTAAAAGGTATCTATGTGTTGTTGTGACACATTTTGTAATTCCTACTACACAACACTTCTTATTAAAAAAAAAAAAAATCTAAAAAAAAGCAAATACAAAATCCATTCAGCGCAAAAAATTGTAAGGCTTAAACTGTTCCATTAGAAAAGGTACAATCCTATAGAATATTGATGAAAACTGGATAGGAAAAGGACGATTTTAATGGGATCAACCGAGAAATTCTTTACATCATAAAAAAAGACTCATATTCAATGGGAAAATGGAATTAAGCTCATAATCCTTTAAATTTCAGACTGTTCCTATTGAAACATTTTTATAGGAATGATCGTAATTGAAAAGGAAAATCGGGAAATGGATAATTTCTCAAACGGGAAATGGATAATTTCTAAAGGAAAATAAAACTTAGAAAATAGCTTTGGTATTTTTTGTATTAAATTTCTAGATATTACGATGTGTGAATTCAAAGGATGAGAGAATATTTCGTCAACATCTAAGTCAACATTCTAATCAACATCCTAAGTCACGAGTGTAAAGTCATTATTGATTGTTGCCAATCAATGCGAAACTTAATATCTGACGTAAAGTCAATATGTTGTTATATTTTTGGTTAGGAAATATAGACAACTTCAGGGGAATTTTTAATTTCGGATGGGTTTTTGTGAACAATTAAGCTTAAGTACATATTGGAAATCACTTGAATTTTGCAATTCGAAATAACTTTTCATTTTCTCTAAAATGTCTTAAGAAAAAATTTTTTTTGTTTTTCGTGTCAGGATTCGAAGTACATTCATCAGAGACACATTGTTCAAATCCCGTTTGTCTTACACAACTTAGCCAAAGCGGCGATGACGAAACATATTTTTTAATTTTGATGTTCAAATAATTTCTAAATTGAAACTTCATCATTTTTCATATTTACTTAAGTTGAATTTTTCATCTATGATTACATATTGAAAAATATGGAGAGGCTGAAATCTCACAGCTCTGAGATATCAAGACTTCGGTCTGGGTAAAGGATTTTGATATAGTTTTCGCAAAAAACTTTCACGAGGACATGGTTTTTAGTTTTGGGCAGCGATGTATATCAAACATAACTCTTTGTTAAAGTACAAGTATTTTTTATCTCTGTTTAAAAATTTATTACAAAACTAACACGAAACATCAATACGTTGCCGGAAAATTATAATCAAAATTCCAAAAATATTGTTAAATTAAATAAAATCAAACTTTTTCAAAATTCCAAAAATATTCCAAAACTTAGAATAAAATCAAATATTTAAACTTTTTCTAAATTCCGATAATATTCCAAAAATTCTTAAAAATTCAAACTTTTCCAAAATTCTAAAAATATTGCAAAAATTCTTACAAAATCAAAAATTAAAACTTTTCCCGAAATTCTAAAAATATTGCAAAAATTATTACAAAATCAAAAATACAAACTTTTTCAAAATTCCAATAATATTTCAAAAACTACAACAAATTCAAAAATTTCCGTGTCAAAATTCCAAAAATTATAATAAAATCAAAAATATAAAATATTCCGTAAATTCTTACAAAATCAGTAACTGAAACTTTTTTCAAAATTCTAAATATATATATATATAAAATTCAAAAATTCTATTTTTTTCAAAATTCTAAATATATTGCAAAAATTATAACAAAATCAAAAACTGAAACCTTTTTCAAAATTCCAAGAATATTCCAAAAATTAGAATAAAATCAAATATTTAAACTTTTTCTAAATTCCAATAATTATCCAAAAATTCTTAAAAATTCAAACTTTTCCCAAAATTCTAAAAATATTGCAAAAATTATTACAAAATCAAAAATTGAAAATTTTTTCAAAATTCCAAAAATTATAATAAAATCAAAAATTAAAAAATTTTTCAAAATTCTAAAAATATTCCAAAAATTCTTACAAAATCAAAAATTAAAACTTTTCCCGAAATTCTAAAATAAATATTGCAAAAATTATTACAAAATCAAAAATACAAACTTTTTCAAAATTCCAAAAATATTTCAAAAACTATAACAAATTCAAAAATGTCCATGTCCAATTTCATTTTCAATTACATTTACGTCATAAAAACAGCTACATTTTTTTTCCAAAAATTGGCTAAAAAATAAATGAAATCATTTTTTGACACACTTGACAACATTTTTTTGACAAACTTATAATGCCATAATTCTCAATAATAATAAAAAATTTCATTTCAAACAAACAATTTTACTTTTTTCCAAAGAGTTGGGTAAAAAAATAAATAAAAATCTTTCTTTTGACACACTTGACAAATTTTTTTTGACAAACTTATAATGCCATAATTCTCAATAATAATAATAAAACCAAATTAATTTCATTTCAAACAAACAATTTTATTTTTTTCCAAAAAATTGGGTAAAAAACTAAATAAAAATCTTTCTATTGACACACTTGACAACATTTTTTTGACAAACTTATAATGCCATAATTCTCAATAATAATAATAAAATTTCATTTCAAACACACAATTTTATTTTTTTCCAAAAAATTGTGTAAAAAAATAAATAAAAATCTTTCTTTTGACACACTTGACAACATATTTTTGACAAACTTATAATGCCATAATTCTCAATAATAATAATAAAACCAAATTAATTTCATTTCAAACAAACAATTTTATTTTTTTTCCAAAAAAATGGGTAAAAAATAAATAAAAATCTTTCTTTTGACACACTTGACAACATTTTTTTGACAAACTTATAATGCAATAATCTAGTTTTTGATCTCACATACCAATCCCTACCATCTAAATTTCTCCAAATTTAATGTTTCTACTCGTAATCACTTAAAATGAACGTTTTTTGAGCCAAAAATATGAAAATTTGCTATTTTTGACACACGTAATGATTTTTTTGACACACTTCCGGTACAGTTATCGAACACAGCGTCCTTTCAGACCTGTCCCGTAAGTATACCTATTTTTATAAAAAATTTTTTGAAATCCCTCCAGCGGTTTTCCCTGCAGCGTACATAATGACGGCCGGCCGGCCGGTAGACAGACATACATTTTTTTTTGCTTTTTTAGAATCAGGAGGTCCTAAAACGTCGAGAAATTTCAAAAAAAGTGGGGGTAAGAATTTCACTTTGAGCTCATGAATGTAATACTTAGGTCTTTCAGACCGAAGTAATTGTATTTCTTTGGTATTTTTTGTATTAAATTTCTAGATATTACGATGTGTGAATTCATAGGATGAGAGAATATTTCGTCAACATCTAAGTCAACATTCTAATCAACATCCTAAGTCACGAGTGTAAAGTCATTATTGATTGTTTCCGTTCAATGCGAAACTTAATATCTGACGTAAAGTCAATATGTTGTTATATTTTTGGTTAGGAAATATAGACAACTTTAATGGAATTTTTAATTTCGGATGGGTTTTTGTGAACAATTAAGCTTAAGTACATAAGGATGTTGATTAGAATGTTGACTTAGATGTTGACGAAATATTCTCTCATCCTATGAATTCACACATCGTAATATCTAGAAATTTAATACAAAAAATACCAAAGAAATACAATTTTCAATACGTAATCATAGATGAAAAGTTCAACTTAAGTAAATATGAAAAATGATGAAGTTTCAATTTAGAAATTATTTGAACATCAAAATTAAAAAATATGTTTCATCATCGCCGCTTTGGCTAAGTTGTGTAAGACACACGGGATTTGAACATTGTGTCTCTGATGAATGTAGTTCGAATCCTGACACGAAACACAAAAAAATTTTTTCCAAAGGAATTTTAGAGAAAATGAAAAGTTATTTCGAATTGCAAAATTCAAGTGATTTCCAATATGTACTTAAGCTTAATTGTTCACAAAAACCCATCCGAAATTAGAAAATAGTTTTCTTACGACAAGATTTTCCAATAGGATTAATAGTTTTATAGGAAGACATTGAAATAGTTTCAATAAGAAATGTATAATTTCTAAAGGAAAATACGACTGAAATTCTTATGTAGTGGAACATTATTCTTCGATAGGATTGTGTAAAGTTTTAGAGAAAGATATTGAGATAGTTTCAATGGGAAGTGTATAATTTCTACAGGAACATACGACTTTAAAATTATAATTTCACGACAGTATTTTTAATAGGATTCTGTATAGTTTTATGGGAAGACATTGAGATACATAGTTTCAATAGGAAGTGTATAATTTTAAATACGATAAAATATTAACTCCACTGCAGTAGTTTCAATAAGATTTTTTATAGTCAAATAGGTGATATTGAGATACATAGTTTTAATAGGAAATGTATAATTCTTGTTTGTCTGATTAAAATTCACTAGAGTATTATCCATTTTAGAAATATATAGTTAAAATCGTTTTATGTATGTTTTTGTTTTAGTCACTACTTCTCGGCTGAAAGACTATAATTATAGTGATTAAGGTTGTATATGTTTTAATTTTTTTCCATTGTTACTTTTTATTTTATAATTGCTTATAATTTAATAGGAAATTTGAGGGCCTTAATCAAAATTCCCATTAAAACATAGTCAATCCCATTTAAGAATCGAAAAGTATTCCATATGAAATTCTTAGGCTAAAAAGCTCCCTTTAAAATGTGTTTAGTCCTATTATAAATTTGAGTAGAATTCCTTATTATATTTAATAGAAAATTTGACGATCGCAGAAAATTTAATTAAAATGTAGTCAATCCCATTGAAGAATTTATAATCCTTTAAAAATGTTTGAATTTCTATTAAAAGGATTCAATGTATTTCTATAGGACAATTGAAAGGGATTCAATCAATTTCAAAGGGAAAAAAATTGTTTTACGGGATTATATAGGAAATTCTCTATGTTTCCATTAAACTTTGTTTTTCAATAGGATAGTTTAAGCAGAGTGGTGTCATTTAACAGGGTTATCAACTATTACAAAACATAAACCCGAATAAATTTTATACAAACCCGAAGATTTCATTAAATTTCCATAAATCCGATAAACAACCTCAAAGTAATTATGAAATGTGAATGGGTAAATATAACCACTCCGAGCTGTCCCACTCCGATGTCAAGCCTGTGGGAAGGATTTAGTATAGTTAGTCCACTTAACACGCCGGAAAAATGTGGAAAAGTGGTGGAATAGCACCGATTTTAAAACTTTTTCGCCCGGATTTCTGAGACCTTCAAGAAAATTAATCAGCATTAACCCCTGCATTACCTCGAAAAATGAAAAAATTCGGGGCGTTTTCGCCCTTCCAAAGCACCTCAAATAGTAATAGCGATTAATTTTTTTGGTAAATTTAAAATTATACCTCGGAAATCATCTCTCGGCAGTGTTCGGCGTTACTGATCACGTTCAATCCCCTAAGAACCACCACATGAAGTGGCAGTGATACGAAAAATTAATATTTTGCATAATAAATCGTCTCTCGGAGGTTTTCGGGTTCATGGCTTGAAATTATTGCAGTTGGTTCCATAAGAAAATATACAAGTTGGTGAGCAGTATACGTCAATCTTCTTGCAACCACAAGCTGTCCCACATCCAGCTTGACATCCACTTATTATTGCATCCATAATACTTTTTGGCACAAACGTTTATGTCACTCGTATGGGATGCAAGACGCCATTGATTAAGAAAATTGTTTAATCTAAGCATTTTTTGTTTGTTTCTAATTTTATATACAATTAAAATTAAACAAATTCAAAGAAATTTAGAAAAAAAATTAACAAAATATTACTTGAATTTAACAATTTTTACTATGCGAAAAGTCAATTCACCAGTGAAAAAGAATAACAAATTATAGTTGCTATGGTTTTTCATATAATTTTACAAAGTATTTTAAACAACGTAACCATGAAAAAATAAAATATGAATTTTGAATGTTTTGTTGTCGATTTCTAACTTTATAATTTTTAGTAAATATCGATTATATATTACTATCATAGAAAAAAATGCATTCCCTAAAAGAGATAAAAAGGTATTTCGTTCGTAAACATATCTCACTCGATGCTAGCGCGTCTCGTAAACAAATGTTTACTCACGAAAAAAACAATGTTTCCATCTCTTGTAGGAAAATATACTATTCTCAAAAAATATTTTACAAGAAATATGCATACTTAGCAATACGATAGATCAAAATTAAAATGAAACTGAAAAAGAAAATGTTTTAAATAAATTAATATAGAAATTTAAAAAAAAAATATGGAGGGGCTGAAATCTCAAGCTCTGAGATATCAAGACTTCGGTCTGGGTTAAGGACTTTGATATAGTTTTCGGCAACAAAACTTTTATGAGGACATGGTTTTTAGTTTTGGGCAGCGATGAATATCAAACATAACTCTTTGTTAAAGTACAAGTATTCAGAGATAGACTCTGTTTAAAATTTATTACAAAACTAACACGAAACATCAATACGTTGCCGGATAATTGTAATCAAAATTCCAAAAATATTGTTAAATTAAATAAAATCAAACTTTTTCAAAATTCCAAAAATATTCTAAAAATTAGAATGAAATCAAATATTTAAACTTTTTCTAAATTCTGATGATATGCCAAAAATTCTTAAAAATTCGAACTTTTCCAAAATTCTAAAAATATTGCAAAAATTATTACAAAATCAAAAATTAAAACTTTTTTCAAAATTCCAAAAATTATAATAATATCAAAAATTAAAAATTTTTCAAAATTCTAAAAATATTTCAAAAATTCTTACAAAATCAAAAATTAAAACTTTTGCCGAAATTCTAAAAATATTGCAAAAATTATTACAAAATCAAAAATACAAACTTTTTCAAAATTCCAAAAATATTTCAAAAACTACAACAAATTCAAAAATGTCCATGTCCAATTTCATTTTAAATTACATTTACGTCATAAAAACAGCTACATTTTTTTTCCCAAAATATTGGCTAAAAAATTAAATGAAATCATTTTTTGACACACTTGACATTATTTTTTGACAAACTTATAATGCCATAATTCTCTATAATAATAATAAAATATCATGTCATACGAACTATTAATTTTATTTTTTTCTAAAAAAATTGGGTAAAATATAAATAAAAACCTTTCTTTTGACACACTTGACAACATTTTTTGACAAACTTATAATGCCATAATTCTCAATAATAATAATAAAATTTCATTTCAAACAAACAATTTATTTTTTTTCCCAAAAATTGGGTAAAAAACTAAATGAAAATCTTTTGACACACTTGACAACATTTTGTTGACAAACTTATAATGCCATAATTCTCAATAATAATAATAAAATTTCATTTTAAACAAACAATTTTATTTCCAAAAAATTGGGTAAAAAAAAAAATAAAAATCTTTCTTTTGACACACTTGACAACACTTTTTTGACAAACTTATAATGCCATAATTCTCAATAATAATAATAAAACTTCATTTTAAACAAACAATTAATTTTATATTTTTTTTCCAAAAAATTAGGTAAAAAAATAAATAAAAATCTTTCTTTTGACACACTTGACAACTTTTTTTTGACAAACTTATAATGCAATAATCTAGTTTTTGATCTCACATACCAATCCCGACCATCAAGATTTCTCCAAATTCAATGTTCCTACTCGTAATCACTTAAAATGAACGTTTTTTAAGCCAAAAATATGCCTTGTTTTGACACACATAATGATTTTTTTGACACACTTCCTGTACAGTTATCGAACACAGCGTCCTTTCGGACCTGTCCTTTGAGTATACCTATTTTTAGAAAAAAATTTTTTGAAATCCCTCCAGTGGTTTTCCCTGCAGCGTAGGTAATGACGGCCGGACGGCCGGCCGGCCGGCCGACAGATAGACATACATTTTTTTTTTTGCTTTTTTAGAATCAGGAGGTCCTAAAACGTCGAGAAATGTCAAAAAAAGTGGGGGTAAGAATTTCACTTTGAGCTCATGAATGTAATACTTAGGTCTTTCAGACCGAAGTAATTCGTTGCTAAAGAAATTTAGGAAAATAATTATCAAACCAAAAACTGCTTGGATTCAACAATGTTCTCCAAATAGTACATTATGATGCTAGGACGTAAAGCTAAAGATTTTGGACGTATGTGGAGTTTGCAAATCGAGGCGCTAGTCGAGATTTGCACCCACATTAAGTTCTAAATAGCTTACTTTCGTGCGTCATATATTAATTTTTATTGGCCGCTAGCAAAATATGTAAAAAAAAATTAGTTATTCTAAATCAAGTTATAACTTTGCATAAATTTTGAAATGAAAATATGTTGAACAAGTAACCTTTGACAAAATATTTGTTATTTTTTTCAAAATAATTGTATAACTATGACAACAAATAATAGCAATAATTTTAATTGGATTGTGAGATTTGGAATTTAAAGGTTGCTTTGATAAAAATTTCTATTTTTATAGAATTTAAACAAATACAAATGTATTTTACTTTTTTGGACGTAACTATGACAACAAAATATATGGTTGAAAAGTGACACTTTACAGCCGCAAATCACAGTAATAAAGTACCACTTTAATATGTAGGCGAATAAAAACTATTTTGTGTAAGTAAATAAATATATTTATTTATGCAAATAATACAGAATCTTACTCGTACAAAAAATCTTGTATGTAATTCGGGCATAAAGTATCTCTTTTGCTTTCGATTGTTTGTTGCTCTCGGCAGACGTCTCGAGCAAAACAGACCTACTTTACGCCCTTAATACATAAATAGCTATTGTTTGCACTATAGTTTTGTGTATCTAATCAAATGTAAATTAAAATTAACTTTAATTTATTTTTTAATTTTTAATGTTAATTAATTTTAACTAGTATAAAGGTTATTAAATATTTTTGGAAATGTTTATTCAACGTTTTGGAAATTAAACGTTAATTTGATTTTCAAAAACAACAAACTATTTTGAACGTCAGACTAGTTTGTAGGAAAATTTATTTACATAGCAACACACAAACAAAAAGTTTATGTTTTCAATTTTCAAATTTTAAATTATTTATTATCATGGCATCCTAGCTCATTTGAATTTTTAAATAGAGAAAAAAATTAAATTATTTTTATTAGTTTTATCTTATTAAGTGAAGCATAAAATCTTGTATGCACCACTGGCACTACTGAGTACTACGCGCATCAATCCGACTTCCATCTCTCGAGCCAGAGGCTCTCAAGCTGACTTACGTCACTTTCCGGGCGTAATAACCTCCATAACGCTCTTGATACATAAATAGCTATTACGTCCGTGAAATTGCCCCACTTGACGCTAACGCGTCTCTTGAACAAATTTTCACTCACGAAAAAGCATCTCTTGTAGCAAAATGTACTATTCTTTCCGCGATTACTTAAAATTCACGTTTTTTACACAAATTCAGTCACAAAAAAACTTTGAAAATGAAATTGGTTCAGCATACAAAATAATCAACTATCGCAAACGGAAAAAGTAAAATGGTTATCAGAATTTTGTCGCACATCCAATATTGTTAATTGCACCTCAAATTCGTAATCAGCGACCCCGAAAACTTCAAAGAGACGATTTCCGATACGAACTATTAATTTTTGTATCACTTTTTGGGTGGTTTTGCGGGATTTGAATAACTTTCACTTACTTTTGGACCTCGATTTCGAATCATATACCTCGAAAACCCCCATGAGATGATTTCCCATGCAAAATATTAATTTTTTAAATTACTGCCAGTTCTAGGTGGATTTGAAGGGTTAGAACCACTCTCAATTGTTTTGGATCATGGTTTCGTAATCAGTGACCCCGAGAGGCTATTTTCGAGAAGACATTTTTAATTTTCATAATTTTTAATAACTGTACTATCTATGTGGGGTGCTTTGGAAAGAGGGAAACTACCCCGATTTTCTCATTTTTCGAGTTAATACAGGGTTTGGTGATGATGATTGTTCTTTAAGGTCTAAGGAATTAAGGAAAAATAATTTTTAAAATCGGTGCCATCACTTTTCCAGATTGTACAGTTCTTTCCGGCTTATTTGCTGGATTAAGTGATTGATGAAAACGAAAATAGTTAATTTGTATTAAGTTTTCCCTTAAACATTTAAACAAAACGCCCGACAGACAGACGGACATTTTTGTTTGCTTATTTAAACTTGTTATGACCCAAAACGTCGAAAAAAGCTTGTACACTTGTCGATACATACACCTGTCAAGAAATAACTGTTCACTTCCCCGCCACCAATTTTTATTAAATACATTTTATTTTCTTAACGATCAATGAACTATCGGTGCTGTTGCTGTGCATGGAAATAACGTTTTTAAAACGATTTGTAAAAACGAACTTTTTATAACTTCGATTATGTTATAAAAATACGAAGAAATAGTTCGAAGCTCCGAGTGAGTGTAACGCTTTTGCCCTATCAGATCCTGATTGGAATTACAGGATCAGACCCTGATTGGGATAATCGGATCAGGCCCTGATTGGCATATCCGGACCAGAACCTGATATATATTTATATATTATATACATAAATTAATCAAATTAAAATAAAAAAATTACAAGGAAAAAATTAAAACATACATCCCTATTAGCATAGTCTTCAGGCCCGGAACAGACCCACAGTAATCAGGCCCAGAACAGACCCACATCAGATTGCCCTTGTAGGACTGACCAGGCCCGGATCACGTCCTGACTGTATTCAGAATTTCCCTAACTAATATCTGCTCGGGTATGTATATGGTTATATGATTTCCAATATAAGATCGATATTTGAAAAGGATTGAATTGAATGGAACCATTTCATCTCAATTTTTATTTCTTTTTTTATTGGAATACACGATTTTCATAGATTTTTTGACACTTTTCATTGAGCAATTTATAAAATACCCATACGCTTCAATTCTTGAATCTATATCCAAACATCAAACTTAACCTCAAACTCTAATTTCAACCTTGAATTTCATAATTCGCAAAAATTTAACTAAAGAGAATAAAAATAAGATAAATTTCACATAACATAATAATCGTGATGATTCGTGACCAAGATATTGTTCATACCATATACGATGAACATTATGAAGATGATCATCATTTGTTTTATAACAAAATTTAATAGAAAATTTCAATGTCAAGATTATTTCCCATTATTGAATTTTATCCATTTTTTATTCCATTCATTTATTTTTACTATTACGTGAAATTTTAAAGTTGAATAAAACATTATTATTAACAATAGAATATCTACGATGAATTTATAATTTATATTAACATTATTCGAAATGGTAATCAACGATGTTACGGTTCTATGATGTTGTTTATGTAAGAACTAATTACAATTTTTTTAACCGAATGTTTTATTCATAATTATCTGCCATAAAACTATAATTGATGAGTATATAAAAATTTCAATTTCGATTACGTCAAAATAAATTTCGTTTATGAAGGCGGGTACAGTTTTCAAAAGTTATTTAGGATGTATTTACTTTTAATTTTTAAAAGTAATAAAATAATTATAAAAATTTTTATTTTATGGTAATTACATTTTCATCCATTTATTTTTTTACTTTCATTTTCCTCACTCTCATTCCTATCAACAATCCGTAAACAAATCATTAATTAACTTGAAACAAAAGAATTGAGTTGAATGATTCACCAAATCAATCAACATATAATTAATTTAAAATTCAAATCATAATCAATTATTTTAATATGCAAGTATAATATTAACAATAATTATATGAATTATATTAAAATGAATCGATTTTTATTATGATTCGTTTTGAATTTGGTGATAGTAATTATTATTTGCACATCGCATAACCATTTTAGATTTAATGATTAATAATCAATCTAATTGATTGTGTCTCAATTTTTTTGATAATAATTTAATATTATAACTGATTGAAGGATTATTATCTTTGATATTTAGTTAAATCGAAATCTATTTCCTTGATTTTCTTTGGATACGAGTAATTAACATTGAAAGAAGAAGGAAAATAGAACTGTAACCTCAGTTGGCAGTAAATTAATATGATGAAATTTTGTTTCTTTTTTGCTGTGGAATGAAAGGTGAAAATTTATTTCTGTTTGCTTTTTACTATATTTATAGCAAGTTTATTTCAAAATTGCTTCATTCATGTAGACTAAAGTGTGAATAAAAAAGGTTTTTTTCAGAGAGCTTAAATGCAAGTAATTAAAAAAATAATTTGGATTTTTCAATTCGAAACTATATTTCAGATTTTTCTCAGAGAAACTTTTATCGTATACGTGTTTCGGTTGAGATTTGAACATATACCTCATCAGTGCCATAATTCGAATCCTTTGGCTGAGACGCTATTCAACTACGCCATTGAGGCGATGGTATTTCAAAGCTGAAATTTCATCATAATTTATTGAAGTTTCAAGTATTAGTTGATTATATGTATTAGGTATAGATTTTTGGAGGATTGGATTTTTGGAGGCAATCATGTTTCAAACGACTTATGTGATTAAAATATCCCAGTTTCGTGGATTTTAAAGCTGCAAATGAATAACTTTTATCCCAAACACTGTAAGTAAAATTAAAATATCGGACGTTATCCACTTTCTCACATTAATGCGAATGTGTCAGTGCCACTACGGAGGATAATTAAACGAAAGCGATGCATCTAGAAGTCACCACTCGAATTTCGAAGACTTAGATTATTTTGCAAAGAAGATTCTAAATTAAAATTAACGTTGCGTTGATAAGATCTGAAACATGTTGATGAATGCGCATTTCGTTTGTCTGATTAGCTAAAAGGAATCGGACAATTTTATCGTGTTTATTTCATCCATTCATAAGTACGAAACGTACCCGACAGCAAGCTTTATCCAATACAAAATGACATTACAAGGCGTTCTTTCCTTTTCGATTTGTCAAGCTACAGCAGAGAATCTCGTAGAAGAGAATCTCCCAACCTGCTCCTTCACTCATATATTAATTGCAAAATCACTCTAATAAAGTGTTGTGGAACGTATGTTGAGGAACCTTTGCAAAAAGTCGTATGCAATTATATTTTATTCCACTACTCAATGCTCGACATCATCTCATGTAATAAATTACTCCTTTCCGTTGTGTCTTCTTTAAGAATGGAGGAGCAGCTCTGGTCTCACGTATATATGATCTGATTCTTGCAATCTGGGACCAAGAAGAACTACCTGCTGAATGGAAAACAGCTCTCATTGTTCCGCTACATAAAAAATGTGGAATCGCACTGTTGAACACTCCATATAAAATACTAGCTAATGTCGTACTCGCTTGTCTCATCCCGTTCGCCGAATCTATCATCGGCGACTATCAGTGTGGTTTTCGTCCCAACCGTTCAACCACAGATCAATGTTTTACCTTAAGGATGATTCTGGAAAAATGTTGGGAGTACAACATTAGCATTCACCAGCTCTACGTTGATTTCAAGCAAGCATATGATAGCATCATCCGCGACAACCTCTGGTCTGCACTCATATGCCTTGGTATTCCAGCGAAACTTGTTTCTCTGTGCAAACTCACAACATCGGGATCAAACTGTAGAATAGTAATCGAAGGGTCAGTTTCTGACTCTTTTGATATAACATCAGGTGTTCGACAAGGTGATGCACTCGCGCCCGTACTATTTAATTTGGCGCTTGAGTACGCGATAAGAAAAAGCCGCATTGAGACACAAAACTGTATATTTAACAAATCTAGTCAAATTCTTGGCTATGCAGATGATATTGTGCTTCTCGGACGTAGAACAAGCGATATCAAGGATAGTCTCTCTCAGCTTGAAAGAAATGCTAACGACTTGGATTGTGCATTAACACCGGCAAGACTAAACTTTTAACAACATCCAGGAATATACCTCCCGGCAATCTGAATACTGGCGACTATGAAGTGGAACGTGTAGAAAACTTCAAATACCTCGGGTCTGTAATAACATCGTCAAATGACATGCAGGCAGATATTAAAGCCGTGTCTCAGCCGCATACAGAGTTTTCTACGCATACTCAAACCTTTTGCGATCCAAACATCTTTCGCAGTCGTGCAAACTCACACTTTACAAAGCATTAATTCGACCTGTGCTTACCTTTGGAAGCGAAAGCTGGACACTGACTTCCTCCGACTGTAAAATTCTATCAACATTCGAGAGGAAAGTCATACGAACAATTTATGGTCCATGTAAAGTTGCTGAAAATCAGTATAGAATCCGAATGAATCATGAAATCGGACAGCTTTTTGGAGGCTGCGATGTAATCGGATTCATTAAATCTAACCGGATTAGATGGTTTGGTCATGTAGGAAGGGCACCATTAGATAGAATGATTAAAAAAGCGTCCCAACAACAACCAGCTGGTGTTCGTCGAAGAGGAAGACCTAGACAACGCTGGCGTGATGACATCATCCAAGACCTTCGTGATATAGGATGTCGAAACTGGGGTCAACTGGTCGTGGAACGAGACGATTGGAAGCTGATTGCACAGACGGCAAAATCCCTCCATGGGATGTAAACGCCAGAGGGAGAGAGAGAGTTATGTCTTCTATTTAATCAAGGACTTTATTCCAAACTTTGTTGCTTTAGGATACCATTCAATCAATCATAACTCTGAATCTGGTCAAAAGTCATCCAACAACAGCAGAAGAAAACTCTCCGGGGTGATCTGGAAGCTGTACAACCGTCGAAGCAGAAAATATAACCTTCTTTTTCAACGTACATAATTTATAGGTTGAAATATGTAGAAATGTCAGTGGAACTAAATAGCCATTATTTTCACAATGAAAAATTATTTGTTTATTTGAACAATAAACTGCTAACTATGGGGTGAGGTAGACATGACTTTAACTTTTTTTTCAGTGCAGTCGTTTTAGTTCCAATTTGAGATCCTCTAGGGTTGTGGTACGTCCCCACGATTTGCGATTTCTTTCTACTTTTTATAATAAATATTTAGTTTTGGATTCAGCTTCATTTTCTTTCAAAATATGAAAAAATTATTAATTCGAAATCGTAGTTTAAATAAATTTTTAATCAAATTTCCTCTGCTGCAGTTAATTTTTCAGTCAATCTCGTCTCGAACACAAATTTGAAATTTTTTCTTGAACGACAAACGTCTTTATTTTGTAGCAAATTCAATGCGTATAAAAATTTTTTAAAACAAATATTGGTTTGTAAGCATTTTTCTGGTAGAATACAGGAAAACTTTTAAAAAAAATTGAAGTTAGTTTTCTCCCTTATTCTGGAGTTTTTAGGTTTAAAATCAATTTTTCGAAATGTACGACACGTTTTTTTTGAATTTTTTTTTAAAAATTAGTTTAAAATATTCACTTTCACAAAATTCTTGTCGCGTTATGGAAGTAGTATCGATGTGAGCGCTAGAGGGTGCCAAAGGTCAAAAACCACATTTTTAAATTGTTCTAAAATTTTATGAGTTCTTTCCTCGGAAATAGCACCATGTTGAAAAATTTTGCTTATGACAATTTTGACTTAAAATTTTACGTAGATGACGAACATACTTTTCGACTTGCAAAACTTACCACTTTAAAAAATCTTGGCCGCCATTGGTCATTTAAAGACCATTTTGAATTTTATTAATTTTACACTGTATTTGGATTCATCAACCACGATTACTTTTATCTTACATTCTTTGAACTTTAACTTCAGTTTTACACAAAAAGATATAACGTTAAAACTACGGTTTTTCACCTTCAGGGTCCTCTAGCGCCAATATCGATACTAGTTCCATCACGCGACAAGAATTATTTGAAAGTGCATATTTTAAACTAGATTTAAAAAAGAAGAAAAAATTAACGTGTCATACATTTCGAAAAATTGATCTTAAACTTTTAAGCCTCAAAATAAGGGTGAAAGCTACCCTCAAATATTTTATCGTATTCTACGGAAAAAAAGCTAACAAACTATAATATTGTTTTAAAAAAATTTATATGCGTTAAATTGCCTACAAAATGAAAACATTTGACGTTCTAGAAAAAATTTCATATTTGTGACCGTCATTGACAACATCGGGTTGGCCAAAAAATCAACAAAAATTCCAAAATTGTTTTCTGATGGCGTGCTTTGTTTCCGTTTACGTGGAATGATGCAAAAACAATAATATTTTATTCTGTAATACAATATTTGCTCACATCTTAGGGACTAGGTTGCATTGCTAATCATTGTAAAAGTAATATTAAGAACAATTATCATTTGTCATTATTGCCAATATAACCGACGTTGCCTTTAGTACGCCAAATATTTGATTAACATATATTTTCGGAAAAACAGAAACTAGGCTACCTGCGTGCCACGAAAATATCAGCAAAGTAGTTGCTCCTACGACTGCTTTCATTTTGCATACACGTAAGATCTGTATCTGCGTTTAGCGATAAATTATGCGGCTTCACTTGAAAATGGATGATCTGGCTTCGTTAAAAAATTGCATAAAGTTGCAGGGGGCGGGGTTTACTGTGTAGCATAGCAAATTTTTATTTAAAACTTAGCTAAAATCTATTTCTAATAATTAATTTTGATGAAACATTTTACATAACCCTTTGATAAATTTTGAATAGTTCTGCAGCACAACAGTTAATCTTACCGATTTGCCACTGACGGTTAAACAAAATTTTGTCAGTTTTTTGGTTTTAAAACATAATTTATTTCTGTTTCGAACACTATAGCTTTCATTAATGATTCAATTTGGGTGAAACATTGAAAAAGATGTAGGTTTATATGACAAAGAACTGATTAATTGTTTAGCGATTTTTGCTAAAGTAATGGGATGTCCCACCGTACAGGTCTTTTAAACTTGAAAAACTGACAATCAATTTGGAGGAAACTGTGTGTATAGGGTCTTGCAAGTCTCACAATAACTCTACTTTCCAACTTTCGATAAAATTATATATGTTGAACTTTTATTGTAATAACTTTTCAACAACAGTAGGCAATAATTGTAGTACTGGATGGGTATAAGCTCACTATATTTTTTCTTACAAACCTAAAAAAAATTTCGTTTATCCACCAATAAGTTGTGAAATTGATATATGTTTAAGTCGGTGCCGGTCTTTCGATCGGCGTGCGTTGGGCATTCAGCTATGCCGGAACTGTCCTAAAATGGAAGAAGGAAAACGAATAACTTTTTTACGAACTCTATGGTAAGTGTAGGTAAATAGTTTGCAACCGCACGCACGATTTAAATAAATAAATAATGAACCAAATGACATAACGGTAAAGTTAGTTTGCTAATCATTATCGTTTATCAATCAATATTTATCCAAATATAATTATCTTATTAATGCATTAGCATTTTTGTTAGTGAAAGTAAATATGTATTCGCAAACATAAGATGTTTATCATACTTTAACTAATTTTAACAAAATTTCCACCACACCTACCTACATTTGGTACCAAAACAATGTTACATAACTTAAACTTTCTTTATCTCTAAGCGACACTTTCAAATATTATAACTTCAGAAAATATAAATCAAAATAAAGATTATACAATTACAAAATTTTAAAAATGTTTTGACAAAATTGGAGTTTTCAGTGGACGAATGGAACATTAACAGATTATATAACGAAAATGATGTCCTTTTTATGCCAATGTCTCCATATTTTTGTTTTGATTTTTTGTTGATACCAATAAAATGGTCAAATGGTTAATTAAATAATAACCGAGTTCAGTTACCACTGTGTATATAGAGATGAAAAAGCTTCATAATTTCTTAGCTCACAAATTAATTAATTAATTAACGATTATCACTATTATTTTCTCACTACTCACCATCTTATAAAAATATAATCACTTAGTACTATCACTTTTAGATTTAAATCACAAGAACTATAAATAAAGAAAATAATTAATTTTTGCAATTAATAAACAAAATAAAAAAGACCGACCACACGTGGTATATTAATGATTATCAAAACTAAACTACTTGTTTCTTCTATCAAAGTTTAAATTAAACTATATAAACATTATAGTGGGGCTATACCATTTATATATCACAAATCAAGAAATTGCATATATTTTTGTAATAATAAACTATAAACCATAAAAAAAACTTAAATTAAAAACAATCACTTTAACGATATTATGTTTTATATTTTTCAAATTTTTTGAAGGTAGGTATATCTTTCTTTTAAGTTATTTTACTTTTACATTAAGAGCGCACGAGAGATCACATCATATAATCTTATTATTATACATTTTGTTTTTTTGTGAACGCAATTTTTTTACCATATTCCTTCAACAATTTCTTCTTCATTTTGTTGTTTTTTAAAAAATAAGAGCTAAAAAATAAAGAATTGTAATAAAAAAAGGTACGACTTAAAGAAAATAATTAAGAAACATAATGAGTTTGTTTCTAGTGATGTTTTTATTGAATTTATTTTGATATGTTAAATTTTTAATTCGGATAGTGTTATGCAATTCATATCATTTGGGGGCAAATAATCGTATAGCTTTTCAATTAAATAGTTGCTGTATAATATTAAGTATCGAAGAGCCTGGTAGGAATTCTTATATCGGTTTATTTGAACCTGTGCAAGCTACCATATTGTTACACCTAAACTTATGCGTGCACCTGTTTCAATTGTCTGTCCTTAGAGCAGAGTGATACAGTTAAATCTGAATAAATTCTTCACCTTGGTGGGTTGAGCATATGAATCTTCAGCAAAATGTTTCAATTATCGAATTTTCGATCTCCGATGATTTATCAAAAAAATCGATAATTTCGGGCTTTTCGGCATGTTGGACAGACATTTTTAAGTAATAGTTTTTTGATTCGATATAGGAAGGTGATGTGATAATGTAGTGATATACAACATTTTGCTGCTGTATCAGTTTTATCCCTTATGTTAAGTAAAGGAATGAGTGGTGAACGACTCTAATCCATTTTACTGTGAAAGTGTAATTCGCCTATATTTCAATTATTATTATAGCATTATTTGTGGCTAGTGCAGCTAGATCTCTGACTCCTTTTTCACTTTCGTTCTTTTCTTTGTGTTTTCTATATCAGTTTGCTGTTTTTCTTATAGGGTTTACTAATTACAGATGGTATCGGTTGGAAACATTTAAATATTTGACTTACACATGTGATCAAAAATACCTCAAGCTCGTTGACCTGCAGTGATCTCTGTATTGCACATATATTAGATCAGATTAGATAAGATTAAATTCGGTGGTGATATGTTGTACTGCAACCAAAATGATTTATTGTACCCCACCCTACTACACCCTGGTGAATACCAAGCTAGAGCACCTCTCCCAATCCACTCTTCTTTAGGAATTTCAGGATATGGAGAGGATTTATGCAGGTCATGCCAGACCAAATAATGCTGCTCCAGATGAAATCTTCTCATGGAGATTAAGGCTCCACAATCTTTGAGAAGATGGGCTGGGATCTTGTTCCAAAAGACAGAATCTACATTCAGTTCACGACTCCACCCCAAGGTATGAAAGGTATGACCAGGTATCCAGTAAACTGCTACTTTGTTGCTATTTCCAAGCTTGTTTAGCTTGCTCGCGCAGTCTCCAACAATTTTGGATGGTATGGTGTATAAGCTTAACGTAGCTTAACTGTTGATTGGCTGTCCAATAAGATGGTAATTCTCTTGTTCTTATATTTTCTTCCTAAGCTGAAGGCCTGGACTATGCTTGGGTAGATATCTATGGGCTCAAAGTATTTGATTTTTAGTTCAAATACTCCTGCCCCCATATCTGTTAAGGTTTTTGAACAATCCGCGTACCATTTGATTACATCCTTACTTAGATGGTACGTAGTGGATTCACTGCTCCATTCCGAGTTTTTTTTATTCTAAGTTAGGAATGTTTAGTGTTAATTATAATAAATTATTAATTAACGTCTCTGAATATCCGAAGATACCATGCCAACTAGGGATTGGGATTAAGTTTAAATAAATTAAGTTTTTCTAAGAAATTTATGGACACTAACTTTAAAATTATGAGGATTAAAGCTATCAGGAAAAACCCATGGAGGTAACGCATTCCAGAGATGAGAGACTGTGTTGAAAAAATCACACTGAGAAGCAACAGCTCTGAACCTTTTTATATGAACCGTAAAAGGATGGGCTACAACATTAGCTCTGGTGTTACGCAATAGGTTTGCTAGTTTAGGTAAAATTGATTTAATCTCTGTAGAATTTCGTTCATTCATAATGTATTTGTAGAAAGTTGAGATCAGATCAGCAACATTTCGTCTGTGCTGTAAAGAATTAAGCTCATTAGTAAGAGTTGAGAGTCAATCAGTTTAACAGTTCTGCGCTGAACAGAATCAAGGAACTTCAAATTACTATAATAGGCTCCACCCCATATGTGAGAACAATACTCCATGCAGGGACGTATAAATGATTTGTAAATTAATAGAAGCTGTTCGGTATTAAAAAACTTTAACTTCTTAGCTAGGTTAAAAATATGAGAATTCCATTTCAGATTATTTTGAACTTCTACTCCTAGAAGTCGAACAGATTCTTTCTCTACAAGATCTTTAGAGTCGAACTTTAATGGAAACGGATTAGGTGTAGATAATCTAGAAAAATGAAAAGCCTGTGTTTTGCTCGTATTGAATTCAACACTATTAGCGAGCCCTCAATCCAAAATAATTTTAAGGTCATGATTTAATGAATCTATCAAATTTGATCTACAGTTATTAAGCACTATTTATGCTCAACTGCGATGCATATTTTCTATACGTTCAACTCCTTATATACAAACAAACAAAATTTCATCATTTATGTAGACAGAAACATGTACTATTAATAGATACTGCGTGACGCAACAAAGCAATTAACTAAAAAAATGTTTTATGTTTGTTTAAATGTAAAGGCCGGAACCAAAATCAATTAGCAAATCATTACAGAATTTCTTTAAAAATGAATATTATTATTTTAGAGTGAAACTCAAAATAGGCCGTCGTTGCAGTCTTTAGGAAACTTATGCAAAGGATTCTCCTCTGAAAGACTTTCTCGATATTAAGACTCGATGATTTTCCCTTTCCCCTGCATAAAAAATCTCAGTATGGATTCCCTGGCTATGCTCTTAATCTTCAAGTGAAGTGAAACCAGTCCTAACAGCGTCTCCATAGACGCGGTAGGAAATGTTCAAATTGCCCCCTTTTGTAAATACAGGCCAGACCTTTCTAATTCTGTTTTCTCAGCATTACGCTGTGATCTTTTGTTCCATACGACTGCTCCGTAAGTGATGGCTGGTCTTAAGTTCAAGGTTAAGCTCATGTTTTACCCGCAAGGCTTTTGCATACCATCAGAGTTCTTAGGACTTTGCTTACCACTGCTTTTAAGTGATTTCTCCACAGAAGTTTGCTATCGAGAACTACTCCCAGATAATTAGTCTCCTGTACAATTAAATTATGGAACCTCTAATGATGATGACTTTCTTTTTTTGGTGATCGAGACTAACGTAATTTTACTCTGATTGAGTTTTAGTCCCCCAAATGTAAACCAAGTGTCTATAGACAGGATTCTTAATAGTTTACCAGACTCCACTCCCTCATGTACAATATCACAGAGAGTTTTTTCGAACTTGCCTCTGGCGATAATGACATCCACGTATCTAATACACTTAACACTCCACATGAGTTAGGATACGACTAATACCTTGTGGGCAGCCCCTAGTAGTGCTAAGGGCCCACCTTGTGGACAGCTCCTAGTGGTGCTAGGGCTTATTTTACAATCACCAGCCTTGGTTTTTGCTACTGACATAACCTGTCCGTTGTGGTGCTTTTAAAATTTATCTCACTTAAAGCGTTCTTGACCGCTCCATGTGAGGTGTTATCAGTCTAACCAAGATATTGGTTCGTTTGTTGTTATCAATCACATTTTCCATCGTTTTTAACATTGAGGGTCCGTTGACTGAATATGTATTTAAGCAAATGCATATTTTAGCTATTACGATATTATGGAAATTATTAAGAACTCAGAATGGTCCTAAATATAAAAGTCAAAAATATTATACAATGTGTTCGAAAATATTTCATAAATCCTGAACACTTAAAAAAGTTATGTTAAAAAGTTATATAGAGCCCCTTCCATATATTAAAAAATTTTCATCACTAAAACATACGGCTTATTTACTTCAAAATCTGATCAAAAACATAGGAGTATAATAAATTAATTATATACACATTTTTGGAGTAATACATTAATTAAATTATTATTAAAAAGAAGCTTTTATTTGTAATAAAAATAAGAACATGTAAGTCATAAATTAACTAAAGTCTGTATCATAAGTGATAATTTATGTTAGGTAGGTCGTTAAAAAATAATTTTACATTTATTGACGGCGGCTATCACAACAACGTTTATTAAAAATTTTTTCGCAAACCATTTTACATAATAAAAGTACTAACAACTTTTTGCTACAATGTAATTAAAATGGAAAAGAGGAATGATCGGACAAGCTAACGTAACAAGAACTACAAGTAAAAGAAACTAACAGATGGAAAATAAACATATCCAATTTGAACGATAAAGAAATTAAATCAGATTGATTGAATTAAAGTAGAAACGGAAAACAAACAAAAGCAAAAAATTACCCTAGGGCATAAAAGTAAGATTGGTTTTAATAAGGTAAATCTAGCTTAGGTATGTATTGATTTTTATCATATTACCTAACAGATTTACAAAGACTATTTAGACGTCTAAATAACATTTTGATTTATTTAGAGCTCAGGCATCAAACCCAAACTTATAAAGGTTTATATTCCGAGCATAATTTGCTCTATTTTGGTTGAACATCCCAAATAATTCTTTAGACTCTCTTTATACAAACGTGGCTTTTTTAATGGAATGGTATTGATTTGGATGGTCGTGTCTTAGAAGTAATGAAGCTTAGTGTTCGATATGATCAATCCTTTCATTCCGGTAATTTTTTTTCAGATCCGGTGCATCTTTCAAATGCTTGAATTTCTGAAATATACTTGGGTAACTGTTCATTATTTCCAAATATCTGGTTCTTGGTTCATATACGATTGTTTTAACATCTACTTCGGTTTTTAAACCATTTACGCACCATTTTGATTACATCGTTGCTCAGATGCATGCCGAGTTTTGGTAACCAAGCCAGAATTTGCCACTGCAAAACGTATGGCTGCCTGAATTTGTTCTTAAGCTGAAAGTGCAGTATGATCAGTTCTAACAGCATCTCCAATGACATTGTATGACGTGCCCATTGCCCCATATTTAAATAAAAACAGTCTCAGTATCCTCTCTAGCCTTTTCTGCCCGTTGCTGAACCCCTTTCTTCTGCTCCATAATACTGCTTTATACGTGATAGTTGGCCTCACTATCATGGTATACGCCCATTTAGGATGGCTTGGTTACACTACTATGTTTTACCGACAAGGTTTTTGCATATCATAATGGCAATTGCATATCAGTATTTCCTTTTACACGCCACCGTTTTTATGTCGTTACTACATGGGGACTTATTATCTTGAATAATACTCAGATCTTTTGTTGCTTGTGCGCATACAATTTTCACACCGCTTATGATCATTAGATTCATATTGTAAGGTCGATACCTAACGTTTCTTGGTAAACGGGATCATTGAAGTTTTACTCAGATTGTGTTTTAGTCCCACAAATGTTCACAATGGGTCTGCAAAAGAACCTCTCTGTGCAATTCCACAAAGTATCTCTTTAAACATATTTCTGGCCATAATGATTATGTCATCCGCTTCACCATTGCAAGTGATCCCCTGGTCATTCCTTTCGGTCAAAATCTCATCCTATCCCTCTGACAGTACCACTACCAATGTAAATGTATCTTAGCATCCGCTTCCGTCGAAAGCATCTCACACAAGTGGAATAAATCAACCACCTACTCTTTTGGAATAAATATCACTTTTGTCGTACTTAGTAGTACTGGAATAAAGCAAAGGCTACTACTAAAATTAAGAAGCACGGTAACACTCACTTTTTTACTCTTTTGGGGAAGGCTTCGACTATTTTTCCTACGCACGGTGATTTTTATGACTGAATGTAGTGTGACCTATATCTATAGCCCACTCAATACGGTCTTCCGTAATAAGTGTTGCAGCTATTCTTATTTCTTTGCGAGTTTGGTGTTTTATTCCTTTAATTACTCACATTTATTGTGGGTGTACTGTTGTCACTCAGTTATTCTGAAGCTATTTCTGCAGACTTTTGTTTCCTGTGATACACGAGGTTACACCCTTGTATATTCTTCCAAACTTCTGGTTTTCCTACACAGTTGAAAAAGTTACTGCAACTTTTAATACAAGCTTTGCTATATGAGTTATGCAAAGCAAGTTATTAGTAAATTGTAAAGCAAATGTTGCATTAAAACTAACTAGGAGGGCCCGGGGTGCTTCGCTACGCTTATAAATAAAGTTTTTGCGTAGACATTTTGTTGACGTAGAAGCAATGATTTCAAGAAGTGGTAATGAGAAATGCTAGCATATAATTTTTAATTTTTCTTTTTAAATATATGAATGAAAAATAATCAGAACTCTAGCTGATCAGTTCGGATATATGAAAAATTAGCGATCAAATAAGTTTTCAAGTAAGCTTATTTAATTTCTAACTTATTTGATCGCTAATTTTTCATATATCCGAACTGATCAGCTAGAGTTCTGATTATTTTTCATTCATATATTTAAAAAGAAAAATTAAAAATTATATGCTAGCATTTCTTATTACCACTTTTTGAAATCATTGCTTCTACGTCAACAAAATGTCTACGCAAAAACTTTATTTATAAGCGTAGCGAAGCACGCCGGGCTCTCCTAGCATCTATTTTCAAGTAAGCTTATTTAATTTCTAACTTATTTGATCGCTAATTTTTCATATATCCGAACTGATCAGCTAGAGTTCTGATTATTTTTCATTCATATATTTAAAAAGAAAAATTAAAAATTATATGCTAGCATTTCTCATTACCACTTTTTGAAATCATTGCTTCTACGTCAACAAAATGTCTACGCAAAAACTTTATTTATAAGCGTAGCGAAGCACGCCGGGCTCTCCTAGCATCTATTTTCAAGAGATGCACCACGTACATCCACACTCATACCATTATCACGTCGACGATACAAAGGATAACCATTCGCAGATTCTTTAGTATTTTCAGAAAAAGGTTTTGGAAAATTCTTACTACATTTACCATCTCTCATACTAACTGGATTTAGAGCACCACATGGTCCAAGCCTCATATGACGTTTCACATATTCATGTTATTTAGGAAAAAGAATGGGATCAAAGATTTCAGTACATACAAATCTATGAATCATTTCATTGCCATAAATTCTATCTTCATCTGACAAATTTAACAAACACATCAGCAGTAACATTCTCAGGTCTTTCACAAAATTCATGCATTGATTTAAAAGAACGAACAAATCTCACGTATAAGAAAAACTTCACATACATTGGCATTTCTAAAAATTAAAATGAAGAACAGAACAAAATTATTCACATGCATTCACGTGAGTGTACATAAGCAAACTAAAATATAAAATACAACCCGCATTGCATCATCTGACAAATTTAACAAACACATCAGCAGCAACATTCTCAGGTCTTTCACAAAATTCATGCATTGATTTAAAAGAACGAACAAATCTCACGCATAAGAAAAACTTCACATACATTGGCATTTCTAAAAATTAAAATGAAGAACAGAACAAAATTATTCACATGCATTCACGTCAGTGTACATAAGAAAACTAAAAAATAAAATACAACCCGCATTGCATCATCTGACAAATTTAACAAACACATCAGCAGTAACATTCTTACGTCTTTCACAAAATTCATGCATTGATTTAAAAGAACGAACAAATCTCACGCATAAGAAAAACTTCACATACATTGGCATTTCTAAAAATAAAAATGAAGAACAGAACAAAATTATTCACATGCATTTACGTCAGTGTACATAAGAAAACTAAAAAATAAAATACAACCAGCATTGCATCATCTGACAAATTTAACAAACACATCAGCAGCAACATTCTCAGGTCTTTCACAAAATTCATGCATTGATTTAAAAGAACGAACAAATCTCACGTTTAAGAAAAACTTCACATGCATTGGCATTTCTAAAGATTAAAATGAAGAACGGAACAAAATTATTCACATGCATTCACGTCAGTGTACATAAGGAAACTAAAATATAAAATACAACCCGCATTGCATCATCTGACAAATTTAACAAACACATCAGCAGTAACATTATCAGGTCTTTCACAAAATTCATGCATTGCTTTAAAAGAACGAACAAATCTCACGCATAAGAAAAACTTCACATACATTGGCATTTCTAAAAATTAAAATGAAGAACAGAACAAAATTATTCACATGCATTCACGTCAGTGTACATAAGCAAACTAAAATATAAAATACAACCCGCATTGCATCATCTGACAAATTTAACAAACACATCAGCAGTAACATTCTCAGGTCTTTCACAAAATTCATGCATTGATTTTAAAGAACGAACAAATCTCACGCATAAGAAAAACTTCACATACATTGGCATTTCTAAAAACTAACATGAAGAACAGAACAAAATTATTCACATGCATTCACGTCAGTGTACATAAGAAAACTAAAAAATAAAATACAACCAGCATTGCATCATCTGACAAATTTAACAAACACATCAGCAGTAACATTCTCAGGTCTTTCACAAAATTCATGCATTGATTTAAAAGAACGAACAAATCTCACGCATAAGAAAAACTTCACATACATTGGCATTTCTAAAAATTAAAATGAAGAACAGAACAAAATTATTCACATGCATTCACGTCAGTGTACATAAGAAAACTAAAAAATAAAATACAACCAGCATTGCATCATCTGACAAATTTAACAAACACATCAGCAGTAACATTCTCAGGTCTTTCACAAAATTCATGCATTGATTTAAAAGAACGAACAAATCTCACGCATAAGAAAAACTTCACATACATTGGCATTTCTAAAAATTAAAATGAAGAACAGAACAAAATTATTCACATGCATTCACGTCAGTGTACATAAGAAAACTAAAATATAAAATACAACCCGCATTGCATCATCTGACAAATTTAACAAACACATCAGCAGCAACATTCTCAGGTCTTTCACAAAATTCATGCATTGATTTAAAAGAAGGAACAAATCTCACGCATAAGAAAAACTTCACATATATTGGCATTTCTAAAAATTAAAATGAAAAACAGAACAAAATTATTCACATGCATTCACGTCAGTGTACATAAGAAAACTAAAAAATAAAATACAACTTGTAAATACACTGAGATTTCATTAGAATATTTTTACTAATATATTACTTAGGCTCCACAAAATTTTTCGTTAGCGTATTAATATATAAGAAGATTCTAATTAATGCAAACCTAAAAATTTTGGCACAACTCTAGCATCATAATTTAGTTTTTATAGAAATGGTAGAAGTTTGAAAACAACTTGCTACACTAGAAGTTTGAAAAAAACTTGCTAATGCAAAGAGCATTAAATTTATTTTTAAGGCAAGCTTTGCATTGTTTTATTAGGGAGGCTTCTGTAATACTGATATGTGTAGCAATTTGCATTACATATTCCGCTTATTTTTAACTGTGTAGCTCTGTTCTCCAAGTCTCTATAGTCCTACTCTGAGTTTTGATCAGTGGCGGATTACCATAGAGGCGGAAGAGGCGGCCGCCTCGGGCCCCACATGCACAGGGGCCCCCTCGCTGCAAATAGTATTGATATTTTATAGGTATTCAAATATCAGATGACTGCGTTCATTCAACCAAAGTTTTTAAAACTAAAGATTTTTTTAATATTATCCCACATGTAAAAGTGTTAGGTTGTCAATTTGTATTACTTTTTTTCATGTATGTATTTATTTTAATAATTCTAATTTGATAGTTTTATAATTTTTTAATGTACAAATTCGTTTTCCAATTTGTATAGTAAAAAAACATTTTGTTTTGAACAGTTCCACTGTTACGAATGAATATTAATACTAAAACTTTATTTGCAATGGGCTGTTATTATATCAATCGCAAAATTATTGATAAAAACAAAATCCAGATAAGTATTTTTTGGATATTTGAAGTATATTTGAGTTTTATGTTTTCATCAATGATTTTGGATTTCTTTTAAGACCTACAATTTATTGAAAGCATTAAACTGAAAACCTCAATTTTAAGCATATAATTGTACATATTTTAGATTAATTTCATATATAACTAAATAAATGAAAACTTTTTAACGTGTAGAATTGAAATCTTTTATTGTATGCTTAAAATCCATGTATTTTTTATACCATACATGCTAAATTCATCATTTGGATTAACGTTTGAAAAGGGTTTCCATATGATATGATTGATATAGTATAGGTGTTTTAGCTTTAGTTGAATATTTCGTTTTATCAACGTTGATTGGAAAAAAGGTTGTCTAAAAAATTAGTTTGAAAAATTTGAAAAAAAGATTGTTTGTAACTGGACATATTGATACTCAAATAGCTCGTGAAATTGAAGTACAACAAAAATGCTGGCGGGAAGTTTTAAAAAGAGTTGCAGCTACAGTAAAGCTATTAGCTACTTTGGGCTTAGCATTTCGTGGTCATCGAGAAGATATTAATTCGAACAGAAAAGGAAATTTTATGACATGCATTGAGTACCTATCCCAATTTGATGATTTTCATAAAAATCATTTGGAGAGGTACAGCCATCCAGGAAAAGGTAATGTAAGTTATTTATCACATACCACATGCCATGAATTTATAAATTTAATGGGAACTGAAGTAAAAGAACACCTAATTCAAGAAATTCAGGACTCTTTATATTATTCAATTATTGTTGATTCTACGCCAGACGTGAACCACACTGACCAACTAAGTTTTATATTAAGTTACATTGATAAAGTGGGCGATGCGAGAGAACGATTTTTGGATTTTTACAAATTGAAAATCACAATTCAGAATATCTAGCACAACTTATTTTGAAAACTTTAAACAATTTGTCTTTGGATATTAAAAATTGTCGCGGTCAAACATATATGGCCGGAAAATATAATGGTTTACAAGCCAGAAATAAAACTCTAAGTGAGACCGCCATTTTTATTCCTTGTACAAGTCATACGCTTAATTTAATTGGAAATTATGCTGCAGATGCCTATTCTCCTGCGGTGTATTATTTTAACTTTATCCAAAATATATATGTATTCTTTTCTTCATCTACTCACAGATGGAAGTTGCTTATTGATAATTTTTCCGATCCTAATTCCAAACATATTAAAAAATTAAGTGACACAAGTGACAAGATGGTCTGCAAGAGCTGATGCAGTATCCGCCTTGCGGTTTAATTACAAAAATCTTAAAAGCGTTCTTATCCAAATTAGCGAAAATGAAGACGAAAAACCTATTACTAAAGTTGAGGTTAAAAAATTAGCTAGCTCTTTCGATGAATATGAATTGCCTTATTAACCGTTCTATGGGATATATTATTGCAAAGAATCAATAGTACTAGAAAATCATTTCAAAATATTCAAACGAACTTATTACAAGGAGTAAAACTGTTTAATTCTTTGTCACAATTTATAAGGGATGTTCGGAATGATTTTGAGAGCATAGAAAAGCAAGCAAACTTATTAACAGACAATATTAGCTACAAAGAAGGACGAAAAAGAAAACGCAAAATTATGTATGATGAATCATCTGCAAATGATACACAGCTAGTAGGACGAGAATTGTTTATTATAAATACTCACAATATGATCTGTGATAGACTTGCCACTGAAATGTCTACCAGAACGTCCATATATGAAACTGTTTTAAATAATTTTAAATTATTTTTTGATCAAAATATATCCAGTGATGAAGTTGACAAGTGTATTTTAGAATTGTCAAATACATATGCGAGGGATATAGAAGTACAATATTTTAAAGACGAAGTACATCATTTTTTAAAATATATAAAAGAAGAGAACATCACTTGTCCATTTAGGATGTACAAGGTAATCATTGATGGCCTGCAATCTTCATTTCCCAATGTGGAAACTATTTTAAAAATATTTCTTACATTGCCGATATGCAACGCAAGTGGGGAACGATCTTTCTCCGTTCTGAAGCGGATAAAAAATTATTTAAGAAATAGTCTTAATCAAACTCATTTGCAAAATTTTTGGTAAAATCTTAGGCCCCTAAATTTTTTTTCCGCCTCAGGCCCCTTAAAGGCATAATCCGCCACTGGTTTTGATAACTCCATGCACCATTATTTAGCGTCCCTCTACTCTTTATAACAGTGCTAGCCGGACATTGGACCTTGAATGTTTTAGTGACGGTCCCATTCACTTCCCTAAAGCTTGTTACAGTGCGCTGTAGTTTTTAATTGTCCTTTTAATTGCTACTTGGTATAAGTTGTCAATTAGATTGTCCTCAAAGAGATCGCTGTGTTCCAGGGCTCCAAACAGAGATTAATTTATTGTTCGTACTGACTAGTTTGAGCATGTTTTATCTATGATCCGACAAGAAAGGCTCCAATTGTAATTGAAATTTTCTACTCCGACGTTTCCTATTGTTTTGTTCAACACATCGAGTCTTGCGCTGGTGACAAAGCCGGTTGTGTTATCAATATTAAAATGCTTATGTTTTCTTTTTTTACCCTTCTCGTTTCCTTTTACCCTTCCCTAATAATAACTTTTCCTTGCACTCAGTAGAGTTTGCACATCTACCAGGGGTATATATGCTACATGCGTTGATCTCTCGCGTTTTCACTACCTGTTGAGAAGGAAACCGGTACGTCTGCTTAAATCTCTTTAATAAAAATAGCTTTTCGTTCTTGATAAGGATGTACAGAAAGTTTTCATCGACCAATAAATTTTTTAATAAGACTGAATCTAACAAAATATGGTGTGCAATTTATGACATCGTTTTGCTATCCATACAATTGTCGATCGATCTAGTTTCGAACCGATAAGAATTTTTTATTAATTTTAAAAAAGTATATCATTCTCGCTAGCCGACTAGATACACACTACCAAAAAAAGTTAACGCTTATAAACCAAAATTGGTCTACTGTTCAAGCGAAGTATAAGAGAATAAAAAACTTTCATAAACATATATTTATTAGATTTAGGCTTAGTAAATTTATTTCTCTAGTTGATCACTATTATTGTTATACTCTAATCAAGTTAGAATTGGATAACAAACTTGTATCGGCCAGAAGAAGATGACCATTTTCACTTGTGTCTAACGACACATTATCTACAATTAATTCAATGAATTATTTGTGATTTTACATCACTCCGATGAAAGCTATCCCATCATATTAGGTAGATTTCATATAAAAATCTACCTATTGCAATGGGCTTCATCTCGGAATTTCGGAAAAATTTTTGTGCCAAACGACTATATATGATAAGCGGAGACGAAAAAACAAAAAAAAAAATTTATATATATATATATATATATATATATATATATATATATATATATATATATATATATATATATATATATATATATATATATATATATATATATATATATATACATATATATATATATATATATACACGATATGAGATATAACGAAAACGACCGACACTCTCAAATTCTCTGTACATGTGTGTTCTATTAATATCTCGGACGAGTTCGTGAACCAGCAAAATCCGACACGTGGTTAAGGAACTAGAGCATTTTTTCTAAAAAAAATTGATTTTTTAAAACCGTTATAACGGCCGTTTGGATACTAATATTTTTAAAAAGTTAACAAATTTAAAATTTTTGAAATCTTTTTTATCAATTTACTCTAAAAATAGACCTCTGCGTTTCTGAGTGAGCGGCTCCAACAAAAATGTTTGCAAAAAAAATTTTTTTTTTGAAACAACCGGCACTCTCACGGTCGCATTTGTGAAACCAGGTCAAAAAACCTTTTCTAAAAATGTGAGTTTTATTAATATCTTGCACAAGTTAGTAAATCAGCCAAATCCGACATATGGTTAAGAAACTAGAGGCTTTATACTAGAAAAAAACTCTGTTTTTTAGATCCGTTATAACGGCCGTTTAGATTCTAATATTTTTAAAAACTTCATTAATTTAGAATCTTTGAAACCTTTTTAATCAGTTTCTTTAAAAAAAAAACCTCTGCAGTTGGAGGTTTCTGAGTGAGCGTGTAGTATTCACTTTGTGAATATGGACTTTTAATACAAAAATCTTAAATTATGATACATAACCATGTAAACACGCCCGGTATATCGATTTATCCCCCCCGGTACAAACCCTTGAGATTGGGAATCTCTTATTTATCTAATTTATCTTGACATTCCAATATTTAATGTTTAAATTAAAATTAACATACATATTAATAATAAATACCTTAAGTTGTAACTGTTGATTGATGTCATCAATATTCTGTTGCTTTAGGTTATTTGTTTGATTTTCCAATATCCCTTGACTAGCGTTTGACCTTTTAACTTCCCATTTATATATCTGCCTTTGAATCCATGCGGTTTTAACAACCGGAAAAACCATCAAACAAACGATTGTCTCTAACTGTGGTAATAGCTTCGATCACTGTTATCCTTGCTATTCATACTTCGATAACATCAGTGGATACTTTATCTTCATGTACTGCCACAATTTATAAGGCAGATTTCAGGAATTCTTAATTTATTTTGATGATGTTATAAGTAAACAATCATTAGTAATTTATCACTTGTATTTACTAAATCAATAACTTTTTTTTGCTTATTTATCAAACAAAATAGACATCCAAATCACACACTAATGAAAACAGTGTTAACTTTTTTTTGTATAAATTAAAGAAATTTCTTTTTAAAATCAAAATCAAATGTAATTATTATTTATTTTTGATAAGTTTTAGGTAATGTTTAATAACAAAACTGAATTGAAACTTTTCTTTTGAAAAGCCAAAAATGGAATGAAAACTAATTTTTCCCAAATTAAAAATTGCAAAAAAATGTGTTTTGCTTTTGACCTTTTCTAATCAATCGTGTAATATTCGAAATTCAGCAAATGATTAACAACGACGTCTGTTCATTAGCATTGGAAATAAAAATTTAGTACGTTCGTTTGCTTTTTATAGTATGTTCAAAATTTAACTAGCAGTTAAGTTTTAGAAAATTTTAAAATTATTATTAATGTAAGAATGAACGGAAACTAATGAAATGCATTTTTATTGAATTGAAAACGAAGATGAATTTGGTTTTATTATTGTTTCGCGATTATTGCGATCGTTACACCATGAATTCAAGGTAGAAACCAAGATTTCTACTCTTGAAATCACAAAAACGTCGCCATCCACTCCATGACAGAAAACCACCGAACTACTTCCACTTATTAAGCTGTATCTGGGATCGAGATACCCACAGTCACTGGCGTCAAGACCGATGACCGGTCTCAACACTCATGAAGTCCTTAAGAACTTCACTGAGCATTGAGACCGACCATCCATCCGAACGTCAGCACCATGGACACCCCGATACAACCAGTAAGTATGACCTGAAGATGTGAACCCCAGAGACGACAATCAGCCAGAGGAACAACCCTACCTAACGAAAAGACATCATTCCCTGATGTCTTTCGCGTGATGGACTCCAAGATTCTTACCGCTCATATCTGTGCACTCGTAGAGTACATTTCCAATCTTAGTCTTAATCATTGCAGGTAAGAACTTTGGAGCCAATTTTGCCGAGAACTTTTTGGTAGCGTCACTCAAATGATGTTGCCGTACAAACACACGTTGTTGTGGTTGAAAAGTCCGTAGTTTAGATCGCAGGTTGTATTGATGTTGCGATTTTTTGAAAGCTGCTTTTAAATTTTTCTGAACCCGGTTCCTAAGCAGAGTCAAATGATCAGTGCGTTCCATTTCCTCACCAGCATCTTCACCAAGCTGATGTAGTGATCTCAACAATTGGTAAGTATTCCCATCCGAAACTGGATGTTGACCAAATAATAAATAGTACGGTGAGTACTTGGTAGCTGAATGTACTGCTGCCCGCAGTGCATATGCGATTTCACCAATTTGTGAATCCCACTTGGTGTGTTGACCTTTAATGAACGCTCGAATTGCTGCTAGAACTGACCTATTGACCCGCTATGACGCGTTACTTTGAGGACTATAGACACCGGTCCTAATGTGTTTAATGCCGAAATCTGACAAAAGACTTTGAAAGTTCCTACTAGTGAACTGTTTGCCATTGTCACTGTGTAGAAACTCTGGTACCCCATATGTAAGAAACACTTCATTCCTTAGAAAAGCATTCACCTTCGGTGAAGTTGCGTTTCTAAGTGGTTTCAGTAGTACAAACTTCGTAGCATGATCCAGAACTATCAATAACACCGTATTCCCAAGTGTAGAACGAGGATACGGTCCCAAAAAATCTATATAGACTCTCTGCCATGGACGTGCTGTTTCGAATTGATATTGCATCGGAGGACGCAATATCTGATTCGTGGCTTTTGTTTGTTTACATGTGTCGCAGGACACAACATAGTTGTGTACCTGTGACGCCATGCCCGGCCAATAATAAAGACGTCGAAGTAATTCTAAAGTCTTTTTAACACCTCCATGAGCAGCAGTACTATCATCATGATGTTTCTGAATCATGTTTGAAGTCATCGGTTTTGGTACCCAGAGTTTCCACACAGGAACATCGTTGGGTATTGCATCAGATCTTGGCTCAATACGTATGTATAGCTTATCATCCACGACTTTAACAGATGGAAAGTCCTTGGGTGATGATTGAACTTTAGCTATCATATCCGTATATTCCTTGTGCCGATAACCCTCATTGTCGATTTTAATTTCATTAATGTGATGTACTAATGCTTCCGTCAATTCTTCGTGTGTATCGTCATAAAGACGAGATAGAGCATCAGGGACTATATTTTGGGTACCTTTTTGGTGGACAATGGTAAAATCCATATGTTGGAGTTTTAGGCTCCACCTAGCCAGACGACCACTCAAGTCTTTCTGTGACATAAGCCACTTCAGACTTGAGTGATCAGTCACAATTGTAAATCGGTGACCTTCAACATAGCCCCTGAATTTCTTCACACTCAGAATTGCCGCAAGACATTCAAGCTCAGAAACAGAATAGTTTCGTTGAGCTTTATTAAGTTTTTTCGACATGAAGGCTATCGGACACTCTTGTCCGTCTTCGTCGATCTGATACAGTACACTACCTATCCCTGTCAGACTCGCATCGCATCTAATAAAGAACTCTTTATTATAGTCAGGGTTTATTAGAACTGGTGCTGTAGTCAGCAATCGTTTTAAATTTTCGAAAGCAGCTTGAGCTTCTAATGTCCATTTCAATTTTCCCGAACTCTTTTTTAATAAATCTGTAATTGGTGATACCACGCTTGCATAATTTGGTATGAAACGTTGGTACCAACCAGCCATTCCCAAGAGACGTCGTATCTGTTTTACTGTAGATGGAGCTGGATACTCTGCTACAGCTCTTACCTTGTCAGGGTCTGTTCGTAGACCATCTTCACCAACCAAAAATCCTAAGTATTTCACCTCTCTCAGAACAAATTTACTTTTCTTGAGGTTTATTGTTAACCCAGCCGCTCTTAACAATGAAGAGACTTTGGACAGCAATTCCATATGTTCCTGGAACGTGGAAGAGACTACCAATAGATCATCTAAATAAACAAAGACATTTTCGTGATATTGATGTGGTATCACTTTGTGCATTAGCCGACACATTGTCTGGGGAGCATTGCACAATCCAAAGGGCATAACCCGGAATTGATACAATGGACGACCAGGCACTGTGAAGGCTGTCTTGTCTCTAGATGCTTCTGCCAGAGGAATCTGCCAGAAAGCATCTTTGAGATCAATACTTGAAATGTACTTTGTGCTATTTAGACGACCTAGTAAGCCATCAATCAAGGGAAGTGGGTAAGCGTCCTTTTTAGTTAGTGAATTGACACGACGGCTATCAATACACAATCTGTTTTTACCAGATTCTTTTTGTACCAAAACCACTGGCGAGCACCAAGAACTGTTAGACTCTTCGATCACGCCCATTTGAAGCATTCGGTCAAGTTCGGCATAGACCTTTAGTTGAACAGCCGGCGATGTGGGATAGTGTCTCTGTTTAACAGGTGCACCATCACCAACATCGATGACATGTTCAACCAAAGAAGTCTTTCCGAGTCCAGACACTTCAAATGACGGGAAAGAATCCTTGATCATATCCAGTTCTCGTTGCTGGTCAGTGGTGAGGTTATGTATATTAACAGTTTGTAGCTCTGTGCGAGTCAGTCCACTAACAAATGAAGGAACAATACCGAATTTCTCCCAGAAATCTATGCCCAGGTAGAGCTCTTCTCGTAATCCAGGGACTATATGGAACCGCATTGGTTTAGTGGAGCCATTCACAGTTATTGGAATTTCGATGTAACCCAAAATTTTTGTTGCAGTACCATCTGCCGTACGAATACACGAAGTGTACTTACGGTAAGTTGTACCTGCTGATTCCAATAATTCCAAGGAATTCCTTCCAAGTATTGTGATTGACGCTCCACTATCCAATAGACCTGAAATATGTTTGTCCAAAATCTTGATTGTCAATCGCGACCGAGGATCCTTTGTTTCTGAAAGGATAGATGAAATACAAGCTTTACGAAATAATTTCCTCATCCTCCAATATCTGATGTTACGTTCCAGACGTCTAAAATATGTGTGATGTAATGATGGGAAATTAAATGTACTGGGTGATTTTATTCTGGTTTCCTGAGTGGTGATCGATCGTCCTGCGTTGCTACATCTCTCGTCGTTTTCTTCGGGCTCGTTGGATGTTGAACCGAGGGTACCATCCCCGAAGCATGTACTCTCGGACGGAAGTTTACCGACGGGTGACAATATGAACAATTTGCGTATATAACGTCCGGCTTATTACATTTCCAGCAGTGCAATTTTATGTTTTTAGAACAATCAGGAGCTCGATGTCCATTTACCCCGCATCTAAAACAGACAATTGGTTGTCTGGATATTGATGGACCAGGTTGACTGTTGTCAAATGTTATGCTAGGTCGCTGCAATATCCGTCTCTGTGTTGAATCCACCGCATCAATATATCCATGTTGTTCTGCTCCAGCATCCACCTCATAGTCATCCATTTGTTGTACCTCGCTAATTCTTAAATTTGATGTTCTGGTTGGAACTGGTGTGGACCACAAACGTTCAAACTTCTGACATAGAGTCCGAAGTTCATCAATAGAATGTATTGTTGCTGCAAGTGTAGCATTTTTGAGCTCCACACTAAGTCCCTCCCGAGCAATCTCTAGCATTTCTCGGTCAGCAAATGGACGTGCTAAGCGACGGTTTAACGAACCAATCTCCACTAGATATTCGTATACGCTCTCCTTTAACTTTTGTTTGCGGTTCAGAAGAACGCGCAATATCGCCTTATCATCGGTAAGCGTACCGAAGGTTTGTAGGAGTCCCTCCCTTAGCACTGGATAGGTCACCACCTCATGTTCATGAGTTAAGTTCAAATAGTATCTGTCGGCAGCCCCCTTGAGATACCGCGGAACGATAGACCTAAGGTCGTCCCAATTCACGCGGTCCCTCCTGGCAGCCGCCTCAACTCTGTGAACAAACTCATGAACATCAGGAGAGTGACCATCTCCTGTGAAGGTTGGAACCCAATTTGAGTCATAACGACTCAAATTGTTCCCACGAACCTCTCGGTACTCCACCGGTGCTAACGCTGGAGCCGCGTCACGCCATACCTGAGGAGGTTGGTTGTATGGTGGTGGTGCTGTTAGTGGAGCTTGTGGATAATTTAATGATTGTTGTTGTACCAATGCTGGATTGTTGTGTATGTGTTCAGCTTGGAAAGATGGACCCAATAGTGGTATTGCAAGGTCCTCTGCTCTCAAACCTGATTGTTGAAAATAAGCCGGTGGTAATTGTTCCGACCGTCTCTGTTGTTGATGGTCTGTACGATTCAGACTATTTATTGTCTCAGTTATTGGCTGTACTGGGATCGGTGTGGATCTCTCACCTGGTCGAAAAGCAGGTGAAGCAGATGGAGCAGATGATACTCCTGGTTTATTTTGTATAATTGGACGTGTTGACAGTGATCCTATTATATCCCAGGCGCGTGACAATTGCGAGATAGCGTAGGTGCGGGCTTCTTGCAAGTCATTGCGAGGACCCAACCTATTCATCCTACCTGTATAATGCAACACTCGATTCGCCAAACCATCTAAGAAGATCTGATTAACCGGTGGTTGAAGTCGACGTACCTGATCTAAAACAACTTGTGCTGCCTGCACCACCGTTTGAGACTCAGCTACCAAGTCTCTCGCATGAGATACCGTTACTGGAACTGCACCATGATTTACGTGGTTTCGCAGTTCCTCTGCCCAATTGACCCCCCTAAAATCCACACCTCGAACCAGACATTCGATCTGCAGTTCGTTGGGTTCTAATCCATAAAATGGATGGTCAATGTCTATTTGACTTGACATTTTGATGGTAAAATTTATAGAATCCAGAATTCACAATAACAAACAACAATAATAAAACCAATCTCAACAACCAAAAAAAAAAATGTAGCTAGTATGCTGTAAAAGTGTAAACAATAAAAAAGCGTAAAAACGAAAAAAAAACCAACGAACGCCCCAAAAAACAGAAAACTTTTGTAATAAAAAACAAACTCGTAAAGGAACCAAAGGAAAGACCGTCGTAGTTAATCCTTGCTGAATCTGTACAAAAATTCCTAAGATATTGTATATGTAAAAATATAATTTATTTATTTTAATTTCAGATATGCTGAAATTTCAGAATTAATTATATACCTAAAATTATTTATTGACGACACACCCCTATGGAAAAAACATTTATTTATTTTAAAATTTGAAAAAAATGTTTAAAGATGCTTATTTATTGGGTGGTCCTCTTAACTCAAAATATTTATTTAATTTTTTTAAAAAAATAATAGATATTTATTTATATCTTGATGTCTTGCTTATTTAAAAAAAATTTATTTATTTAGTTACCTAAAATTAACTTAAATTAAAAAAATTATTTATTTAATAAAAATTATTTATTTAGTTTTTTGAAAAATTTGTTTGATTTATTTTATTTTTTTATTTAATAATATAAGAGATTCCCAAAATCAAGATTCGTCTGGAGACAATTTAAAAAGTAAGTATGGTACAATATCCATTTCATTTAAATTCGAAATATCGCGCTCGCGAGCCCACTCCAACCATGCATGTGAGAACTGACTAGAAAAGCCCCTAACGACCAGATTCTACAGAACAGATTCTCCCCAACCTAATAAAACAATCACAACTGTCACGATTAGACACTAGGTCCATTTCTACTGACCCAGTTGTGCTTGTTTAATCTACAAATAAATTACACCTAAACCTAATGCGAAAGTTGAAGAACGCTCCCGAGCACCAGACTTCAAAACCCAAACCAAAATGAAAAACTGTCTATTGTAAAGCTAAATGGAAAAATGGTAAGTTTTTGAATTTGTATGAGGTGAAGCCTCTGATCCTGAAAGCAAAAGTACAATTGGTTCTTCTCTTCATTACACCGAAGAAGCCCCTGAGCAAAGAATGGTACTACTGGTTTGCACCTAAGTACAAACACAGCAACACCACTCCTCGTCCCTGAGGACTTCCTCGCCGAATGAAGAGAAGAAACCAATGTTCTTCGATCGCATAACCCCGATGGCCATAGGCGATCTATGAACGACATCAATGTTAAGGGGATAAGCCCCATGGATGGCTTGTTAGGCCTACCGCTGGGAAAAGTGAATCAATAAACCTAATAAACATAAATCAATTCAAGAAAAAAAACCATTTACTCAAAATAAAGTACTAGCACAAATAGTACTTATTAAAAAAATTATTTGCAGGTAGTGCAAAAATATGTACAATGGCATGGTAAAAGAAAATATTTACAAATTATCTATATACAAAAATTTATTTACAAAAAATATACAATATATACATTATGTACAAAAACAAATTGTACTATGTATATATAAAAAAAATATGTACAGGATTATGTACAATATGTACGTGGTAGCATAAAAAAATTTCAAAAAAAAACTGCTTCCCCAAAACGGTTTTCTTTTTTCCAAATGAAAAACAATTAGTATTACTAAAAGTAAATGACAGCACAAAAAACAATCTCCAAAAAAATTGCTGTCCCAAAACGGTTTTTTTCAAAATTAAAAAAAAATTAGTCTTAACAAAATTCAAAATATATAATTTCCTTAATCAAAACCAAAACGAAACCAATAACTGGTTTATTTCAAGATACACAAAAAGCTGATTGACAACCACGGCCCAAACCGATTGCCACCACCCTATTACCAAAAAAAAACCCACACTGGTTTATCCTAAAACTTACAAAGAGAAACGCGAAATTCTTTAAATTTTTGAAAATATAAATTTAGAGTACTTATGATAAATATACACATGAACACCCTAGAAACTAAACCTTTATTTTTCCCTCTAGCTTTTTAACAAAATTTAGCCAAATAAACCAACGCGAAAATAAACTATATAAGGATATTAATTAATCTAAATTGAAATGATCAATTAATATATAAATATATAAAAATGTTCCACAAAAACAAGTTTTTTTTTTCAAACAAAAAAAACCGGCTTGCCAACGCCCAAACTGGAAAATATTTATATATATATCTAAAAAAACTAACGGGTCCCTTTTTGTTCGGCGCTACGTTGTAATAAAGGCCCTGCTACGGTGCCACGTTGTAGTATTCACTTTGTGAATATGGACTTTTAATACAAAAATCTTAAATTATGATACATAACCATGTAAACACGCCCGGTATATCGATTTATCCCCCCCGGTACAAACCCTTGAGATTGGGAATCTCTTATTTATCTAATTTATCTTGACATTCCAATATTTAATGTTTAAATTAAAATTAACATACATATTAATAATAAATACCTTAAGTTGTAACTGTTGATTGATGTCATCAATATTCTGTTGCTTTAGGTTATTTGTTTGATTTTCCAATATCCCTTGACTAGCGTTTGACCTTTTAACTTCCCATTTATATATCTGCCTTTGAATCCATGCGGTTTTAACAACCGGAAAAACCATCAAACAAACGATTGTCTCTAACTGTGGTAATAGCTTCGATCACTGTTATCCTTGCTATTCATACTTCGATAACATCAGTGGATACTTTATCTTCATGTACTGCCACAATTTATAAGGCAGATTTCAGGAATTCTTAATTTATTTTGATGATGTTATAAGTAAACAATCATTAGTAATTTATCACTTGTATTTACTAAATCAATAACTTTTTTTTGCTTATTTATCAAACAAAATAGACATCCAAATCACACACTAATGAAAACAGTGTTAACTTTTTTTTGTATAAATTAAAGAAATTTCTTTTTAAAATCAAAATCAAATGTAATTATTATTTATTTTTGATAAGTTTTAGGTAATGTTTAATAACAAAACTGAATTGAAACTTTTCTTTTGAAAAGCCAAAAATGGAATGAAAACTAATTTTTCCCAAATTAAAAATTGCAAAAAAATGTGTTTTGCTTTTGACCTTTTCTAATCAATCGTGTAATATTCGAAATTCAGCAAATGATTAACAACGACGTCTGTTCATTAGCATTGGAAATAAAAATTTAGTACGTTCGTTTGCTTTTTATAGTATGTTCAAAATTTAACTAGCAGTTAAGTTTTAGAAAATTTTAAAATTATTATTAATGTAAGAATGAACGGAAACTAATGAAATGCATTTTTATTGAATTGAAAACGAAGATGAATTTGGTTTTATTATTGTTTCGCGATTATTGCGATCGTTACAAGCGGCTCCAACAAAAAAGCTTGTAAAACACAAAATGCGTTTGAATCAACCGGCACTCTCACGGTCGCATTTGTTGAGCCAGATCAAAAAACCTTGCGCAAACATGTGTGTTTTATTAATATCTTGGACAAGTTCGTAAATCAGAAAAATCTGACACATGGTTAAATAACCAGAGGCTTTATACTAGAAAAAAAATTCGTTTTTTAATCCGTTATAACGGCCGTTTGGATACTAATATTTTTAAAAACTTCATAAATTTAGAATCTGTGGAAACATTTTAATCCGTTTCTTATAAATATAAACCTCTGCAGTTAAAGGTTTTTGACTTGCTGGCTTCAACAAAAAAGTTTGCAACACTCCATAACTACAATTTGCAAAAACCTTATAACAGTCAATGAAAAAAAAATACAAAGGTTTGAATAGAAGAAATTAATTTTTTTCTTAGAAATAAACTATTTCGTTATTTTGCAGTGATTGGACGACATATGATATAGCGTAGGTTTGTGTCATAAATTGTCACACACATATTCTGTGGTAGATTTGATAATTGTTTGTTGCAAAATTGGATAGATATAGTTTTGCTTATACATATGTAGCTAATTTTCTTTTTAAAATTTGTTCGATATCTGTTTGGAATTAGTTTGTGTTGTTTAAACTAATCTGATACATCAGATTCTACTGGCACACAAAACTGTCTGATCTCGAAATCTACCTATTTCTAGCGGATATACGTGCCGCTTGGACTTTTTTTTTATTTCTTTTATATAAAGATATCAAAGCACTTTTAGTAGTCGATATTCTCGATCACAGCTGTTTCAAATTTATCATGAACTGTACTCCAAATGAATCATTGTTTCATTTTATTGCTTCAAATGTTCATTGCAGAAATTGATTGCTAATTTCCATAGAATGCACCATATTGTTTCCTTAGCTAGCAATTTAAATGAAAATTTTTTTGAACATTGAAATTGAAGATTGCTTGTTCCTCAAAACCATTTCAAATCTCGGTAGATACTGTCTATTTGAGCATACCTTCCCATGAACATCGGTTAGCTTCCTGTTGATGTTGCAAACTTACTAATTCCAATGGTCGAATTCTAAGTTGTGTTCACGTAAAGGATGCAGAATTGTTTGAAACTGTAATTTGTAAATGGAGACCTCAAAACTCTTATACCCTATCCTCATCTTGAGTCTGTTGCTTTATATGTTTCAAAACTGTGCCAAGTGCTGTAGAGATTGTACTTTTTAAAAATAAAATATACTGAATCCTGCCTGGGGAATCTCTTATTTACACTCTTTTTTCACAGATAAATTTAAAAAACTATATAAGAATACCTTTTCGAAAATAATTTAACAGAACACAAATAAATTAACAAAAATTAAAATAAATCAAATAAATCAAAATACAAAAGGTTTACATTAATTTAGTTGTCTTCTTCCAAACCCAGTCCTGTGGAACATATGTTGATTGTAGGCTGTCACAAATTGTATTTCATAAACATACACATTTTCGGATATCCAACGTTATTATTTACGAGACTCCAAATTTACATTGATTAAGTATTAATTTTAATCGCATAAATTCCCTTTATAATATAACTTACGAAGCTTTTTGATACACATAGCCCATCATCAGGCGAAAAACTAAAAATCTATTATTAGATAATACATTTCTAAAAGAAATGTTGATTGTTAAAAACAACTCACTATCTTATTAATAATATCAAAAGAAGTTGAAATAAAAATTAAAAATTGAACTAAAAAGTTATTAATTTGTTTTTTTTCGTTGTAAAAAATTAATATTAAATTGTCCAATTAAATAGCAATATAAAAAAGCATTCTTAAATGAAGTTGTATAATTTATCCTAAATGAACTTCTAGTTAATGAATAAACTTGTGAGTAGTTAAACTCAAATAACTGGATGAATAATAAGAATATTTCAATTTTGAAACTAGTTTTGGATTCCTCTAATTAAACGTTAAGATTTTTAGTCAGAAAAAATTTTTACGTGTTTCGTGGAGGTATCGAACCCCAGTCGTCAGTAACACAACTTCGATACATTGTGTTACACACGCTTTTATCAACTGAGCCATTCAATTGACAAGTTTATAGAAATTTTTAGATGGTGAATTGAAACGTCATCAACAATTACAATGAAATCAACTATTTCACAAGGAAAATTGCCGCTTTGCATCGACATGATACCTTAAATTAATTATTACTTCGGTCTGAAAGACCTAAGTATTACATTCATGAGCTCAAAGTGAAATTCTTACCCCCACTTTTTTTGGCATTTCTCGACGTTTTAGGACCTACTGATTCTAAAAAAGCAAAAAAAAAAAATGTGTGTCTGTCCGTCACAACCGACGAAATCTAGAAAACCGCTGGACGGATTTCAAAAATTTTTTTTTCTAAAAATAGGTTTACTCAATGGGACGAGCCGAAAGGACGATGTGTTCCATAACTGTACCGGAAGTGTGTCAAAAAAATCGTCAAGTGTGTCAAAACAAGGAAATTTGCATATTTTTTGCTTAAAAAACGTTCATTTTAAGTGATTACGAGTAGGAACATTGAATTTGGAGAAATTTTGATGGTCGGGATTGGTATGTGAGACCAAAATCTAGATTATTGCATTATAAGTTTGTCAAAAAAATGTTGTCAAGTGTGTCAAAAGAAAGATTTTTATTTATTTTTTTACCTAATTTTTTTTAAAAAAAAATATAATTTATTGTTTGTTTGAAATGAAGTTTTATTTTATTATTATTGAGAATTATGGCATTAAAGTTTGTCAAAAAAATGTTGTCAAGTGTGTCAAAAGATTTTTATTTAGTTTTTTACCCAATTTTTTGGAAAAAAATAAAATTGTTTCTTTGAAATGAAATTGTCAAGTGTGTCACACGAAAGATTTTTATTTATTTTTTTACACAATTTTTTGGAACAAAAATAAAATCAATTGTTTGTTTGAAATGAAGTTTTATTATTATTATTGAGAATTATGGCATTATAAATTTGTCAAAAAAATGTCGTCAAGTGTGTGAAAAGAAAGATTTTTATTTAGTTTTTTACCTAATTTTTTGAAAAAAAAAATATAATTTATTGTTTGTTTGAAATGAAGTTTTATTATTATTATAGAGAATAATGGCATTATAAGTTTGTCAAAAAATAATGTCAAGTGTGTCAAAAAATGATTTCATTTATTTTCAGCCAATTTTTTTGAAAAAAAAATGTAGCTGTTTTTATGACGTAAATGTAATTTAAAATGAAATTGGACATGGAAATTTTTGAATTTGTTATAGTTTTTGAAATATTTTTGGAATTTTGAAAAAGTTTGTATTTTTGATTTTGTAATAATTTTTGCAATATTTTTAGAATTTTGGGAAAAGTTTCAATTTTTAAGAATTTTTGAAATATTATTGGAATTTAGAAAAAATTTAAATATTTGATTTTGTTCTAATTTTTGGAATATTTTTGGAATTTTGAAAAAGTTTGATTTTATTTAATTTTTACAATATTTTTGGAATTTTGATTATAATTTTCCGGCAACGTATTGATGTTTCGTGTTAGTTTTGTAATAAATTTTTAAACAGAGATAAAAAATACTTGTACTTTAACAAAGAGTTATGTTTGATATACATCGCTGCCCAAAACTAAAAACCATGTCCTTATAAAAGTTTTTTGCCGAAAACTATATCAAAATCCTTAACCCAGACCGAAGTCTTGATATCTCAGAGCTGTGAGATTTCAGCCCCTCCATATTTTCTAATTAATTTTCCTATCACAATTTTTTAGAGTTTTTTCGATTCAATATTCAAGATACTACTATTTTCTTAAGTATGGTATGGTTCAATTCACCATCTAAAAATTTCTATAAACTTGTCAATTGAATGGCTCAGTTGATAAAAGCGTGTATAACACAATGTATCGAATTTGTGTTACTGACGACTGGGATTCGATACCTCCACGAAACACGTAAACATTTTTTCTGATTAAAAATCTTAACGTTTAATTAGAGGAATCCAAAACTGGTTTCAAAATTGAAATATTCTTATTATTCATCCAGTTATTTGAGTTTAACTACTCACAAGTTTATTCATAAAAATTCTCCCGGCCGATTATGTAGGTCAATAGATTGGTTTTCAGATTAGTTGAATATAACTAATTGTAATGATTCTTCTGCATTAAGGATGTGTATGCAAATAATGAATATCATTAACTTACCATACTTAAGAAAATAGTAGTATCTTGAATATTCAATCGAAAAAACTCTTCTAGTTAATTCTGTTTTCGGTTTATGTTATATGTTATAGAAAAATCTACAATTTAATTAGCCTGCTTGTATTTAATTAACCGTGTTGCAACATAAAATTCAGTTTTTATATCTTTAGCTTTAATGCTTTTATATAAATTGTTTATAGCTTAAAAGATTTTTAATAAATTGTTAACCATTCAAGGTACATTGACCTGAAGTTTTCCAAGTATTCACTCTGACCATTCTGTTTGTTTAGGATTCTACGCATTATTTTATTTTATGTGACATAAGATGATAGACTACTTTTAAATACTTGATTTGTTTTCAGATCGGACGATTTTGTGTTTATCAGACTTCAGCTGGACCAATGCAGAGATAGAATACATTCCAACTTCAAAATACCATCGCCTCGGTGGCGTAGGGGGATATGGTTTCTGCCATTGCAGTGAAATCTTGCCACTGATGATGAAAGTTCGAATCTTATGTCAAAACACATAAAATATAAATGGTGTTTTTCTCTGAATCCAAAATATACTTTCAAAATAGCTACTTTTGAGAGTTTAATTGCTCACAAAAATCCTTTATAATTCAAAATCAATTCAAAATCTGTACATGTGAATATCTATAAAGACAGTACCATATCCCATCCTAACGGAATATATCAAACATCATTTATAATCAAAATACAAAAAACAATTAATAAATAAATTATTATTTGAATTATTTAAAACAAATTGAAGATCGTGACTACTCATATTATCGCTTTCAATTCAAAATTTAATAAAAATTCACTTGTCCTCTCAAGAAACTTAAAATGAATTATGTAAATTATATTAACCAATAAATCGTTTCTTATTAGTTTTAAAGAAAAATGAAATATTAGTTAAGCGTTATGGCAGTGTACAGGGTTGCATGCCATAAAATAAATTTACTGAGGTTAAATTAAGCAACCAATTTGTTTCTTATTATGTTTATTACTTTGACAAAAATGATTAAATTATTAATGAAATCAAGTATGGAAAATAATGTCCACTCTATGATGATTGCATATTTTTCTTGTTTTGAATTTACATATGTGCGACAAACCTATAACAAGGGTTAAACTAGTCACGATAAAAATGATACTTTCCCAAATTCTAATATTTTCTCACATATTGTTTTACAAGCAATCGTATAATATATGTATAATTAATCATGTTAACCAATTAATCAATCAAACTGATCAATTTGCAAGATTAGTTTTACATTATTCAATATCTTTCTACCGTTATAGAATGTGGTTAGATAATCGAAAACAAACATTTTTCTATTTGAAGAACAACCCAACAACTGAAGATCGATAATCATGATGAGTATACAAAACAATATTTAAATCTAATACCTGTCTCACAATTTTTGATCCGCACTCTTATTGACCTCTGTTAATATATTTATTGATATTGTGAGTTATACGACTTCCGATGTTATATTTAAATTAAGTATAATAATAAACACACGTTTCATTATGCACGTTTGATCTCGGTTGCATCAAACCGTGCGAAACATATTACTCTTAATAAATTTCAGTGAAACTGACGGATTATGTTTTAATGTTGTGGGTTAGTTAATACTACTTTCAATTTAACTTATAATTTTGATCTGATATGCAAATCAAAAAGTACATTTTGATTAAAAAAAGAAACAAAACAAAAAAACTATCAATCAAAACACCTACTACTTTTATTAAGTAATATGAGAGTTTTACTTATAACCTGTCATAATGGTGATTTAATATTCATATATATCAATGAATTCGATTGTTAGTTTCGCTAAGAATAAAAATGTGTATGCTATGTAATTCAATTTTAAGATTGTTTGAAAGACAAAAACTTTCTTTCAACCTATCCCAATCGCGATTACAATACACACAAGAATCAATAACAAAGAATTTGTTTCTTGGGTAAAATTAAATATTTGTTTTTAATATTATAGAGTGTGTTGTGAAGTAGGAATTACAATATGTTTCTCAACTACAAATTAAACCCCTTTAACACCAAGGTCCCACTAGCATGCGTTCTAATATGTTGATGGTTGCAATTTTTTTTGTTTCGTTTATATTTTTTTATAGAATGGATATCAAAACAATGAATACTATCACATATTAAAATATGACAAAGGCCAACATTTTATGATATATTATCACGTTTTTCTACCTTCCTTCGAATTGAGCTTACTCTCAATTCGACAAACGTATTGCCCAAATCTCTCAGTAAGCGAAAACATCAGATTTTATTAAGTATTCAATACCGCTATTGTTCCACAACAACAAGAAAAATAATACAGAAAGCAATATTCCGAACTAGAATATTCTTTCAATAGATTCAGAAACCTCGACGGCTGATTGTGAAAACTGCCAGTATAAACACAGTCCCCAAAATAATACGCGAGATATTTTATTATATAGCACTTAAACTTTATTTAAATAACTAATTTTACTTCTATTTACATGGTTTTATATCTACCATATAGCGTTTTGTTTACAATTAATTTTTATTTACCATAATCCAATTTAACTTTACGTTATCGCACTCTAATTTAAAACTATTTCTCATTTCGCAAAAAAGGAATTCCTTATATATAATTTTATTTTATATATAATTCTAAATTTTTCAAATATCCTAGATAAATCCAAAATGTCTATACAAAGAAAACTTGAGAAATTTATTTGAAGTTTTTGCTTTGTCGAAACGATGTGACGTTGATTTTACTTTTAAAATATTGTATATGGGAAATTGAGGTTGAATACATTTTTGTTTTGTATTGCATTGTGATTATGTAGAATCGTATCAATATGATAAAGGAAATAAAAATAAAATAAAGGGGTAGAAAGGAAATTTTTATAAAAATAATTTCACAAACAAAACTAAAATTGGGTTGCCAAAGATAGTGGAATATTCCTTTATCATGTGACGCACTGTCTACCTTAATGATTAAGGGCGTGCTATCACCAAAGAATATTCCATAACTAAGATTGAGGGTGCTACTATTGACTGGATACAGTTCATTCGCCAAAACACCGCCTAAGATATCGCCTTTGTGATATTTCACTGCTATTGCCAGTGTTGTGTGATATCTGAGTTTAACCCGTAGTGGTCACACTGGGTCCAGGTGAAACAAGGTAATTTTTGAAGTAATGTAACTTCCAGGATGTTTTTAAAAATGGAATATGTGTCATCATCTGCTATTGTCCTGGGGTCAACTAGACCCAGTGTGACCATAGTGTTTTTGAAAAATTTGATTTTGAGAAATTTTTTTTGCAATCCATACAACCGTCGATCGATCTTGCTTCGAAGAAAATATCCATGCGGGATAGGTTTTGATTTATTTCGATGTATATATTTTGTTTGATTTAGCAACAGGTAACGTTGAAGTTGTGTATAGTATTATTTTAACTATAGTGAAATTTGATGAAACATTTTCAAGTGCACTAAATTTCATAAAACAAATTTTAAGTCGATTTCATTTTGTTTTGCTATATTTAAGTCTAACCTCTCAAACATCAACAATACGAGGTGATTCATCTTCTATTGATTTGAGTTCAAAAAATCTGCAGACAGAATAAAAAGGGATGTCATTTTTTAATGTTAAAAGTAGCACATAGCACTAGCTCTTTGGTTTTGAATACAGATTTAGGCGGTTACTATTTTAAGTAAAGTTCAAAAAAGAAACTCTAATTTTATTCAGTCCTAATGTGCGGTTTAACAAGGTATCTCAAAATTCACTAAAGAAGTAAATCAAGTATAATCAAGTATTTAGAAATTGTTCATTTTGAACAATCTTGAACGGTAAGCTTTAACGCTGTCTTATTTTGTTGGCAACACTTTAACGAAAAAACTGCGCTAAATATAAATTTGGCGTGAATTTTAATTGTAAAACGTCACATGTTAAAATTTTTTTGAATAATTATTTAAGTATTAAGGGCAGTAGAGTGTTTTAGAAGTAAGCTCTGCTATTTAGCGTAAAATTAATTATATTGTATTGCAAAGAAAATCTTTGCGAAATTTATTTTCTTTAAATATTTTTCTAAAATCGATTGATTCTAAATCTTGAAATTTCAATGTTTATATTAGAATATATTTAATGTTGGAGCTACTAAATTGACCTATATACTTATTTGGAACTAAAATAAACTTTCATCAGAACCTGGGTCTCCTTTACTGGTAAGTAATTAATTACCGTCTCCATGATCAGTAAGTTTAATGACTTGCCGACCAGAAATTTGTAAACAAAACTTACTATTGCCGTTGCCCATATCCCCGATGAAATTATAATTGAAATTGAATCTGCAAATCGACTGGAATAATTCAACTTACTCATAACTCGAGTACCCTACTAAAGTAAATTTTGACAGTTTTCAGCGCCAACTTAATCATATTACAGTTATTTTGTATTTTGACATATACTCTAAACGCAATATATATAGACAAACCGTACTTAAATCGAAAGGCTATGATCATACAACGAATATATAAGCTCGTTCTAAGTACAACACCCGTAAAACAATATTGAAAAAAACGATGGCATTAATTGTGCATGATACCAAATCCCCGTGCACCAAATTTTGCATAACACATGTCATGCAGATATCGTACCCATGTCGTAAAACACACATTTGAGACAGATATTTTACAAATAATAAAAAATTCGGATAAGTACGAATAAAATTCGCTCGCCAAGGGTTCCGTGAATGTAAAAGAACACAAAATCAAAAAAAATGTCATAAAGTTGTGTTGTAAAGTCTTTATATCGCCAGGCTATGGACGCATAACAGAATAAATGTTTAATCGTAGACGTCAATAGTAAATGTCAATCACATCCACATTGATAAAAAATGACACAAAAAATGTTACTTGAGGTTAAATCTTATCCATAGCTGTTTATGTTAACTAAAGAAAGATTTAACCAGCTTTTAAATGGTCTAAATTGGGAAAAATTTTTCTATAAATCAGTGTCGAAATATAGGATGGTGGTGGTATACATATACTTAAAAAAGCACTTTTTTAACAATAACTAAAACGCTGTGCATCGCAAAATTCTAAAAAAATTGAATTGTTTCTTAAATTAGGTGGCCTTTCAAATGACACCCAATTCATTTGCGTCAAAAAAGATTTTTTTCTACCTTCCCATTCCCATCCCCTAAACACACAGAAGTATAATTATTTGAGACTTTACTATAATTGTCATTAAAAGTTTATCAAATTTCCTGTCTATGTGCATTTTTCCAAATTTTTCTGTCAATCAGTATTCAGTGTCAAAACGTAGGGAGGACGGTCTGAAAGTTTTACTTTTATGACAATAACTCAAAAACTGTCCACAGCAAAATTTAAAAAAAAAGTGCATTATTTCTTAAATTAGGTGCTCTTTCAAATGACACCCCACTCGCTTGGGTCAAAAAAAGTTTTTTTGACCCTCCTAACACCCCTCCCCTAAACACACAGAAATATAATTATTTGATAGTTCGCTATGATTTTCGTTAAAAATATAGCACACTTCCTGTCTCTGTGAATTTTTTCAATTTTTCCTGTCTATCAGTGTCGAAAAGTAGGGGAGGAAACGTTCTGAAATTTGCACATTTTTTAGAATAACTCAAAACCTGTGCACCGCAAAATTCTAAAAAAAATTGCAATGTCTTTTAAATTTGGTGCTCTTTCAAATGACACCCTACTGCTTGGGTCAAAAAAAGTTTTCTTTTACCCCCCTTACACCCATCCCCTAAACACACAGAAATATAATTATTTGAGAGTTCGGTATAGTTTTCGTTCAAAATATAGCAAAGTTCCTATCTCTGTGAATTTTTTCTGTCTATCAGTGTCGAAACGTAGGGGGGAGGGGCGGTCTGAAATTTGCACATTTTTTATAATAACTCAAAAACTGTGCAGAGCAAAATTCTAAAAAAAATTGCAATACTTCTAAAATTAGGTTCTCTTTCAAATGACACCCCACGCAAAAAAGTTTTTTTTCACCCTTCCCTACCCCAATCCCTTAAAAGCACAAAAATATAATTATTTGAGATTTCGATATAATTTTCGTTCAGAGTTCAAACTTCCTGTCTCTGTGAATTTTTTCAAATTTTTTTGTCAATTAGGCCCCGTGTCAATACAGCTAAATCTAAAACTAAATTTTCTTACCATATGGTAGGAAAAAAATTAGCCTATGTTGAATTTATTACCAAATTTTGCTGTGTCAATGGCTAAATCTAAATTGTGACATATCGAAATAATTGTCTTTGCTTTTAACAACATGCCTTTGAAATTAAAATGAACAAATTAAATAAAATGTATTTTCCAATATATTCCAATATATTTGTTCCATTTATTCAAAACAATAAACTTATGCCTTGTTCAAATTAAGGTTATTTTAAGACCTTAAGTCCTTAACTTACATTGAATGCATCCATGTGTCGGCAAAGTAGAGCGAAAGACATTAAATTTCTAATGACATTAAAAAAAGACCATAAGACCTTAATTGTCATTTTAATGTTTTTACTTCTACACCAAATTCATGTTTTTTATAGTTTAAATTTATTTTTGGAGTTTTATTATATTGTTAGACATTCTTCAGCAAACAATTCATTTCATTAGAAAAATTGCAGTTGGCTGGGAGAAAATATTTTGTATTTTTTTAATAATTTGGTTTAATGTTTTAGCCATTTTTCTTTTTATTAGAGTTTAACCTCCAATGAGGGTTTAACAATTTGAATAATTAATTAAAGTAAAACCAAATTTGTATATTTTTCTAACAACCATTTAATTTTATTATCTTATGAAGGAACATCATGAATCTTATGAAGGAAAATGAAATGTCAAAATGATATTAATTAGAACGGTGGTGTTAAAAAACAATAGCAATAAGCTTAAAAGACTACTTTATCGATAAATTTAAATACCGTAAATTGTCCGAAGCCTAATTTACAATAAAGTAAACAAAATAAAATCATTTTTGTTTTTTTTTCTATTTTAGATTCCCTTGTCAAAATTTATACTAGGTCTAGGGCAGGCTAATTTTTTAATTTTTTTTGTGGAGAATATAAACGTCAAAAATTAGTTTTAGACTTCAAAAAATTAGATTTAGCTGTATTGACACACGGCCTTAAGCTCGAAATCCAAGGGGGGGACCAACTTTTTGTGTCACTTTTTTGACAATAACTCAAAAACTATGCATTGCAAAATTCTAAAAAAAATGGCGATGTTGCTAAAATTAAGTGCTCTTTCAAAGAACACTCCACTTGATCTGGTTTTTAAATGATGTTTTTACCCCTTCTCATTCCCACCCCTTTAATAAATATGGTTATGAGTATCTGTCGCTTTACTATGTTTTTCATTAAAAACCTACTCATTTTTCTATCATTCCAAATATATTTCAAGATTTTCGATGAAGTAGGTTCGGAGTTAATTGGGGCAATAAAACATAGAGAAAACGTCATTTTTCAAAACTATACAAAAAACACCAAAACAAAACATACAAAATTCCAAAATACATTTTTAAGGAATACTGAAATGAAGCCCTTTCATATGATACCCTACTCGTCTGTATAAAAAAATGTGTGTTCTCAAAGGTTTTACATCATACCTTTGTAAAACAAACGAACACAACTTTATTTATTTTTTAATCCGCCATCTTGTGTTAGTTTTATAAGCACCTCAAATTTTAAGTTCATCGGATTTATGGTTCACGAAATAATCGAAATAATGCGAAAAACACGTTGTACTCTCACCAATAGTGTTCCGTATAAAAAACGGAACCCTTAAAACATAGGGAAACGAAATTTATTTATTGATAATAATAATAAGGGCGATGATACATGTAAAAGAAATATCTTTCAGACATAAAAAATTTCGCATTTAATTGGTTGAGGGGCGGTAACATTTTTTAAATTTCAAAAAAATATTTTTGACTGAAAGACAGAAAAAATATCTGTAAGATCTAAAAACATAACCTTAAAAGATATTTTTTGCTTGACAGTTAAAACTGATTAACTGAAAAATTGATTTTAAAAGTAAATTTTACCAATAATCAATTACAATTAACTTACTTTGATTATTTAATTACAATTAAAATAATTTGTTTACTTATTCATATAGATTTAGGCATTTTCACATTGGACCAAATTTTTATTATTTTCTTGCGATTATCGCCTAAATTAAATCTTCATGAATAAGTAAACAAATTATTTTAATTGTAGCTAAATCATCAAATTAAGTTAATTGTAATTGATTATTGGTAAAACTTACTTTTAAAATCAATTTTTCAGTTAATCAGTTTTAAATGTCAAGCAAAAAATATCTTTTTAGGTTATGTTTTTATATCTTACAGATATTTTTTCTGTCTTTCAGTCAAAAATATTTTTTTGAAATTTAAAAAATGTTACCGCCCCTCAACCAATTAAATGCGAAATTTTTTATGTCTGAAAGATATTTCTTTTACATGTATCATCGCCCTAAACCTTTAATATATTTTATTCTCTTCCATTTAATTATATCAGCTTTATTTGTATGTTTTTTCGATAATTATAGTATGTTTTGTTGTATTGTTTTCTAACCTATAGCCTAATGAACTTAACCTATTGTCTAATAAAAATTTTCCTATAAAAAAATTATCATTATTCAATTGGTATTATTCCAATTTTTCAAATTGTTTTGATTCCATTAATAGTATATTTTCAACGATGCCGAAAACAACATATTTTGAACCGAGAGGACAGTTTATCAGCCGAGGCGATAGCCGAGGTTGAAATGGTCGCGAGATTCAAAATATGATTTTCGGCGAGTAGAAAACTGTACTTTTTCTACACCTTTTTAAAAATTATTATTAATTATTAAGCATTTTCATTTAAAATTACATACAATTCAAATTTTAAAACATATAAACATCCAAACAAAATTTATATTTCTGCTATTAAAATATAGATGACTCAATATGAATAAATTATCCAATTTCTATGTTATAAATAAAACCGTCTTTAGTTACAAGCCTGATTGTCCTTTCGTACAAGAAAATCGTCAACTGTATACATATACATATATTTATTCTATTTACACTACAAAGTTCTATTTTTATTCTATTTGGTCTCTAAAGTCCCTAACACATGTTATTAAATAACACATCTTTAAAGGTTTATTGTTTTTTGCATTTCGCGTCTAGTAGGCTTATAACTAAAGACGGTTTTCTAATAAACAAAGTCAAGTTTAAAAATTTTATTATGATTTCTAAAATAAAAACAACAGTTTTGATTCAGTTTTTTAATGGGGATGACGTTGCGTAAATTCCTGATATATTTTAAAACAACGTAAAATATTTTGTGTAAATAAATATTTTTTATCGTTTTTCTTAAATAAATAGGTGAAATCATTTTTTTTAAATATTTTAACATCAACTTTTGTTACCATACTATTTAAAAAGAATATGTGCATCTTATATAGTTAACTATTATATTATTTTTACATTTTTAATGTAAATTGTCCCTAAATAATTCTAAAATTAATTAACGTCATCTTCCCAAGAATGACAAATTAACTCTACCAAAATTACTTCATTCAATCAATTGATTCTCTTAACGGGTTTTCTAGGATGATTTATTCTAGTTAAGAAATTAGAAAATAGATGGCTTTTACAAAATTTCTTTCGTCACTAGGTACGAAAGTAGTTTGTATAGGTTTTTTTATCACTGGTGACGAAAAAGAAATTTTTGATGCTATGAACAAGCATCGAAAGTAGATTTTTTAAGTTGGGTAGTAGAAAAAATTATTTTCAAATTATAATCACAATTGCTTTGATAAGTTTTGTTCAAAAATCAAATTTTAATTTAAATTCTCTTATTTCGTTTAGTTGAACTTGGTTCATTGTATGAGAAGGGCGTTTTTTATCATCAGGATATTTTTATTAAGAAATATGATTTATCAATTAAAACAATAAAGATTTATTGTTTTAATTGAAGAAAATGTTTTTATTTTTTATAATACACAATTCTTTGTCAGAGAATAAAGTATTGTAATCGATTCGTGAATAATGAAGTTTATTGTCTCGCAAATTAAAATTCTCGCTCGTGCCTCGCTCCAATTTTAATCTTTTGCTTGAGAATAAACTACTTCATTATTCACTCATTGATTAAACTATTATTGTTTGCCTTGTTTCATTTCGGTTAACCGACATATACATTTATTTTTTCATAATGTTAAGAAAATTATGGAAAATAATATTATTTTGTCAGATATTTAATTTTTTGGAAATTAAAAAATTAGTAAAAAATGCACGAAATATTGTATGCACCATGCACAATATGTTTATCTTGATAATTGAGTTTAAAGAGAATAATTTTTGAAAAATTTCATATTTCAACAATAACGATATGGTAAATATGCTGGAAACGTGTTTTTGGTTTTAAGTGTGTTCACTAAAACAATTATGACACGACTTTGCAAGATACCGAATGTTTTCCTTTTATGCCGGATGTTTAACGGCCAAACAATTTCTCTGTACTCGTGATCCTGTCGTATCACGCACTGTTAAATTATACATGTCTATATTCAAATGCGGGGTTGAATTTAGTACTCTTTAGTCTCTCGTTGTGACTGTGTTGTCACGCAGTGTTTAGACTTTATGACTTTACTTTATTCCCTTTGTCTCAGTCGTTGCACTATGCTTGTGATGATCTGAATCACCACTTTTCAGGTGTTTTTGAAGATCAATATAAACTGCATTATGCTATGCGAAGTGATTGGTTTGTATATCTGGTTCCTCTTGGTTATCATTCTATATAGCTGTTTCTGATGCAGTATTCGTATTTGCCTTTATTGCTATCTTTTTGTGTTGCTGTACTCAATGCCGTTAATTCTTTTTCTGCAATTTCGATCGGAATGCTACTTGCTAACATGTACGCTTCTCGAAAGATTTTTGAGAGAATTATCGGTATTTACCGATAATTCTCTCGAAACTCTTTTAAGCTCAAAGATTATTTCTTTGATTTTCGAAGATCATTTATGTGTAGCCTTACAATGGCCAGCAAAGTGGTGGTTCTTCTGGGGGGCTCGTTACCTTTAGGAATAAGCACAAGACGTTCACTCACTCTGGAACACTCCCACTCACACCTTAGCTTGGCCAGTAAAAATGACTTACCTCTGACATATATTATAAGTCAGCGTGTTTCCGTAAATTCATCCAGTGAAGTACTAGGAGGAATGTAGCAGATGTAGAGGTGCACAGTTTTGATTTTGGCAAAGGCTTCATGGTATCGATTGAATCAGTCTTTAAGTCGAAGAAGTATGCATTCGAATCCAGAATACAGGTTGCTCGTCCTTTTTCCAGTCAATTTCTATCGGTAGTAAGAGTTCCATACTGTTCGTTCCACTTTTGTTTCATTTTGTGGTTTCTAACTGTCTGAGCCAGTATGCTTTGTACTACATCGCAGTAAATAATACCGATCTGGTTGTATGAACCATTACGCGTATAAATTGGGCTTAGAGCTCCCTTTTAGGATGGAAATCTTCCCAAATTTCCCACTAACAAAATTGAGAGCTATTTCCCACTCTTTAAAACATATTGCCGTTCGAGTCATTTAACTTTTACAGTGTCTTGGTAAGTGTTTTTGTCAAAGCATCTGAAAGTTGAAACATTGTGTTAGAGTAATTTGCCTAGCCGCTTTCATGTTATACATACAATTTGACTGTGCCAAACGTATTAACTGACCGTTCAGAGAAATTGATTTACGCCGTCTGCATCCAGTTCCACATTGTTCTCAAAAATTTTGCTGCAGTTGTTTGGATAGTCTTAACTGTAGGAAATTGGATCGGAATTACATTTTTTGCGCGCCACAACGCACCAACGTATATGTCACAAAACAAACTCTATAAAAGTTTCTTGACATACGGACTTGAATCTCGCCGATTTATTTAGAGCTAGCGTTGCGTCATTATTTTAGTGACACAATCCATGAGCTATTTCAGATGCGAGATAGCTTCATAGCTCTCAGCCATTTGAGGGTAACCTTTTTGACTGCACTAAGATATTATTATTGAATTTTATCGTGGAGCTCTTTGATTTGGCTTGTGAGATTGGTTTCGTGTTAACTTAACAACACCTAAGTGTTACATTCTCGAGCCAAAAACGTGAAATTCTTACTACCACTTTTTTGGCATTTCTCGACGTTTTAGGTCAAAAGTAAAGAAAAATTTTAACCGGAAGTGATAAACCGGAAGTTGGGATGCAGAACTGTTGTGAACCGTACTAAATGCTTATGTACCAAGTTTCATCCAATTGCAATTCGATTATCAGGTATAGATGTTCTTGAGCTTTAAAAATAACTGGTAAAAAGGGGTGCGCCACTTTGTTCACTATCGCTCAAAAACTAATCAGTTCCTTGCCATACATATTTGCATCTTTTTCCAAAGTGTCATCAAAATTCATTCACGAACGAATATTATGTGCTCCCAACAAACATAAAAAACATGGCTTAAAAAACCACCTGTTGTATGGTGAACCCCCAACCCTTTATCCAATGTACTCCAAAAGCTGATAAAATCTTTCTTATGTTATTTGAAAGCTTTTTCAAACGTTTCATGAAAATCAAACGGTAATTGTAGGCTACAGTAGGGATAATCACTTGAAAAAATATTGCGACGCTGATGCATAGGCTGACTTCACCACAGCTCTGGAAACATAGTGTTCTGGATATATAATGAGCTAATATCCATAAAATACTTTAATTAAAAGCTAACCAATATTATAGACTTCGTAGTTCTAATAATAAAAATATTAAAGCAGGCAGTAGTATTCCAACAAACATAAATTCTGTTGTACGAAAAAAAGTAAAAAAAATTTTATCGGAAGTGACAAAGCGGAAGTTAGCAAGCAGAACTGTTGTAAACCGTACTAAATGTGTATGTACCAAATTTCATCCAACTCGATTATTAGGTACAGAAGTTATTGAGCTTCCAAAATAACAGGTGCTTGGAGGACCCCCTACCACTTTGTTCACTATCGCTAAAAAAAACTAATCAGTTCCTTGCCATACATATTTGCATCTTTTTGCAAAGTGTAATCAAAATTACTTAACGAACGAATGTTGTATGTTTCCAATAAACAGGTGTTCGGGAGGACCCCACCACTTAAACCAATATTGTCCAAAAACTAGTCAATTCTTTCTCAATAAAGTCTTTATCTTTTTTCAAAGTGCCATTAAAATTGATTAATGAATGAAATCTGTATGCTCCCAACAAACTTTAAAAACCAAGTGTAAAAAGTCAGCAGTTGTATGGTAGATCCCCCGCCACTTTGATCAATGTGTCCCAAAAGATGATAATTATCTTCTTACACTAATTGGAACCCTATTCCATAAGTTTTATCATAATCACTTCATTATTGTAGGCTGTAGTGTGCATAAAGACACTGAAAAAACTTCAAAAAAGTACAAAAAAAATTTTTTTACTGGAAGTGAAAAACCGGAAGTTGGGATGCAGAACTATTTTAAACCGTACTACATACTCATGTACCAAGTTTCATCCAATTCGCTTACCAGGTACAGAAGTTATAGAGCTTTCAAAAAAACAGGTGCTCCAGGGACCCCCCACCACTTTGTTCACTATCGCTCAAAAACTAATCAGTTCTTTGCCATACATGTTTGCATCTTTTTCTAAAGTGTCATCAAAATTCGTTCACGAGCGAATGCTGTGTGCTCCCAACAAACATTGAAAAAAGTGTGACACATTAAACAGGTGTTCGGGAGGACCCCCACCACTTATTCCAATATTATCCAAAAACTAATCAGTTCTTTGTTACTTAAGTCTCCATCATTTGCCAAAGTGTCATTAAAATAAATTAATGAACGAAGTCTGTATGCTCCCAACAAACTTAAAAAACAAAGTGTGAAAAGTCAGCATTTGTATGGTAGACCCCCCCACCACTTTGATCAATGTGTCCCAAAACATGATAATTATCTTTTCACACTAACTGGAACCCTATTCCATAAGTTTCATCATAATCACTTTATTATTGTAGGCTGTAGTGTGCATAAAGACACTGACAAAACATCAAAAAAGTACAAAAAAATTTTTTTTACCGGAAGTGAAAAACCGGAAGTTGGGATGCAGAACTATTTTAAACCGTACTACATACTCATGTACCAAGTTTCATTCAATTCGCTTATCACGTACAGAAGTTATAGAGCTTTCAAAAAAACAGGTGCTCCAGGACCCCCCACCACTTTGTTCACTATCGCTCAAAAACTAATCAGTTCTTTGCCATACATGTTTGCATTTTTTTCCAAAGTGTCATCAAAATTCGTTCACGAACGAATGCTGTGTGCTCCCAACAAACATTGAAAAAAGTGTGACACATTAAACAGGTGTTCGGGAGGACCCCCACCACTTATTCCAATATTATCCAAAAACTAATCAGTCCTTTGTTACTTAAGTCTCCATCATTTGCCAAAGTGTCATTAAAATTGAATAATGAATGAAGTCTGTATGCTCCCAACAAACTTAAAAAACAAAGTGTGAAAAGTCAGCATTTGTATGGTAGACCCCCCACCACTTTGATCAATGTGTCCCAAAACATGATAATTATCTTTTCACACTAATTGGAACCCTATTCCATAAGTTTCATCATAATCACTTTATTATTGTAGGCTGTAGTGTGCATAAAGACACTGAAAAAACTTCAAAAAAGTACAAAAAAATTTTTTTTACCGGAAGTGAAAAACCGGAAGTTGGGATGCAGAACTATTTTAAACCGTACTACATACTCATGTACCAAGTTTCATCCAATTCGCTTATCAGGTACAGAAGTTATAGAGCTTTCAAAAAAACAGGTGCTCCAGGGACCCCCCACCACTTTGTTCACTATCGCTCAAAAACTAATCAGTTCTTTGTCATACATGTTTGCATCTTTTTCCAAAGTGTCATCAAAATTCATTCACGAATGAATGTTTTATGTTCCCAACAAACATAAAAACTTTGTGGAAAAAACCACCTGTTGTATGGTGGACCCCCCAACCCTTTATCCAATGTGCTCCAACGGCTGATAAAATCTTTCTCATGTTATTTAAAAGCTTTTCGCAACGTTTCATGAAAATCGATCGGTAATTGTAGGCTACAGTAGGGATAAACACCTGAAAAAAAAACTTTTTAACCGGAAGTGACAAACCGGAAGTTGGTATGCAGAAATATTGGAAACAGTATTAAAACCTTATATACTTAGTTTCAATAAGATCATAGCTCGGGATCAGAAGTTATTCAAGATTTAAACTTAGAGGTGTTTGGGAGACCCCCCGCCATTTTGTCCAAATTTAAAATGAATCCAGATCTTCTATTTTCAAGTGAACCTGTATCATTTGCCAAAGTTTCATCAAGATCCTATACAGAAAACTCACCCGAAGCATATTTTTTGCTTCAAAAACCTTCATTGAAAGTGATGTAGTAACAATGAATGTGGAGGGATCGGGATTGGTATATGAGACCAAAAACTAGATTTATTGATTATAAGTTTGTCAAAAAATGTTGTCAAGTGTGTCAAAAGAATGATTTTCATTTATTTTTTTACCCAATTTTTTGAAAAAAATGAAATTAATTATCTGTATGACATGAAATTGAACATTTGTAATTGAACATGAAATTGGACATGGATATTTTGAATTTTTTATAAGTTTTGCAATATTTTTAGAATTTTGGAAAAAGTTGGAATTTTTGAATTTTAAATTTTTGCAATATTTTTAAAATTTTGAAAAAAGTTTCAATTTTTGATTTTGTAAGAATTTTCTGAATATTTTTGAATTTTGTAAAGAGTTTGTATAATTAATTTTGTTATAATTTTTGCAATATTTTTAGAATTTAAAAAAAATAGATTTTTTCAATTTGTAAATTTTGATTTTTATAAATATTTTTAGAATTTTGAAAAAAGTTTCAATATTTGTTTTTCTAAGAATTTTTGGAATATTTTTAGAATTTTGAAAAGGTTTAAAATTTTAACAACATTTTGGTAATTTCGAATGAAATTTGAATGTTTGATTTCGTAATATTTTCTTGAAACGCTAAATGTAGAGATTTCTGGGTAATTTGCTGATTGTATCATCTTTTCACTAAATTATGTTAAATTACGATCTGTTATAATTTGCCGGCAACGCATTGATGTGTCGGGTTAGTTTTGTAATAAATTTCTAAACATAGATAAAATACTTGTACTTTTACAAAGTTTTATGCTTATATACAACGCTGCCCAAAACTAAAAACAATGTCCTCATAAAAGTTTTTTGCTGAAAACAACATCAAAATTCTTAATCAAGACTGAAGTTTTGATATCACAGAGCTTGAGAGTTTAGGGCCTTCATATTTTTATTTTCTGTTTTTTCGCGTCGTTCCACATCTGTTTTCGATTCAAACACATATCAAATTTTAATTTGGACCTGTCGTTGTGCCTGTTATACTGACCAAATTCGTTGACCTAATTACCTACTATGGATCAAACGTTTCTGGCGAGGTTTGATCCATGCTAATAGTTTCATCAACCATCTCTCCTGTGTGGCTCTTTCAGCCGCATTAGTGTAGTTATATATAGTTTTTCAGAACCAGTTTTTGTTTGTTAATAGAGAAATACAAAAATAGTCATTAGAAGCTGATAACGATGATATATTTTTGTTTAACTCTAATTTAAACAATCTATAGAGCAACACAAGTAGAGAGTTGGCCTTATTTCAGTCGATATTGCACCAAAGATCCCTTTTTGCTGGAATCTCCTCGCTACTTTAATGTCATTTTTGAAACCTAATTTTGTATCTATTTTTGTTGATTTTTTAGTGGGCATCATAATGATTGTTTGATTAATTAATTAATCAATATCTCATGGTGACTTTAAAGCTATTCAAATTGAAGCATGCTTCTCCTCCTGCTCCTAGCAGGTGATAAATTTAATTGGCAATCCTTTGCTACTTTCCTTATTTTTTATCAAATTTCATGTATCCTTACTTTCTCTATACTATCATCACTATCATGCATTATTTCTTTTTTTCTGTTTTTTTTTAATTAAATGTGTTGTGTATTAGGAATTACAATAAGTGTCAAAACAACACATAAAAATTTTTTAAACCGAAGAACCCACAACTTTATCTAAGGTATTGATGGACGCAAATCTTTTTGTTTGTTTTTTTTTTTAAATATTTTGTTAAAGAATGGATAGCTAAACAATAATTCCTAACACATCACATCTAAGAGCCAATATTTCATGATGGGATAGAGAAAAAAAAATAAAATAATAGGTAAAAAGCAAACGTGTTTGAAAAATTGGCAGGCAACAAAACCGAAATGGGGTTGCCAATGATGCAGCTAGTGACATATTTCTTGGTCATGTGGTGCATTATCTTACTCAATGATTAAAGCTCAGATAAATCGAGTTAAATCAGGGCTCGTTTCTTCGAACAAGCAATAACATCAAGGAATATTCTACAGTTAAGATTGATTGCTACCGTTGACTGAATATAGTTCATCCACCAGCATCCCTAATAGATTATCTTGGCTAGCAATATCTCACTGATAGTAATATATCACTGCTATTGCCAGTGGCATGTAATATCTCACGTTAAGCCGTATGTCAATAACAGGGACTGGAGTACGCGCGATTTTCACAGAAATAAAAGTAAAAAGATTAAAAAATACTGAAAGTTTTTATGCAACGGGGCTTTAAAAAGGTTTTATTTTATGTATCAGTGTATTTTTGTTTGTTTTAAATACCAAATATTATTTATTCTTTTCAGTGCTTCATTTTCGAGGGATACGGAGGGATGGAATACAGCTTCAAGATTTTGTATTTGAATTTGATACTTTATGGCTCCGTCTAGTAAAGGTTGTATATTTTTTTATCATTGTCAAAAATTTCTTTATGAATATGACAGGCTTGGTAGTTCTAGTTATTACTCTAACAAGAGTGGAGACTATATCATAGATTGTCATATCTGAAATCATTAACATAAATTCAAACAATTCCAGTTAAAACACAAAAAGACGATCATAACATAATTGTATAACCTCAATTATACTCAGTTTTCTGCATTTCCGTTATCAAAAACAACTTTTGTATCCCACGAAAATAGCAATATAAATATTTCACTTTATGCAGCTATAAAAAATATTTCTTTATCGAATCATTAATAATAATTAGAAAATTAATAAGAGTGACATCTTGAATAAAATTTTAAAAATCAATTCATTACGAAATCTGTATAAATTGAGTGAAATGAATTTTTAAATTGCAACGATTATAATGTGACATCTGAAACATAAATATCAGATGCAAGTAATCGCTTTTTTTAATCTTTTAAAACCAGAGATTATGAATGGAAAAGTGATTCATTAACAGAGATCGGTAAAAAATGCCTAATATAATTAATAAATTTCATTCTGAAAATTGAAGTGAAATTGTCAGTGTTTCGCAAAAATAAACATATAAAATATTATGAAAGTGAAATTTTGTGTTTTTTTATTACTTATATTATTTGTACATAAAGGAAACACCTTTTTGTGTGAGTATTAGGGCAAACTGGTAAGTGTTTTACTGACAAACATTTCGGTTTATCTTTCGAAAAAATAATTTGAGGGTAACGATTACGGAAAGTTATGTACTTTTATCCTTTAAATATTTAATTGCAGGTGAAATTGTATAGATGCTCGCTCATTGTTTAGCTAAATTTTTATCAAACGTTCATCGTTTGAATTATATTTTCTTTGTTTTCATTTTCTTAAACTTACCTAAACAAGAAAAGAAAAAAAATTTTCTTACTAAAATCATTAGTTTTTGTTTTCTTTATAAAGAAACATGATATAGAAAATTTGCAAATTGATCTTGATTTTATTTTTTTCTTCGATTGATTTTTCATCCAGTTTTTTAAGGTTTTGAATTAGTTTTTTTTTAATAAAAAGTGAGATCGTTAAACTGTATCATGTTTTGGTATGTGCAGACTAGGTATATTTAATGAGATTTTACTATATGCGAGTGATATTGTGTGTTTGTTATTTTTTTTTTTATAAGCGCAACGGCTCTGGCCATAAAGTGCTGTGGCATTTATTTAGAGATCAAAATTAATTACAGATTACATATATACTACTTATATTAAAATTACTATAGAATTTCAATCCAACTAATTATATTATAATTTCATTCTTAAAAATAAAGTTCAAAATTTCCTTAATTGAAGATATATCATGTAAGTTGATGACTCTTAAGACTTCATAAGGTGGAGTGTATTCCTTTTCCGTCAGTGTAGATATAATATGCGAATGATCGAACCTAAGACAATCCCACAAAAGATGGCTAACTGACTCTAAACTATTTTGACAATCGCAAATATTACTATCTGAAATATTCAACTTATATAGATGTTCTTTGGTTCTTAAGTGTCCAGTAACAATGCGGTTCAAAATGCTCCTTTCTCCGCGTGTAAAGAAAGTGGCTCCTTCAAAGACAAATGGACTCTTTAGTCCTACTTTTGGCTGCTGTATATAATAATAACGCCCCCTGATATCAGAATCCCATTGGGTTTGCCATTTATTCTTAAGCTCCTGCGAATATTTTCTTGTTACCCCCTGCAAATTACTGCTAAGCCTTAAATCCCCTTGCGTTTCCGACATTCCTGCTAACTCGTCCACGGCTTCGTTACCTCTAATTCCAACATGTGAAGGAACCCACATAAACGATATGATGTAGTTTATTTGGTTAAGACTTGCAACCTCTTTTTTTAAATCCCTTATCAACTGCGTAAGCCTTACTAGATGATTTACGTTGTGTAGAGTATTTAGAACTGCCTGGCTATCACTAACGATGCAGAATTTACCGGGTTGGTGAGATTGTTTGATATGTTTAACAGCCTGAGGAATTGCTACGAGCTCCACATCAAATATTGTGCTAGTATTTATTTTCCAATTGTATTTGTAACAGTCGGGGTGGATAACGGCCGCCCGACCACCCATCAGTATAAATAAGCGTTGTATCATGTTCATATTTAGAGATTACAACGGTGAAAATGTTTTTGTGTACCTCTTTTGAGGAATTACTTTTATGGAGATTCTTTTTTGTAGGAGAAGTCGACTCGTAGTGGTAGCATCATTGTTTTTTGATGGTAAAAAAACCATGGTATATTAGGTTTCAGGTGTGAAAGTTTTATTTTTTCAAAAATATTAGCTCTATGCAGTTGTGGTTGGATAATTGCTAGCTGTATGTACGTTTCCAGTACTTGTTGTTTATTGTATAGAAAACATTTCACAAAAAATTTTTGTTGCAGAAAGACTAGCCCTAATTGGTGGAATGTTGCCTAGAACTTCTAAAGTATTAGTAGGAGTAGATTTCATGCATTCCAAGCATATTCTAAGTGATTTCCACTGAACTCTTGCCACTTTAATCACATGAGTCTTGGGAGCTTGTAAAATGGCCGGGGGGAAATATTCGATTATAGATCTAACTAAACATTTATAAAGTATTTCTAAGCTATTACTACCATTTCCCCATTTAGCAGTACTCAGAAAAAAGAGCTTATTTAACGTAAAGTATATGTAAATTTAACTGAAAATGACGTACGAATTGTGCCAGCGGAGGCATAAGTAAACTAAACAAATTGACTAAGTAAAATCTACTTAAAAGCATGTAAAAAGGTTATTTTTTAATTTAGCAGTGCAAAAGCAAATTTTACGTAGACCACAAGTAAATATTTAAAAATATATGTAGCCCTAACGTAGCGTTATGTAATTTCGCTAGTAGCACATTAACTATTGGCTACGTAAAACAGACAGAGTGATATGTAAAAATTGAACTATTTTAGTAAAATTCATATCCCAGCAAGCACACCGCAAAATTAAATGCTATTTATGCTAAAAGTTAAATGCTATTTATTTTTAATATTTATTTTGGACTTAGCTTCGACTTAGATTCGATCCCCAGACCTCTGTGTACACGGCAGCAACATTAACCATTCGTCTATCTAAATAATTATTTACATCAATTTATCTATGAATATTATGTTGATGCTTAAGTTTAGGACGTTCGAGGGTTCGATTCCCAGACTGACCACTATTTATTTTTTATTACATTTTTATTTTTTTTTTAAAATAACACAAAAATGATTCCTTTTTATTCATAAATTATTTATAAAAATTCAATTTTACAGCATTTCAATTTATCGATACTGTAGTTTTTTTTAAAATTATATAGACCTAAACATTTCAAATAATAACAATTATAGATGTCAAATTCTTTTTGCCAAAACATTGTTCTGACATTTTTTGCTCTCAGATCAATTTATTATTTGACATTACGTGTTTTATTTGGTCAAAAAAAGTGAGTTTTCGCCCTAAGAAGATTTTTTTGAATCTAGATTTTTAGCCATAGAGCAAAGCATAAAATACAATAAAAATAAGAAATACATACATATATCTCTCAAAATTAGTAAACAAACAAAACGCCACGCCAAAACGCAAGAACATGTGCTGCATAAATTGACAGTTATACTACATTTACATATGTAAATTTTACTATTATTTTAAGTAAAATTTACGTTTAATATGACTTTAATACTCGAAGTCATACGTAATTTTCAAACTATGAAAACGTAAATTTAAAGATGCCTTAGTAAAAATTACGTATAAGAGCAATAAGAGCAATTTCCAGCATACTTAAGTTAACTTGGAACAGCTGATCTTCGTTTTCAAGTAGATGTATATAGCTTTAATTTCGCATAGACTTTTTTAATTCGCATTCATAACTTGCTGAAATCTTTCCAATATATCTAACAAGCCACACATTGTCGTGCAGTCTAATAATAACAAATATCGTCATCAGCAGTGCTCAGATGAAATCAGCGGCATCATGCCTCAAACTTATTCTTACCCCCGTTCCACTCGGCAATCGGCTGCCGCAACCAGTGAAACGGTAAAGATCCCGCGCTGTCATACTGGCAGATCGCAGAGAGACTTCTTTGTCCGAACTGCGTACAAATGGAATAGTTTGCCGGAACACTTAGTCTCAGGTGGCTTCAACCCACAGATGTTTAAAAAAAGCGTTAATCTACACCTCAGAACGCCAGTTGTTGTGGGACCCAGGTCTAGACCTAGGTCTTAAAAGGTATTTATGTGTTGTTGTGACACATATTCTAAACCCTATTACACAACACATTTTATTAAAAAAAAAAAAAAAAAAAATTCAATACCATAATGAATAATCTATAGTTTAACATTTTGCTGAAGAATTGTGTTGCGCACTAGTTGTTTCCTAAAAAGTAATGATATCTTGTGCGAATCAGTTTGATTGTGTCCTGGATTTAAGGGTTTTGTTCGTTGAATATAAGGTTACATATATTTTTATCCTGTTCATATGAAATGCCTTCAAATGCTGGTTTTTTGTCTTTATCGGTAGCTATCATCATCTAATATTTAGTATACTTGGTGCTTCTGATTTTTCCGCAATAAAAATTCTGTTTAAGTATAACCAAAAACTGTATCCAAAACAGTCCAACTAAAGTTCGTCTAATGTTAAGCAAAATTTTTGATCAAAAATCAACATTTCACTCTTATGACTAAGAACCCGAACATAGAACTTTTTTCCCGGGAAATCGAGAATAGATATTTCTGTGGATTTCCTGGGAAATCGAGAACGGGAAATCTCGGGAAAGAAACCCTAACTGGCGCTAATGACCTAGATCAAGTATGTTTTGAATTTTTTTAAAATAATATGGAGGTCTAACTTAACTCAAAAGCATTCTAAAATCTTATTTTAAGTTTTTTTTTGGTCTACAGATATTAATTTTTAAAGACGTGCATCCCAGGTCAAAATTTTTTAGTTTTATATTTAATTTGCGATCTAGTGTTTCGAGTTCATCGATTTCATACTGGCATTCAAGTGAAACTGAAACCACGCTTGTGCTTAGAAACATTTCAAAATTCAAACTCTTTACTTTGTAGCTTTTAATTCAAATTACAAGAGTTGGAAATATAATTGACTGATGTAATGGGCCTATACAGTAATTCTTTTGCTTACACTGTTACTAATAATTATAATATGAAATAATTTTTTTAAAGTTGGCGGTGATGCCGTAGGTCATGCATTTTTAACTTTCTTTTTTTCAAAATATGAAAGTTTCGACCTTAACCTTAAACATGCCAAAATATAAACAGAGTTTGTTTTTATGCTAAAGCTATTAGTTTTTCAAAATGTTCATCTCACCTAAAAAGTTTTAGAATTGTAAAACTAAAATATGGAGGGGCTGAAATCTCACAGCTCTGAGATATCAAGACTTCGGTCTGGGTTAAGGATGTTGATATAGTTTTCGGCAAAAAACTTTTATGAGGACATGGTTTTTAGTTTTGGGTATCGATGTATATCAAACATAACTCTTTGTTAAAGTACAAGTATTTTTTATCTCTGTTTAAAAAAATTTTACAAAACTAGCACGAAACATCAATATGTTGCCGGAAAATTATAAACAAAATTCCAAAAATATTGTTAAATTAAATAAAATCAAACTTTTTCAAAATTCCAAAAATTAGAATAAAATCAAATATTTAAACTTTTTCTATATTCCAAAAATATTGCAAAAATTATTACAAAATCAAAAATTGAAAATTTTTTCAAAATTCCAAAAATTATAATAAAATCAAAAATTAAAAATTTTTCAAAATTCTAAAAATATTCCAAAAATTCTTACAAAATCAAAAATTAAAACTTTTGCCGAATTTTTAAAAATATTGCAAAAATTATTACAAAAATAAAAAATTTTTTATAATTCCAAAAATATTTCAAAAATTATAACAAATTCAAAAATTTCCACGTCCAATTTCATTTTAAATTACATATACGTCATAAAAACAGCTACATTTTTTTTCCAAAAAATTGACTAAAAAAATAAATGAAATCATTTTTTGACACACTTGACATTATTTTTTGACAAACTTATAATGCCATAATTCTTTATAATAATAATAAAATATCATGTCATACATACTATTAATTTTATTTTTTTCTAAAAAAATTGGGTAAAAAAGTAAATAAAAATCATTCTTTTGACACACTTGACAACATTTTTTGACAAACTTATAATGCCATAATTCTCAATAATAATAATAAAATTTCATTTCAAACAAACAATTTTATTTTTTTCCAAAAATTTGGGTAAAAAACTAAATAAAAATCTTTTGACACACTTGACAACATTTTTTTGACAAACTTATAATGCCATAATTCTCAATAATAATAATAAAATTTCATATCAAATAATTTTATTTCTTTCCAAAAATTGGGTAAAAAAATAAATAAAAATCTTTCTTTTGACACACTTGACAACATTTTTTTGACAAACTTATAATGCAATAATCTAGTTTTTGGTCTCATATACCAATCCCTACCATCAAGATTTCTCCAAATTTATGGTTCCTACTCGTAATCACATAAAATGAATGTTTTTTAAGCCAAAAATATGAAAATTTGCTATTTTTCACACAAATAATGATTTTTTTGACACACTTCCGGTACAGTTATCGAGCACAGCGTCCTTTCGGACCTGTCCCTTGAGTATACCTATTTTTAGAGAAAAACATTTTTGAAATCCCTCCAGCGGTTTTCCCTGTAGCGTAGGTAATGACGGACGGCCGGCCGGCAGACAGACACACATTTTTTTTTTGCTTTTTTAGAATCAGTAGGTCCTAAAACCTCGAGAAATGCCAAAAAAAGTGGAGGTAAGAATTTCACTTTTGGCTCATGAATGTAATACTTAGGTCTTTCAGACCGAAGTAATTTTTGATCTGAGACGCACATTATTAAAATTTTACTAATTTTTAGTTTTTACTGTTTATTTTCGATTTTACATTTTCAACGCACATAAAATTAGCGTTTAGCTGTTCTTATGCAATTTGATGTCAATTATATCCTGAGTTTGAATTGACAGAAAACTTTCGGTGGTGGTCCTGTTCTCAAACTAAACATTTTAAACATTTCCTATAAACGCAGTTATTTTTTATTTCACTTATATTCCTACAGTCCAAGTATGAAGTTGATCAAAATAGGCGGTTCAACAATCAGCTTCAGGTCGCCCAGAACACGAATTTCATCTATTATACATAATTTTTTTGTAAATTGCACTTATGTTGAAATTTTAATATGTATAGTTAGGGTTCCATTAAAATTTTTGTTTCCATATAGACAAAATTTTGATTCAAAACCATTCCCCTCTCCCTCCCACGGTCAATGTTGTCCCGCTTCGCAATGTTAAAATTTGGTCACCTCACCCTATATTGAAGGGTATACACGTTTATGATTATTACAGACAATCGTAGTTTGCGTTGGTTAATGGATCAACGAATTCTTTCTGGGAGACTAGTGAAAACCGCTAGGGAACATCAAATATCGTAAAGGTTCCATTTATATAGTACCAGATTTATATAGTACCAGATGTCTTGTCAAGAGTAAAATTGGAAGAATTTGAGAAAACAAAATTAATGCTAAGATGACCTGTGAGTTTTTTACACGTGAACTTAAACTCTGACATCTTTAAAGACCCCCAGACCCCACTACGACATAGCAAATGCTATCAAGGGAAATACATCAATTAAATCTAATTTAAAAACAGTTGAGATTAAGCTGATTATCCTCCCAAATCCGAGTATTGATGATACTATACATCTATTTCTAAATTGAAGTTGGATTGGAATACGAATATAGGATATATACGAAAACACTAAATGTTTTGCAGAAGTAATTTTACTGGACCACCATTGCTCGTGATGGACCAAAATTGTGACACTTGTAAGTAAGTGAAGGCAACCAAAATTCAAAACTTTTCATTGGTTTCCTTGGAATTTTTCTTTCTTCCTTTAACATTAACACATTTGCTTTTGTTGAAAATATATATCATAAAAATAACAAAATTTCACATCTAGTAATAAACTGTCAAAATAAATCTCCTCTGATAACGAATCTATAAATTATTGTAAGCGAACTATATAATTAAACTACATAACACTATATAGGTAATTAAAGATCTAATCGTTGCTTCGACACAACTTTATAAATTAAAATGCTAAAATAAGAAGATCGTAAAATAAAAACATTTATCGTTTAATAATTTATCGGTTTACCGCAACGGATATTACACAAACCGATCTAATTCAAAAGCGATTTATATTTTTTGATACTTCCTCTGTCTTCACGCACTCACTCTCGCATATCATCTATTTAATTTGTTTTAACGTCATAAATTAAATTGCAAGGCGTTACAACTAACAATGAACAAATTATTTCAAGAAATCGAAAGTACAAAGTCAGTTAAAGAAAATATTATTAAATATTTTAGATGAAAGGTGGACGAGATTGATTTTTTTATTTACTCAACAATCTCTGTTATGTATGTAATTATATTTTTTTCTATTGTTAAAATAATAATTATATATTTGTTCGAAGAATTCTTGAACGTAATTAAATTTTTATATCTTTTGCTTTAAAAGTAGATTTTTTTACATTATTTGAACTAGCGACGAAAGAATTAATACACATCCATATCCTAGTTCCTAACAACACGTTTGTTTGTTAGTTTTCGGACCGCGATTAAGGTATAATACACTGCGTAACGCAAATTGATAGCTTTATTTTGTTTTTTCATTTTTTTAATGTTAATTGTCCAATATATTTGGTCAGCCATAGTGAATCCTAGATATAACTAGGATTATACTAGCACCATAGAGAATACTAGAGAAGTAACGTTTAACACAAAAATGTGTAAGAGAATTTAAAAATAAAGAAATATACAAAATTTCTATTTGAGATTTTAACAAATGAATAAGATATATATTTGTTTCTCTTTTTGGCCTGTTTTGTATCTTTTTAATACACATATTTAGAAACAAAATAAAAAAAAAAAAGAATTTTTCTCTTTTCTTCTGAAAACTGACTGAAGAGCAGATGACGTGTTTAGTGGGATAATCACTAATTTAATAAATTTTATATTTTTCAAATGAAGATGTGCAGGGCAATTATCCAACAGTTAATTTTTCTTTAACTCGGTGTTTCGTTTTCTTAAAACATTCAATAATATTAGAAGACATCTAGGTCTTTGTATTTTCTGTATTATCCAACGGTAGAGACTTAATGCTTCTAAATAAGCTGGGTGATTTACTTTTTTCTATCACAAGCCATTCATTCGCTCTCAACTTACACATTTTTATTATTTAAATTTTTTTTCTGGAGTAATTTTATAAAACAGACCCGTTTTGTCGACGTTGTAAATTTTATTTGTAGCCGTCGAGTATTTTCGACTACGCTGATTGATAGGAATTCGTCACATGCACTTCCATCAACACTTGCTCATGCATCAAAAATCCCACCCCGCCATGCACCCAACCGCAATATATGTCTCTTACGGAAGCAAAAAGTTCAGATTTCCATACATTTGAATTCAGAATTTAGCGGCGATCCAATTAATTCTGTTTTCTTGTGCAATATTGAATAAATATTGCAACAATTTTTGAATCGCTGTTGCTGTTGAGCTGCAACTCTGTCAACAACATTCGCAAATCTTCCCAATTTTTCTTTTTTATTTCTTGTAATTCAAACGCCTTTTAAATGAAATGTTTGTTTTTCCATATGGTGCTTATAGTTTTTTATGAATCCCACCATTTATAAATCAATAGCTTTGAATATCCCAGATAACATGTTAAACGTTATCTTTTACTATACATTCAGAGATTAATACGGTATATTCACGATTAATTAACGAGCAGACCTGAAAACACACATTCTGAATAATGTAAAGGGAAAGTGATCTCCGTCGAGAATCGAAACCGGCTTCCTTGAGTTATAAGGCTACCTAGCGCCTTATCAACTGAGCTAAAACTGCGACAATGTAAACCAAACCACCAAAATGGAAAGATATAGAGGATAAAAACCACCAATTGTGATTAAAAAATCACAACTATTTTTTCTCATGTCTAAAAAACGTTTTTATTTTTGAACTTTTCGGTCGCAATAAACGAACAATCTGTGCATCTATCTGTACAAATTTTATTGCAAAATTGGTCGCTATATCAGAAATGTCGTAATAACCGAAGTCGTTTTAACCGAATATTTTTATATAGGAACAAAGGCAAGTTCAACCATTACTTTGATTTTATGACGCTATAGGCGAAATGTCGTTATAACCGAGGGCGTTATAAGTGAATTTCACTGTACTTATAAATAAATATGTACATTTAGAGAGAAATCAAAATATTTTTTCATAGCAACCTATTTGAAGGGAAACCAAAATGAAACTTTTTTTCAAAAATTATTAATTACTCTAATTTATTATTAATACATTTAATGACAAATAAAACGTTGTACGCACCACTGTCGTTATAGATTTTAACGGCCGTCAGGCGATATGAATCCCTCGGGCCAGAGGCCCTTGGGCTGGTCATATCGCCGTCGGGCCGTTAAAATCCTTATAACAACCTTGGTACGTAAATAGCTATTGTATTTTCAAGTCAAGAGCTGGTCTTATTTTTAAAATTTCATGTAAGAACATGGGTGCTTGTAGTATATGTTGAAATTTTCAAACTGCTTTTTATTGGCAAAGTATAGTGGATGTTGATAGATTTATATTAAGATTTTTAAATAATTGATAGATAATTGTTGATAGATTTATATTAAGATTTTTAAATAATTGAAATTAAAGTAACTAAGTATGCTCTTTGTCATCAATATCCGATAATATGTTACCATCGAAAATCTGTAACTCCTAAGCGATTCGTCTAAACGTCGTAAATAGGAAAATACAGTGTTTTCGATCAAAACCTATCCAAATGTATACGATATTTGAAAGCCAATTGGTTCAACGAGCTTTGTCAATACTTTAAAATTAATGGCGTTGACACCTATACTTTTTGCGGGCCAAATAGCTCGCTCACGAAGTCGCGCATGATTAGTGAAAATAACTTGTAAACCTCTAAATATACTTTCAATTAAAGCATCTTTGGTAGCCACCATATTGCAAAAATTGTTTGGAAAACGAATGCATTGTGTATTTTCTTGTAATTGAATTTATCCGTTTTAAATTTTGAGCAATTGTTCATTGAACGCTAATGCCAATTGATCATTTTGAAGATGATCACGCAAATTTATTGTAAGAGATAATCTACAAACACTTCGTAATATGTGTGATTCTTTCATCCGCATATGTATCACGTGCGATGATCGGCAATATTTAACTGAAATCATCGGCCAGTAGCAGTCTCAAAAATGTATATTTTGAAAATCGCCGTTGCTGCTAAATAAATTAGTAGTATAGTTAAAGTTTAGCTATAGTTCATTAAAGAAATCTGTAGTACCACAACAGAGATAAAACCTATTGTACGAATAGAAAAAATAAAAAAAAACATTTTGTAGGAATTGAAAAACCGATAGTTGGATTGGAATATATAACTGTATCAACTCATACTTTAAAATATATTAGCATATTTAAAAAGTTTACTCAAAATCCAATATCAGAAACTGATGTTATCGAAGATTGAAATAAATAGGCAATCAAGAGACCTGCCCCACGCAACTTATCCTAATATCACCCCAAAATTAACCAGGTATTTGTCCTGCCAATACTCCATTCAATTCGAATGTGCAAATGTCATAAGCCGAAGCCATAAACCAAACTTTGCATTTATCAATATTTAATCCAAACACAAACCCAAGCGTTCTAGCTAAATCATACTAATATAAACTTTCTTAAATAAAAATACTTACAATGTAACAAAAAATCCCTCCATTATCATTTATCAATAACAATGAAAACCATACAACTTTCCTAATCAACGCCAACAAAACCGCCAACCTCTCATTTATCAAAATTTATCCTAAACATATGCCCAAGCGTCTTAATTCAAACATTTGAATATTAAGATTCTTTCTTAAAAGTAGTTGCAATGTAACATAATATCTCAATTATTAAAATCAATTCCAATCAAAACTCGAACTATCCTATGACACCAAAAGATCATAAACTTAAATGTATATTATTTTAAACTAAAAAAATATCAAAAAAACAATTGATTGAAATTGAAGATAAAATTTGTAAACAGTAAACAAAAAAAATATGTCCTTCAATGTTTAAAGGGAGTATTTACATGTATGTGTAAAAGAACTTTTTATTTTCTATTATATTTCTTTACGTGTATTTTACTTTTTTTGTTTATTTACAAGTAACAAAATAAATAAAATTTGAAGTAGAAGAAAAGAGAAAAATTCTTTTTTTTTATTTTGTTTCTAAATATGTGTATTAAAAAGATACAAAACAGGCCAAAAAGAGAAACAAATATATATCTTATTCATTTGTTAAAATCTCAAATAGAAATTTTGTATATTTCTTTATTTTTAAATTCTCTTACACATTTTTGTGTTAAACGTTACTTCTCTAGTATTCTCTATGGTGCTAGTATAAACTCTTTTTATTGTGTTAATAACTCAATGCTTAATATTGGGAATGGTAAGCTAGCTTCTTTATTCTTCAAATTGATGTTTTATAGAAAGTAAATAATTACTGTTAGGCCTCTCTGCATGTAGAGAAGTTTTTTGTCAATGTTATTTGAATAATACACTATCACTGCATTGTGAGAGTACTTTTGGTTTTTCCATGTACTTTGAGAACAAATATTTTATAAATATAAATACAGATTGATCGAAATTGTATATTGTGCTATTTTTGCGCAAAGATATTTCAAATGCCTAAACCTAGTATTCGGTCGAGAACATATGATAAAAAAAATCTCGATTTTTCGTCAGTTGCTAAGGTTGCTTTCGTTAGTTATTAAGCGCACTCATTTATAACGAACAAAATCAAATTTTTTCTGGTTTTTAATGTCAAAATGTTTTGAATTATTGTATTTCAATAAATCAGTGTGCAATGAAATAGTTTATTCTCAAGCAAAAGCTTAAAATTTTAGCGGACACGAGCGATAATTTTAAATTTGCGAGAGAATAAAATTCATTACACACGAATTGATTACACTACTTTATTCTCTGACAAAGAGTTGTGTATTATATAAAAAAATATTTTCTTCAATTAAAACAGTAAATCTTTATTGTTTTAATTGATAAATCAAATTTCTGATTAAAATAATCCCTGATGATAAAAAAAAGTCAGACAAGTGCGATCAAAATTTGCTCGCCAAGGGTTCCGTGAATGTAAAAGAACACAATATCAAAAATAATTAACAAAAATTTGTGTTGTAATGTCTTTATATTGCCAGACCATAGACGCATAACAAAATAAACGCTTAATCGTAAATGTCAATAGTAAATTACTATCACATATATACATTAATCGAAACTCACACCAAAAATGTTGCTTCAGTTTAAATCTTATCCATAGCTGTTTATGGTAACTCAAGAAAGATTCAATTACACCATCTTGTAAATGGCTTAAATTTAATTTTTTTATCGGTCAATCAAGTGTCGAAAATTAGAGGGGTGGAGAGGCTACATACTAAAAATATATTTTTTTTACAATAACACAAAAACTGTGCATTGAAAAATTCTAAGGAAAATTGTAATTTTTCTTACATTAAGTACTCCTTCATATGACTCATTTGGGTCAAAAGTGTTTTTTTACTCTCCCCACACTCATCCCCTAAACACACAGATATATAATTATTCGCTATGATTTTCATTGAAAGTTGAACTTTTTTGACAATAACTCAAAAACTGTGCACCGCAAAATTCTAAAAATAATTGCAATGATTTCTAAATTAGGTGCTCTTTGGGTCAAAAAAGATATTTTTTTACCCTCTCTACCCCCGTCTCCTAAACACCCAGAAATATAATTATTCTAGACTTCGCAATGATTTTCATTCAAAATTTACCGAAATTCCTAATTCTGTGAATTTCTACAAATTTTTCTGACAATCAGTGTCGAAACGTAGGGGGAGGGGCAGTGTGAAAGTTGCGCTTTTTTGATAATAACTCAAAAACTGTGCACCGCAAAATTCTAAAAAAAATTGCAATGATTTTTAAATAGATGCTGTTTCAAACGCCACCCCATTTGACCTGGTTTTAAATAGTGTTTTTACTCCTTCTCATTTCCACCCCCTTAATAAATATAACTATGAGTATATGACACTTTGATATATTTTTTATTAAAAACTTACTAATATTTCTATCATTCCAACCAAATACATTTGAAGATTTTGGATCAGTTAGGTTCGGAGCTAATCGAGGTAAGAAAAGACGAAGAAAACGTCATTGTTCAAAATTATACAAAAATTGGTGAGGTGTAAAATTCCAAAATAAGTTTTTAAAGAATACTGAAATGAAGTCTTTTCATATGATATATATATTCATATACTGAATCTATAAAAAAAAATATTTTCTCAAAGGTCTCACATCGTAGCCCTGTAAACCAAACGAAAACAGTTTTAGTCTTATTTGTATCTATTATCATCTGTGAACAGGTTAGGTTTATACGCACCTCAAATTTCAGGTCCATAGCATTTATACTTTATAGTTTACGAGATAATCGATATAATGTAAAAAACTCGTTTTACTCTCACCAATAGGGGTCGTTATAAAATTATAAAAAACAGAACCCTAAAAACCCATACCCAACAATCAACCAAATTCAAGAAAAAGAATAAGGGAATTTAAATTAAAATTTGATTTTTGAACAAAACGGATCAAAGCTATTGTGATTATAATTTGAATATAATTTTAAAACAATCAAAACAATTTGACCAATTGTAATCATACCAATTGAATAATGAAAATTTTTTTTTAGGAAAATTTTCATTAGACAATAGGTTAAGTTCATTAGACTATAGGTTAGAAAACAATACATAATACATACTATTATTATGGAAAAAACAAACAAATAAAGTTGATATTAATAAATGGAAGAGAATAAAAATATTTAATGTATTTTGTTTGTTGTATTGTTTTGTTTACACTGAAAAAAAAATTGAAGTTCATGACAACCTCATCTCGAAGTTGGCAGTTGATTATTCATTCAAAGAAAAATTATTTGCAAACAATTTCACTGTGATTGGGACAACTACACGATAACATTTTCTTAACAACAGAATGAGGTCTATTTAAAATATAAAGTGTTATATCCAATATAACAGTAGTTGAATAAAGTTAATAGCTATTTCCCTGAAAAAAATTTTCTTTGGCCTTATATCATGAATTTTTCATTTTAAAGTTTAAGTATTTGAGATTAATTGAACTATATTTTATTTTCACATAAATATTTCGTGTGATTGTCTCAACTTCATCGACTTATAATTTTAGAGTTGTTGAAGCAATTTCGTAGTTTGATTCGCCATATGTGACCGCACGGTGAGGTTGAGACAATTGCATTTCGATTGGAAATAGGACATGTTTTTTTCAGTGATATTCTTACATTTTTGATAAAAATGGTTTTGTGTCTTTTTTTTTCATTCAATGTTTTTTTTTTTTTTTTTTTTTTTTAATAAAATGTGATGTGTAGTAGGCATTACAATATGTGTCACAACAACACATAAAAACCTTTTAAGACCAAGGTCCCACAACAACATGCGTTCTAAGGATGTTAATGGACGCAAATCTGTTTTTTTTTGTTTTTTTTTAATATTTTTTTGTTAAGTAATGGATAACTAAACCATAAATCCTATCACATATAAAATATGACATAGGCCAATATTTCGTGATAGGATAGAGAAAATAAAAATAAAATAAGAGATAAAAAGCAAATTTGTTTTACAAATTTGCAGGAACAAAACTAAAATTGGTTTGCCAATAGTCCAGCCAATGGCATAATCCCTGATTATGGGACGCAGTATATTTTTCAATGATTAAAGCTCAGATATGTAGTTATATGAAGGCTCGTTTCATCGAGCAAGCTACAGCGTTCCAGCATCAAGGAATATTCATTAGCTAAGATTGAGAGTGCTACCGTTGACTGAATACAGTTCATCCGCCAGCACCCCTAAGATGTCACCTTGGCTAGTGATATCTCACTGCTATTGCCAGTGGTATGTGATATCTCACGTTAACTCATATGCCAATAGCAGGGACTGGAGTACGCGGGGTTGTCACACCCGTGGATCAAAAAAATTGAAAAAAATTAACAAATTAATAAAAACTGATCCCTCCATGCGATCAGGCATGTTTAGTGTTAACCATTATAGATTAGCGTCTCTGAATATCCGAAGGTACCATGGTAACTAGGGAACTAGGGCTCGAGAGTATTTATCAATTTTCTTTGAGAAATTTATTAACGTTGATCTTAAAGTTTTGGGGATTAAAATTATATGAAAGACCCACGAAGAAGAAACTCTGTTAAAAAATCGCGTTGAAAAGCGACAACTCTACATCGTGTCACTCGAACCGTATAAGAATGGGCTGATATTGAAGCTCTGGTAAAACGCGCAAAGTTTGCTGGTTCAGGCAAAATCGATTTCATCCCCACAGACGTACGTTTGTCCATAATATACTTGTAAAATACCGTCAAATCAGCAACGTCTATTCTATGTGGCAAGGAATCAAGCTCGTTAGTAAGATTTAAGTTGCCGATCAATTTAACAGCTCTCGGCTGTATAGAATCAAGAAATTTCAAACTACTTATGTAGGCTCCACCCCATATGTGAGAACAATATTCTCTGCAGGGACGAATAAATGATTTATATATTAAAAGAAGCTGCTCGCTATTAAAAACCTTACGGCAACGACCCGAAAATCCCAATTTTTTAACAGTGTTCATAGCTAGGCTAAAAATATGAGAATTCCATTTCATATTATTTTCAATCTCAACTCCTAGAAGTCTAATAGATTCTTTCTCTTCAAGATCATTTGAATCAAGCTTTAATGAAAACGGATTAGGTGTTGATAACCTAGAAAAATGGCAAACTTGAGTTTTACTTGTGTTAAATTCAACACTGTTAGCAACTCACAATCTAAGATTGTTTTTAAATCAATATTTAATGACTCTATCAAGTTTGATCTTGGATTTGATGGTATACACAATGATAGTATACACAAATTTGGTCTTTTGGGATAAATAAGTTTTTTTGTGATTAATTAATATTGTAATAACGTGACGAAAAGTGGCATATAAATTCTTTTTTATTTTGGATGTTCGGTAATGTTTGACGTAATTTTCAACAAAGTGAAGTTATCAGAAAAAAGTTTGACGTAAAATATCGTAATATTTTTTATCATATTGCACGATCGATCACTACCTAATTTGGTTAGTGAGCATTTTTTTTTTATTTATATAGATTCAATATAATTCAAATTCATTCAAAATACAAAGCTCCTTGATTAAATAAATGTTTTCGATGCTAATTTATGGTGTTCTAAGCTAAGGTTTCCAAACTGGTTTGCGGTATTCTAAACGTTTTCGATATTATTTTCTTGGATTCTTAACATTTTGTTATCATGTGTGATATAAACAAAATGATTGGTACGATTGGTAAATACGTACTTTTCATTTTAGTCGAATCAAACTTTTGAAAACCAAAACAGCTTAATACGTTTAATTTGGTTTCGATACAGCTAGTTTAGATAGTACTCATTTCGGCGACTTTTTTTTCAAATGCATAGTTTCAATTTTTTTATTATATGTGCTTTGGATTTGAAAGAGATAGATTTTGAAATGAACGCATACATTTTTGTATTTTTTTAAAGAAATTACTCATTTTAGTCACATCGTACGCGCTCTTATCAAAAGTTGTAACATATTATATAATATCACGTATTGCGCAAATTAATATAACTGGGAAGAATAATTTTACAAAAGCTTTTTCTAACACACTGACACAAATCATAGTAATTTTAAATAATTAACAAGATAATATGATATTAATGATTTTGTATTAAGAATTGACTAATTCATTTTGGATGAAAGCTTAGGTTGTTTGTATTAATGTGTTTGACGTCAACGGCGCACACGGAAAATATTTTAGGGTTTCCAAAGAAGTGTTTTTTTAATAAAAAGTGTTATGCTATAGAAATTACAATATTTGTCACAACAACACATAGATTCCTTTTAAGACCTAGGTCTCACAAAAACTTGCATTCTGAGGTGTTGATGAATGTTTTTTTAGCTTTTATGAATTGAACGTCCCCGAGACTTTTGATTCGAGCAAGCATTCCATTTGTACGATTTATACAAAGAAACCCCTCAGAATTATGTCACTATGATAATGAGTGGTCCCAACATCCGAGCACTGCTGGTGACGAAATTTATAAAAAACAACGAGATCAGCAACAGTGCGACAATGTTGTATAGGGAAGCAAAATTCGATGTTAAATTTCGATCACCCATAATTCGCATAGCATGAACAGAGTCCAAAAGAGCTAGGATGAAAACAGATGCAGCGCTCCAGACTTGACAATAATACTCCATACAGAAACGAATATAGGACTTATAAATGTGGAGTAATTGATGCGGAGTGAAATAATTTTTACATATAATAAGAAGGCCGAGTTTTTTGACACGTTTTTTGCCATCGCCATTATATGATCGTTCCACAGTTGGAAATTGTGACTTCCAATAAACGAAAGCTTTTACATTCGTCTGATTGTTCATCACACATTATACTAATTGAAATACCATTGGGGAACTCAATGTTTGATCTGGAAACTATATCAATAGCTGTGTTTTAGTGGAATTAAAATAAACAAATTTTTGTCACCCCAATCGGCGATTTTTTTCCAGGTCTTCGTTTACCTTTATCTTCAATTTATTCGTTCGTGCATTTTACACTTTAAAAATATGGGGAGGAATGACTTGTACAGTGTACGATAGTCGATAATCATATGCAAAAATTCCTTAGTTACTTGAGTTTAATTGCTCACAAAATCCTGAATATAAAATAATATTTCCATATGTAAATTTAAATAAATTATTTACAAAATAATTGAAATAAAATAGAAATGAAAAAACGTTTAAAACATATACCAACATATACAAACATATACCAAAACAGTTTCAATATTATCATAGTCTTTCAGCCGAGAAGCGATAACTAAACTATATATTTGAAATTTTTCAGACTATATATATTTCTAAAATGGATAATACTCTAGTGAAATTTGACATAGACATAGATCGTCAAAGGGTCTGCAGTACTGGCCCAATAACAATAGCCAATTAATGTCAACCATTAACGGGCTATTGATTTGCCATTTAATGTAAAGTTTTCTATTTTCTATAAACTATAGATCGGCCAATTCATAGTTTCAGTAATGGCCCAATAACAATTGCCACGTACTGGTTACCTTCCATGGACCAATGCTTGGCCGTTCAAAAGTAACTATGTACTGGCTCTTTCTGTTAACCATTGAAAGGCCAACGAATGGTTCTAGTACTGGCCCAATAACATTAGCCAAGTCCTGTTAACCATTAATGTGCCATTGCTTGGTCGTTTTCCAAAGTCCGGCAAACCCTGATTTGGTAAGAGTAAGGTTATTGATCTATAATTTGAAATATCACATTTTGCAAAATGTTCATTTTTTAGGAGCGGGCTGGACATTGGCTTACTTCTAGCATGAAAGAAAAAAAATACCAGATTTATAGGATTTGTAGAAAATTTGGGTAGGAGGACGTGCAAATGATGATCTTTTATTTCCACTCCTGAAGACTGGATTTGCAGTATATACTATACTGTCATATATACCTAAACTCTAATGATTTATTTTCTATTTTTATTTTCTGGTGTGTCCCAGCACTAGGATTTCAGACAATTACATTTATTAAAACTCCATAGTGGATGCATGCTTGTTTCAATTGTGAGGTTAGGTTTTAACAAACTATCTTTTTATAATTATTAACACCTTTATACAATAAATTATATAAACAATATTGAAATAATTATTTGTTTTTATTTAATTCTCATTTATTTAAATTATAATTTCACAATTCATGTTTTACTAATATGTGTTTCTAAAAACCTTATTTTAATATACGAAACTGCTCGCTAAAAAAATCACTAATATACTTATTCTAGAAACACAATTTTACTTATACTATTGATATTCTTGTTTTTACCCAATCAACCAATCTAACGCGGGTAAGCATAAGTGGTATGATCGGTGTGCAGACCTTTACACGTTTACATAATTGTGCAATCAATAATGACTGCAATGATCAATGAATCTGGCAATGATTTACACGCATTTTCGTGCAATATTATTGCGGCAATGGTCATTGCGAACTCATTGCAATGGTTTGTAATGGCTTCATTGCCAAACTTTTTTGTAATGAATATTTTACTGCTTACACTATGCCAATACTTATGCCAACAACTCATTGTAAATATCAATGCAGTTGTCTCTGTATTTCATATAGGCGAATATCTGTGTACGGTATCGCTTTATCTTTTTAACGAGAAAAATGAAAAAGGCTCAGTTGTTGTCGTGCTTTCTTTATTTTATGTGTACGTTGACAAAAACAATAAATTGATTTTTTGCGGATTTTACAATTATAATTATTTTATGATTAATTGCCGTGATGAAAAATACAGTTGAGTGTTGTTTAGCTGCTTGTGAACTTATTGTGTGTGGTTGTGAATTGTTGTTGTTGGACGAAGAGGAACCAAAACGAAAAAAAGCGGACAAAACGAGTGTGAATTTTTTGAATATACAAATTCTTGATTTTTCTGGAAATTGGACACTTAGCTATTCAACAACTTCAGGTGAATGAGTTGTTGTGAAGGGTAATTCAAACTCCGTAATTCGAACCACTGTCCCACACACATCAAATTTGCATTGGCCGAAATTTTCATGGTTGTATTTATTTTTCCTTTACACATGCTTTCTTATACACAATCCATAGTCATCATCTACTATAGTTTGTGATCGTTAATCACTATTTTTTTTTTTTTTAATAAAATGTGATGTGTAGTAGGCATTACAATATGTGTCACAACAACACATAAAAACCTTTTAAGACCAAGGTCCCACAACAACATGCGTTCTGAGGATGTTAATGGACGCAAATCTGTTTTTTTTTTGTTTTTTTTTTAATATTTTTTTGTTAAGTAATGGATAACTAAACCATAAATCCTATCACATATAAAATATGACATAGGCCAATATTTCGTGATAGGATAGGGAAAATAAAAATAAAATAGAACAGTTGTACAATAACTTGCGCTATTCCCATGTAGATGTCCTACATTCGTTTCATAATCCATGTATCAATCCAATTAAATGAAAATTAAAACAAAAATTATACATATGGTATGTGTGCTGTGATTTATCCAGTTAGCGGAATCCATAAAATATAAGTTTGTTTTTCTGAAACTGTGTTAGAAGTGAGATTCAAGTGTTGACGTCATTTCCAAATTCGGGTGATAACATCTATATCCCAACCGTTACTTATAGTAAAATCATAATAAAATTCGACGGTACATGACAAAAGTTGACAAGTGATCTTGAGGCTGTCTGGATTAGTGCTGTTAATGGTGTCTTACAATGAATAAATAAATGAATAACAATGGATATCATCACATTCCATCACCGAGGGTTAACGGTGAACCATCGCTGAAACCGGTTGTTATTTCCGGATTGATTCATTACAGCTGCCATAAATTATTACCAATTTCTATATCCGTTAATTTATATCACACTTGGATCTTAACAACGGTTGCAAGTTACAATCACCTTGGCCGACCTCTGGTCTATGTATAACCTGATGGAGATGAGCGGCTGAATTTGAAGGATAGGAAAGTAGGACGGGACAACATCATGCGGTGAGTCATATCTGATTTGTTATTTTTATTTTATGCATGAATGATTATGGGGAAGTATGTTGGTGTACGAATGTGTCTAGATGGATGTGTCGATGGGAATATGTATGAACGGGTGTATGAGGTGCCTATGCGTATGAGTCAGAGGAGAATGTGTTAGATTAAACGAGTTTCTTTCCACACAACACTGATGTCCACGGCTATCTCAAGTAACCAGGATTACCTCAAATTTTTTTATTTTAGAAGACAAACCTGTATTTTTTTTTATTCGATCACATCAGGCCAAGATCTAACGTTATTTGTGGATTCTGATGTTATATTTTAATTTAATTTAAACAAAGGTAATAATAATTAATGTTGGGATTGTTGATTCTGCGCAGACGCAATAAAATCAAACCGACACATGCCATGGACATACTTTAATTCCTAATATATCCTGGGCGTGGTGTTATAAAGGGAGATAATATTGGAATTCTGTTTTCTGGTTATTTTGTTTCAAACCAGCAATTGGACCTATTATATAAATATATTGCTTCCTACTGAGAAAGCGTTAAAGGCTAACAATTTACAGTACAACAAACAAAATGTTATTTTTTTTGCTAGTTCTGTTTATGCCTTACAAATTTTGAATGCGCGGGATTTTTACTACTAAAAAAATTTACAAAATTTGTTACCATTTGGTGTATGAAATTATATTTGGATGTAACCGATTACCACAATAATCGAATAAATAATTCAATCACTAACGGGAACTTTTCGTGTAATATTATTTTGAAATGTTGAACTTAGGGGCATTGATTTAGGTATGGGTGATTGTGTGCATGTGTGTGTAAGTGTGTGCGTGCGTGTATGCGGGTGAGGGTGCGCAGGTAAGCAGGTGCCAAAGTATGGAAGTGCAAAATTTTTGGATTACAAATGCATTTAATTAATTATATGACTGAATAAGTCAACGACATTTAATCGCGATTTTCATCTACTTAAGATATCATTTATTGTACTCCACAGAATTATTAAAACTGTTTATAAAATGTTAATGTCTTAATCGTGTTACCAGTATACACTATATAGTTGTTGTGCTTTTTTATGCTTAGTGGTTTAAATGATTTTTTTGACATAACTAAACTAAACCAATTATTATGATTTTAATTTTTTGTTTGTCGTCTGCGGTATTCGAGAGACGAAAGCAATAAAGTTTTCATATTTTTCCTTATATGAATTAGAAATCTTATTATGTATTTTAATTCAAACAAATTAGTTTTATTACATATATTATTTGTCACATTTTACTTTTTCGTTTATATTACTTTTTGTAATTGTTCATTGAGATTGTTACTTTATAATAAAAGATGTTTTTTATGATAACCAATTTTAGTGCAAAATGGTTTCCTGTATTAAATGAAATTTAGTTTTCTATATTTTTAAATTTAACGTAATTATTTAGACACGCTTTAATTTGTATAATCATTAGCTAAATCATTGGATTTGTTAGTAGAATGTATTCGTTTATATCGTTATTTTTGAATGCATTTATAAATGCATTTATAAAGTAAAGTGGAACCTTATTTTAGCGCATACTTACAAAAAATTTGTCATTTTCAATGTATTCATCTCTAAAGGATCGCACATTCAGAACGATCGAATATATAATTGCTGTTACAAATCTGTTATCAATTACATTTCGAGTGTTGTCGCTATTATCGTCGAGACCCAAGTCATATATTTATTTAATAAAATATGTTGGGTTGTAAGCATTACAATATGTGTGACAACAACACATACAAATCCTTTTGAGATCAAGGTCCCACAACAAAATGCGTTCAAAGGTGTTTATGGACGCAACATTTTTTATAAAAGTATGGATAACTAAACAATAAGTCCTATAATATTTAAAAAAATAATATACCATGATACGATAAAGGAAATAAAAATAAAATAAAGGAACAAAATGCAAACAAATGTTTAGAAAAAATTGCACGCACAAAACTCAAATTGGGTTCCTCTCTCTCTCTCTCTGGCGTTTACATCCCATGGAGGGATTTTGCCGTCTGTGCAATCAGCTTCCAATCGTCTCGTTCCATGACCCCAGTTGACCCCAGTTTCGACATCCTATATCACGAAGGTCTTGGATGATGTCATCACGCCAGCGTTGTCTAGGTCTTCCTCTTCGACGAACACCAGCTGGTTGTTGTTGGGACGCTTTTTTAATCATTCTATCTAATGGTGCCCTTTCTACATGACCAAACCATCTAATCCGGTTAGATTTAATGAATCCGATTACATCGCAGCCTCCAAGAAGCTGTCTGATTTCATAATTCATTCGGATTCTATACTGATTTTCAGCAACTTTACATGGACCATAAATTGTTCGTAGAGTTCTACAATCGGAGGAAGTCAGTGTCCAGCTTTCGCTTCCAAAAGTAAGCACAGGTCGAATTAATGCTTTGTAAAGTGTGAGTTTGCACGACTGCGAAAGATGTTTGGATCGCAAAAGTTTTGAGTATGCGTAGAAAACTCTGTATGCGGCTGAGATACGGGCTTTAATATCTGCCTGCATGTCATTTGACGATGTTATTACAGACCCGAGGTATTTGAAGTTTTCTACACGTTCCACTTCGTAGTCGCCAGTATTCAGATTGCCGAGAGGTATATTCCTGGATGTTGTTAAAAGTTTAGTCTTGCCTGTGTTAATGCATAATCCAAGTCGTTTAGCATTTCTTTCAAGCTGAGAGAGACTATCCTTGATATCGCTTGTTCTACGTCCGAGAAGCACAATATCATCTGCATAGCCAAGAATTTGACTAGATTTGTTAAATATACAGTTTTGTGTCTCAATGCGGCTTTTTCTTATCGCGTACTCCAGCGCCAAATTAAATAGTACGGGCGCGAGTGCATCACCTTGTCGAACACCTGATGTTATATCAAAAGAGTCAGAAACTGACCCTTCGATTACTATTCTACAGTTTGATCCCGATGTTGTGAGTTTGCACAGAGAAACAAGTTTCGCTGGAATACCAAGGCATATGAGTGCAGACCAGAGGTTGTCGCGGATGATGCTATCATATGCTTGCTTGAAATCAACGTAGAGCTGGTGAATGCTGATGTTGTACTCCCAACATTTTTCCAGAATCATCCTTAAGGTAAAACATTGATCTGTGGTTGAACGGTTGGGACCTAAACCACACTGATAGTCGCCGATGATAGATTCGGCGAACGGGATGAGTCGAGTAAGTACGACATTAGCTAGTATTTTGTATGCAGTATTCAACAGTGCGATGCCACGATAATTTGCACACTTTAGACGGTCACCTTTCTTATGTAGCGGAACAATGAGAGCTGTTTTCCATTCAGCAGGTAGTTCTTCTTGGTCCCAGATTGCAAGAATCAGATCGTATGTACGTGAGACCAGAGCTGCTCCTCCATTCTTAAATAGTTCTGCAGGGATTCCATCGATACCTGGTGATTTGCCATTTTTTAATTTTTTGATAGCAGCTTTCACTTCTTCTATTGTTGGGTAAGGGACAAAAATCTCCTCACTTGACGGAGCAATTGCTCGAATAGGATGAACTTCATTCGTCCTATTCAGTAGGTCTTGAAAGGAGGATCGCCATACTTCCAGCACATCACGTTCACTTGTTGTAAGCTCGTTGTTTCCATTTTTGATGGCTGTAGATCTTGAGTGAAAACTTTGGTCAGATTACGCGCTTTGGCAAAACACTCTTTCGAATTTCCATTAGCCGCATGTTGGTTGATGTTTTCGATACAGCTCTTCATGTGTTCGCGTTTCTTTTTCCGTAGAAGTTTTGCTGAGGCTTTTCTGGCGCATAGATAATCAGTTTGGGAGCTTCGGGTGTTCCTTGTTAGCCATTTTTCTCGCAGTTTTTGTTTGTGCTCAATGCTTTCACGGCACTCGTCATCAAATAATTCGTTATGTGATTTCGGTGGTCGTTTTCCGATTGTAGTTTGTGCTGCGGATATGATGGTTGATTGAAGCGTTTGCCATTCTTCTTGTATGTTTAATGGCATCTCAGATGGGATGTCATGCTCTTCTATGCTTTGCGTTACAATTTCCTGATATCTATTCAGTGTTTCCAGGTGTTTAAATGCTTCGACATTCCAGCGCACGGTCTTTTTTGCTTGCCTATTAAATGTAGATGATAATTTGCACTTATACTTAAAGATGACAAGCATATGATCGGTGTCCATATCAGCACCTCTGTATGATCGAACGTCGGTTACACTTGTTACACCTCTTAGAAATCATGACGTGATTGATTTGATTTTCAGTTCTTCTATCGTTTGATTTCCACGTTGCTTTGTGGATTCTCTTATGAGGAAAGAAAGTGCTGGAAATTACTAGATCATACATCATAGCCATTTCATGCAAGCTGTTAGGGCCGACATGTGTTTTAAGTTCTGCACTTCTACTAATTTGCGCATTGAAGTCACCTACCACGATTTTTATATCGTGCCGCGGGATGTTATTGATGACTTCTTCGAGTTCTAGAAAGAACAGGTCTTTAATTTCATCTGCTTTGTCTTCAGTAGGTGCATGAACATTGATGATCGTTACATTAAATTTTTGCGTACAGATTCTCATTGTGCATATCCGCATATTAATTGGGCGAAAGTCGATAACATGTTGATTCACGCGACGATGTATGAGAAAGCCAACTCCAAATTCTCCCCCGTTTTCATGACCGCAATAGTAGAGAGTGTATCCTTTGGCTGTTTCGTGGATTCCACTCCCTGGCCATCTTAGTTCTTGTAACGCCACTATATCCAGTGTATAGCTATTGATTTGGTTTGTAAGTTTTAGTAGATCTCCTGGTCTTCTAAGGCTTAGCACGTTCCAGGTCCCCATTTTTAAATCGTAGTCCGGGTACAGTTTCCGAGGTCTTTCTAATAACGAATCCGAGATAATCCGAGGCCTGTGTACAGAATTCATGACAAGTAGTTTTTTACGGAAATGGGGTGTTAGCCCTTCGCCCAACCCAAATTTTCGTGAATGGGTTCGTTCTGCATCTTAAGGTCACCAGAAACAACCTTTTTACATGTTTATATAGCGAGCCGCTTGATCCAAGACAGACGCCCGCTACAAACCGCCCCTAACATGGAGAACAGACGCTTGCTACACTTTTATATAGCGAGCCGCTTGATCCAAGACAGACGCCCGCTCCTGACAGACGCCCGACGAAATTGGGTTCCTACAAATACAAATACAATTTACATCAAAGTTTCTTTTTCTTTCAAATATTCTTTTCTATTCCAAACTATTTAATATTCACCAAAATATTTTATGTACTGAACTGAAACATCATCATCAATTACGCTCCTACTGCTGAGTGATCGAGTAACCTGTATCTTTCATATAGCGTAGTGTTTTTTGCTTAGTAAGTAAACTCTGTTTTCTGTAAATCTGTCAGTCGCTTAAGAATTTCTTATTGTTTTATACAAATATATGGGGTCATAACGCAGACGCTATTATCATAGTATTTAAGACGAGAAGCGATAACTAAAGTATATGTGAAAGTGCCGCATACTATGTATATTAAATCGAATATTGCTCTAGTGAATTTTAACTAAATGAAATTTTAAAATGAAATAAGGTATGAGACGGAAACCTTAGCACTACTAGGGATGAGATAGATATATGCGGTTTGTAATCCGAACCGTTTCACAACCAATAGGACTTCCCCTATTTGTGAAATCAGGTATGATTTCTGAGAGGGGCCGGATATAAATGTCCTATGAGGATTTACCATATTAAGACACACCCTGATCCAGCTCAGATCATAATAGGATTCGCCTGAACAAATTGCTAGTCGGGATACTGCCAGTTGAGAATGTCATATATCTGAATAATTTAATCCGTTATAGTTTGAAAATATCATTTGATCATGGAGTATATGATAATCAAAGGATATATTCGAACTATGACGGATTTTAAATTTCAATATTAAGAACTTCAGCTAAGTTTACCTAGGAAATTCTCCACCTAAATCTTTCCAGTATAGACTAGTCCCTGGGTCCACGCCGATTTCATGTGATGATTACCACATATTTTATACTTCGTGAGGCGCCTGTAGCCGAGGCGCCGTGAGGCGCCGAGTCCAAAAACTTTTGTTCTGCCATTTTCCTCAAATTTGAAAAATGCCGATTGCCCGTGATCTTATAAATTTGCTACCACATTTTTTCTTTTAACCGTGGGGGCTGGAAATTCGTTTTATAACACGAAGCTTGTCCGACTTAAATGTGTCTGCTATTGTCGAGTATGACAACTGACATTTTGGTATGTTTGTGTTGTCAGACTGGACAATAGCAGACGAGTTTTTGTCGGACAAGGTTACCCTCGTGTTCTCAAATAAATTTCCAACCCCCATAGTAAAATAATTTACAAAATCCCGGGCGATCGGCATTTTTCGGAGCTTGCAGAACGAAAAAGCGGTCGAATCGAGAAAAATGGCAGAACAAACGTTTTCGGACTCGTCAAGGACAGGCGCCTCACGAAGTATTCAATATGTGGTAATCATCACATGAAATCAGCTTGGGCCCAGGGACTAGACGTTTTAATATATACAACAAACTCCCATGATTTTAATTTTGTTTTTAATAGAAATGAAGAAACATATTTTTCAAATTGTATTAATAGATAATCAATTCGATAATCGATAATCGACCCTACCTTATGTTAAAAATGTGTTTTCTACTTCTCTCCATAAAAACCTTTTCGTCCCTAGCGATGAAAAACCTAAACAAATAACGTTCGTCCGAAACGAAAGTGATTTATTTGAACGTCATCTACTTTCTAATTATGTATCTTCCTAAAATACCCGATTTTTTGTTGTGTTTTGCTTTGTGCTTAGGGTCATTTATTGTATTTTGCTTAATTACGTCATGTCAACGATAATGATCATGCAGACATTTTGTCGTAATTAGAGTATCCTACGAACAGGGCTAGCAACTATTACACAGCATAAACCCGAATAAATTTTATGCATTCCCGAATATATTATTAAATTTCCATAAATTCGATAAACAACGTCAAAGTAATTACAAAATATGAACTCTGAACCTCTCCCTCCGAGATGTCAAAAACTCTGGTCTGTGGGAAGAGTATAGTGTTTGATGAAGACTGAAATAGCTAATTTGTTTAACGTTTTTAATTTTCTCTAAAACATTTTAATAAAACGACCGACAGACAGACGGATATTTTTGATTTTCCAGTTAGACTAGTTATGATCCAAAAGGTCGAGAATTGTAATTGTACACATCAATTTTCATTAAATATATTTCACACCACCGACACCGACACCAATTTTTATTAAATATATTTTATTTTCTTAACGAATGCATCTTTGTGGCCTTTGTTGTGTTACTCTATCTGTTCCTTCCATAAAACAAGTACTATTTCTGAATGCTGCTTTATCTGGCACAAAGTTGTTGTAAATAAATATGACATCTATTTGTGTTATTTATATCGTAGTTCTACTTCCCACCATAATCTAATCTTGGATGCACTTAATTCTCTTACAGACGCAATTGATAACATCTTCATTGCCGCACCTAATGCTGAAATTATATTAACAGGTGATTAAAACGTCCACCACAAAGACTGACTACGTTTCTCAATCAAAACTAGTAGCCAGTAGACAGACTCACCAATGGATGACAGACTCACCAATATTACCACTCTTATAATCTACTTGATCTTTTCATGACAGCTCAGTGCTCACTACTTCTAAATAAGTTTTCGTGTGCCAAAATTGTGGATTATATTAGTAGCGTATTGCAGTTTGCTAGTTGCTTCTTCTACGGTTCTTCCTGTGGTCAAAATTGCTGTATCATCTGTAAAGGTTACAATAGTTGTTTTTGTTTTGCTTAGGCCAGGCAAATCTCTTGTATATCGCAGGTATAGTACGGGTCCTAGGACGCTACCCTGCGGAACTCCTGCATCAGTCTTTTCAATGTGGAATAACTATCTTCATATTTGACGGACCTCCAGATAAGGACATCCAAATAAGAAGTCAAAATTTCATAAAACGGTTGGGGCAGTTCTCTACACTCAGAGAATTTTGTTAGTAAATTTAATAACAGCCCGTTTTAAAAATGTGTAATAAGTTATTTTATCATTCTAATAACGATTTTTATTAAAGTAATTGCCACATTCGTTCGATTAAAACTTTTTGTTATTGTTTTCATAAAAATGTTTTTTAAAATAAAAATACGGTCAATATTATTAAAAAAAATCACAACGGTTGATTAAACTAATAACCAATTTTTATTAAAATAATGAATTCATGCAATAAAATAAAAAAGTCAGGCAAGTGCGAATATAATTCGCTCGCTGAGGGTTCCGTGTATATAATATGAGAAAAAAACAGTTTTTGTAAGTATAGTTTCAAGTTGGGTTGAATCTTACCCAAAGCTGTTTATGGTGGCTAAAGAAAGCTTCAATAACGGACCGAAAGAAAAAATCTTGCTTGATTCAAACATGTTGCATTCTTAATCGAAAATTAAGTGAAAATTGGGGAACTAAATACGTTAGTGATTGTATCAACCAACGCTCCGTATTTAAACTAACAATTTAACCGTTGTTGATATATTTTTTTATAAGTATCACAAACATATTTGATTTAACCATGTTTGTAGTTGAGTCAATTATGATTTAATTTTCAATTGACTACAAACGTGGTAAATTAAAAATTAGACTAAAAATAGTGATATTGAATACGTTTGTGATAGAATCAAGCAATACGCCGTATTAAATCTTTTGGTTTGGTACATCTTTGTTTTGTTTTTGCTGCTATCGATGTTTGTATGGGTTCTTTTTTTTCGTAAATATAATATTTGAAATTTTTTATATTAGAAGTATGTATTTCGCATCAATCCCGACAAACATTTTTATGCATAAAGCTAGCGTTCGTATATTTACGTTCTAAATAGGAAATGTATGAGTGTGATTTTGTTTGTAAAGGATGCGTCCATTTTTTCGCCATTTTTTTATAAATTATACTAATTTTCTATAATTTTCTCATTATTATGAAAAATTAAATTAAAATATCGATAAATGGACATGAAACAATACAAATAAAAAATATTAAAAAAATATAATAATTTTTTTAAATCACCAAAATTAATTATAGAAAGGGCCTGTTTCATTAACGATATTTTTGTTATAACATTGACTGAAAAATTTCTTTCGCACATAATTTTATATGCAAATAATATGGAAATTATTTAAATCAATTAAACACATCTAAATTATTTCCTAAAGTAAAATGTTAAATAAAACCAGCCATGTTAAAATATATAAAAACTTTTTATTTTTCTATTCTTTTGTTTATTACTTTTCTTTATTTTGTTTATTAGTTTTTTATTTTAACGAACACAATAATTTTCAAACAAAAACATGAACAAACGAACTGAAAAATATGAACAAGAAAAATTGATCACGCCGTGGTTGATTTAAATAATGAAAATTGTTACGTTTTTTAAAATAAATTGACAATGCTACATTGGTTAAAATAACCACGTTCGTATTAGACGCAAAATCAAACAAGCTTTGTAGTTGATTCTACCAACGTTTTTTTTTCGGTGCGCCAGCTTCTAAATTATTTATATTGGAAAATACATTATCAATTGTGGTAGCCTCAACTGTTGTTGGTTCATGAATTTTTCTTTGTAAATTTTTTTGTAGAAAATAGTTTGAGAGCCAGTTTTGAGGATTTTTATTGAAACCAACGGAAAAAACGGAGAAAAAGTGTCGTCAAATTATTTCCAACGAGTGCATTGTTAACACAGTCGAGTGATTTGTCTACTGAACATTGGGGAGATCGGTATAGTATACCAACAGGATTTGTACTTCAGCTAGTTGAACATTCACAATGACTGCCAGCAGAGCTAAACTCAAAGTGATGGTGGCTACTATTTTTCTGCACTGGTGGTACTGTATCAGACTTAACGAAAAGAACAGATCCCCAACCTCGATTAACTTGACTGTAACAATTTTCTAGTTCAACAGTAGTTCAATAGTTCAAAAATTTCAAAAATGTTTGTAATTAGTGATCAACTTCACAGAGAACATTTGCAATGCAACCATATTAAATGATAATCTATCGAATAGCAAACAGGTATCTGGTATGTTATTGCATAATTTTTCAACCTAACGCCTTTCGCCTGAAGTTTAGTTCATCTGACTTGTTAAACTGTGTTGATCTAATCTGATCTTGTTTGTTCATTTCTTTACTTCGTTTCACTCAATATTTACTATAGTATACATTTCCTACAACGTAGTAAAATTTATCCTCTTCTACGATTATTTTACGTAAATAGTCCTTCACAAAACACAATTTTAGAATTTTAATCAAATGAATCAAAACCGAAAAAAACGAAAACTACAAAAAAATTGTTTTGGACTAGAAAAAAATTCACCTTTCATATGCCGAGTGGGGGTCAAAAATTATTTTTTGTCAAAATTTCCACTCTCAACCCCCTCAAAATAACATTTGAAATGATGATCCGACCGCTATAGTTTTCATTCAATCTTTACAACATTGCCCATAACCATGAATATTTTCAAATATTTTTCTTTTGTAATGTTCGAAGTTAAGGGGGAGGACAGGAATTTTTTTTCACATTTTTTAATATAACTCAAAAACTGCGCTTTTGAAAATTACATAAAAAATTGTTTTGGACTAGAACAAAATCAACCTTTCATACCCCACTCAACAAGGTCAAAAATAATTTTTTTTCAAAATTTCCACCCTCAACCCCATCAAAATAACATTAGAAATGATGAGCCAACCGCTATAGTTTTCATTCAATCTTTACAACATTTCCCATAACCATGAATTTTTCCAAATTTTTTCTTTTGTAATGTTCGAAGTTAAGGGGGGGGGACAGGAAATTTTTTTCACATTTTTTTACATAACTCAAAAACTGCGCTTTTTAAAATTACATAAAAAATTGTTTTGGACTAGAAAAAAATCAATCTTTCATATGACACCCCAATCGACTTGGTCAAAAATATTTTTTTTTCAAAATTTCCACCCTCAACCCCCTCAAGATAACATTTGAAATGATGAGCTGACCGCTATAGTTTTCATTGAATCTTTACAACATTTTCCATAACCATGAATTTTTTCAAATTTTTTCTTTTGTAAAGTTCGAAGTTAAGAGGGGGGGACAGGAAATTTTTGTCACATTTTTTTACATAACTCAAAAACTTCGCTTTTGAAAATTGCAAAAAAAATTGATTTATGCTTGAAAAAAAATCACCTTTCATATGACACCCCACTCAACAAGGTCATAAATAATTTTTCTTCAATATTTCCACTCTCAACCCCCTCAGAATCACATTTGAAATGATGAGCCGACTGCTATAGTTTTGATTCAATCTTTACAACATTGACCATAATTATGAATTTTTTCAAATTGTTTTCTTTTGTAATGTTCGAAGTTAAGACGGGGGGACAGGAAATTTTTGTCACATTTTTTAACATAACTCAAAAACTGCGCTTTTAAAAATTGCAAAAAAAATTGGCTTGGACTAGAAAAAAAATCACCTTTCATATGACACCCCACTCACTGAGGTCAAAAATAATTTTTTTTCAAAATTTCCACTCTCAACCCCCTCAGAATCACATTTGAAATGATGACCCGACCGCTATAGTTTTGATTCAATCTTTACAACATTGACCATAACCATGAATTTTTTCAAATTTTTTCTTTTTAATGTTCGAAGTTAAAGGGGGGGGACAGGAAAGACAATACCCGTTTATGGCAATATCAAAAAAACTAAGCAGTCGAAAAATCATTCAAATTTTTTTTTGAAATATTTTGAACTTTCTCGATTTTTCTAGACCAAACTCGATTCCTTACAAAAAACTTTTGTTTTACTATCTCCTTATCTATGTTCATAAAATATAGATTAAAACAAATATTTGAATTTTTTTGTTATCAGTAGGCGTGGAAAAACACGTTTAAAAACTGTAGAAAATTTCAAGTTGATAGCACTTATAGTTTGTGAGTAAATTGATTATGTAGAAATTCGGACGGACACCGAAGTCTCACCAATAGGGTACCGTTTTTACTTTTTTAAAGTACGGAACCCTAAAAATCATGTGATTAACGTAGAGCTATTAAAATAAAAACACAAATTATTATTTTTGTAGTTAATTTTAATAACCATTTTATTAGATTAATCATCGACGTTTTTACTTTAAAAACGTAGGTTATTAGATTAATAATAGTATACATTAATCTAATCTAACCATAGGTTATTATTTTTAATAACGATTAACAAAATCTTGGTAAGAATCACAGTTTATATCCAGACGCTGAATAAACAACAACTTTAAAAAATATTTAAAAGTTTTGTGAAAAGCTAAAAGTGTTGTTAAGAAAATTGAAAAATTAAAATTCTTTTAGATAAGAAATATTATGAAATTTTATTGTACGTTTGGTATGTGAAACTTTGTAAATTTTTGTACTGTCTATGCCGTGTTAAAAAAAAATTGGGTTTTCAGTTCCTAAAGCAGATCTGATGAATCATGTAGAAATTTTGGTCGATGAAATTGAGTCTGCATGGGACAGGACTAAGCAACTGAGACTCCGCGACATTTCAGAATTAAAATCAGCTTCGGAAATTTTAACCTAATGGGCTCCCAATTTAAATTACCGCTTGGTTAGAAACTGGTAATTAATAATTCAATATTAGTATATTTCAATAACATTTTAATTATATTAATATTCCTTTTGAAATTTTCAGATAGACATTTATTTTAAAGCAATGTTTACGAAAACCACCGATTTTGGTAGTAAATTACCAACACTCATTCAGAAAACTCAGCCCATTTTTGAAGAACAAATTAACGATGAAAAGTTAAGAGAGATTGTTGAAAAGCTTCGCAATACAGAAGGTATGTTTTTTAAATTTGTTTTTTTTTTGACTCCAAAAACTTGAAAATTACATACAACAGAAACAGAACTGCATTCAAATTTTACAGCAACAGAATTTTTTGTATGAAATTCTGTGTCTGTTTCTGATGTATTTTAATACCCGACTGTAAGTTAAAAAGTTGTTTTTGGACATGTCATTTGTAATATTTTTGAGTGAAAACAATTAAACCTATTCAATGTTTGATTATGTAATAATATAATATTTTCCTGTTTTATATTATTTAGATGGTACATATTCTGCTATTAACTATGTATTTACTGCACATGATACTCCGAACAATCAACAAAACTTTAGAGCATTAAATTTATAAGAAATACACTGTTCGAGATTCTCAAAACAGTTTTCTCATTATAGGTGAAACTGTTCAAAATGTTGAAGAGACGTTACAAAAGTATTTGGATCAAAAATTACCATTTCAGCCACTTTTGTTAATTACTGGATCTAAAACAAAGCCAATACTAGTATGTTTTGATAGTGTACGGTATGCAGTTTATACAACATGAAAAGCAATTAATGTGCGCTTCAAAATATTTTATTTATTCAAATTTCAACTTAAAAAATCCGCAATCAGCAACCAATTTTGGAATTTTATCCAAAAGTATTTTTATACATTGAAAGGCGAAAAAGAAATATATAAATATATTATTGATTTGCTAAATTCAAATCAATAATATATATTATTAGTTTAACTATGTAAATTTATTTTTTAATTAATAATTAATAAAAAATATAGTAAAATATAATATATTTTACTATATCTTTTATTTTATATACGAACATATACGAACTCCTTTTGTTCTTTTAATTTTTGTCACATGTAAATTTAAAAATTCTTTAAAACAAAATTATGTATTATTTTAAAATTAAAACTGTGAAATGAAAATACTTTATAATTAAATGAAAATAATTGAAATAAATAAAATTGTTAATAAAAAATTTATATTCTCTTTTATTTAAAAAGTGTAAAATATAAGTTCCATTATTAATTTAATAAGTTCCATTATTAATTTAATAACATCTTATTATTAATTTAATAAGTTCTATTATTATTTTAATAACATCTTATTATTAATTTAATAAAAACCTATTATTAATCTAATTAGATTGTGTTATTAATCTGATAACCTAATATTATTTTAAAAACAACTTTATTGTTCTAATAATATATGTCATTTATCCAATGGATACCTAATATGAATCTAATTTATTATGTTACTAATTCAATAAGAATTTTTATAAAAATAAAAGCTATCGTTTTTAGATTTAAAATTTGAATTTTTTTTGTTAGTAAATATTACGAACAAACAATATTAGTTCAATAATGCATGTTATTACGAAATTAGTGGAAATAATCACAAGTTGTGATTAGCTGTATAATAATCACAAAATTATTAATCTAATGGCTATTTTGATAGTTTTTAATAACAGAATTCTCTGAGTGTATGCAATTTAAACTTTAAGGCTATGATGCTAAACTTTATCAAAAGCTTGACCGACATCAAGAAAAACTGCGGAGCATACCCTTTTGGCTTCAATCGTTTCTTCAATAATATTCGTGATCCTGCGAACTTGTTTGATGGTAGAGTGGTGTTCTCTGAAACCAAACTGATGATAAGGTATGAGGTTTCTATTTTCTATTACTGGGTTAAGTCTTTTAAGAAAATGTTTTTCAAAAATCTTCGATATCGTTGGGAGTAATGATATCGGTCTATACGAATTTTTGTCATTTAGTGATTTATTCGGTTTTAAGATCATAATCATTTCTGCTACTTTCCATTGCATCGGTACATACCTTAATCGGAATGCTGCATTAATGATGTGAAGTATTTTGCGCATACCTTTATCAGGTAGCATTTTAACAACTTCATTCCAACAACTTCTCCAATAACAACTTCATTTTAACAACTTGCTATGTTAGAGGATTAGATGATTATTAGGATCTTTTAATTTTGGATAATATATAGCGTAAAGAAGAGCTATATTTCCAGAGCTACAAATTAGGGATTGCAATCCCGGGATTTTTTGCTTCACGAATCCCGTGCTCCCGGGATTACAAATTGGTGACCATCCGACTTAGAATACAATTTTGTATTCGAAGCTCAAGTATTTTTTTTTAAATTAATACAATTTTTTTTAATATCTGTAATATATTTAATTTAACTTTAATATTTTATTGAATTTTTTTTCTTCAATTTTAAATAACTTTATGAAATTATGTACGTATTAAGGAAATTTTTGGTTTATTTAAGGGTGTTGTTGGGCGCAGGGCTTGCGATTGTTGTTGCACAACATGCGGTCGGAATTTTGTTCGCTGCAACCTTTTTTACCTAGTTGCCGTCACAACTAGGCTCAACCACAATGCATTTACTTTTCCAGCAGTTTCAGCAGATAACCCAGAACCTGAAAGACTGTCTCAACTTCCGGACCCACAGCCTTAACGGTTACGCCAGACCAACTTCAGGCACTGGTCGCAACCGCTCTTGCTAATATGAATTTTGGAGGTACATCTTTAAATCCCCCACCACCTTTGGCTCATCACCCTAGAAGTGCAGTTCTTGTTGGGCAACAACAAATCCCAACACACTAAGTATAATCATCTACTTAGTATGATCACGCCCACACTAGCGAAGTCACTGGCATCTCTGGTTAGTCAGTGATATCTATGTAGAGTCTGACCAAAATTTACCTTACGATAGGCTCAAAGAGGCTCTTATAGCCCGCCTATCCAGCAGCACTTCAGACTGCATTAAAAAGATATTATGTGGTATGGGCCTTAGGGATAAAAAGCCCTCACAATTCTTACGGGATATAACTGCTGAATCCGAAATATAATTTCAGAGGAAACTCTAAAAATCATTTGGGTGGAAAAACTTCCACCTACTGTTCGTGCTACTATCTTGGTACTAAAAACTGATTTAGAAGAAACAGCTGAGATAGCAGACAATGTCCTCTCTTACCAGAGGGGATCTCATCTCCATGCGGTATCTAACCCTGCCGCTTTTTCTTCTCTTTTGTCTTCCTCTTCTACAAGTGAAGTCACTTGAGGAAAAGTTGTCACTTGAGGAAAAATTCAACAAACTGGAGACACAACCTCTCTATGCCGTGTAAAAGCAACATGTCTCCCAACCTTCTCATAATTATCGAAGGAGATCTAAGAATCAAAACGATAATCGGTCTACTTCTTCTTCAGAAAAACGCATAGACCCATCACATGTGACGGCGTGTGATGACAGTCACTCCCAACTCCGAATTCTGGTCAAAATTTCTTCTAGAAAGGCTTCTCATTGATACAGGTGCCGAAATTTTGGTTACAAAAATTTTGATTACCGTAAGTATGGAGGAAAAACTATCAAACAAATCCGACTTCTTCTTTTACGTCGCTAACGCGACGTCGAGTTAACGTTTTTAACTTAAGTATTGGTCTTCTATATTCACTTTGGCTAAACTCTCTCAAATTCTCGATATTCTTAAAAATTTCCAGGACTCAACGTCTAAAAACGATCTCGCTAAACCTGTGAAATATAACGTAATTCACGTTGTTGAAACACATGGTCCTCTCGTTTCTTGTAAGTATCGTCGACTTTCTCCAGACAAATCAGCCATTACAAAGGCAGAATTTGACCTTATGTAATCCCAAGTATCTTCCATCCATCTAACACTCCTTGGGTCTCTCCTCTCTATCTCGTTAAAAAGAAGAACGGCGAGTGGAGACCTTGCGGTGACTACCGTGCTCTGAATAATATTACAATTACCGATGAATATCATATTCCTCAAATATAGGTTTTTTCGCATCAACTTAATGAATGCAAATACTCCTCCCCTATTGATCTCGTCCGCGTATATCATCAAATTCCTATTGATAAGCGCCATCTTGCAAAAACTGCTATTTCAACTCCGTTCGGACTGTTCGAATTCGTTCGAATAACCTTCGGATTGCGAAACGCGGCGCACTCCTTCCAACGATATATGCATTAATTTATAATTGCATCAGGAACTCTCAAAATCTGCACATTTCACGTTCCGATTCGGTATTCTGGTCCTTTTTCACGTCCAGCTAAATATCTGTTGATTTATCCGGGTCTGTTATGCTTTTTCTGATTTTCAAATTTAACAAATACATTTTTCCAGGGTTAGGGTATTAACCTTAGGCCCAACCCAAGTTTTCGTAAATTGATTTTTTTTACCCTACTTGTCTTCAATACGCTTACCTAATTTTGTCAGCATTACCGATAGGCTGCACGGCGTGGACGTCGAATGGCGGATTTCGCTACCCAAGCATTAAAGGTCTATAAAACGGGGATAATTCGATGAATATTATTAAATTTTTGCTATACTAATTTATTTTTGCCACTTGAATGGAATGAACTAATGTTCTTAAATTTCGGATAAATAGTCCTTCCTCCGGAGCTCCGAAGACGTACCTTCAAACCCAAAGTCTTCATGGTAAAAAGAAAGTTGTTGGTAATCCTAAAAACGAGTCCATTTTTTTTTTTTTTTTTTTTTTCCTTTATCTCCATTTAGGAGCATAGGGCGTCTACTAGACTGGACCATCTAACTCTGTTGGGGGCAATCGCTTTCAGTTCACCCCATGTCTTGCCAATTTGTTTTGCTTCAGCTAGCACCGTTTTCTTCCATGTCATGGGTGGTCTTCCAACTCTCCTTTTACCTTGTGGACATCCTTGTTATATCTTCGACTGATTTTCTCAGTGTATGTCCTATCCATCTCCATTTTCTTTGTTTTATCTCGGTCTCAATGTCTAGCTGCTCTGTCTGCCGTAGAAGTTCCTGGTTACTGATGGTGTTTGGCCAGAAGCATTTGATCAGTCTTCTCAGGCATTTGTTCACAAACACCTGTAGTTTATTTGTGATCTTTCTTGTTTGTTTCCACGTTTCACACCCATACAGCAGTACTGACTTGACACATGCATTGAACATTCGTAGCTTTGTCTTTCTTGACAGGACGGCTGCATTCCAGATCTTGTGAAGCATATTGAACGTATTTCTAGCTTTGTTAATACGCTGACTGATGTCTTCTTCAGTCCCGCCTGTTTTTGCTACAGTACAACCAAGGTACACAAATTTGTCGACTTCATCCATTTGTGTATTGTTGATGGTAATTGGTGTTATCGTTTTGGTGTTCAATCTCATAGCCTTTGTTTTTCGGATATTAATGTTGAGACCGACTTCATGTGCAAGGGTTGATAGCTTCTGTATTTTCTGCTGCATGTCCGTATGTGTGTGTGTAAGCAGACAGATATCATCTGCGTAGTCTAGATCATTGAGCCGTCTTGTTGTATTCCATTGGATTCCATTTGGACTTGCATCATCGAGCTTTCTCATGATACTATCTAGTACTATTAGGAATAGTAGCGGGGATAGTACACAGCCTTGTCTCACTCCTCGGTGGTTGTAGTATTCATCACTTTGCTGTCCTTTGTATTGTATTCTGTTTGCAGCATCCCGGTACATTTCTTTGATTAGATCAACTATTTTCTTCGGGATGCCCATTTCACAAAGTGTCTTCCATATCGCGCTCCTGTTGATTGAGTCGAAGGCGCGTTCGAATTCCACGAAGAGGAGATACAATGGTGAATTCCATTCATTTGATTGCTCAATGATGATACGGATTGTGTTGATATGATCGGTACAGCTTCTTCCTGGTCTAAAGCCGGCTTGTTCATTTCTTAGTTTAATGTTAATTGATGGAGATATTCTTTCGAGAATGATCATTGCTAATATTTTCATTATTGTGTTGAGCAGAGATATACCTCTCCAATTTTTGCATTCTCTTAGATCACCTTTCTTTGGGATTGTTATGGTTAAACCTTCTTTCCATTTGGTTGGTATTTTACCTTCGTTCCATACATCAGCTAATAGTGGTGTTAGAGCTTCTGCTGTTGTGTTTACATCTGCTTTGAGTAATTCTGCTGATATATTATCTGTACCAGCAGATTTGTTGTTCTTGAGTTTCTGTATGGCATCTCTAACTTCCCGTTCCGTTGGTGGATGGGTGCTGATAGTTTCGTTATAGTTGTCATCCGGAGACTGCAAGTTATTTTCTTGTTGGTGGCAGTTGTCTTCGAAGTATTCTTTCCATCTATTTAGCTGTTGTTCATGTGTTGTGAGGGTTTGACCAGATTCATCCTTTATTGGTGGAGTGTTTGTATATATGTTGGTGACCTTTCTCACGCATTTGTGTAGTGTGCGCATATTTCTATTAGCTGCTGCTGTTTCCGCAGTCTTGAGAATGCTTTCTGTATATCTTCTGCGATCATTCCTTGCCATCTTTTTAACTTGTTTTGCTGTACTTTCATATTTGTTGCGGATATCGGTTGTGTTCTGGTGACACAACTGCAACTTGAGCTGTCGACGCTCTTCAATTTTCTTCCATGTATCATCGCTAATCCATGGTTTCCGTGATTTGTCTTGGTATCCTAGCACTTCTGTAGCAGTTTTGACGTAAGCTTCTTTAACTTGTTCCCATTTTTCATCAATGCTGGTGGCTTCGTTGTTTGGTAGATTGAGCTGGAGCGACTCTTTGAAGATGTTATTTGTATTTTTGTCACTCAATCTATTGATATTAAATTTCCTCTGACATGACTTGTTGTTTTGTTTTACAGCGGCTGGTTTAATTTTGAATGTTGCAATTACCAGTTGATGGTCGCTGTGTATGTCTGCTCCTCGCTTTGCTCTGACGTCTTGTAGTGAGGATAGAAACTTCTTATTCACCATTACGTGATCAATTTGATTCTTGGTTCTTCCATTTGGCGATGTCCAAGTGTATTTGTGTATGTTCTTGTGTGGGAACTTGCTGCCTCCTATGAATAGTTGATTTGTGACTCAACAATCGATGAGCCTTTCTCCATTATTGTTACGTGTTGATTCTAGTGCATGTTTGCCCATGACTGATTCCATTCCGGTGTTGTCGGTTCCAATTTTGGCATTGAAATCCCCTTGTATTATTTTGATGTCATTTCGGTGTGCACTAGCCAGCGTTGCTTGGAGCTGTTCGTAGAATTCATCTTTTGTCGCATCATCAGCTTCTTCGGTAGGTGCATAGCACTGTATGATCGTTGTGTTTCTAATTTTCGATTGGAATCTTGCTGTTATTATTCTGGTACTGATTGGTTTCCATTCGAGAAGTGCTTTCTTTGCGTTAGGTGTTATTAATATGGCGAAAACGAGTCCATTACGCGAGTCCATTATGATAAATTAAATATTGTACCTGAAACATTCCTGTATGAACTTTATGTTCGGATCCATTAAATACTTCAAATAATGGCTAACCGATGTTATAGATTTCGAGTAATTCTAATTAAAGAAATATCCACGCTGATGCATAGGCTAACTTCATCGCAGCTCTGGAAACAAAATGTTCTGGATATATATTGAGCTAATATCCATAAAAACTTTAATTAATGGGTAACTAATGTTATAGATTTCGCGTAGTTCTAATTATATAAATATTAAAGAAAGCCGTAGTATCCCACAAACATAAATTCTGTAGTACGAAAAAAGTTAAAAACATTTTTATCGGAAGTGAAAAACCGGAAGTTGGGATGCAGAATTGTTGTGAACCGTACTAAATGCTTATGTACCAAGTTTCATCTAATTTGATTATCAGGTACAGGTGCTAATGAGCTTTCAAAAAAACAGGCGCTCGGAACCCCTACCACTTTGTTAAATATCAGTCATAAACTAATCAACTCCTTGCCATACATATTTGCATCTTTTTCCAAAGTGTCATCAAAATTAATTCACGAACGAATGTTGTATTCTCCCAGCAAACATTGAAAACATGCTAAAAAAAACACATGTTGTATGGTGGACCCCGCAACCCTTTGTTCAATGTATCCCAAAAGCTAATCAAATCTTGCTCATATTATTTGAAACCTTTCACCAACGTTTCATGAAAATCGATCTGTAATTGTAGGCCACAGTAGAGATAAACACCCGGAAAAAAGCTTTTTAACCAGAAGTGAAGAACCGGAAGTTGGTATGCAAAAATATTGGAAATAATACTAAAACCTTATTCACCCAGTTTCAACAAGATCATAAGCCGGGATTAGAAGTTATTGAAGATTTAAAGTTAGAGGTGTTCGGGAGACCCTCCGCCATTTTGTCCAATTTTGAAATGAAACCAGATCTTCGATTTTCAAGTGAACCTGGATCATTTGCCAAAGTTTTATCAACATCCTATGCAGGAATGTCCCAAAGAAA
>OY856187.1:195049231-195056372 GCA_963693315.1 Diogma glabrata | reverse complement strand
TCTGCATCTTTTGTGCTGGTACGACCACATTTAAATTCAGTCATCCACTTCTCTACCATTTGTCTCGATGGAGCAGAGTTTGGATAATGTTTATCAAGCCATTGTTTGGTCCACTGTATTTTTTTTTCATCAAAAAGCAATGCTTTATTAAAATTCGAAATTCACTTTTTTCCATTTTTTTTCAAAAACAAAAGTTGCTTCACACAAAATGCTATAACTCACGAATAAATAGTCAGATTGCTGTCAAATTTTATACACGTATCGTTTGAAGGTTAGTACTAAATAAAAATCATATGGAAAAAATACTAGTAACGCCATCTATGTGTCATCCTACGGACTTATTGAATGACCTAGTATATACATATATATATATATATATATATATATATATATATATATATATATATATATATATATATATATATATATATATATATATATATATATATATATATATATATATATATATATATATATATATATATATATATATATATTTATATATATATATATAATATATATATATATATATATATATATATATATATATATATATATATATATATATATATATATATATATATATATATATTATATATATATATATATATATATATATATATATATATATATATATATATATATATATATATATATTATATATATATATATATATATATATATATATATATATATATATATATATATATATATATATATATAATATATATATATATATATATATATATATATATATATATATATATATATATATATATATATGTATATACTAGGTCATTCAATAAGTCCGTAGGATGACACATAGATGGCGTTACTAGTATTTTTTCCATATGATTTTTATTTAGTACTAACCTTCAAACGATACGTGTATAAATTTGACAGCAATCTGACTATTTATTCGTGAGTTATAGCATTTTGTGTGAAGCAACTTTTGTTTTTGAAAAAAAATGGAAAAAAGTGAATTTCGAATTTTAATAAAGCATTGCTTTTTGATGAAAAAAAATACAGTGGACCAAACAATGGCTTGATAAACATTATCCAAACTCTGCTCCATCGAGACAAATGGTAGAGAAGTGGATGACTGAATTTAAATGTGGTCGTACCAGCACAAAAGATGCAGAGCGCAGTGGACGCCCAAATGAGGCTGTTATTCCAGAAAACATAAAAAAAATCCACAAATTGGTTATGAACGATTGCAAATTGAAGGTGCACGAAATAGCTGACATTGTAAAGGTAGCAGATGTAGTGTTTTTACCATTTTACATGAAAATTTGGGTATGCGAAAGCTCTGTGCAAATTGGCTGCCGCGTGAGCTCACAGTCGACCAAAAACAACAACGAATCGATGCTTCGGAGGAGTCTTTGGCACTGTTAAACCGCAATAAAAGGGAATTATATCGTAGATATGTGACAATGGATGAGACATGGCTTCACAATTACACACCAGAATCCAAAAGACAGTCAGCTGAGTGGACAGCAGTCGACGAACCGAATCCAAAGCGAGCAAAGACGCAACAGTCGGCCGGTAAGGTGATGGCGTCTGTATTTTGGGATACGAACGGAATAATATTCATCGACTATCTCCAAAAAGGAACCACCATCAACAGCGAGTATTACTGTGAACTTTTGGATCGATTGAAGGCTGAAATCGCAAAGAAACGGCCAAATTTGCAAAAGAAAAAAGTGTTGTTTCACCAAGATAATGCACCGTGTCACAGATCGATGAAAACGATGGCAAAATTGAATGAATTGGGCTTTGAATTGCTTACCCACCCACCATATTCTCCAGATTTAGCCCCCAGCGACTTTTTCCTGTTTTCAGATCTCAAGAGAATGCTTGCTGGAAAGAAATTTAAGTCCAATGGTGAAGTAATCGCTGAAACTGAGGCCTATTTTGACGAGAAAGAGAAATCGTACTATAAAAGTGGTATAGAAAAGTTGGAAAATCGCTATACTCGTTGTATCGCCCTCGAAGGCAACTATGTTGAATAAAAAAATCGAGTTTTGTCAAATGTTGTTTTTTTCTTACTTATCCTACGGACTTATTGAACGACCTGTTATATATATATATATATATATATATATATATATATATATATATATATATATACATATATATATATATATATATATATATATATATATATATATATATATATATATATATATATATATATATATATATATATATATATATATATATATATATATATATACATATATATATATATATATATATATATATATATATATATATATATATATATATATATATATATATATATATATATATATATATATATATATATATATATATATATATTATATATATATATATATATATATATATATATATATATATATATATATATATATATATGAGCAATTTCACGAAGGTTCAACATCGTTTTGACTTGACCCCTTTTAATTTTGATTATTTTTTGTTTATAGATAGTCTTTGATAAATAAAAAATACAAGTTCTCTTAGAATTTTTTTTCTTCACAGGGTGCCCCTCAATTTTTTGTTATTTTGTGATGTGAGTGCATTTTGACGAGCGATTGTAGAAAAACTACTCAATCGATTTTCATAAATGATATGTCGTTGAATAGGTATTAGAACAAAGTTTTTAAAAATGTAAAAATGTACACTGTTAATTTTTGAAATAATTTTTAACGGTGTAACATAAGAAAAAACGGTGTAATTGAAAAAAAGATAGCATAGCCTTTTTTTTTTTTTTAAACAAAATTGAAGCTTATTTTATATCTAACAACTTGTGAAAGTTTAGGACTAGCATCATTTTTTGTTTTAAAGATAAAATTCGTTGTGCATATGGCTGTCGGGAATCAGTTTTTTTTTTCTGAAGAAAATTATAAAAATGGTGTTATAAACTAAGAGAATTTTTTTTTTGTTAAATATCAAATATTTTATTATTAAATGAACTTTTTAAAATATTATAAAATTTATATATGTACAATAAGGAAAATATAAGCAATATCAGCAAAAATCCACAAAAGCGCTTATTGCTATGTACATTAAATGAAGCTTATGTGGAGTTTAAAAATAAGTTTCCTGATGTGAAAATAGGATTTACTAAATTCACGTCCCTTCGACCACAAGAATGTATAAAATTATCCAAGGAGTTCATAATGTGTGCGTGTGTACCATACATCAAAATATAAAACTAATGATTCAACACTCTTAGATGTCTTGGATTACTGATGCTGCTTTCCAGAATTATAAAACATTAATTGACTTTATTTCATGTGGTGAATTAACAGAAGATAGTCATACTTTGAAGTGCAATGAATGTTTAAAAAAACTTCAACAACTGGAAGAAAGATTAATAAATGATTTTGACGTTAAAGGAATCCTTCAAGTCAAATATCAACAATGGAATTTGCAATTTGGATACTTTAATAGAAACTGTAGAAGAATTTATGAAAAAATTTGTTTACCGTTTACAAATTTTGATAACACACAACTTTACAGCAAAACAGCAATCTACATTCATTGAGGAAAGAAAAAAAAATTAGAACTAGGAGAGTGCTTCGTTCAAGGGGATTTTTCTGAAAACTACGCCTTCATAGTTCAGGATTCGGTTCAAGGCTATCATTATAATAATTCACAAGCTGTTGTTCATCCATTTGTCATTTATTTTAGAAGTGCCGCAAGTGAATATATACAGCACCGAAGTTTTATACTCATTTCGGATATAACCCAAGTAACAATTTCAGTTTTATATAAGCTCTTCTAGTGCTCTAGAGCTATAATATACAGCTGGTTGCTTTATATTTTGCTGATGCAGCGCTGCCACAGCTCTAGCAGAGCTGTTGTGGTGCTAAATTTGCTACTTTTACAGCATTATTTCCTCTAAAGAAGTTGTTTAATAATATTTAATAGAGCTACATTAGCTGTATAAAGGTTGACTGTTAGAGTTTTTGAGAGCTAATATACTTTTTGAATACAAATACTAGTAATTTTTTCAATGAAACTTTATGTTTACATAAACTAATACATATCGACATGGTTTTAAAATGTTTTGATGTTATGGTTTCTGTCAAATAAATTCTTTTATAAATTAAATGGCAATTTGTTTTATTTTAAATAAATAATATATGTAAATACTTTTATTGAAAATATGTATACAAATTTTATGTGCCATTTATTTTTTATGGTGAATAGTGATAGTTTAGAACTAAAATTTTAGTGCGCCCTTATTAGTTTTGTGTATTTGGTGGCAAAATAGAAAAATTATAATTTTTTTTTTAATATTTTGAAACATTTTTCACAGTTTCAGGTTTGTTAAATAAATTTATTTTGGTGAATTCATCTTTAAAAAAATTCTTAGTTATAAATGGTTAACAATAGAAATCCAGTTATCGTGATATGTCATATTTGCAAAATACATCATTATCAAAAATAATTATTAAAACATTTTTGGCCATTATGGTGATATTTTTTACTCCATCTTTATAAAAACGAAGATGGTGGCAAATTATACCAATATAGAGCTACCTATTACATATTACTCCTTTATAATGCTATTTATAACGGTTTATTTTAATATAGAGCTATCACAATCGCATTACTTTTTTATAAAGCTATTTGCTCTGTGAAACTGTTCTTTTTTTGTGTCACAAATGCTTTATTGTATAATAAACTTATTATGTTACAAAGCAAATAGCTTTATATAGAAGTAGTGTGATTAAGAAAGCTCTAAAATTTTAAGGAAAATGTCACACATAATCAAATGTCAATGCTTCAATTTCAACTAACGTTTGACTGAAAAACGCAACCATTTTGAATTATTGAAGATTCAAAAACTCGCAATAACTCAAAATTTACGTAAAAAATAAGCTCTGTTATATTTGAGCGCTTTTTATATTAGAAAAAAGCAGTTTATAAATAGACATTAACGCTATATTACAGTAAGATTTTATAATGCTTATAGCTTTAAATAAGCTCAATTATAGCTCGCTTTGCTGTTGCAACGGTGAAATACAGCTCATAGGTCTATAATAAGTGGTGCTGCACTACTTTAGTTTAAAAGCTCTATATTAGGTTATGAAGCTATTGTAATGCTATTCTAACAACTGCCTGCTCTATATTTTATTAGAGCTATGAGTTTCGAAAACTATTTTATAAAGCAACAATAATTTTGTTTAGAGCTCCAAGTATCACTCGACAAATAAAACGCGCAACTAGCAACATACAATCTTCTCTAGAGCTTCAGTACAGTATCTTGATACTAATAGCTCTAAAAATTGTTACTTGGGAAACGATCACAACAGTACTACAGTCCATCTTTTCATTACATAACCTATTGAATTAATCAGAACGCATATAAATTATAATATTAGGAAAATAATTTATAACACCGACGGTGCACCTTCTCAATACAAAAATAAACATAGCCTAATTAGCTTATTAGCCTATATATGGGGCTGTTTTTTTAAAAGTAATCACTTGGCCGTCACTTTTTTGTATTTGAGATATAATGATGAATGAGGGCTCAAACTCTTTGTTGAAATCAATACTATTAAATGTACTATGGCCCGATTGTCCATTTGAATTAGGTTTTAATATTTTGGTCCTTATTTTGGCCTAAAACGAGCTTCAAAAATTAAAGAGTTCAAAAATAGTACTTAAAAAAATTTTTTTTTTAAATTTTAGAACGGAATCGTGTTCTCCGTCAAAAAATCTAAAGAATTCATCTATCAAAAAATTTTAATAATTGAACCCTTTGGGGTAAAATTGGGTCAATAAAATAATAAATGCTTGAATTTTAACAAGTTTTTACTAACAAACAAAGCATGTCAAGAAAAAATTTTAAAGAATAAAAAAACTTAAAATTAAGTAAAGAACACGCATTTACTTTCAGAAAAAAAATTTGGGCATTTTTGGATTTCTTGATTTGGCCGTTTTGGACAAAACCTTAAAATGCTCCAAAACTTTTAGAAAAAAATTAAGCATGTTCTTTGGTCAATTCTAAGAACATTTTTTTCTATAAAATTTTTATCTAAAATTAACCCTTTTCAAGTTATAAATTAATTTAAAATATTTAATGGTAATCTATACAATTTTTTGGTTTAAAAAGCGAAAACTCTAAAAAAAAATGTTATATAATTTTATAAAACAAATTTTTACTAAACAAAAGGGCTTTCAGCAATATTCTATGCCTTATTTAGTTTTGTCTAAAAATCATTAAATCTAGAAATCCAAATTTGTCCAAAAATGTTTTTGTAAATAAGTATTTTGTGGTTGAAAGGTAATAATGATTCTGCAAATTCTGTATGCAGCTCTTGGATGTTGCTTTTACTTTTTGTATTTTTGCCTGATTTTGAATTTCAAGGATTTGAATCCAAGAATTTATTAGCAAGATAAAAAATTAAAAAGGCTAAACAAACTATTAAAAATTTTTTTTTTTAATTATACTGAAGCAATAGTATTTTTCTAGAAAAATAGAAATTTTGACATTTTGTTTGACATTTTTTTTTTATTCTTCAAATTTTGTCTTAGATTACTATCATAATTAACTCTAGATAGGGTTACCAACTGAGTATTTTTCACCCGGAGACTCAGGGTTTGCCGGCAAATCTCCGGGCTCAGGGTTTGGAAGGCAAATCTCCGGGCGAAATAATAATTACATAAAAATAAAAAAATGTCAAATTTCTTTCAATTCACATAAACAGAATTCGTTTGAAAACAAAAAACACGAAACTCTGTGTATTAGAAAACGGCCGAGTTTAGTTTTGCAATGAGTTTTTTGGTTATTTATGTTGGTTCATTGGATATTTTGGTTTTCCATATTACGTATAAGCTAGTTTGATGTTTTATGTCTATATTGGGTTAATGTTAATAGTTTTTTGTTGTTAATTTTGAATGGTTTTGACATTTGAATTTAATTAGTTGCCATATAGAACTGTGCGTATGTTAATTTTACTATTAAATAATAAATATCAGTCAAATGAAAATAATCCCAAACAAAACGATGACGATAAAAGAAAATGTTATTACATCTCGTTCAATAACGAATGGTTGAAAAATCAAAACTATGAGGGGCTCGAAAAAGTTAACGAGTTTTACAGGAAAATGCAGATTATGCTGTATTAATTTCATT
>OY856187.1:194899231-195044231 GCA_963693315.1 Diogma glabrata | reverse complement strand
TAAAAAATAATACTATTTTACACAATTTTCTTAATATTTAAAAAAAAAAGATTTAAATATCGGTTATCCGACATAAAACAAGGCAAACAAAGAATTTACAAAAATGCTATAGACTTTTTAAATCACTGCAGTTAATTATTCAAAGTGCCTGTTTGTTTTTTGTATTTGGTTTCATAACCTTTACTAAAAAAATTTTTTGCCCATAATTTAGATGTAAATATTGAAAGAAAGAAAAAGAATTAAATATCATCAAGTTGGTATTACGAAACAATAGCTGGAATAATCTTTTATAAAAGTTAAAGAAGTCAGCCATTTTAGAAAATGTGAAAAAACATATTAAACTTCTTTCGTTCTTTTGCTTATTATTATGTTTATCATTAAATAAATTTCATTTCGATATTTTGTTTTTTATTATTCGTAAAAAATTGTAAGAAAAGATAAAAATCGCAATTTTGACGAAAATGTGTCGGTTTTAATTTATTACGTGTTTTGTCTAATATGTTTAAATAAAACATTAACACTTATTCGCAGAATCAATAAAAAGTTCAACTGTCTAAAAATAAATAAATAAATAAATAGTTAAATACATTTAACTGTCTAAAAATAATGTATTAAATTAATCAATTAATGAATGCTTAGATTAATTTGAAAAAAATTTTTGTTCTGTATATTTTTTTATTGCCTTCGTCCATCTGGTGAAACGTGTAAAAGTGGATTTTTAAAAAGAGAGGTCCTACTTTCTGTGTTTAAACTCCTAATTAAAGGTTTTTACTTTTTATGTATGTGGTCAATCAAATTATTGGTGAGATGTTCTAAATCGTTTCATGATGCAATGTAGTAGTCTGCATGTAATACTATAGCTGATAAAGTCTGCGCTATTATATATTTGCTGCGATTCTCGCTATTTATATAGCATATTTTATTCATTCATTAAAACTTGAAATAATTATCATCAAATAATTTCTTTATTTCTCTCTCTCTCTCTCTGGCGTTTACATCCCAGGAGGGATTTTGCCGTCTGTGCAATCAGCTTCCAATTATCTCGTTCCATGACCAGTTTACCCCAGTTTCGACATCCTATATCACGAAGGTCTTGGATGATGTCATCACGCCAGCGTTGTCTAGGTCTTCCTCTTCGACGAACACCAGCTGGTTGTTGTTGGGACGCTTTTTTTATCATTCTATCCAATGGAGCCCTTTCTACATGACCAAACCATCTAATCCGGTTGGATTTAATGAATCCGATTACATCACAGCCTCCAAGAAGCTGTCTGATTTCGTGATTCATTCGGATTCTATACTGATTTTCAGCAACTTTACATGGACCATAAATTGTTCGTATGACCTTCCTCTCGAAAGTTGATAAAATTCTACAATCGGAGGAAGTCAGTGTCCAGCTTTCACTTCCAAATGTAAGCACAGGTCGAATTAATGCTTTGTAAAGTGTGAGTTTACACGACCGCGAAAGATATTTTGATCGCAGAAGTTTTGAGTATGCGTAGAAAACTCTGTATGCGGCAGAGACACGTTCTTTGATATCTGCCTGCATGTCATTTGACGATGTTATTACAGACCCGAGGTATTTGAAGTTTTCCACGCGTTCCACTTCATAGTCGCCAGTATCCAGATTTCCGGGAGGTATGTTCTTGGATGTTGTTAACACTTTGGTTTTGCCGGTGTTGATGCATAATCCAAGTCGTTTAGCATTTCTTTCAAGCTGAGAGAGACTATCCTTAATATCGCTTGTTCTACGTCCGAGAAGCACAATATCATCTGCGTAGCCAAGAACTTGACTAGATTTGTTATATATGCAGTTTTGTGTCTCAATTCGGCTTTTTCTTATCGCGTACTCCAGCGCCAAATTAAACAGAACGGGCGCAAGTGCATCACCTTGTCGAACACCTGATGTTATATCGAAAGGATCAGAAACTGAGCCTTCGATTACTATTCTACAATTTGATCCCGATGTTGTGAGTTTGCACAGAGAAACAAGTTTCTCTGGGATGCCAAGGCATATGAGTGCGGACCAAAGGTTTTCGCGGATGATACTATCATATGCTTGCTTGAAATCAACGTAGAGCTGGTGAATGCTGATGTTGTACTCCCAACATTTTTCTAGAATCATCCTTAAGGTAAAACATTGATCTGTGGTTGAACGGTTGGGACGAAAACCACACTGATAGTCACCGATGATAGATTCGGCGAACGGGATGAGTCGAGCAAGTACGACATTAGCTAGTATTTTATATGCAGTGTTCAACAGTGCGATGCCACGATAATTCGCACACTTTAGACGGTCACCTTTCTTATGCAACGGAACAATGAGAGCTGTTTTCCATTCAGCAGGTAGTTTTTCTTGGTCCCAGATTGCAAGAATCAGATCATATATACGTGAGACCAGAGCTGCTCCTCCATTTTTCAAAAGTTCTGCGGGAATACCATCGAAACCTGGTGATTTGCCATTTTTCAGTTTTTTAATGGCAGCTTCCACTTCTTCTATTGCTGGGTAAGGGACAAAAATCTCCTCATTTGACGGAGCAATTGCTCGAATAGGATGAACTTCATTCGTTCTATTCAGTAGGTCTTGAAAGTGGGATCGCCACACTGCCAGCACATCGCGTTCACTTGTTGTAAGTTCATTGTTTTCATTTTTGATGGCTGTAGATCTTGGGTGGAAATCTTTCGTCAGATTCCGTGCATTGGCAAAGCACTCTTTTGAATTTCCGTTGGTCGCATGTAGGTCGATGTTTTCGATGCAGCTCTTCATGTGTTCGCGTTTCTTTTTACGTAGAAGTTTTGCTGAGGCTTTTCTGGCGCATAGATAATCAGCTTGGGAGCTTCGGGTGTTCCTTGTTAACCATTTTTCTCGCAGTTTTTGTTTATGTTCAACGGATTGGCGGCATTCGTCGTCAAACCATTCGTTGTGTGATTTCGGTGGTCGTTTTCCGATTGTAGTTTGTGCTGCGGCTATAATGGTTGATTGAAGCGTTTGCCATTCTTCTTGTATGTTTAATGGCATCTCAGGAGAGATGTCATGCTCTTCTATGTTTTGTGTTATTATTTCCTGATATCTTTTCAGCGTTTCCGGATGTTTAAATGCTTCGACATTCCAGCGCACGGTCTTTTTTGCTTGTCTGTTAAATGTAGATGATAATTTGCACTTGTACTTAAAGATGACAAGCATATGATCGGTGTCCATATCAGCACCTCTGTATGATCGAACGTCAGTTACACTTGTAGAGTGTCTCTTAGAGATCATGACGTGATCGATTTGATTTTCTGTTCTTCCGTCATTTGATTTCCACGTTGCTTTGTGAATTCTCTTGTGAGGGAAGAAAGTGCTGGAAATTACTAGATCATACATCATAGCCAGCTCGGCTGCGCGAAAACCGTTATTGTTGCTGGTATGATGCAAGCTGTTGGGGCCGATATGTGTTTTAAGTTCTGCAATCCTACCAATTTGAGCATTAAAGTCACCTACCACGATTTTTATATCGTGCCGCGGGATGTTATTGATGACTTCTTCGAGTTCTAGGAAGAACAAGTCTTTAATATCATCTGCTTTATCTTCAGTAGGTGCATGAACATTGACGATCGTTACATTGAATTTTTTCGTGCGGATTCTCAGTGTGCATAACCGCATATTAATTGGGCAGAAGTCGATAACATGCTGATTCACGCGACGGTGTATAAGAAAGCCAACTCCAAATTCTCCTCCGTTTTGATGACCGCAATAATAAAGAGTGTATCCTTTCGCTGTTTCATGGATTCCACTCCCTGGCCATCTTAGTTCTTGTAATGCCACTATATCAAGTGTGTAGCTCTCGACTTGTTGTGTTAGTTTTAGGAGATCTCCTGGTCTTCTGAGGCTTAGCACGTTCCAGGTTCCCATTTTTAAATCGTAGTCCGGGTACAGTTTCCGAGGTCGTTCCAATATTGAATCCGAGATATTCCGAGGCCTGTGTACAGAATTCATGACAATAATTTTTTTACGGAAATGGGGTGTTAGCCCTTCGCCCAACCCAAATTTTCGTGAATGGGTTCGTTCTGCATCTTAAGGTCACCAGAAACAACCTTTTTACACGTTTGTATAGCGAGCCGCTTGATCCTAGCCAGACGCCCGTTGCAAGCCGCCCCTAACATGGAGAACAGACGCTTTCTACACATTTATATAGCGAGCCGCTTGATCCAAGACAGACGCCCGCTCCAAGCCGCCCCTAGCATGGAGAACAGACGCTTGAGTTGCACTGGTTTTATGGCGCCAATGACTCGCCATGGTGCAGAATCATTGAGTATAAGCAGTATTTACTTTGCCCCTCTCAACAACACCAACCTAATTCTGTTAGCGTCCAGGTAGCACGGCGTGGACGTAGAATTTCGGATTTTCGCTATCCCAGAAACTGAAACAGAAACTGAAATTTCGTCTGTTTTGTCTGAAAAAGAATCAATTAAAATTTAATTGTTTCTGTTCCAGAAACTGTCACATGCCCAGAAACTGTCACATAATATTAATTATTATTTCAAATTTTGATAATAGAGTTTTTAATTTTGAATAGTTTTTAGCTTCAGTTTCTGTTTCTGTTTCTGTTGTATGTGAATGCCTGGCTTAACTTGTCTGAAGCATGAAAACTTTACAAAAACTTTATATATAAATTTTATGAACAATAGTTAACCTGACTTAAAGTTATTGATAGTAGATAACCTGACGTAAAGTAGTTAATAAGGAATCCTTCTCCCCCATACTTAATTTAAATTTATCTTTACTTTTAAATGGTTGCAAAAAAATCCTTAAACAGACTTTTTGGAGTGTTCGAACTTCGAAGAAAAAAAACATCACAAAAATGAATATGCTTTCGAGAGACTCTAATCACTTAATATTAAAGCTTAAAATAAATTTCCAACAATCCTTAATACTGTTATTTATCAAAATGGCGCATATCCAAATAAATAACTTTATCAATATCTAATAAATATTCAATAATTCCTTAATATTAACACATTACACTCGAGCATATATATACATACCTTGGATAGCATGAGTAATTTTGGCCGTACAAAAGCTTTACGTTAGTTGTTTGTTTATTTATGGCGCATGTTTTTGCATCTATGTTTTTCGATTTGTCGAAAACGACTTAACACATTTCGATGAATTAAGCTAGAATCTATTAAAAAGATTTAACTATAACGATAACCATGACACATATTTTTCAGAAAATCATAAAAAATCATGTTGCCCTTGTCATCATTAAATGTTTTTCACAGGTTTTGTGATATTATTTAAAAAAGTTTTCTTATCCTATTACTCACTACTATGCAATACATAAACTAAAAATAAACTGACTTCAAGTTTCCATAGCCCAGTTTTCAATATATGAGACACCGACTTCCAACAGTTTTGTCTTTTAAACCAAACAAATACAAACATTTATGTTTATTGACTGAAACTAATTTAGCCAAACTAAAAATTCTTTATTAAAATAGTACAAATAAAATTAGAAAAAATAAAAATATGAAATAAATAAAGAAAAATATTTAGAAAACTTAACAATAACAATAATTAAGTAAAATTTATTTTAATTTCTTCCTCTAATTGCTTTAAAACCTCCTTCTAATTGTGTTGGAAAGTATTCATTTGTATTCAAAGATAAATCGCCTGGTCCATTTACTAATTGAAATCTTGATTGAATATTATTAAAATACGGAGAGGATTGTGGAACTGTTAGACTGGATACCTGATTAGAATATCCACCAATTAATGGTGCTGCATGAATAGGGTTATATGATGGAAATTGTTGTGCTTGAGTCGAACTAAATTGTGATACAGGTGGTGAGACATTAATGATGGGTGGCGAATTAAGTGAATTGCCGGCATTAATTGAACTCAACGAATTTGATGGTGATTGTGGGACACTAGGTAAAAATGGATTTGAGTTTGGTGACACATATTGCGGATATGGTAATACAACTGGACGTGGTGGTATTAGTTGTACATATTGGTATGCAGATGGACCTCCACCAGGTTGTGGTATATACTGCATTATTATTGGAGTTTGGTTTGGTTGCAATGGAAACGATTGGTTTGGATTAACAGTGACTAAATATCCATTGGTTTGTTGAAATGGTGCTCCGGCTGATATATGTGTGAATATTTGACTTTGTGCTAATTCAGGTGCTGGTGAAACTGCACTATTAACGTTTATTATTGGCATTGGTTGAGGTTGTTGTCTGGTGTATACTTGTGGTTGAGATGTAGTTATTTGAGGGTGTGGTTGAAAATTAAAATTTGTTTTATTTATACCCTGACTAAAATTATTCGTCAAAGAATTTAAACTTGATTGTGGTTGACCTCTTTGTTGATGTTGCTGCTGTTGCTGTTGTTGTTGCAATGTTTGTTGTTGTTTGGGAATTTCAGGCACTGGTCCACCCATCACAAATGAGAAACATAATATCAGTAAAAATGACATCATTATCTGTAAAAAAAAAATTAATTTAGATTATAACTGTATTTTTTTAGTATAACAAACTTTCACTGTTTTATAAAAAATGAAAGGTAGCATGACAAGATGAGTTTTTAATATTAATTTTGATGCAATAAAACTTCATTTAGAATTCGATAAGATCGATAAGATAAATATTTTGAATTCCTTTTACAATAAAGAAAACTAATATTTTTATTAATGGACTGATATTCTCAATGGAGGCGAAAAAATCAAAATAAAATTTTATTATTTCGAATAATCATAATATAATTAATTGTCAGATAATATATGGTGGATAATAATTATATGTCTAGTAAAACATGAGAGAGGTGTGTGGACAACCGAATAATACAGACTTTATCGATATATAGCTTCTTTTGATATTTTTATTGTTTGTTTTGAAAGATATGTCAAATAATGTTTATTTAACAAACATAAATAATATAAGCAAGTAAACGTATTAAGGGTCAAAGTAAAGTAACTTTGCATTTAGAATTATTTAATTTAACATTCAAGATTAAATTTAAATTTATTTTATTTTTATTGTTGTTTTGTTCGTTTTGCCTTACCGTTTTGCCTAACCAAGTTTTAATCGCCGTTTTAAATTGATACAAATAAATATAATTCATTTTTAGTGATCAGATTGGATTCATTGCTTAAAAACTTTCTATAGATCGTTTCAGATTTGCAAATTTATTTAGCACAGATATGACAATAACTCATGAGTTAGTGTAACTAATGATTACTTATAAGACAATAGTGCAATCATGTTTTATAGAAAAAAAAGTCTAGCTTTAAAAAGTGATAATTAATTATATTAAAAGCAAATTTGACAAAGTGACAAACAAGCTTTCCCCAACTGCTGGAATTGTTTTTTATTGTGAAAAAACGTTTAATTTTTACATTTGGAAACCAAATCAAAAGATTAACGTATTTTGCTTTTAAATTAACATGCACCGGTCAGAAATTGACTCAAATATTTTGAGCGGCTTTATTCAACAAAATGATCCGAATTTATTTCAACTAAATGAATTTATTTGACAAGGTTAAATAATTGTACAGAATCTACTCAATCTCATCGTTACTTTAAATGCTGCATATTTTTCAGAAAACAACAGGAAAATGTTAGATAAGCTTATGCAGTATTCCCAAAAAAAGCATATCTGCTTCAATTTACTGTATAACATCTTTATTGCAAGAACACCGCCTTTTCGCCTTTTCGAAATGGATATACAGTTGTGGTCCTTGACCTTATTTTGAACCATCCCAATACTAAGAAACCTCAAACATGCAGGAAGATATCACTATCCAAGGTGATATCTTAGGGGTGGTGGTGGTGAGTGAACTATATCCAGTCAAAGGTAGAACCCGCAATCTTAGTGGTGGACTATTCTTTGATGATCGCACATTATTGCTTGCTTGATAAAACAGTGTGTCACAACATCAAAGAATATGCCCCTATCGGTAGGTGGATTATTGTCAACCCCATTTTTGTGTTTTCAGCAATTTTTTTAAAGAATTTGCTTTTAACATTTTATTTTATTTTCATTTTCTCTATCCTATCATGAAATATTGACCTATGTCATGTTTTGTATATGATGCGATTAATTGTTTAGTTATCCACTTTAATTGTTTAGTTATCCATAACAAAAAAATATGAACAAAAAAAAAAACAAAAAAGGAAACTCTGCGTTCATTAACAGCTGCTGTTGTAAGACCTTGGTCTTAAAAGTTTTTATGTGTTGTTGTGACACATATTGCGATTCCTTGCTACACAACACATTTGATAAAAAAATAACTTTCTAGAAGTTATTATTGAAGCAACCACAATTCTTCAATTTCTCGTTTTAAACGAAGCACCATAGTGAACCGCTATAGCTTTGAGCAATTAGGAAGCAATGTCGAAGAATCGATTGCTATCAAGACTCTAGATCGAACATTTTTTGTTATACCACAGATGGTCTAACTGTAATGGTTCATTTTTCATAATTTCATAGTTTCATTTTTGTATAATATAAAATAATTGAATAATGTATAAAAGTTTATACTGACCCTCGAGTGAACGTTTCATATGACCCCAACCGCATATGTTTTGTGTAAAACAAAATAATAAAATTAAACGGATAAAATTAATCGGCTTCTGTTTTTTGAACATCGAATTTGGTGGTAACAATTATTCAATGAAAAGAAGAGAAAAATATATATCGTAGCTGATATTCTCCATGATGTTACAAAACAAAACTCACTTTTTAATTTTTGTTGACATTTGACATGCTCAACGCTTGTGTTAAAATTGACTCTTAAAAGTTTTATCTTTAAATATATTTCAAATACTGATCTTTAAATTTTTTAAGTGAATATTTCTATATAATTATGAAGTTAATGGTTGTTCAAATTAAATATGCAATTTGTAAAGGATATTCAATAATAAAGATCATAAAAATCGTGTTTATCGTGGAAATTTATTTATAATAAGTTTATCATCTTGGAATTCATTCATTGAAATCATTACTTATATTAGGTTATTCATATTTGTTTATTTGCATAAATTTAATTATGTACTTTATCTGAACAAAATAATAATGAAACGAAGAGTACCGCTTAAAAGTTTTATGAAGGACGAGGAACTCATATTGAAGAAATTTGAAGGAAATTTGTTTTGGAACAAGAGCAATCGTTTGTAAGGGATTTGGTCAGGAGAAGTAATTAATAATTGATGAATTGTAAGGAAAAGAAATTAAATGCACTGAAATAGAATTATAGCATAGTAAGATACTTTTAATTTTGTATTTATATTGTATTTCATTAATTTGAATTTTATGTCTTTTTTTAGGGCTATGTAAAGTAAATTTTTTTTGGTTTGAGAGATTTCCGCACCGTGATTCATCTAAAGGAAGTTTGGATGGGAGGGGCTGGTTTTTTTGGTTTTGTTGTTTAAAGTCCCGGTATATCAATTTGGCGCCGAAACAGGGACTACGACAATTTGGTGCCGAATAGAACCAGTTTTGCTAACGGCTGTTGCATAGCACAAGACTGAACATTTTTTGATAATTTTTTTTGTGAGAAATTAAAACATTAATTGTTTTTGATAAAATTTAAAAGTATCATTTTTTAAAAAAAAATTTTATCTTTTGAGCTAGTTAAAGTGTGTTTTTAAATTGAATTATTTTTTAATTTATAACAAAAACTAAGTCCTTATGACTTAAAAATTTTGTTTTCTTTTTCCAATTATATTTTCGATAAACTGTTTATAGAAACTTCTTTCCTGAAGAAGATCTCTAAGAGATGGAAAATTAAATCAAAGTGATAAGAACTTAGTTTTCATTATACATAATTTAAAAAATAATTCAAATAAAATTCAACTTTTTTAAAATTTGATTTTGATTAATTTTTTGATTAAATTTGCTTTGCTATTTTTTCTATAAATTTAATGGTTTTGATAAAACGAGGGCTGTGGCATTTAAGACGTAGGAGTGAGCCATAGGACCCGAATTCGCTTCTTCAGATTCAATGGTCGTTGCGGACCAGGGGCTAGAACATCTAGTTCAATTGGTAAGCCTAAGAAGCCACCCATGGGGCTTCACCCCTTAAAAATTATAAAAGGTCATCGGTCAGGTCAAGTCGTTTTTTTTTTGTGTTGTTGTATAATTATTGTTGTATAAAGTCCCTGTATAACATAACAGCTTAACCTGGCCTACGTGCAATCTGCATAGAGGAGGGCACTTAGTCTAGCGATAGATTTGAGCTTTTAAAACACCATTACAATTCTTTTTTTGGGGATTAAATCACAAAATGAGCAGAATTGTACAAATTGCCTGCAGTTTCTCTAAATCTCCAACTAATTTGTGAAAAGTGAGATGAAAAAAGTTTCACAAATGCATTTAATAATCTGTCTGGTCTGTCATGATTGACTCAATCAAATTTCAGTAGACAACAAAAAAAATATTAGACTGGTCAATTACCTGAAACAGTCCTGTACAAATTGTGAAGGTGGGAGGTTTGTTAACTACAAAGTGGCATTTTTATGTATTATTGTGAGTTTCATATAAATTCAACAGTGGTAAAGATAACAGATAGACTAAGAAACTCTTATTGATAGTTGTGGTATTTAAGGATCTTTTTAAGCATATCCACATGTTTAGCACTGCATCCCCTTAATTAGTGGCTTAAAATGTTTCCAATTCTACAACATCTGAGCTACAATGGTGAAATGTTATACATCTCAAAAGAAACGGGAGTAGGGTTGTGCTCTTTATACATATTTGGGTTAGTTATCTCAAGTATTGTTGCCTTCACTTACAGAGAATCATCATAATATAACCTCGCCCGTTGATGTTCTAAGATACATATTTCGATGGCAAATCAGAGCCAAAATAGCATACAGAACACCATTATGTTATTGATGAATAACTTCTACATTTGATTTTTATTGGGAGTGTCTGGTCGTATAATTAAAACTTTGTAATTTGATGAAGTTCAATAACAGTATTTTGTTGACTCTGTTACGAAGCAATTATTCCTGAAGTGGTTTCTGTCGACTGCGGTGAATTTTATATTTTACCGATTCTACGCAGCCGATATAATTCTTATGCGAAATACTAAGTTCAGTGGTTCTTTTTCTTTCATTTTTTTGTTGTCTTTCGTTGAGTTTTGACCAATATATACTTGGACGAGTATACAAATTGTGACAGTTTGTGAAAATAACAAAATGCATATTTAATCCATATGCATTTTATTATTTTCATAGAAATATGTATAATTTAGATTAAAAGAAAAAGGAATGAAAAGTAAAAATTGCAGCCGTTATTTCACACCCATTGTCTTTGTCACATGAAGGAGTGTGCTAACTATTAGTTAAATCGGAATAGTGTCTACTCATAATAATTTTAGGGAAATCATTTCTATCAATTCGATTATTGAAAAGAATTAACGGTATTTGTTTTATATTGTTTATGTTTTTCTTAAATTTATTCATGTTCTTTTTTAATCAAAATGATGACAATTTCGCGTGTTTTAATTTTTTCTCATGATAAATAGTCGATAAAATTTAATTTTTGGTTTTGGAGTGCGGTAAAATCACTATAGTATAACAAATTGGTTTTTGTATATAGTTGCAAGTTTCCTTTTTGATTTTACATTCAAAAACTATTTTTCAAAATTCAAACAAATATATTTTAATTTTTTTTTAAATATATATTTTAATCTAACTTCTAAAAAAAAAATTTGAATTTGCTTATTTCTCTTACACGTGTTTCAATCTTTCGATCATCCTCAGAGAGAAAATATTTACAACTGACTCTTTTACTTTTGACTCAAAATTCTACGCTAATGGTTTAGTTCTCAGGTTATATAAATCAACAGGTTTTATACATTTATGTATTATTTTAATGAAATATGTATCTTCGCTCTAAATTAAAACTCTTTTAGGGCGATTACTTTCATTTATCTATAATTGCATTTAGTATTGAGTTCATTTGTTTAACTAGCCCAAAACCAACCAGTTCAATTTTGTTAAACATATTGAGGTTTTTGTATGCATATAATTAATAATAAAAATACGTATACAAATAAATTCCATTACAATATTTTTATTAAAAATTTAGCTATAATTCAAAAATAATTATAAACATATCGAAGTAAAAATTTATCAAGATTTAATTTTAATTGTGCAAATTCTGATTCAATAATTATTTTCAGATTTCAAATTTAAATTAACAGTTTTGGACTTTTAAATTACAAGAGATTAAACTTAAGCACTAAATTGTAATATTAAAGTTCGAATCCAGTTTGAAAAACGTTGATGAAGTAAACGTAATATGAAATCTACATAAAATCATGTAAGTTTTCAAAAAAATTAAAGAAGTTGATGTGGGTAGTGATTCTACTATCAGTAATGTACATAGTGTTCATTATACAACTCTCTTAACAATCGATACAAAGAAACTCTTTAGCCAGTTATTTTGGAATTACTGATGGTACGTTTTAACGGGTCATTCTAAATGGACAAAAACAAAACATGTACCTATATTATAACACAACAACACTTTAAACTATTGCATTCAACCAAATCTAGTTCCTGCAGGAAGTGCATGTGCTACATCTGAGTAACGAAATAGATAGAATACATTTTCTCAGACTATACTAAACTCAAACACAACTATGGATGGAGGAAAATAACAATGGCGCAGCTACAACACAACTCAAATTGTGTACTTTAAAGAACAGTAAAGTAACAACGTTGACGGTTTATAAAAAAGAAATAGTCTCATTCCTTAGCTTTTACTCTAGAATAAAGTAACTTGTTAAATACTTAACCAATAATATACTGCTACTTGATATAAAACTATTAAAATATTCCTTTGGTATTTTTTTTTTTTTGTATTAAATTTCTAGATATTACGATGTGTGAATTCATAGGATGAGAGAAAATTTCGTCAACATCTAAGCCAACATTCTAATCAACATGCAAAACTTAATATCTGACGTAAAGTCAATATGTTGTTATATTTTTGGTTAGGAAATATAGACAACTTTAGGGGAGAATTTTTTTTAATTTCGGATGGGTTTTTGTGAACAATTAAGATTAAGTACATATTGGACATCACTTGAACCTTGCAATTCGAAATAACTTTTCATTTTCTCTAAAATTCTTTTAGAAAAAATCAAAATATTATTAATACATAGTTTTATGAAACTATCAAGTATTTTTTAAATAATGTCCTTCCACAATGATTAAAGCCCACATAAAGAATTACATAAAAAGCTCGATTCTTCGAGTAAGCTTACCATCATCAAGAAATATTGAGACAACCGTATTTCGACAACCGTAACATGTGTAATCTCGCAGAGAGTACGCTAGAGTACGCAGGGTTGCACACCCATTTACAAAAAAATAGCATATCAACAAAAATTAATCCCTCCATGCAGCTAAAAATATTTAAAGTTATACTAGTGAGTAGTGGTATACTAGTGCCTCAGGAACTGTTTTTAAATTTGCGTTTTATAATATTATCGGTATTATGTAAAAAAAGTGATCGACTTCAAAACCTTTACAAATCATTTTTTAATTTGAAGCTTTGACGCTTGACGTAAGTGCTTTTCCAATGTATCTGACTAGAACAACGAAGTCGATGCACAAGGAGTCGTTCGGGTCACAATGTTCGGTCATCGAACTTGAGCTAAGATAAAATTTTGATTCGGGCATTTCGCTTTATAAACCAATTTTTTATACATTTAAGGACTTGACTTGACATTGCAAATCTAGTAAGCTTTATTTCTTTACCACTTAAATTTTCAATTCCGAACTTCGTAAACTTTTGTGATGAAATAGGAGGCACATTACAAAAAAGCGAATTAACAAGTTTTAATAAAACATATGACAATATTGTTTTAACAGTTGAGGCTTGGTGTTATTTAATAAAAATGACAGGTACTTTCAGGCGAACAAAACAAGGTGACGTGTACGTAAATCTTAATATAGTTTCTGAAACCTAAGAATATCACACATGTACTCCCACAACTAAAACCTAGACCAGGGGTGGGGAACCTGCGGCCTTTTGAGATTTTCTTATAACATATTTTGAATTTTAGGGCCTAATAAGACATTTTGAATTTTATACAAAATTCAAACCAATTGTTTTGTTGAAATGTTTTTTGTAAAATTGTATTTTTTTAAAAATTTTTAATTATTTTTTTTAATCCTTTTTTCTCGAAAACACTTTGTCTAGTTCTGTAGTCGACTTTTTTCGGTTTAAAAATAGCGGTCACAATAACCCCATTAATACTACGTTTATATCGCCAATAGCATAATACTATAATAAAATTGCTACAAGAGATGAAAACGCTCCTGTTTCGAGAGTGAGAACTTGTTAGCAAGCAAGACGCGTGAGCGTCGAAATAAATAATAAACGATATTTATTATAAATCATTATTAGAAATCAACAACATAACATTCAAAATTAATATTTTTTTTAACGGTTACTTTGATTTAAAATATTGTAAAGTTACATGAAAATACCATAGTAACTACAGTTTGTTATTAAGCGAAAATGATTTTACACTAGTGGAAAAAACCTTTTCACAAGGGGTTTAAGCCTGCATGAAAATAGTCTTTTCATTTGCTATCGTAGAAAAATAGTTTTCGGCACACGGCTGTAAAATTTAACTTTACAGCCACTTGCGTAACGCCATTTTTTTAACGGCGGCAGTAAAGTAACTTTCATATTTTTACGGCGGCAGAAAAAGTGTCGCCATTTCTTTCCAGATTTTTAAAATGCAATTGAATGCCTGTGTTTACGCGAACATGCTCGTCGACATCTTTCTTGCTTTGGAACTTCTTACTATTGCAAATAAACTTTTTCATTTTTAAGCCAAATTAAGATCAACTTGCCTTTATCTGTTTTACATCTTTTTATTTTATTTTATGAACTATGTACGTTTTTTAAATAAAAATTAATAAAATAAATTGAATTTATGAAATTATCGTATATGGTTTTAATTTTTATTTTTCGTGCTCCCAGAAAAATAAATATATTTAAGTAATTTTTTTTTCCACAACAACACACAGATACTTTTTAAAACCTAGGTGTCGTCCATCTAAGGTGTCGATGGACGTTTTTTTAAACTTTTGTGGATTGCCCCGAGACTATTGATTCGGGCGAAGCATTTCAATTGTACGATGTACGGACAAAGAAATCTCTCTGCATTCTGTCACTATGACAGTGAGTGAACTCAATAGTTTGACTGTTTGCACAAACCGAATGACAAGTAAAACGGGGAAAAGAATATGGTTGTCACACGATGGATCCGATTTCAAACGAGCACTGCTGGTGACGATATTTATAAAAAAACAACGAGATCAGATACAGTGTGTCGATGTAGTTTGAATTTAATATCCCGATTTAATGTTAAATTAACAATTCGTTTAGCACGCTTTTCAACAGAATCCATAAGAGCCAATATAGTAACAGATCCAGCACACCAAACTTGATAACTGCAATACTCTGCATAATGCGGGCTGTTAACGATTTCCCAAATTATAATTGGCCTTTAATGGTTAAAAGGTTCCCCATCCCTGACCTAGACGTTAGTCTAACTCTTAAAATATTCATAAATGTAAAATAAAAAAGGAACAGAATAGTTTTCTTATTATATTAATATTTTGTGTTAAAATCAAAAATTTATGTTATAACTTATAAGTAAACTTTTTGTTTTTTGCTCCAAAGCTTTGATCATATAAATTTTTGTAGCTATCTCAGAAAAGCTATTGATTTACGTAAACAAAAAAAACATAACACATAACACTAACACTCAAAAATCAACAGTATACCAGAGTAATCTGGTCGAACTCATTCCTTTTTCCATCAATATTCTATGTACTTGTTGATACCTTTCTCTACCTTAATAATGTTAAACATTTTACTTTGTGCAATTAAATTAGAACTGACAAATCAACGAGTCATCATGTGCATTGAAAGTTAATCAAACTTCACAGCACATGCTATCTCTAACTTAAATATTATTATGCTATAATATTATATTTTTCTAAATTTTTCAAGACCCCTATATTTAAAGAAACAGTTTATTTAACCTAAGATAATTAAAATTACAATTTTTATTTGTTGCAAGCACACCATGGTTCCTATAAAGCAAATGATAGTTTTAATCCAAACGAAAATAAATGTCTATTTCCAGAAACACCATGCAACTAAACAAAAACGATATCATTTTAATTTTAATTTTATTATTTGAAAGTCATCACTAACAATCTAATTTCCTATTATAATTAGCATTTCAATATACATCAATCAGTAAATTCAATCAAGTTAATTTTAACCAAACTCCCATTTCACGCTAAACACGATTGAATTTAATTTTTATACACTAAAGTCATGTTTTTATCGTCGTTATGAAGTTGCAAAAATTCTCGTTGATTAACAATTACACCTGTTTACAATTTACATTATTAAAATAAATTAAATTGAAGTTAACACAATCAATCATAAATAATTAACAGTGTTTGCCAAGACTATCTTACAATAAATCGGAGAAAGGACGACCATTAAAGATAAACAAAAGAAGAAAAATTCACTTTTCCTTTTATATTTTGAGAAGGGAAAATTGTATATTATGCGATTGATTAGCGAATGTCTTAAATGTTTGTGATCATTGTCTAAAAAAAATTCTTTTATAATAAAAGAAAGTGAAATTAACGTACATATTCGTAAAAAAAGAATCAAAATAAGAATTGAATACGTTTACATAACATTAAAATTTATTTGCGGGCTAAAAAGAACGTTATGGTTTGTAAATTTGTAGAATTTTTAAAATAAATTTATTTTTTATTATTCAAAAAACCACCAAAACATTTGATATTGTTAAAAGTAATTTGCATGGTCGTTTTATTATTTCTAGTAAAAAAAATAATGTTAGTCTTGAACATTGACAAGCGATCTTTTGTTTTGTGTGGGAGATGGTATTGCTATTATAACAATATAATGAAAATTTTACTTTTTGTTACTTTTCGTTACGGTTGTCATCTATTTGTTTTCTTTAAGATCAATTACATAATTGTAATAGAACTCATCTTTTTGGTTGAGCTAGTTGTACCTATTTAGTGTTTTGGGATGAAGGTGTCGACGGTTCAGCACGATCTTCTTTACTTGTTTATAAAATGTAGGTATCACTTTTTGTTTTAATAAAAATGTGTTCTGTAATTGCTTGCACTAAATAAATAACATAAATAACTTGCACTTATAATTGAACATAAGCACCTGTCAGGTATTACACTGTTGTTCCATAATTTTATTTCTACTTTGCTTTGTGAAATCTCTTGTAAGCGAAGAAATAAGTGCTAGAGATAACCGAATGCCCACGTCTACTTGAATTAACATTTTACGGTTTTCAGAACGGCTTTTGTGTATGCCTATTTTGATTCATTATAGACGAGTAGTCTAAGAAAATCCTATTATGGAGAAAAGAACTTTAAAGTTGTATTTGCTTTTAATCAAAAATAAAATAAAATCAAGATGCCGATGATGTGAACGTGACCATATCCAATCTCCTTGAAACCTTGATAAATGTTAATTTAATAAAAAAAATTAACGCATGCTTTGCTTTTTATTTTTTCCCAGTTTTGATACAGGATGGCTCGTTTGTTTTTACACAATTTTATTTAACTTGAGATATGACAGTTGTGTTGGGTTGAATTTTAACATCAATTTTTTAGCAAAATCCCATTATGGGATTAGTTTCAAATTTAAAAAACAAGTTTGTTGAGCCTGTCTGTACGCGTTTCTAAAAAATTTAGACCAAAAAACATAGTAAAACTGAATTCAAATGAAAAATCCAATTTTTAAAAAAATTTTCTCCTTCTATTAAAGGTTTTTGAGTTTTTCGCGTTGTTAGTTAGTTAGTTAGTTCCCGCGTTGGAATTTTGCTCATATTGAGGAGATCATTGTGTCAAAGCAAAATTTGTTTTCTACTTTTAGTTAGTTTTTTTTTGAGAAAATGGCATTTGAATATATTATATTATTATGCTTTAAAAGTGAAATGAAATTTTTCAGTTATATTTAAAAAAAAAAAGAATTTCAAAGATGTCGAAATTCAAAAGTTCTCTTTTGCCTTTTTTTAGGTTTTCTTAACATTTAGTCTTTTACCCAAAACATACTCAAATTACAGACAGGCGTTTTGTTTTGTTAACAAAACATATGCCAGATCTGAATTTTTCCAATGTTTATTATTCAATAATTTAAACTTCAGTTGTTCACTGATAGTTTACGTTTTCACAAAAGTACTCTTGCTTGATATAATCATAGTTTAATGCAAAAACAACATATATTATTTCAATAATTTTATAAATATTGAAATTTTAAAAAAAATTGCTTTAAATATTTCATCCTTATTTTAATTTATAATATATTAAAATTAGTTGTATGAATTTTTTATTATAATTTAAAAGATAATTCACCATCCGTATGCAAAATTTCAAGAAAATCAGCAACAGTCATAATTTTAGGTAGATTTTATATAAAAATCTATTAGGTAGATTTCATATAAAAATCTATCTATAGCAATGTGCCTCATCTCGAAATTTCGGAAAAATTTTGGTGTCAAACGACTATATATGATAAGCAGAGACGAAAAAACAAAAAAAAATATGTATATATATATATATATATATATATATATATATATATATATATATACATACATGTTGCTGGGAGAAGCTTTTGCGAGAGGTAGAAAACGACACGTGGGTAGCTGCTTACAAGATCGTTACAAAAAAACTGGGCAGGAGACAAAACATTGCGGAGTTGAACAACCCTCAGTGGGTTGAAGAGATTATTGGGGATTTATTTCCAAAAAATCCAATTACCGCACAAACAATTCCAACACGGCTAAGGAATATGACTGGCAACGAAACAGAAACGATGTTTATAGAACAAGAGCTTATCAAAATAGGAAAGAGCCTAAAGAACAACAAAGCTCCGGGCTTAGATGGGGTGCCAAACGAAGTCCTGAGCCAGTCATTAAGCACTTTCCTGAAGGCATACTCCAACTGTTTAACAGATGTTTAAGTCAAGGAGTTTTTTGAAAGAGTGGAAAACGCAGAAGTTGGTGTTGTTAAGGAAAGGGCAGAAACCGGTAGACCAAACATCATCCTACAGACCCATTTGTTTGCTCGCATTTGTTGGGGTAGATCAAAAAAAATGTCTGTACATATGTGTTCTATTAACATCTTGGACAAGTTCGTGAATCAGCAAAATCCGACACGTGGTTAAGAAACTAGAGGTTTTTTTCTAAATAAACATGATATTTTAAAACCGTTATAACGGTCGTTTGTATACTAATATTTTAAAAATACTAACAAATTTAGAATCTTTGGTTTTTTTTATCAATTTATTCTAAAAATAGAGCGGCTCCTACAAAAATTTGCAAAAAAAATTTTTTTTTGAAACAACCGGCACTCCCACGGTCGCATTTGTGGAGCCAGATCAACAAACCTTTTCTACAAATGTGTGTTCTATTAATATCTTGAACGAGTTCGTAAATCAGCCAAATCCGACACATGGTTAAGAAACTAGAGGCTTTATACTAGAAAAGGTTTGTTTTTTAGATCCGTTATAACGGCCGTTTGGATTTTAATAGTTTTAAAAACTTCATAAATTTAGAATTTTTGAAACCTTTTCTATCAATTTATTCCAAAATAGACCTCTGCAGTTGGAGGTTTCTGAGTGAGCGGCTCCAACAAAAAAGCTTGTTTAACACAAAATGCAGTTGAATAAACCGGAGCCAGATCAAAAAGCTTTTCTTAAAAATGTGTGTTTTATTAACATCTTATACAGGTTCGTAAATCAGAAAAATCTGACACATGGTTAAGAAACTAGATGCTTTAGACTAGAAAAAAAATTGGTTTTTTAAATCCTTTATAACGGCCGTTTGGATACTGATATTTTTAACAACTTCATAAATTTAGAATCTTTAAAAACATTTTAATCCGTTTCTTATAAATATAAACCTCTGCAGCTAGTAGTTTTTGACTTGTCGGCTTCAACCAAAAATGTTGCTACAATCCCTAACAACAACAATTTGCAAAAACCTTGTAACAGTCAATAAAAAAAAATTAAAAGGTTTGAATAGAAGAAATTAATTTTTTTTTCTTAAAAATAAAGTATTTTGATATTTTGCGGTAATTGCACGGCATATGGTATAGAGTAGGTTTGCCGTGTATTTTTCATATAGTGTCATAAATTGTCACACACATGTTCTGTGGTAGATTTGATATTTCTTTGTTGCAAAATTGGATAGATGTAGTTTTGCTTATATGTAGCTAATTTTCTTTTTAAAATTTGTTCGACATCAGTTTGTAATTAGTTTGTTTTGTTTAAATTAATCTGATACATCAGATTCTACTTGTCCACAAAACTGTCTGATCTCGAAATCTACCTATTTCCAGCGGACATCTTGCCGCTCGGATTTTTTTGTTGGTAAATGTAATAGGTTTGTCTCGTCAACAAAACAAAACGCTTGTCTGTAACTTTAGTATGTTTTGGGTAAGGTAGTACATTAGAAAACCAAAACAAATAGCAAAAACAACTTTTGGATTTCGCCATCTTTTAAAATTTTAGTAATTTTAGTAGTAAATGAAAGAAAAAAAGTCGGACAAATGTGAATAAAATTCGGTCGCCAAGGGTTCCGTGAATGTAAAAGAACACAATATCAAAAATAAATGACATAAAGTTCTGTTGTAAAGTCTTTATATCGCCAGACTATGGACGCATAACAGAATAAATGCTTAATCGTTGACATCAATAGTAAACGTCAATCACATCTGCATTGATCAAAAATGACACAAAGAATGTTATTAGGTAAAATTTTATCCATAGCTGTTTATGTTAACTAAAGAAAGATTTAACCAGCTTTCAAATGATTTAAATTGGGAATATTTTTTCTATAAATCAGGGTCGAAATTTAGGGTGGTGGTGGTATACATATACTTAAAACAACACTTTTTTAACAATAACTAAAAAACTATGCATTGCAAAAATCTAAAAAAAATTGAATTGTTTCTTAAATTAGGTGCCCTTTCAAAACACGACTCATTTGCGTCGAAAAAGATTTTTTTCTTCCTCACCATTCACATCCCCTAAAAACACAGAAATAAAATTATTTGAGACTTCGCTATAATTGTCATTAAAAGTTTACCAAATTTCCTGTCAATCAGTGTCGAAACGTAGAGGGAGGAACAGTTTGGAAGATTTACTTTTTTGACAATAACTCGAAAACTGTGCACAGCGAAATTCTAAAAATATTGCATTATTTCTTAAATTAGGTGCTTTTTAAATGACACCCCACTCGCTTGGTTCAAAAAAAGTTTTTTTTACCCTACCTACACAAATCCCCTAAACACACAGAAATATAATTATTTGAGACTTCGCTATGGTTTTCGTTCAAAATATAGCAAACTTTTTTCTTTGTGAATTTTTTCAATTTTTTCTGTCAATTAGTGTCGAAACGTAGGGGGAAGGAACGGTATGAAAGTTGCAGTTTTTTGGCAATAACTCAAAAACTGTGCATCGCAAAATTATAAAATAAATTGCTATGTTTCTTAAATTAGGTGCTCTTTCAAATGACACCTCATTCGATTGGGTCAAAAATGTTTTTTTCACCTTTCTGCACCCCTGTCAATTAAGCTCGAAATCCAAGGGGGAACTTTTTGTGTCACTTTTTAGCCCCAAATTCAAAAAACTATGCATTGCAAAATTCTAAAAAATGGCAATGTTTCTAAAATCAAGTGCTCTTTCAAATGAAACCCCACTTGACCTGGTTTTAAACGATGTTTTTACCCCTTCTTATTCCCACCCCTTTAATAAATATAGTTATGAGTATCTGTCACTTTTCTATATTTTTCATTAAAAACCTACCCATTTTTCTATCATTCCAAACAAATTTTAAGATTTTCGATGAAGTAGGGTCCGAGTTGATCGGGACAATAAAACATAGAGAAAACGTCATTTTTCAAAATTATACAATATATAGTGGGGTGCTAAATTTCAAAATACATTTTTAAGGAATACTGAAATGAAGCCCTTTCATATGATACCCTACTCGTCTCAATAAAAAAATGTATGTCCTCGAAGGCTTTACATCGTACCTCTGTAAAACAAACGAACACAACTTTATTTATTTTTTTAACCCGCCATCGTGTGTGGATAGGTTAGTTTTATAAGCACCTCAAATTTTAGGTCCATAGGATTAATGGTTTACAAATCATCGAAATAATGCGAAAAACACGTTGTACTCTCACCAATAGGGTTCGTTATAAAAAATGGAACCCTAAAAATTGTATTTCAAAAAGTAGAAATTAACATGTTTGAAAAATTGAAATGCAAAAAAAACATTTAAACTATACATTTTTTTTAACAATGCATTATTTTTAAAAGCTAAAATACATAAAACAAAATATGGAGGGGCTGAAATCTCACAGCTCTGAGATATCAAGACTTCGGTCTGGGTTAAGGATTTGTATATAGTTTTCGGCAAAAAACTTTTATGAAGACATGGTTTTTAGTTTTGGGCAGCGATGTATATCAAACATAACTCTTTGTTAAAGTACAAGTATTTTTTATCGCTGTTTAAAAATTTATTACAAAACTAACACGAAACATCAATAAGTTGCCGGAAAATTATAATCAAAACTCCAAATATATTGTTAAATTAAATAAAATCAAACTTTTTCACAATTCCAAAAATATTCCAAAAACTAGAATAAAATCAAATATTTAAATTTTTTCTAAATTCCAATAATAATCCAAAAATTCTTAAAAATTCAAACTTTTTCCAAAATTCTAAAAATATTGCAAAAATTATTACAAAATCAAAAATTGAAATTTTTTTCAAAATTCCAAAAATTATAATAATATCAAAAATTAAAAATTTTTCAAAATTCTAAAAATATTTCAAAAATTCTTACAAAATCAAAAATTAAAACTTTTGCCGAAATTCTAGAAATATTGCAAAAATTATTACAAAATCAAAATTACAAACTTTTTCAAAATTCCAAAAATATTTCAAAAACTATAACATATTCAAAAATTTCCATGTCCAATTTCATTTCAAATTACAGTCATAAAAACAGCTACATTTTCTTTTCCAAAAAATTGGTTAAAAAAATAAATGAAATCATTTTTTGACACACTTGACATTATTTTTTGACAAACTCATAATGCCATAATTCTCTATAATAATAATAAAATATCATGTCATACAAACTATTAATTTTATTTTTTTCTAAAAAAATTGGGTAAAAAATAAATAAAAACCTTTCATTTGACACACTTAACAACATTTTTTGACAAACTTATAATGCCATAATTCTCAATAATAATAATAAAATTTCATTTCAAACAAACAATTTTATTTTTTTTCGAAAAATTGGGTAAAATAATAAATAAAAATCTTTCTTTTGACACACTTGACAACGTTTTTTTGACAAATTTATAATGCCATAATTCTCAATAATAATAATAATAAAACTTCATTTCAAACAAACAATTAATTTTATTTTTTTTCCAAAAAATTAGGTAAAAAATTAAATAAAAATCTTTCTTTTGACACACTTGACAACATTTTTTTTGACAAACTTATAATGCAGTAATGTAATTTTTGATCCCACATACCAATCCCGACCATCAAGATTTCTCCAAACTTAATGCTCCTACTCGTAATCACTTAAAATGAACGTTTTTGGACGGCCGGACGGCCGGCAGACAGACACACATTTTATTTTTGCTTTTTTAGAATCAGTAGGTCCTAAAACGTCGAGAAATGCCAAAAAAGTGGGAGTAAGAATTTCAATTTTGGCTCATGAATGTAATACTTAGGTCTTTCAGACCGAAGTAATAAGCTAAAAGTACCTCTCAGCCAAAAAAATTATTTAAATCGGTTATCCCATTCAAGCACAATGTAACTTTAATCTTTGCATTTCACTATATGCGATATGTGTCAAAACTAGTATAAAATTAAAAAAAAGAAACACATGTTAATTTTTTTTATTATATAAACGATTACCGAAGTTTCAAGAAAATCGGAAAAGGTCGGCCTCAAATTTCTCATATTTTCGGCGTCTGATATTATTTGCCAGGTATAAGCGAAATTTCTTTTGCTTTAAATTGTTTAAACTTTACTCTGTGTTACTTTTCTATTACGTCGTTAAAGGCAATATGTGTAGCAGTAGTTATAGCAGAGTTGGAAGATGGAAGAAAACAACATGAGATTTAAAAAAAGGCAAACATTTTCTGTAGCACATTACAACGTGTTTTATAACGATTTTTTTAAAGTGTTTGTACACCATCACAAAATGGATAGAAGTCTGTTCAAAACAACAACCGTTTTATAGTTTGTGTCACAAACTACAATTTGAAAAATGACATACCGGATATTACCGAACATAATTGTATTTGACCTGATTGTAATCAAATATTATTCACCAATAAAACGAAATCTTGTTTGTGCTTTCGTGATAGGACGAATATGGTGACAACTAAGAGTGCATTACGTTTCATACACATTAAATTAAACGATACGTAGCGAATCAATCATCGTATTAAGCACATATTGAACTTGACTGGTTCTAATGGAATCAATAACGGCCAGTGGCGTAGCTAGGGGGGGGGGGGGGGGCGAGGGGGGGTGCGCCCCGGGTGTCACCCGTTTTGGGGTGACACCCGACCGTAAAAAACTTAAACAAACCATTACAATGTTTTCAACGATAAATCACGTAGAAACCATTTTAACCAGGTTATCCATATAATATGAATTTGTAAATTGTGATAACTTATAAATGTGTCCTATAAATGTGTTATTGGTTCAAAAAGGATCATTCTACTTTTTAAATTTTTGAGTTATTACGTGAAATAAAATTTTAACAATATTAATCGAATCAACATGTTGAGCATTGAATGCCATCACCACAATTACTCAATAGCTTTGAATATTCCTATAGATACCATACTGATTTTTTTTACGGTATATTATTTAGTATACAAGAATGATTCTTTAACGACCAGGTCTGAAAACACATATGCTGAATAATGTATAGGAACAGTGGTTTACGTCGATTATGTGGCACCCTTTGTCGATAGGGTGGCACCCTTGAGTTACAATGTCTCTATTCCAAAATTATTTCTAAAGTATTAGCTAACTTCCTACCTAATATATGTTTTACATTTCAAACAAATTAATTGCAAACACCTAAGGAAACTAATAAACAATCAAATCACCGTGTTTGTAAATGATCTCAAAATAATTTTTTTTCGTCTATCTTGAAACTCAGGGAATAAATTGGAATAGATCGTTTTTCAATGGACACAAAAATAATTACAGTGGAATAAAATGGCAGTTATGCAATTACTGCAGTTTTGAAAATTTTTATAGGTAGATACATACTCATACTGTTTGTTTTCAGTTTTATATATTTATATATTTGAATTAAATGAAAGTTTATCATTTAAAATTACATTTTGTTGGGTTTTAAATCCCTTGTAAATTGCAAACTCATCAAGTGCTTCTTTTAGAGGTCCTTGGCTACATAAATGTAAGGCCTTCAAATTTTTTTTAAAAGTGGTGTGGTTTGCAAAAATAGGCTTTAAATTTTGTTTATCTTTCTTTTTAAGAAGGTATTCCTTAAATCAGTAATGTAAACATTTTCCGGTTTTCCCGATGTAAAATTTTTCACAAAAATCACATTTAATTTTGTAAATTATTGAGCATGATTCTAATTGGATATTTAATTTTGGTTTCAATTCTTTATATAAAATATCTTTTAGGATTTTATACTCATTATTTTTTTAAATAGTTCCTTATAATATTAGGCACATGATTTGTATATTCCATTTTATCAAATATTATTTAATATATTGGTTTAAATAAAATATTTAAATAAATTAATTTTCTTGGCGGTGTATTTAGTCGTTAACACAGTGTAGTTATTATGAACTAGACATATATGTATCCTACAAATATATTTAGAATTAATGCTTTGCTGACATACCTACTATAATTAAAAATATTTTTTTAGATTTCGTTTAGCAAATATCCCAAACAATAAATATGCCACGAGGAGTTCATACTTTTTAAAGAAAAAGGGGGTTCCAGCAGAGTAAGACCAAACAGGATAAAATAGATGCAGTTCAGAGCGTATCTGGATCCATCTATAAATATGTTACAAAAACCGATGATATCCAAGGTTCATCAAGAGAAACTGATTTTCACGTTGATGCAACGAATGTTTCAGAGAATAATGACTCATCTTCGGAAAGTAACAGCGACAATACAGAATTAATAATGATAACCTATGATGAAGACGAATTAGAAAGAAATACTGAAAATGACAGTGATAATGCTGCTAATGCTTCTACTATTGAAGACTGTATTTGCATGGGTGAATCACTTCAGGACTTAAGAGATGTATCACATTGGAATATACTCGTCTCTGATAATGTTCGCATTGAAATCATAAAAAAAGGAAGTGAACATTTTCAAAATAGAGAAGGCTCGTTTGCTACTGTATCTAGACCCGGCTTGGACATAAAAGGTGATGTTTGCCATCTTTCTAAACTCTAAAGAATGGTATTGATGCCTTATGGTGAAAAAATTCTGCGGTCATGGATGGTTTATTCTCTTTTAAGCTGTCGTATATTAGCTGTCACCAATAGTAATAATACAAAATCTACGACTGGATTTCAGAAGTGGTGGAAACTAGATCCCAAAGTAACCGATCATGAAACTTCAAATGAACATCTGGAAAATTTTTAAAAGTGGCAAACTTTGAAAATGAGGTTAAAATTTCATAAAACGATAGGAGACGCAGCCTTGCAATTAATGTATAATGAAAAACAGAAGTGGAAACATCTTTTATTCAGATTATTGGATATAACTTTGTTTTTATCTAAACAAAACCTAGCATTTCGTTGACATGCTGAAGGACAAAGTTCTTCAAATAAACGCAATTTTTTAGAACTAGTAAATCTATTGTCAAAGTATGGATGTAGTGTTAAAAGAACACATTTTGAACTTGGAGCATGGTAAATCACCAAAAGTATCATATTTGTCACCAGATATACAAAATGAGTTCATAAATGTTTTAGCGAACCACGTAAAGTGTAAGCTTGTCAACGAAATTAGATCGGTTAAATATTTTGGAATGTTATGTTTGTAATATGTTTGATAGCACACCTGACATTTCACATATTGATCAAATGTTAGATATCATCGATGGACATAATGCTGCTCTTTCAAGTGTTCAAATTCTGGAAAAACAAGAAAAGAAGAAAAACGTGTTCTAGACCGGGGGTTTAAAACCTGACCACTTTTGATTGTCCTGAAACTTGCCATAACTTGCCGTTATGTGAAAATTGATGGTAGAAAAGTGGAAATCAAGGAAGTATTCCTTGAATTTTTTCCTATATATGGAAAAAAGCCGCTGATTTAAGCGATGAAATTCTTACACTGAAAAAAAAATTGAAGTAATGACAACCTCAGCTCGAAGCTGGCAGTTTATTATTCATGCAAAGAAAAGACATTTACAAGCAATTTCACCGTGATTGGGACAACTACTTAGTACTCAGTAACATTGTTCTGACAACAGAATGAGGTTTATTTAAAATATAAAATGTTACATCCAATATAACAGTAGTTGAATAAAGTTAATAACTATTTCCATGAAAACATATTTCTTTGGCCTTATATCACGAATTTTTCATTTTAAAATTTAAGTATTTGAGATTAATTGAACTATATTTTATTTTGACATAAATATTTTATGTGATTGTCGGCTTATAATTGCACAGTTGTTGAATCAATCTCGTAGTACGATTCGCCATATCTGCCCGCACGGTGAGGTTGAGACAACTGCATTTCGATTGGAAATAGGACATGTTTTCTTCAGAGTAAAAATCTTGAAAATGACGCTATAGATGTTATGAATTGTTGTTTCCAAGTTTATGATAATGCTGCTGTTATGAGTAGTATACATGGAGGAGTGCACGCTATTATTAAAGCAAAAAATAACAAAGCAATTTTTGTCGGCTGCATAGATCATTCATTAATTTATGTGGCCAACACTCATTTGCACAAAATGTAGATTGTGTAACGTTTCTCGGAACAGTGGAAGCCATTTTAACATGTTTTTCTGCTTCGACTAGCCGCTGGGAAGTACTTGTTAAACACAGCAAAGTAACTGTTAAAAGACCCTTAACAACGCATTGGAGTCCTCATTATGCTGCAGTTAAAGTATTGCCCGAAAATTTTGATAGGATGTGCCTGTAATTGAAAACTTAAGTGATCAACAAGAAAATGTAGACATTAGAGGCGCTGCACAGAACATTATCCATGCAGCATTTGATTTTACGTTTCATTGCTATCTTTTGTTTTGGAATGATATTCTAAGGGAAATAATATCTGTGCTCAGATTGGATTGCAAAACAAGGGCTTGAATGTTGATCAATTAGTTAGAAAATAGAATCAATTTGTAACGAAGTCACATTGTAGAAGAGGCAATAATTCTTGCTGCGAAAAAATCGTAGGACTATGACATTCCAATGGAAAGCCAAATTCGTCGTAAAAACGTAAAAAACAAATGGCTGGTGACTGAAACTGAGAACTCAACTTTAAAAGGACATGTTGGAATGTCTTGACCGATTCAGTGTTGAACTCCGTACTAGACTTAAGTCAGTTCAAGATTTAGGATCATTGTTCGAGGTTGTGCAGACAAACACTTAGCTTTTGGCGAACAGTGAAGAGTTGAAATTATCTGTAGCAAAATTTACCAGCTTTTATGATGAGGTATCGGCAACAGAACTCCTCATAGAGATACCAAGGTTGAGAAGGCATTTAAAAGCGACCAATGTTACAGTTTCTAACTGGGTGCAGCTAGACTTTTTGAAATTCATCGTAGAATGGGATTTTTCAGAATTTCTTCCGAATCTTACGGTCGCACTAAATTTATTTATGACTATTTACGTATTAGTGGCTTCGTGTGAGAGGAGTTTCAGCAAATTAAAATGAATTAAAAATTACTTGCGGGCAACAATGACCCAATGTAGCTTATTAATAATAATTCCCCTTTGTATTTATTAAAAAAAATTATAAATTACGTTTATCGGCTTTTTATTATTATTGACAGTTTTTATTTTTGGGGTGACACCACCTCATCCGCCCCGGGTGCCACCCATGCTAGCTACGCCACTGATAACGGCTATTAGTTATATGAACGAAATATTACAGAAAAAATTTGCTCATTATAATAATTAAAAGCGATAGTTTAGTGCTATTTTTAGTAAACGAATCCGCTTTCGTGGTCAAGCTTCAAATAGCGAAGTCAAACAGATTATCAGATTAGATTAGAAAACGTTACTGATAATAATTTGCTAAATTGTTTTGCATGACCTTTAATTTGTTCAATCTTATCATTAAACTTTCACCGTACGGTATTAATTATTTCAAGAGCCGGTCAAGAGCCTATTAATGTTATCTCCTCAAACTTTAATGAGTTTTATAAGTTATTTAAAGTTTGGAATATTCAAAATCAGAGACAAATGTATTTTTAAATAGTACATTATGATGCAAGGACGTAAAGCTAAGGTATTTGGACGTATGTGGAGTTTGCGAATCGTGGCGCCAGCCGAGATTTGCCCCCACATAAAGTCCAAAATGGCTTACGTCCGTGCATCATATACTATTTTTTATTCGCCGTAAGCAAAATATTTAAAAAAAATTGTTTAATCTAAATCAAAATTAAAAGTTTCATAAATTTTGAAATAAAAATATGTTGAACAAGTAGCCTTTGACCAATACATTTGTTATTTCTTTTCAAACAAATCATATAGCTATGACAACAAAGAATAACAACTATTTTAATTGGATTATGAAATTTGGATTAGGAAGGTTGCTTTGATAACAATTTCTATTTCTCATAGAATTCGAACAAATGTTTTTTACATTTTTGGACGAAACTATGAGTTAGAGGTCCTAAAGTATAACTATGAAAGTTATACTTTAGGACCGCAAATCACAATAATAAAGTAACACCATTGAATAAATATATAAGGAAGAACAACGTGTGGCTACACGAATAGTTTTTGAAGTATGTGATTTGTATCACTGTGCGTTCCTCATCCATGACATTTGATATATTCCGTTTTGTAGTTTAAAATAAAATCATAGTTTTTATCCGAGATTCTACTGTGGGGTATGTCATTATTGTTAATTTATTATGATAAAAATACCTAGGTGACAGTACCGTAATATATTTAACACCCACTAGTGCATAATAAAATAATAAACAATTCAATATTGTCATGGCAACACTTGTCATGAAAATTCATTAAATTTCAAAAAATATAAAATTTGGAAAGATAAAGCGTGATTTGCACCTTTTTTAAATTATTTCAAACGAGTTTCATGATTCTTCTAAAAGTTTATGTACACTATGCTTTATTATGAAACTACAATTACATAATAATAACACCATTATAACGGTTTATAAAAAATGCGTTAACAAAAATAATCATAAGAAATTCATTCATAAACTTCATCGATTATATCCCACTATGGTTAAACAATGTTGAGAACAAGAAAAATTGAAACCAAGACCGACCATTACAAAATCAGTCTTGGGACTAAACTTGGGACGAAAAAGTTTATCATTCTTAATGTTTGGTAATTGACAAACTCATGGATACATTGCGCCAACACGGTCATTAAATACAAAGGATACGCTAAAGATCAGTCATTAGTGCCACTGATAAATTTAAGGAAATGCTAACAGTGGAACATTGTACCTTTAATATAGTAAACATTGCCATGAAAGAGTTAAGAGAATCGTATTGAGACGTATTGAGTTAAATACTTTTCCGAATATAATAAACAAAGAAACATTTTGCGTTTTATAGTGTATGTGTATACGCTGTATTCTTATATTTTTTAAAAAAATTCTTTCAGACTGTTCGATTATTATTTATTTTTATTTTTTACACTATTCAGTCATTAAATTTAATTTTTATTTTTAAATTAATAAAAAAACACAATATTTCGGCACATTGCCATTCTCAAGTTAAAGAAAAAAGAAAGAAAAAATACACAAAATATTATAAAAAATGACATGAAAATGAAAAAACTTAAATGAATTGAAAAAATTATATAAAAAAATATATGTAATATATAATATTATATAAAATTTATATAATTTTTTCAATTCATTTAAGTTTTTTCATTTTCATGTCATTTTTTATAATATTTTGTGTATTTTTTCTTTAACTTGAGAATGGCAATGTGCCGAAATATTGTGTTTTTTTTATTAATTTAAAAATAAAAATTAAATTTAAAGACTGAATAGTGTAAAAAATAAAAATAAACAAACAAAGAAATGTGATTAATTTAAACTTACCAATATATTTCTTATCTACAGCAAATATCGTATTGAAATTTTTTTCTCCAAATAATCCGTCAACACCTTGAATGGAACTAAATAGTCAAAACAAACCACCCTTCAGTTAATTTTTATCCTCGCACTTGTCACTTTTATTTTTTATATGAATATATTAAAATTAAAACACTTTCCTTCTTGCATCTATTATTGTTTAAACGAAAGTGAAAAATGAATTTCCATCTAACGTTTCCATCTTTTATATCTAATGTGAATTTTATGAAAAATTGAAAAACGAAAAAACAAAAACAACGAACGAACTTGAACTACTTTCATATTCAATTTAATATAAATGGTTGGGGTATGAAAATCTTTAAACTTGATCTTGTCGTTGATGAGTGGTCTAATATTGATAATAATTGCAATTTTTTTTATCGCGAGATAGAAAAATTGAAAGATAAATAAAGTTAAATAAAAAATAAAAGAACAACAGTTTTGAATTTAATTTGTTTTTCATTTTTTATTTATTGTTGTTATTTGAGATTAGTGAAATTTTACACTGTGGCTCGCTTGATCACTCTATGATTCCGTCGGCAAAAATGTTCAAGCTTATGTATGCGTATTGGGTTCCCATAATTAAAAAAAGTTCAAAATTTGGGACAAACATAGTAAACAACAAGCGCTCGCGCATTATCGACCCAAAAAGTGGAATTTTTGTGCTTCAATGTTTGACTCACGGTAAGTCATAAAATAGTCCGATTTCAACTAGTCAACTTCGATACCTCGTTTCGCATTTTAATTGTATGATGTTTTATTTTTATTTTTATGATTTTTTAAGAGTTTTGCCGGTTTAATTTAAAAAAAAACGAGCCACCATCGAAAACAGAGTAAACCCACCATCGAAAACATGATTTTCTTCGATATTTTTAAACAATAAATATAAGCAAAATTTTGTTGTTTATTAACTTTTGGTCAATACAAAAATTTTAGCATTAAGTTCAATTGTTTAGTTAGTATAATGATAAATCGGTTATTTCTTGTTCATAAGCCGTTTCAAACAGCTTTAGTTATAAATTGCTTATATATAATGTTTAAAAATAAATAAAAAAATTATTAAAATAAAAGGAATTAAAATTAAAAAATTCCATTCAATTCGATGTGCCACCGATTGTCTATGCACCCAAAAAAATAGTTTGTTGACGTACGAATTAGGTTTACGGGCATTGGAAGAGGAAATAATTAGAGGAAATAATAATTCAAACAAATCCTATAACTATGACAACAAAAGATAACAAATTTATTGGATTATGAAATTTTAAATTGAAAGGTTGCGTTGATAAAAATTTCTATTTTTATAGAATTTAAACAAATATAAATGTTTTTTACTTTTTTGGTCGTAACTATGACAGTAAAATATATGGCTAAAAAGTGACACTTCAAGGCCACAAATCACAGTAATAATATACGAAATTCCTTCTGTGATTGATATTACATCCATTAAAGAAAGTTTGTTTAAATATGTATTGCAGATAAAGACATTTTGCAAATTATTCCAATACATTTAAATGATAGTAGAACAAAAACTAGATAGGCTAAATATTATCAAATTTAACAAACAAAAAGTTTTAAGACTTTAAATTTCAAATGTGATAATAAGTGTTCGACTATCCTTCAGAAATGATAATAAACCTCCCAACTAGCAGTTTAACTTCTTTTAAAACACTAAACAGTCTTACCGAAACTAGCTTCTCCACCTTCATAGTTTCTTTAAAACTTCTAAGCGGTTTCGATAAAGGCCATTTGGAGAACTTTCCCCGCCTTTAACGAAGCTATGATATGTAAAAGACTTCCGAAATAACTTCGGTATGGTCTTTTGTAAGCAGTTATGCAAGCTGAATAGAATTTATGGTTCAACAAGTTATAGCTTCGGTAAAGTGCTTCTAATAGTTTGTTTTAAGCAATATTTAGAAGTCTTATAGAAGCTATTAAAAAATGTGACAAAAATATTACGATGCTTTTTAAATTTGTACACTTTTTTAACGTTATTATTCTATTATAATTGCTATTCTATTATATATTGTTTAAATTTAAGTTTTTGTATACGATCGCATCAAGTTTCGAACTCTGGTAATTCGATCGTTGGTCCCGCACGCTATCGGCTAATTTAAATGTTAAGAAACAATAGATATCTTTGATAGTTGTTACAATAACAATAGCTTCTATAAGACTTCCATATAACTTCCATAGAACTTAGGTTTTTAATTTAGATGTAGAAAATATAGTATAAATCAGGGGTTTACTTTTTATGGAAAAAGGTATGTGGCATGTAACTTCAATGGGTTTTTTAACGATGAAATCATAATCTGAGATTTGCGTCCTTAAACGATTTTGTTTCTTTTTAATAGACGTAAAAGAGTATTGACATATCTTATTTCTATTTGTTTTATTAGTTCAAAGATTTTAGGTATAGCAACATTAAGGGGTTATATTTTTTTCTGTCATTAACTTTTAGCATACTTACACCATTATTTGAACAATATTTTTTTTTAAAATAAAAAGTTTTGTAATTGGATTTTTAATAGGTGTCACAACAACATGCCTATGCTTGGTGCATATGAACGCCGTTAATTTTTAAAAATGTTATTTTATTAGATAATGCAGTTAATATTCCTGCATTCTAAGACTTTACATTTTGAAAATAAATAACTAAACCATAAGAAACTAAACCTAATCCATCTCAACCTAATGAAATTCTAATTAAATTTGGACCAATAATTAATAATATTATTGATAAAACAAATATTACTGATATTTATTGATAAATGAATATTATTGATAAAACAATATTAGATAAAACAATCCAGCTAACCCATGAAATATAACAAAAATTGAAACGATTTCAATTTCGTATAAGCTCCTCTAGTTGAAATAATAGAAGCAATAGCTTCCATCAGTTTGACATATTATTGACATAATTTATAGACTATGACAGCTGTGCTTCTATAAGATCTGTACACAGCTACAACTGAAACAACCACCAAAATCCTAATGACAGATATAACTTCTATAACCTTTTTTCAGAAGCTTTATTTAGTGTTGTGTAGATAAGTTTCTGGTGGTGGGGAATACTTCTCTGTGGAAGTTTTATCGAAACTTTAAAGAAGTAATATATAACTAGCTTCCACTTAGAAGCTTTAGCGAAGTTTTATTTAAATTAAGCTGGTATAACTCAAAATTGAGAAGTAAGTTTTCTAGTTGGGCCCAGTGTCGCAGGTGTCAAATGTACGGCCATTGCACATCTTTTTGCCATGAATTGCATAAGCGTTGCAATTGTAGTGGGAATCATCAAACTGAAAATTGTTCTAGATCTGCAGCGTTAAAGTGTGCTAATTGTCTAGAACATTCTACCAACTCTAAAGACTGTCCTAGTCTTCAAGAATATAACCTTATCAAGAAAAATTCTAGTATTGGTCGTCAAATAAATAAATTATTACTGGATAAGCAAACTGGTTGGAACCGCACAAAAATGTTTCCAGGTAATTCCACCAACACAGTTTCTAAAACACCACAAAAGTTTCCACCACTTAATCCACTTAAAAAAACATGATTGCATTCTAAATGGGTATCTACTTTTACAAATAATTCTAACCAACATAATAATCAATTTACATCTAATACTAATAATGTTTATCAAAATTGTGGTAATAACAATCCTTCTGATAAAATCGATGATAATAATTTATTTTCGCTTGATGAAACAGAGAATTAATCATGGAAGCACAGCATTAACTTTTGGACGAAAATGGAAGTATGTCTTTTTTTGATATTAGAGTCATAAGGAATGGCAGCAAAGTAAAGTTTGGATTTTCTCGAAAATCAACAAACACCATGAGATTCATTACCAGAGTTCCAAGATGAAGAAAACTATATAAAAGAAGCGGCGAGAATGAATGGTTACAAGGAAACATAAATCACCAACATCTTGAATAACCATAAAAGGCAGCAATCAATACAACCACTCCTTTAACCCCCATGAAAGAGAATCAAAAAAGAATTTGTCTACCATTCTACCCGAGATTAACCAACAACATCAGCAGCATATTACAAAAACATAAAATTCTGATGACAACAAAAGGCACAACTTTAGGCATATTAAGCAACAACAAAGATAAAACACCACCTACAAAAAAGTCAGTAATATAAGTATTAAGTTGTCAGGAATGCCATCATAAGTACATGGAACAAACCTCTAGGAAATTATCCACAAGGTTAGGGGAACACCGTAAAGCCACTATCACAAAACATATCAGCAAGTCAAATGTAGCGCTACATATTCATGAAAATCCACCGCACAACATAGATGTAGAAACTCAAGAATCATATACACAGTGTCCAGCAAATTCGTATTCAAAAGTAAACACGAATATTTATAAAATTCCAAAATATTTTTAATTCATTTTTTTTTAAATCAATAGTATATATTAGTACTTTGCTATAACAAATGTTATAAAATTATTCCACCTTTTGCTTTCTTAACAAAGCCTAAACGTTTTTCAAAAGCAGAGCAAGCGGCACTCGACCATGTGAGTCGGTATTTTATCCCAAATTTTAAGAATAACGTTCTTGAATTGTTCAATATTTGAAAATTTGTAACTGTTTATTTGTGATAACATGTTATAAGAATATACAAAATAATCTAAAGGATTCAAATCGGGTGAGCACGGTGGCCATTCTTCCTTCGGCAAAAATTCAGCTAAATTTTTCTTACACCACTCTTGAACGATGATAGAACGTGTGCGGCGGTACTCCGTCTTGTTGGAAGCAATAATACTCAGTTCCGTAAATATTGTTGACATTTGGTAGAAAAAATTTTGTATAGAACTACTTCTAAATAATACTTTGCATTGATTTTCACACCTTTTTCAATGAATTTCTACAGAAATATAGGCTTTTTACTCATAGCGCCCCAGATAGAGATGTTAAAATACCGTATTTTATTTTTTTTGTATAATACAGCGTATTATACATTGTTTTATACAAAATAAAATACCGCACAAAAGTGTAATAGCCGAGATAACATGTGAATGGAATAACAAAAAAAAATGACTTCCATCATCATTTTGAATTACATCTAATTATTTTTTTCTAAATATCTGAATTTGGATATCTTATCCTTATTATTATCAATATATTACTTAAATGAATGCTAATAAGACCTATTTGATCATCTGGCTCTAATTCATGTGGAAAACTATCCTGATGCTTAGTTTCAATTTATTTCACCTTCATTCGCTACCGGCTACTGTATTTAAATTTTTTTAGTTAGATTGGATCCTTACCATTTCCAATAAACTGTTAACGGTCTTAATCATGTTTGACATAAACGAGTTAATTACTTTTGGAATGATCTAGGCTGCATATCGAAAATGATGTGTCTGTTACAGTGAAATATGCAGAACAATGCAAATTAGGAGATGCTGCATTCTGAAGAGCCACAAACTCTATTCCATCAAGTTATACAATAAATACAACTGCTATCGGTTTCATAATGGGTATTTTGAGATTTTTGTGCATGGTATATAAATCTGAACGTATAAAAGAAACGTTCTACATATTATCTGGGGCTACTCAACGCTATTAAATTGAGTGACAAATCTATGTTTCAAAATTTTGATTTGCTCCATTAAAAAATTCACTGTAACGGTTGCTTCTCAGCAGCTATAATCGATTGTTGATATTTGTTCTGTTGATATTAGAACAATCTTATCTTGGTACAACAGAAATTTAAAAATTATTTAGAAACGCACACTAGCAAGGAAAATCTTCGAAATCGAAAATCTTCAAACAATTTATTTCCTCGGCATCGTTTATATCTTATAGATGTAATAGTAGACATATTTTCACAGCTATAATTTTTTTTAATAATCCACGCGCAATTTTAGTAAAAGGACTGTTTGCTACGCCCGCCGCGTGCCATCAGAATAAAAAATATTTTGTATAGTAAAATACCTTGTATTTTACAACGTTTTGGACAATACGGTATTTTACGTATAATACCGCGTATTATACAATTGTATTAAACACTTTTACATCACTAGCCCCAGACCATAACGGATGATGAGCCCTGTTGCCTTGGTATGTATTTTTTATCTTCAGTGATAGTCTCGATGCGCACAGACCACACACGATTATTTTTAGCGTTATACGATTGCTGCAAAACAAAGAGTTTCTCGTCAGAAAAATTAATTCCCCACCAGCCGGTCAAGTATTGAAAAAACTCTTTTGAACCGTTTCTCTTTGCAACTTGCTGAAACCGCGTGAACCTTGTGTTTTTTGTAAGCTTTTTATGCCAAATGGTTTTTCAAAATGGTATGTGCAGATGTTTTGGCAATTTTTAAAATTTTAGACAATTTTCTGCACGAAAGTTCAGAATATCGTCGAATTTGCTAGAACTAAAAACTAGATTATTGCATTATAAGTTTGTCAAAAAAATGCTGTCAATCAAGTGTGTCAAAAGAAAGATTTTTATTTATTATTTTACCTAATTTTTTGGAAAAAAATAATATTAATTATTTGTATGACATGAAATTTTATTATTATTATTGAGAATTATGGCATTATAAGGTTGTCAAAAAAATAATGTCAAGTGTGTCAAAAGAATGATTTTTAGAAAATAATAAAATTAGTTATTTGTATGAAATGAAAATGATATTATTATTGAGAATTTTATTGCATTATAAGTTTGTCCAAAAAATATTGTCAAGTATGTCAAAAAAATGATTTGATTTAGTTTTTTAGCCAATTTTTTGGAAAAAAAAATTTAGCTGTTGTATGACGTAAATGTGACATGGAAATTTTTGAATTTGTTAGTTTTTGAAATATTTTTGGAATTTTGAAAAAAGTTTGTATTGTTTTGATTTTCTTATAATTTTTGAAATATTTTTAGAATTTTGAAAAATTTTAAATTGTTGATTTTATTATAATTTTTGGAATTTTGAAAAAAGTTTCAAGTTTTGATATTGTTATAATTTTTGCAATATTTTTAGAATTTTGGAAAATTTGAATTTTTGAATTTTTAAGAGTTTTTGGAATATTATTAGGATTAAGAAAAAGTTTAAATATTTGATTTTATTCTAATTTTATGGAATATTTTTGGAATTCTGGAAAAAGTTTGTATATTTGATTTTCTTAATAATTTTTGCAATATTTTCAGAATTTTTGAAAAAAGTTTGATTTTATTTAATTTTTACAATATTTTTTGAATTTTGAAAGAAATATGAACTTGGGATTTTGTAATATTTTCTCGAAACGCTAAATGAAGAGGTTTTTGAGTAGTTTGCTGAGTGTATCATTTTTTCACTAAATTATGTTAATTTATTTTTTATTTTTTAAAAGGAAGTGTTGTGTAGTAGGAATTACAAAATATGTCACAACAACACATAGATACCTTTTAAGACGTAGGTCCCATAACAACATGCGCCTTGAGGTATAGGTGGACGCTTTTTTTAAATCTTTGTGGATTGAAAGCACTCGAGACTATTGATTCGGGCAAAGCATTCCATGTGTACGATGTACGCACAAAGAAATCCCTTTGCATTCTATTACTATGACAGTGTGTAATCTCGACAGTTCGACCGCCCGCACAAACCGATTGACGAGTAAAACGGGGAAAAACATATGTCTGAGGCATTATGGACCTGATTTTATCCGAGCACTGCTGGTGACGATATTTATAAAAAACAACGAGATCAGCAACAGTGCAACGATGTTGCAGGGAATCAAGATCTAATGTTAAATCTCGATCACCAACAATTCGTATAGCTCGCTTTTGAACAGAGTCCAAAAGAGCCAGGATAGTAACAGATGCAGCGCCCCAAACTTGACAACAATACTCCATACAGGGAAGAATATAGGACTTATAAATGTGGAGTAATTGATGCGAAGTAAAATATTTTTTACATCTATTGAAGAGGCCGAGTTTTCTTGACGCGCTCTTTGCCATGGCCATTATATGATCGTTCCAGAGTAAGTCATTGGATATTGTGACTCCCAATAAACGAATGCTTTCACATTCGTCTATTTGATCGTCACACATATTAATTGAAATATCGTTTTGAAACTCGGTATTTGATTTGGAAACAAGCTATGTTTTGGTGGAATTAAAATTGACCAAATTTTTGTCACCCCAATCGGCAACTTTTTTTAGGTCCTCGTTTACATTTATGGCAGCATCTCTCCGGACGGGATTTATTCGTTCATGCATTTTACCCTTTGAAGATAGGTGGACGAATGACTTGTGCAGTATACTATAATCTGCAAAACTATTTATTGGGTTACTGGGGATTTGCAACAGTTCGTTGATATAAATTAAAAATAAAGTGGGAGATAAAACTGAGCCTTAGGGTAGGGTACACCAGCGGTTATTAATTTAGACTCAGAAGAAAAGCCATCTATAGATACCGAGATGTATCGGTTAGACAGAAAATTTTGAATCAACTTCACGACTGCGGGATGAAAACCGTACGCAACGAGCTTGTTGATCAAGTTGACATGCCAAATTGGCATGCCAAATTATGATCTGTTATAATTTTCCGGCATCGTATTGATGTTTCGTGTTAGTTTTGGAATAGATGTCTAAACAGAGATAAAAAATACATGTACTTTAACAAAGAGCTATGTTTGATATACATCGCTGCCCAAAACTAAAAACAATGTCCTCATAAAAGCTTTGTACCGAAAACTAACTCAAAATCCTTACTAAAACCGAAGTCGTGATATCTCAGAGCTTTGAGATTTCAGCCCCTCCATATTTTACTGTTAAATTTGTATGCGAAATTTCTGCAGGACACCAAAAATTGGGAATTGAATGCATATGAGTCGTTGTATAAAAAAAAGTACAAACCAAATATAATGAATTGTGAGGAGAGGCAAAACATCATAACATCGGAATTATTTAAGTTAATTAAAGCACCACGAGAGTTAACCCCCCACCCCACTATTTATGTTTATTAATATATGTAATTTAATTTAATTTTTTTTTTCTTGTTTTTTCCTTTTGTTAATGTTAAATTTTTTATCCCCACCTTGCGTTATCCTTACTTTTATGATCATTTTAATGTCGTTTTCTTTTTGCCAGAGCAGAAATAGTAGATTTTTATACAAGGGAAAACGTCTCTTTTTGGAATAAGTTCAGGAACGCAAAAACGTTTTTAGAACGCGAAGAAAACGCTTGTTTTTCTACGCTTGTAAATATAAATGATAATATTTACAAATTCATGTACTAAAAACTTACAAAACGACATATCTAAATTTGACTGTGTAAAAAATAAACAAGATTGTATTTATATATAGCATTTTTACCAGTGTAAAATACTGTTATTATTGTGTTCGCCTACAGATGGAATAATAACAGGCGAACACAATAACAACATTATTTTACACTGGTAAAAATGCTATATATAAATAAAATCTTGTTTATTTTTTACACAGTCAAATTCAGATATGTCGTTTTGTAAGTTTTTAGTAGATGAATTTGACAATATGAATAATGAAAATAGTTCATATGTTTTCTCTAAAAACTTTTACAGATATTACAGATATTTTTTTTACCGACTGGAAGTCATCGTTTAAAGTATAAATTTAAGAAATTATAGGTAAAGTTTCAATTAAAAACAAATAAAAATACATTTTTAATAAAATTTATTTATTTATTTAACAAATTTTTTTTATTTTTTTTTTTGCGGAAAAAACTCAGAGAATAGATTTTATATCTGACAGTTAATTACCGGATTAAAAAATTATACGATATATCTGATTGAAATTTTATTTTATCGCTCCGATTTCTCCGATATAGAAAAAAAACACACTCATTATTAGTTTAATTAATTAATTAAACACAATTGATATAATTATTAGTTTCGATTCGATTCGATCAAAATATTCAAAATATTCAATCCCTTCAAAATACTGCGATATTGACAGAAATAAACACGCAACAACAACAGAAACAGTAAATCAAATTCAATCTCAAATATTCAATCAAATATTCAATCCTTTAAATAACCACCACCTGTAGGCGACCACCGAAACTTATTTACTTTCAGTCCTAGTCCTAAAAACATTTTCAGTCACTATTTCGAAAAAGTTTCCCTTTCACATAGGTTTTACTATATATTAAAATGACATTTTCGTAGCTTGAAGTAGAAAAAAGTGATTTTTTTTTTCATAAAAAGAATATGAAAAAATTTGATCCATATTTGTAGTTGTATTTGTGAACTGTCGCTTAATGTTTTTGTAATTAATAGTTTTTAATTAAATAATTTTTTATTAATTTTTAATTTAAACACGATTTAAACAAAACATTTATTTAAACAATAATTAGTTCACTTTAAAAAAATAATAATAAGTAAATGGCGTCTTGTTTGTTTACTAATTTGACAGATGTGTAAATGTATTTGTGTAACTTTATTGTATTTACAACTTGCTCTACGAAAAAATCTAGATTCAGAAAAATATTTTTCGGGCAAAAAAGATCACTTTTTTTTGTCAAATAGAATACGTAATGTCAAAAAAACTTGATCTGAGATCAAAAAGGGACGTGTTAGAACAATGTTTTTTTGTCAAAAAGAATTCGACATACGTTTAATTTAAGAAAGCAATTACTGATTACCCTCTTTAATAGTTTTTATTCACCTACATATTAAAGTGTTACTTTATTACTGTGATTTGCGGCCTTAAAGTGTCCCTTTTTAACCATATATTTTGTTGTCATAGTTTCGTCCAAAAGAGTAAGAATCATTTGTATTTGTTTAAATTCTATGAAAAATAGAAATTTTTATCAACGCAACCTTTCAATTCCAAATTTCATAATCCAATTAAAATATTTGTTATTCTTTGTTGTCATAGTTATACGATTTGTTTGAAAAAAAAACAAATATTTGATCAAAGGTTACTTTGTTCAACATATTTTTATTTCGAAATTTATAAAATTATTATTTTTGATTTAGATTAAACAATTTTTTAAAATATTTTGCTTGTAACGAATAAAAAATAGTATATGATGCACGGACGTAAACCATTTTGGACTTAAAATGGGTGAAAATCTCGGCCGGCGGCTTGATTCACAAACTCCACATACGTCCAAAAATCTTAACTGTACGTCCTTGCATCATAATGTACAATTTAAGGTTTTCCCAACTTTAGTTTATTAAGTTTGATGAAGTTTATTTTTAAATAAATAATTATTGTAAGATTAGTTGTAAATTCAATCTCTGCAGATAAAAATAAAAAAAAACATTATAAAAATAAATTATAAATAGTGTTTTTTAATCCAATTGTAAAATTAAAAGTGAAATTTAGCCTCTTAGTAACACAACATAAATTTTAGAATTCCATTTTTTCATTTTTAACATAAGTTATTTTAAAGTTAACCGTGTCTACGTGATTATTAAGATCTTCTTTCATTTTTCCCAAACTATGCCGTTCTTTTTGTTTTACTTCTATAAGCACTTGTTTTGAGGCATGTGACAACTCCATATAATTAACAAATGTTTTGTTTTCTTTTATCATTTTTTTTAATCTCATTACACATTTTCTAAGCGATACAAACAAGTTTTAGTAATCAGTTTTGCAGTGACTTTTCAATACACGGCTAGCATTATATTAGGGGTCAGATCTGGGCCGAAACCGGCTTTGCTTATCACTGATAGGGGCCAGATAAGGCAACCTGATCAGGAATGTAACGCCTCACACTACCCACGCTGGATCAGGATGAAATCCCTATTACGGCTTTCCTCATTATAACCTGATTAAGCCCGGATCATATCAGAGCATTCATGACTATAATGCTAGTGGGGCAAATGGTTTGTTTCAATTTTATGTAAAATATACATAGTTTTAAACAATTTAATAAAGGATTTTTTAAATATTGTTAACTTTTTATGATAAAATCACCTACGTAACATCCTAGTGCGTTATGAAATAATAAACAGTTTGATATTATTGTAACAACAACTGTCAAAGAAACCAATCACAAGCAAATGCAAATTACAAATATAAAAAATGAGCTTCTTACAACGTTTACAAGTTTTTCAAATTATTTGATACAATGTGTTTTAATTTTTTTTAAGATCTATGTAAATGATATAAAAGAATAAAGAAACATAACCAATAATAAATAGTAGTAGATTCTTGTATTTTTTTTTTTTTTTAAATAAAATGTGTGGTGTAATAGGGTTTTGAATATGTGTCACAACAACACATAAATACCTTTTAAGACCTAGGTCTAGACCTGGGTCCCACAACAACTGGCGTTCTAAGGTGTAGATTAACGCCTTTTTTAAATCTGCGGGTTGAAGCCACCTGAGACTAAGTTTTCCGGCAAACTATTCCATTTGTACGCAGTTCGGACAAAGAAGTCTCTCTGCGATCTGCCAGTATGACAGCGCGGGATCTTTACCGTTTCACCGGCTGCGGCAGCCGATTGCCGAGTGGAACGGGGGTAAGAATAAGTTTGAGGCATGATGCCGCTGACTTCATCTGAGCACTGCTGATGACGATATTTGTAAGAAACAACGAGGTCAGCAACAGTGCGACGATGTTGTAGGGAATCAAGTGTTGATGTCAAAGTTCGATCACCCACAATTCGTATAGCCCGCTTTTGAACAGAGTCCAAGAGGGCCAAGATGGAAACAGGGGCAGCACCCCAAACTTGACAGCAGTACTCCATACAGGGACAAATATAGGACTTATAAACATGGAGCAATTGTATGAGTTTAGAATGATCGCAATTCTTCACATAGATGAAGTTTCGCGGAACGAGCGAAGCGTGAGGCGGATATCATCCGAGTGAATAATTGCCATCATCCTATGCGAATACAAGATGCTATTTTATCCACGACTGCCAAATATTTCGATTAATTTCCAGTTTTCCTGCTAAAGTTTATATCACCATATTGAAATATATCAAAGACAGCATAGAAAAACAAAACAATTGACATAACGGAAAATGTTAAATTTTTTATTTTATATTTTATATAAATATGTATTGTTCTCGTTTTAACCTTTTGATATTACTATACCAACAAATGTTAACTTTTTATTTTGTTAGGGGAATATTTAATAAACTAGAGAACTGTTGCAGAATGTAACGATTGCGTTACATTCTACATCAAGCGAAAAAATGTATAAAATTACAATGGAATACATACACACATGGAAAGCATATAAATTCTTTAGTATTCGTCGATAAGATAAACATGACAACACCTTAACAGAACTTTAATTATTTCCGTAAATTTATTTAGGTCGGATAGTTGGATATTAGTATGAACTTTGTGCTCTTTCTACAATATTAATTTATTTTTACTATATTGGAAATATTTATTTTTTTTTACAAATTTTAAAAAAATTAAATTTGACAAATTACACTTATGCATGTAATAACAACAAACGTTATGAGAAGATAACGCGCCTGCTTCTGTTACCATTTGAAAAAGCTGATGTCTTAATATTTCACATGCTCAATTCGCATACTATCCTACATCAACCTTTATGACTCACACTGTAACTGCATTTTATTAAAATTGCAATACAATAATTGGTGTATTTTAGAGATAACGAATAATTGTTTCGTGAAATTATGTTCCATCGTACGATTTATCTGAACCGGATTTTGTTTTAATAAAAGAGATTGAGATTGATTGAAATTGATTTGCCTGAGTATTGTAGTTTCGGTCATGTTTCTGTAAATCAAAATCTTTTTCTTGACTGTGAATTGTGATAGTATATAATTCAATTAATGAAAGATTCAATTAATTCAACATTAAACAGCAAATAAAATTATATTGGGAATAATTTATTTCGTAAATTTACTGATTTTTTTTTGAACGTATATAACGACTGTCAGTGCTAATATAATTATCATTAGTTTCATGAAACTTTTCTAACAAAATCAGCATTAAAGAATAGGTATTGATGTATTCTCTTGATATTTATAGCATATAATCTCCAATTTGCAACACTGCTCTACAATGAAATATAAAATTTTCGTAACACAACTCACATACATATCATTATTTCCGAAAGAGGTTGGATGACGAATTTAATGAACGTTAAATTTTAAATATTTTATATTATAAAAGTTTTAATTTAATCTTCTCAATATCGTAATAAGATAATAACTTTCGATTTTCGCTCAACCTTTCAAACAACCTGATTTTAGAAAAACTTACTTTCAACATTAAAATAAGGTATGAGGGAGGTATCAACAATTTTACAACTTTTTTTTATTTTATTCTCTTGCAAAACACTTTGTATGTTTAATTAAAAGTTGGTTTAACTTTATTTATTTTCTTCTTTTTCTAATTTGCTTATGTGATAAATGCATAGAAATAGTACATTATATACCGAGGTGATAAAGTAAATTTTCTACATTGAGGTGGATATTAATTCGCGAGAAACGAAGTTTCGAGCGAATTAAGCACCGAAATGGAGAAAATTTTCTTCACCGAGGTTTATATACTATTTTTTTTACTACTTGAAATAAAAAATGCACTAAAACTCCTAATTATTCACAAAATAAAATGTCTGTTAATAAGCAAATGGTGAATAAATAAAAATTTTGATTTGGTGAAACATTGTTTATCATATCATTGGATTGCGTATTGGATATTTATTATTCAGGGCTGCTTAGTTAGAAATTTATTTTCAATTAATTTTCTTAAAACTATATAAAAATCACATATGCTTTGCATTAAAAAATATAGCTTTTATTTATTTTTGACATGAATTGAATTGAATTGAAAATCTATTCAATATTGTTGAGCCAAATTTAGAATTTTTTTAGTCTACAACTCACAACTAAACTAAATTTCAACAGAATTCTGTTTAACACGAATTAAAATTTCAAATAAACTAAACTATAGTTGCAAAGAAGTTTTTGCATTCATTCATTATTTATTATTATTAAAATAAAATCAAAACGATTATTATTTTTTAATATATTATTATTATTTTAGGAAGAAACTAAAAAAATTCAAAGATGAACTCAGTTAACAAACGAACAAAAATTATATTTTCATTATTTACTAAGGTGCTAAAATACTTATTATTAGGTGTGGGGAATAATTATTAGTAACCTTAGCTGAGAAAAATAACTTTTGTCTTGGGTTTTTGAGTAAATAATTGAAATTTCTCATGCAAGTAGTAAAAAAACACATTTTCGAACCATACCAAAAACCAAGTCAATTGGCATATGTAGTTGCTAAATAAATCAGCGATCAGAAGGATATAAAATAATGTGAATTGGGACTTGAAAATTTGCAGAAACAAAACTAAAATAGGGTTGAAAAATAATCCAGCTAATGTCATATTCCTTGATCATATAAAACTGTATTAAGGCTCGATTCTACGAGGAAACAATAACGTGCCAACATCAAGGCATGCTCCATAACCAAGATTAAGAATGTTACCGTTCACTAAATAGGGTTCATCTGCCAGCATCTCTAAGATATCACCTTGGCAAGTGGTATCTCAATATACTCTAATCCTATCGGCCTGAGACGAGTATAAAACTCGTTTACACAAACAATAAAAAAAGGAAAAATATAATTAAAATTGGTTTCATTTGTAAGAAACGCGGCTGCAATTTGAAATCGTTAAAAAATACTTTTGAGCCCACTCAAGTGTATGATTGGACACTAGAACAGAATTCTCAAACTTCAAAACATTCAAACCTATTTTACAATGAGCACTGATCTTGATAATGCAATAATTATCAGAAACATTAGAAGAACTTTGTGCCTTGCGAAGTTTTATTCTGACTAGCTTCAATCTTGCGGATCCGATAAGGTATTTCTCCAACCCAGTACAAAAGGAAAAATTGCACGCAAAAGACCATAACAAGAGAACGGATTTAAATGAGTTAAATAAGGAACTGGGTCTCTGATGACCCAAAACGACGAAGGAACCAAGATCTTCCCTCACACCACTTCAACCCAATTATCACATTTAAAAAGAAATAAAAATGTTTCATTCACCCAGATCGCATACGATCCAATTATTGAGTTACATTTATAATTTCCTTAACATAATAAACAGAAGGTTTTCCATCTAAATGTTCTCTGACTAATACCTTTCCCGCTTTATCTGATCGACATCTGGAGTGCATGCATAATAAAAACCGTTGTCGCCACCAATAATACTGATTGGAGTGAACCAAAAGTCAATATTGTAAATATTCAGAAAATTGTTGTAGGTAGTTTTGAACGAGAATAACCAGTAACATTTAATCATCTTTGTTATCATTAAGAACAGCGTTGCACATTGGTTTCGTCTGTTCCGGTTCCGACATTCATCTGGAAAAAAAATTTGAATATCAATAGATTATAAATTGTAAGAGTAGGCCATAAGTGCTGAACTTTAACCAAGAAATTGTAATACTGAAATTTTCTAATAATACAATTGGTAATCCATACAGTTTTCCGATTATAGCTTAGAACACCATAATCTTAAGTCTCTTTTCCTTAAACTTTAGCAGAAAAATAGTATGTAACTTCACTATAAATTATAAATAGAATCCCTAAGAAAGAATTTCACACACAGAAAAAAATTATGGTTCTACAGTTCAATTAAATTACGAAAAGTACTACAACAAATTAGAAATTTTCTTTTCAAAATAACACAAAACAGATCAATTTTTTTTAACATAATGAAAAACACGTTCTTGCGCAAATTTGCGCAAGAACAAGTGATTTTCATTATGTTATTCATAAAATTGCATCGAGTGCCCACGGCAAAAAGCGGTTAGTTTAATATTTTTATCTTGATTTTATATTTATATTTTAATTTAACAGTTTTAATATTTTTGTGTATACAAACAAAATTGCTATTCGAAATGCATTTTTTCTTTTTTTAATTATAATTCTACTTAATTTTTTTGTCACAAACTAAAGTTTTATTTATATCTTATATTATATTTTAAGTTCTCCAACCGAATCTCATTATATATTCGCACCCGCATATATATTTTATACACCAAAAACATTACGAAAGCGCATGGGAAGAAAATGAAACAAAAACAACCACTGACTTAACTGTTCATTATGGAGAAGTCGAACCATAGAAAACATATCGACAACGTTGAATCAGCAAAACACCTTTTTCAACACAGATGACATGATTTCAGGAACAAGAGATTCGTAACAAAATTGAATGTTGCCAGTCACATTTACATCAAATTTTTCTTTTTTTTTTTTTAATTTTCTAAAAAATATACAATATAATGGTGGAAAATATTTTTTATGCTAAAATTCTAAATTTTTTTCTTTTCACATTTTTATGGATGAAGCATTTGTTTTCTTTTTAAGTTGAATTGACATAAGAAATATACACTAAATCAGTAGTATAAATCAGGGATAAATATCCACCAACGGCGATACTAAATAAACTTGAAAGCATATAGCTGAATATTGAATCCCTAATGTTTAGATCCTATATATGGGGCATTCCACGTGAACGGGAACAAACAAAAAATGTTTTGTCTCCAAATTTTGGAGATTGGTAGTGAAACGTGACCGCGAACAAACAAAAAATGTTTGTCTCCAAATTTTGAAGATTGGTAGTACTCCATTAGAAAACAATTTTTCTAGAACGACAAACTTCTTCATTTCGTATGTAATTTAATGGGTATAAACAATTTTTAAAAAATAAAAATATAAAATAATTCTAAAATTTTTTAGGGCAGCTTTCTCCCTTATTTTGGGGTTTTAAAGTTTGAAATCAATTTTTCGAAATGTATGACACGTTTTAAAAAAATTTTGTTTTTGTAATTTAGTTTAAAATATGCACTTTTAAAAAATTCTTATCGCGTGATAAACATTAACGTAACGATGTGAACGCTAGAGGGCACTAACCATACACAAAGGTTAAAAAACATATACAAAACCAGCTTTCACGTTATATCTTGTGCAGTAAAACAGAAATTAAGTTTCAAAGAATGTATTATAAAATAATCACGGTCATTGAATCCAAATATGACGGTCAATGTTTTTTAAATGGACGAGTTTTGCAAATCGAAAAATATTCATAATCTACGTAAAATTTTAAGTGAAAATTGGCATGTGCAAAATTTTCCTACATGGCGCTATTTCCGATCAAAAAAAGTCAGACAAGTGCGAATAAAATTCGCTCGTCAAGGGTTCCGTGAATGTAAAAGAACACAATATCAAAAATTATTGACAAAAAGTTGTGTTGTAATATGTCCTTATATTTCCAGACCATAGACACATAACAAAATAAATGTTAAATTGTAAATGTCAATAGTAAATTACAATAGTAAAATACAATCTACATTGATCAAAAATGGCAAAAAAAATGTTAATTCAGGATAAATATTATCCATAGATGTTTTTGGTAACTTAAGAAAGATTCAATTACACCAGCTTGTAAATGGATTAAATTTGATTATTTTGTCGGTCAATAGAGTGTTGAAGTTTAGGTGGGTGGAAAGGCTACATACTAAAAATATGTTTTTTTTCAATAACACAAAAACTGTGCATTGCAAAATTCTAAAAAAATTGTAATATTTCTTAAATTAAGAGCTCTTTCATATGACACCCCACTCATTTGGGTCAAAAATGGTTTTTTCCCTCCCCACACCCATGCCATAAACACACAGAAATATAATTATTTGAGTCTTCGCTATAGTTTTCATTCAAAATTTACCAATATTCCTGTCTCTGTGAATATTTTCAAATTTTTCTGTCAATCGTCGTCGTAACGTAGGGGGTGGCACGATCTGAATTTTGCCCTTTCTTATCCATAACTCAAAACTGTGCTGTAGTTTTCATACAAAACTTACCAAATTTCCTAACTTTGTGAAATTTTACAAATTTTTCTGTCATTTAGTGTCGAAACGTATGGGGGGGAACGGTCTGAATTTCTCACTTTTTCGACAATAACTCAAAAACTGAGCACCGAAAAATTCTAAAAAAAATGCAACGAATTCTAAATTAGATGTTCTTTCAAATGACACCCCACTCGCTTGGGTCAAAAAAGTTTTTTTGACCCCCTCTACCCTGGTCCTCTGAACACACAGAAATATAATTATTGGAGACTTCGCTATAGTTTTCGTAAAAAATTTAGCAAATTTCCTAACTCTGTGAATTTGTACAAATTTTTCTGTCAATCAGTATCGAAACGTATGGGGGGGGACGGTCTGAAAGTCGCACGTTTTTGACCATAACTCAAAAACTGGGCACCGCAAAATTCCAAAAAAAAATTGCAACAAATCCCAAATTAGATGTTCTTTCAAACGACACCCCACTCGCTTGGGTCAAAAAAAGTTTTTTTTACCCCCTCTACCCCGGTCCCCTAAACACACAGAAATATAATTATTGGAGACTCCGCTATAGTTTTCGTACAAAATTTACCAAATTTCCTAGCTCTGTGAATTTGTACAAATTTTTCGGTCAATCAGTGTCGAAACGTATGGGGGGGAACGGCCTGAAAATCGCACTTTTTTGACAATAACTCAAAAACTGGGCACCGAAAAATTCCAAAAAAAATGCATCGAATTTTAAATTAGGTGCGCTATTAAATGACACCCCACTCGCTTGTCTCAAAAAAAGTTTTTTTTACCCACTCTACCCTTTCCCCTTAACACACAGAAATATAATTATTGGAGACTTCGCTATAGTTTTCGTACAAAATTTACCGAATTTCCTAACTCTGTGAATTTTTACAAATTTTTCTGTCAACCAGTGTCGAAACGTATGGGGGGGGGGGGAACGGTCTGTAAGTCGCACTTTTTTTACTATAACTCAAAAACTGGGCATCATAAAATTCTAAAAAAAATTGCTTTGTTTTTTAAATTAAGTTCTCTTTCAAATGACACCCCACTTGACCACATTTTAAATAGTTTTTTTACCCCTCCTCATTTCCAGCCCCTTAATAAATCTAATTATGAGAATATGACACTTTTTTATATTTTTTATTTAAAACGTACTAATTTTTCTATCATTCCAAATACATATGAAAATTTTCGGTTGGGAGCTAATCGAGGTAAGAAAACACGAAAAAAACGTCATTATTCCAAATTATACAAAAAATGGTGAAGTGTAAAATTCCAAAATAAATTTTTAAGGAATACTGAAATAAAGCCCTTTCATATGATACCCTACTTGAATCTATAAAAAAATGTATTTTCTCAAAGGTCTCACATCGTAGCCCAGTAAACCAAACGAAAACCACTTTAGTTTTATTTGTATCCGTCATTTCATGTGGACAGATTAGTTTTATACGCACCTCAAATTTCAAGTCCATAGCATTTATAGTTTACGAGATAATCGATATAATGTGAAAAACTCGTTTTACTCTCACCAATAGTGTTCCGTATAAAAAACGGAACCCTAAAAACACAAAGTCTTAGAACTACCTGAAAACTGCATTTTTATACCTCCAGCGCCCTCTTTCGCTCACATCGATATTATTTCGATTACGCGACAAAAATTATTGAAAAGTGCATATTTTAAACTAAATTTTAATCTTTAAAACCCCAAAGGGAGAAAACTAACCTCAAAATTTTTAAAAATATTTTTATCGTATTCAATGGAGAAAATGCCAACGAACTGATATTTTTTTAAAAATTGTTTGTACGCATTAACTTGGCTAAAAATGAAGACGTTTGTCCAAGGAAAAATTTCAAATTTGTGAGTCACTGATGCCAAGGGGGTTGGCCAAAATTGTTTTCTTATATGGAGTACTATCAATCTCCATTGTTTGGAGGAAAACATTTTTTGTTTGTTCCCGTTCACGTGGAATGCCCAGTATATATGTTGAGCTAAGATTGTAGGTTCAAATTTACTTTGGGTTTAATGGGTTTTGAAGATTTTTGAACAGTTGGAGACTTTTATAAAATACGCTTGGCAGACTAAGTGTGCACCTTGGAGGACTGAAATTAGCAGCATATCTTTCTGATCGAGATGATATTGAATAATTTGAAATAATCGGGTTATTAATAGTTATTTATGCAACAAGTGCAAAAAATGTGTGTTTATTGCACGCGATGTAAAATTGACTAACGAGACCGAAGGTCGAGTTTGTCAATACATCAAGTGCAATAAACATTTTTGCATGTGCTGCATACAGCATTTTTTCTATGATAAGTGGGCCTTGAAATATTTTCTTTCCCCAAATATTAAAATAAAATCATTCTTTTGCATTTTCTTAACTGAATAGTCGTGAATTTAACAAAAAAAAATCTGTTTTATAATGATGAATAACGAAGATGGTGACCAAAATGAAGAATTACATTGTACTCCACCTGAGCTAGCAGATATAGCTAATGCAGCATCATCAAATCTTCTTCCTAATAAATCGAAAATACTATATGAGATGACATATAGTAGATTTTTAGGTTGGTGCTCTAAGAAAAAAGCAGAACGGTTCACAGAAAATGTTGTTCTGGCCTATTTTTCTGAGCGTTCAAAAAATGTTAAGCCTTTAACTTTATGATCCGAATATTCAATGATAAAATCATGCCTTACTATTAAACAGAATGTTGACATAAGGAACTACAAAAAATTGTTATCATTTTGAAAGAAGAATTCTGATGGATTTCAGGCAAAAAAATCAAAGGTTTTTATTAGAGAGGAACTTTATAAGTTTTTAAAAGAAGCCATACACGGAATTTTTAATGAAAAAGGTAAAATTTGATTAACATAACAATATTTTATACCAGATTTTAAATTTATATTATATCAAATATCAAAATAAGACACATAAAATAAGATAATAAGATACATCAAATCGAGCATCAAAAAAGTTATAAACTATAATTCAATATGATTTTAGGTCATTGCCATATTCGGTATAGCTGGAGCATGCCGTAGAGATGAGCTTCAGAAAATGACCTTAAAAGACATTGAAGAACATAGTTCTCTACTGTGCGTTAAAGTTCCACGTTCCAAGACAGACAAAGAAAGAAGTTTTGTAGTAAAAGGGGAGGTGGAGGATGGTTTAAATCTTATTGATATATATAAAAAAATACGCCAAATTACGGCCAACAAATACTCCTCATGATTGTTTTTCTGTAGGCTACAGAAACCAAAAATGTACAGTTCAACCGATTGGTGTAAATACATTTGCTAAAGTTCCTTACGAAATAGCGAAATTTCTTAATCTAAACTCTCCAGACCTTTATACAGATCATTGTTTTCGAAGATCGTCAGCCACATTACTTGCTGATACTGGTGCTGACATACTTAGTTTAAAGCGTCACGGTGGGAGGAAGTCCTCGACAGTAGTGGAAGGATACGTAGAGCAATCGTTGGGAAATCGGATTAGCATTGCAAAACAGATTTTCATGGAGGAAGCGGAATCCTCTTCAAAAAATAGGATCGATTCAATGCGTTTGTCGGAAGCAAATACATTTGCTAATAATGAGCTGCAGCCGAAACCTCAACAATCAGTTTAAATTTATTGAACTCAAATGAAATAAATACTGATACAACTGTTACTGATGTTGATGACAAGAAAAATTCTATGATCAAGAATTTCAATGTTAAGAATTGTACTAATTGTACCTTTCATTTCTATGTGATCACAAAATGAATATGAGCAATTTCACGCAAGTTCAGCAAATTTTTGGGAAATTTTGACTTGACCCCTTTTAATTTTGATTATTTTTTGTTTATAGATAGTCTTTCATAAATAAAAAATACAAGTTCTCTTAGAATTTTTTTTTTCGACCAGGGGTCTTCACAGGGTGCCCCTCAATTTTTTGTTATTTTGTGATGTGAGTGCATTTTGACGAGCGATTGTTTCACCGTTTTTTTCTTATGTTACACCGTTAAAAATTATTTCAAAAAATTAACAGTGTACATTTTTAAAAACTTTGTTTTAATACCTATTCAACGACATATCATTTATGAAAATCGATTCAGTAGTTTTTCTACAATCGCTCGTCAAAATGCACACACATCACAAAATAACAAAAAATTGAGGGGCACCCTGTGAAGACCCCTGGTCGAAAAAAAAAATTCTAAGAGAACTTGTATTTTTTATTTATGAAAGACAATCTATAAACAAAAAATAGTGAAAATTAAAAGGGGTCAAGTCAAAACGTTGTTGAATCTTCGTGAAATTGCTCATATAGTCAAAATATTTTTCAATTTATTATTTAAAAATTATTATAATTTACTTACTGGTATTTAAAATTAATTTTCTGTTTTAGTTTTGAATTAAAATAATTGAACTAATTTATGTATTTTTTTTTGATCCTTTTATTCCTTCATATTTCTCTCTCTCTCTCTGGCGTTTACATCCCATGAAGGGATTTTGCCGTCTGTGCAATAAGCTTCCAATCATCTCGTTCCATGACCAGTTGACCCCAGTTTCGACATTCTATATCACGAAGGTCTTGGATGATGTCATCACGCCAGCGTTGTCTAGGTCTTCCTCTTCGACGAACACCAGCTGGTTGTTGTTGGGACGCTTTTTTAATCATTCTATCTAATGGTGCCCTTTCTACATGACCAAACCATCTAATCCGGTTAGATTTAATGAATCCGATTACATCGCAGCCTCCAAGGAGCTGTCTGATTTCGTGATTCATTCGGATTCTATACTGATTTTCAGCAACTTTACATGGACCATAAATTGTTCGTATGACCTTCCTCTCGAATGTTGATAAAATTCTACAATCGGAGGAAGTCAGTGTCCAGCTTTCACTTCCAAATGTAAGCACAGGTCGAATTAATGCTTTGTAAAGTGTGAGTTTACACGACCGCGAAAGATGTTTTGATCGCAGAAGTTTTGAGTATGCGTAGAAAACTCTGTATGCGGCAGAGACACGGGCTTTGATATCTGCCTGCATGTCATTTGACGATGTTATTACAGACCCGAGGTATTTGAAGTTTTCCACGCGTTCCACTTCGTAGTCGCCAGTATCCAGATTTCCGGGAGATATGTTCTTAGATGTTGTTAACACTTTAGTTTTGCCGGTGTTGATGCATAATCCAAGTCGTTTAGCATTTCTTTCAAACTGAGAGAGACTATCCTTAATATCGCTCGTTCTACGTCCGAGAAGCACAATATCATCTGCGTAGCCAAGAACTTGACTAGATTTGTTATATATGCAGTTTTGTGTCTCAATTCGGCTTTTTCTTATCGCGTACTCCAGCGCCAAATTAAACAGTACAGGCGCGAGTGCATCACCTTGTCGAACACCTGATGTTATATCGAAAGGATCAGAGACTGACCCTTCGATTACTATTCTACAATTTGATCCCGATGTTGTGAGTTTGTACAGAGAAACAAGTTTTTCTGGGATACCAAGGCATATGAGTGCGGACCAGAGGTTGTCGCGGATGATACTATCATATGCTTGCCTGAAATCAATGTAGAGCTGGTGAATGCTGATGTTGTACTCCCAACATTTTTCCAGAATCATCCTTAATGTAAAACATTGATCTGTGGTTGAGCGGTTGGGACGAAAACCACACTGATAGTCACCGATGATAGATTCGGCGAACGGGATGAGTCGAGCAAGTACGACATTAGCTAGTATTTTGTATGCAATGTTCAACAGTGCGATGCCACGATAATTCGCACACTTTAGACGGTCACCTTTCTTATGTAGCGAAACAATGAGAGCCGTTTTCCATTCAGCAGGCAATTCTTCTTGGTCCCAGATTGCAAGAATCAGATCGTACATAAGTGAGACCAGAGCTGCTCCTCCATTTTTAAGTAGTTCTGCGGGAATTCCATCGAAACCTGGTGATTTGCCATTTTTCAGTTTTTTAATTGCAGCTTCCACTTCCTCTATTGCTGGGTAAGGGACAAAAATCTCTGCAGTTGATGGAGCAATTGCTCGAATAGGATGAACTTCATTCGTCCTATTCAATAGGTCTTGAAAGTGGGATCGCCACACTGCCAACACATCACGTTCACTTGTTGTAAGTTCATTATTTTCATTTTTGATGGCTGTAGATCTTGGGTGGAAATCTTTTGTCAGATTCCGTGCATTGGCAAAGCACTCTTTTGAATTTCCGTTGGCCGCATGTTGGTTGATGTCTTCAATGCAGCTCTTCATGTGTTCGCGCCTCCTTTTACGTTGAAGTTTTGTTGAGGCTTTCCTGGCGCATAGATAATCAGCTTGGGAGCTTCGGGTGTTCCTTGTTAACCATTTTTCTCGCAGTTTTTGTTTATGTTCAACGGATTGGCGGCACTCGTCGTCGAACCATTCGTTGTGTGATTTCGGTGGCCGCTTTCCGATTGTAGTTTGTGCTGCGGCTATAATGGTTGATTGAAGCGTTTGCCATTCTTCTTGTATGTTTAATGGCATCTCAGAAGAGATGTCATGCTCTTCTATGTTTTGTGTCATTATCTGTTCAGCGTTTCCGGATGTTTAAATGCATCGACGTTCCAGCGCACGGTCTTTTTTGCTTGTCTATTAAATGTAGATGATAATTTGCACTTGTACTTAAAGATGACAAGCATATAGCATATAGCATAAGAACAGGTCTTTAATATCATCTGCTTTATCTTCAGTAGGTGCATGAACATTGACGATCGTTACATTGAATTTTTGCGTGCGGATTCTCAGTGTGCATAACCGCATATTAATTGGGCAGAAGTCGATAACATGCTGATTCACGCGACGGTGTATAAGAAAGCCAACTCCAAATTCTCCTCCGTTTTGATGACCGCAATAATAAAGAGTGTATCCTTTCGCTGTTTCATGGATTCCACTACCTGGCCATCTTAGTTCTTGTAATGCCACTATATCTAGTGTGTAGCTCTCGACTTGTTGTGTGAGTTTTAGGAGATCTCCTGGTCTTCTAAGGCTTAGCACGTTCCAGGTTCCCATTTTTAAATCGTAGTCCGGGTACAGTTTCCGAGGTCGTTCCAATAATGAATCCAAGATATTCTGAGGCCTGTGTACAGAATTCATGACAATAATTTTTTTACAGAAATGGGGTGTTAGCCCTTCGCCCAACCCAAATTTTCGTGAATGGGTTCGTTCTGCATCTTAAGGTCACCAGAAACAACCTTTTTACATGTTTATTATATAGCGAGCCGCTTGAGCCAAGACAGACGCCCACTGAAAACCGCCCCTTACATGGAGAACAGACGCTTTCTACACATTTATATAGCGAGCCGCTTGATCCAAGACAGACGCCCGCTCCAAGCCGCCCCTAACATGGAGAACAGACGCTTGAGTTGCATTGGTTTTATGGCGCCAAAGACTCGCCATGGTGCAGAATCATTGAGTATAAGCAGTATTTACTCTGCCCCTCTCAACTACACCAACCTAATTCTGTTAGCGTTACCCAGGTAGCACGGCGTGGACGTAGAATTTCGGATTTTCGCTACCCATTCCTTCATATTGTCAAATAAAAAAATGTCTACTTTTTTCATATCTCGTTTTCTCATTTTTTTTTAAATCTAAGATATTAAAAGCAGATACGTTTTTCTAGACTAGTACGGCAGCGAAATCGATTAATTTATTTCTCTATGTTTAACGAATTTATTTATAAAAATCCACTTGAGTGCAATAAAGACTTTGTTGCACTGAATGCAAAAAAGCAACACTTTTTGCATTCAAAACGCCTATTTTTTGCATTATTGTAGAAAAATTCTATTAAGTTATTACAAATTTTTATAGATTGTGACTAGGAATTCATATTCAATAAGTAAGTATGCGAATCTTCTTACTATAGAGTCTGACAGTTGAAGTAAGATTTGGTAAGCATTTTTATTTTTTAAGAGCTTGATTTTGCAATTTTTGTAATTGCTGAATTTTAGTTTCCTTTGCGCTCCCCAAGTAAACTAGACGAAACTGCATTAAAGCTATAAATAAAGATTAAGAGCTACATTTTCGTATATAAATATTTGCCTTTTTTGTGGAACATTCCAACTATAGGAAATATTTTGTTTTCACATAGTCAACAAGATTGGCTCAATAAAATTGTGAAGTTTATCGAAGGCCAAAATAAACTGTAATGACCACTTGGAGGGCTTGTGTCCAGCCAAAATCGGCTATTTTTCAATGAGTACGTCCAAAGAAGGCAAACAATGGTCCGTATAATATTTTATTAGTTTACATGTTTTAACTCCCAACCATCACTCTTAGATAGTTAACACAAACCAACCAATGAAAAAGTTTTGTCAGAAATAACACTAAGCTTACAAGTCTGAAAGAAACCAATCTCAACTTTAGTCAAGAAAAGTAGTTTTGAGAATCAGTTTAACAAGGAATATAAATGGATCTAAAACCAAATTATTTATACAAAAACAAATGCTAAACATTATAAGTAATTAATTATTTATTTTCACTTTCGAAATTAATTAAAAATAAAAACAAACAAACATTGAGCGACATTAAATAGATATAATATGTAATGTATAAAATCAAAAACATAATTTGTTAACTAACGACACAGCATAAAATATTCCAAACAGTTTCTCTTGAACTTGGTGGTTTATGTGATCAAAGTTAATGGATATTAATTAGATTTGGACAAATTTGGATTATAAAGATTGTTATTTTCTCTCATGCAAAGAAAGTACTCAGATGCATTTTGTCTTGATATCAATATTATATAATAATTTTGTTAACGGAATATAAACCGATAAACGGAATGTTAAACCAATTGGTATTTAGCTGAACTGAATAAAGTGTGTGATTTTCTCATAGAATACAAAAAATTATTGAAATTATTTTTGAAATCAATTATTTTTGAAATTAAGTTATACAGCCAGTCGTAATATTTAATTTTTATTACTAATAAAACAACTGATTGATGTTAATAAAATTGATAGTTAAAAAAGAATTAAAACTGTGTTAACATTTTATGTTTGATGCTTGTTTTTGTGCTCTTTGGGGTACACAAAAATAGATGCAAATTCATTTAAACATTCATTGATATCAAGTAAAATGACTGAAGTAATTTTAGCCATTTAATCTTATGTAACAATTCTTTGAATTGAGAATAAGTTCAATCCACGACTACTAAAGAATATATACTTTCCATGCGTATATCTTTCATTGTAATTGTATTCATTCCACTTTATATATAAAATTCTTCTTTATTTATTTCATTTCACTTTATTTATTAAATATTCCTAACAAATTAAAAACTTGATTTGTTGGTATAGTAATATAAACAAGTTTAAACAAGAACAATACATATATAAATCTAAAATAAACAACAAACGTTTTGTTTTTCTGTTATCTTTGATGAATTAATTTCAATATGGCGATATAAAGTTTTAAATAAAAACTTTATATTATTTGAAATATTTTTAAAGTCGTGGATAAAATAGCATCTTGTATTCGCTTAGGATGAAAGCGATTCTTCACTCAGATGATTCCCTCCACTCGCTACGCTCGTTTCGGGAAACTTCATCCTCGTGAAGAATTGCCTTCATTCTAAACTCATACAAGAATCTACTATTAGTTTTTATTATATGTATTTACATATTGGAATTGGCACTATTTGAATCGGAAACTATTAATATAATTCTTTCTTTTTCTAACTGCCTCAAAACTTGCCAATCATATATTTTTATTACCAGTGTGCAAGATTTACTAACAAACGCTTTACTGTGTTCAACATTGTGCTGATAGCATTTGTAGTTAGCAAACTCAAGAAGCGAATATTAAAAATATGGACTTTTATGAGGACATGGTTTTTAGTTTTGGGCAGCGATGTATATCAAACATAACTCTTTGTTAAAGTACAAGTATTTTTTTAATGTCTGTTTAGAAATTTATTACAAAACTAACACGAAACATCAATACGATGCTGGAAAATTATAACAGATCATAAATTAACATAATTTAGTGAAAAGACTCAGCAAACTACTCAAAAACCTCTACATTTAGCGTTTCGAGAAAATATTACAAAATCACAAATTCATATTTCTTTCAAAATTCCAAAAATATTGTGAAAATTAAATAAAATCAAACTTTTTTCAAAAATCTAAAAATATTCCAAAAATTATTACAAAATCAAAGATTAAACTTTTTTTCAAAAATTCTGAAAATATTGCAAAAAATATACAAAATCAAAAATTGAAACTTTTTTCAAGATTCCAAAAATATTCCAAAAATTAGAATAAAATAAAATATTTAAACTTTTTCTAAATTCTAATAATATTCCAAAAATTCTTAAAAATTCAAAAATTGAAACTTTTTTCAAAATTCTAAAATTCTAAATATACATAAAATTAAAATTTTTTTTTTTTTCAAAATTCTAAAAATATTCCAAAAATTGGAATAAAATCAAATATTTAAATTTTTTCTAATAATCTTTCAAAAATTCTTAAAAATTCAGACTTTTTCCAAAACTAAAAATATTTCAAAAATTATAACAATATCAAAAATTGAAACTTTTTCCAAAACTATGAAAATTATAATAAAATCAAATTTTTAAAATTTTTCAAAATTCTAAAAATATTCCGAAAATTCTTACAAAATCAACAATTGAAACTTTTTCAAAATTACAAAAATATTCAAAAACCATAACAAATTCTAAAATGTCCATGTCCAATTTCATTTTCATTTACATTTTCAGCAAACTATTCAAAAACCTTCAATTTAGCGATTCGAGAAAATTTTACAAAATCACAAATTCACATTTCTTTCAAAATTCCAAAAATATTGTAAAAATTATAATAAAATCAAACTTTTTTCAACATTCTAAAAATAACAAAAAACTTACATAATAGTATATTATTGAATTAGGAGCTAAAGTTGTACTTTTTGTGTTGAGTCTATAGTTATTCAATTATAGACGAAACACAAAAAGTCACTTTAGCTCCGAATTCAATAAACTATTTTTTCGGCAAACGTTTAAATTTATTTAAAAATATGAAATTAATGCATCAAATTTTTTATAAATATGTTTTAGGTAATAAATTTTCTGAAATTAATTTTTATTGATTTTAATTCATTAAAATGAACTGAAATGCATTCTGTTTTGAACAAATTAATAATATTATGTTATTTTACTTTACTGCCGCCGTAAAAATATGAAAATTACTTTACTGCCGCCGTAAAAATATGAAAATTACTTTACAGCCACCGTAAAAATATGAAAGTTCCTTTACAGCCGCCGGCAGATAAAGTAAAATGGTGTTACTGTAGCAGCCACTGGCTAAAAAGTAAGACTTTAGCTACTCGCCAGCGGCAGTAAACTTTATAGCCGTTTGCCGAAAAACATATATTTAATAGATTCAGGTTTAGTCAATTAATTTCTCTGGTGATCACTGTTTTGTTATACTCTAGACATTCTAGTATTGAATAACAAACTCGGATCGGTGAGAAGAAGATGATTAGTCTTCACTTGTGTCTATTGACACATGATCAACAATTAATTCAGTAAATTATTTGTGATATAACATCACCCCGATGGAAAATCTCACATCAAGAATAATATAAGAACTGAATCTAAAAAATTATGGTGCAAATTATGAAACTTTTTGCAATCCATACAATTTTAGAGCGATCTAGTTTCGAACCAATGAGAAAATTTTAAACTTTAAAAAAGTTTATCATTCTCATCAGGGCTAGCCGACTAGATAAACTCTACCAAAAAATGTCAACGCTAATTAATATAAACCAAAAATTAGGTTACAACTCTACCGAAGTATTAAAAAAAACCGATACGAGTTTGTTATTCAATACTAGAATGTCTAGAGTATAACAAAACAGTGATCACCAGAGAAATTAATTAACTAAACCTGGTTCTAAAAATATTCCAAAAATTATTACAATATCAAAAATTAAAACTTTTTTCAAAATTCCAAAAATATTCCAAAAATTCTTACAAAATCAAAAATTAAAACTTTGTCCAAAATTCTAAAAATATTGCAAAAATTATTACAAAATCAAAAATACAAACTTTTTTCAAAATTCCAAAAATATTTCAAAAACTATAACAAATTCAAAAATTTCCATGTCCAATTACATTTATTTATTTATTTATTTATTTATTTATTTATTTTCAAAGAAATACACAGTTAAGATAAAATATCTTATAATCAGGACATCTCTGTCCTACAACTGTACGTAGTACATATATTAAGTTTAGTGAATAAATAATTCATTCATTTGTTATTGAAATAACAGAATAGTTTTAATTTAGTTTACAATAGTGTTAAATTTACTAAATATAACTTAGTCTAAAAACAAAAATAACAATTTAGCCATTCATCGATATGACATCCAAAACTAAAAGCTAAAAGGAAATATATTATTAAACTATATCAATCAACCAACTTTACCTCAAATAATGCCTTCCTTAAACTCCCAACAGTACTGCTCCTTTTGACCTCAGTCGGTAATGCATTCCATAGTTGAATAGCGTGAACGAAAAATGAATTCGATGTGACCAAGTAAGAAAATTTAGGGACATTCAAGTTATAGGTTCGGCCAGATCGGCAGAAATTTAATATTTTATAAAGATATTCAGGATATTTGCTTTCCATAAGTCTGTAGAGGAAAATAACAGAGATCCTATTCAAATAGGTAGTGAGTGAGCACCCAAGTAACTCATTTGATACATGCGAAATGTGATCATACTTTTGTAATAAATACACAAACCTGACACATGCATTGAAGGCAAGCTTAAGTTTGTATGAACAGTTATAGTTCAACTTGCTAAATATAATAGAGGCATAGGTAAAATGCGGCAAAATTAACGAATGGAATAGGTGTTGTCGTGTTTTAAGGGGCAGATACCAAGCAAATTTCCACACGCGACGTAGAATAGAATACACTGTTGCGCAAACTTTATTGATATGATCTTCCCAACGCAAATTATGATTCATAATGATGCCTAAGTTTCTTATCTTTTGGATAAAATTAATGGAACAACCATTTATATGAACAAGGGGAACTAAATCCGTATCTGATTGATGATGAGTTATTAACATTGCTTGCGTTTTTTTCTCGTTCAGGTTAAGACTATTAAATGTAGACCACTCATAAATTGCCTTAAGGTCTTGGTTCAACTTGCTAATTTCTTGATCTGCTTCTTTCTGGTAAAATGGAAAATATATTTGAAAATCATCAGCATATATGTGATATGAGACATATTTCAGAACAAATGGCAAATCGTTGATAAATAATGAGAACAGCAATGGACCTAAAATAGAGCCTTGAGGCACACCCGTTTTAACATCAGTAGTATAGGAATAACTATTATTGGAAAACACACATTGAGTTCTGTTTGAAAGGTATGACTTAAGCAATTTGATGGCAGTAGAAGAGAAATTAAAATATGTGTGTAATTTTTGAATGAGGAGTTCGTGCAAAACACTATCAAAAGCTTTTGTGAAATCTAGTAGGATTAGAACAGTAGCTTGCTTATCTTCCATATTTTGTAACAGATTATAACAAATTTTCAATAGGGCAGTATTGGTGCCATGTTTAGCTCTAAACCCAGACTGAAAATTATTTAATAGTTTATGTTTATTGATATACTTAGTTATTTGGTATTTAATTAGCTTTTCAAAAACTTTTGAGAGTGCGGAAAGGATGCTTATTGGTCTGTAATCTGATAAATTGGTTGGCGTATGTGTTTTTGGTATTGGTAATACCTTGGCAGTTTTCCATGCATTAGGAAAAGTGGAGGTGGTAATTGCATGGTTGAAAATATGTAATATTATATGTGAAATTTCAGGATATATAATTTTAATAAACTTAATTGATATATTATCAAGTCCAATGGCATTAGATTTAATTTCTGAAAGTGATTGAAATATATCCGAGGAGGTAACATGTGTGAAACAAAAATTTGAGAATTCGAAAGAACCTTGAGGCAAGTGACGGCTATTTACAGTAGTCGTTTTTGAATTCGACTGAGCAAAATAACTATTGAGTTCATTCGCACAAAAATGAATTGGTTGTTTAGTACCTCCATTATGTATTCCAAGCTGACGTAGATTTTTCCATAGCTCTTTTGTCGTAGATTTATCAGGAAAAAGAGTACTATAAAATTTTTTTTTAGTTTCTTTAATCAATAAAGTTACTTTATTTCTCAGCTTTTTGTAACATATATGGTCTACGGCCAGCTTAGTTATTTTCCAGTGTCTATATGCAAGATCCCTTTCAATCATATATCGTTTAATTGTATTATTGAACCACTCACTAGTATTGGACTTCATACGTGACTGCTTAATATGTACGGCTATATTAAATATATAGTTAATGTTATAATTGAAGATTTCTAATTGATCATCTACGCTAGTACATTCATATATATTACTCCAGTTTAATAAACGGGTTTCATTTATCAAAAAGTTCATATCAATATCCTTCCATGATCTATAGAAGTACGTTTCGTTATTTACTAAAGTTTGTGGTACTACGTAGGAACAATAAATCAAATCATGTTTAGAGACCCCTGGAACAGAGATCTGATTTGAGAACATAATTTTGTTTCTCTTATTGGTAATAATATAATCAATTAGCGTAGACGAGGTTTCCGTAAAGTGAGTAGGTTCACTATTAATAACAGATAGTGAGTAAGAAGATAAAAAATTCATGAAGCTACGCGTTTGCGAATTACTTGAATCAAGCGCATTGATATTTAAATCACCCATTATCAAAATATCCTGGTAGCATGAATGAAACTCGTTCAATGCTTCCTCAATCTTAAAATCTTTAAATCCATATAAGTCAGGTGGTTTATAGAATACAGCTAGTAGAATTTGTGAGTTTTTGAAATTAATTTCAATTAATATATAATCAGTTTTAGAATGAGTTGACTTTTTTTTCAAGACGCATTTAATATTGTTTTGAATGTAAACAGCTACCCCACCACCTCTTTGCCTCTCAGAATTATTTCTATCACTTCTTAAAAGATAAAATCCATCTAGTTTTACCTCCGAATCTTTCACAGAATCCGTATACCACGTTTCAGAGATGCATACAATATGAATACCTGTATTTGAAACAATATGTCTTACCTCGTCCAATTTAGAAAAAACACTGCCACCATTTAAGTGCATAACATTCAATGTTTGCTTATATTTTTGTAGAGATGATTTTAACACCACATTCGGAATACAAATTTCGTTCACATGATCAACCATTTAATAAATCGACTATCAAAGGACCAACACTGCTGACAGAAATAAGCAAGGACTTTTGAGGCTTTCCGCTGAATATTGATATAGTAACATAATTTGATGCAAAAAGATAACTACGTTCCACTTATGCCTAAAATATATAAAATAAAAAATTACAAAATATGAAATATAATACGAAAAAAACCTTAAATTCATTAAACAACACTTTACGTCGCTGTACCGTGCTACTATTATACGAAACAAAAACATCTAATTGGATGTAAGTAAATTCAGCTTACTAGGTTCATCTAACATCACGGGTTGATCATCTTTAGTTTTCTTGACATGAACGATTCCATTTATAGTAAAAACAGAGAATAATTGTTTCACTTTTTTTAGGTTATACGCTGATTTAAATATGCTGTAGTTATGTTTAGTCAAATTTTCATTAATATAAATCCTTGAATCTGTGTTAAACCCAATGCATCGAACACTTAATGTTTTAAAAGTGAAATAGTGTTTGAAAAATTTTTTCTTTAACTGAATTGATGAGAATCGTATTAACAACGGTGGATCAACCATCTTCTTGAACTTTGTATTTGTACTATCGGTAGATATAAACTTACTGCCTTTTAGTCGAAATATGGTGGTGTTATTATCTATATTGCAATCAATACACTTTGCAATTTTTTCTAGATACTGTTGAGGTACTTCATTATCTAGTAAAGGAATTCCAGTAATTAACAAACTGTTGCTGTCATGATATCTTTCGATGGAATCAAGCCGCCGTACACACTCATTCGTTGTGGTTTGAATAATTTTATTAACTGAACTAAGATCCATCTTCGCCAGTTTATTTTCAAGTTGTTGCAGTTCCGTCATTTTTAATGTTATTTTGGTTTCCACTAATTCCAATAACTCTAGTTTAGATTTTAGACGATTTTCTAAATCACGCATTTTGACTTCAATATTGTTTGTAAGACTTACATGATTCTTTTGTATTTTATTTTCAAGTTTGCCAAATCTGGTTTCAAATTCTGCAAATTTTGTTAGTAAGTTGCTAATAGATTTTGAAACATCATCTTCTGTAAAATCATCGGGCTGTGTACAAGATCTTGTTCTACCATAACTTGGAGTATTTGGCTTAGATTTCGGTGGTGATTGAGGTGTTACATTATTATTAGGCATTTTGAAGTTTATTCGAGCATAATCAGATCAACCAGCAATCAACAACACGTTCCGCCTTTAATATAAGTTGAAATACAATTGTAAATAAATTTTAATTTTAATTTCGCTTGATGTATCTAACTGCAAATTTGATGACGATTATCAACAAACTGGATATAGATTACTTTTGTGTTTTTATATGCAAGTTTTTTTTTAAATAAAATAATGTTATTTTATCTTGCATAAATTATATTTATTTCACTAACTACTAATTTTATAAGTTTAACTATTAAACAATTAACAAAAAACTAAACTCACTCCAACTTTGATTTTAGGAATAACTATAAATTAAATTAGAATAATAGAAGCACGATTACAAATGAAAAACACTTCTATTCAATCATAACGATGAGAAATGAATCATAAAACAGCTCATAAAAACAGCTTTTTTCCCCAAAAAATTGGCTTAAAAATCAATGAAATCATTGATTCAATCCCCAAAAAATTGGGTAAAAAAATAAATAAAAATCTTTCTTTTGACACACTTGACAACATTTTTTTGACAAACTTATAATGCAATAATCTAGATTTTGGTCTCACATACCAATCCCGACCATCAAGATTTCTCCAAATTCAATGTTCCTACTCGTAATCACTTATAATGAAAAGCAAAAAATATGCAAATTTCCTTGATTTGACACACTTGACGATTTTTTCGACACACTTCCGGTACAGTTATCGAATACATCGTCCTTTCAGCTCTTCCTATTGAGCAAACCTATTTTTAGAAAATAAAATTTTTCAAATCCGTCCAGCGGTTTTCTAGATTTTGACGGTTGTGACGGCCGGCCGGCCGGCAGACAGGCATACATTTTTTTTTGCTTTTTTAGAATCAGTAGGTCCTAAAACGTTGAGAAATGCCAAAAAAAGTGGGGGTAAGAATTTCACTTTGAGCTCATGAATGTAATACTTAGGTCTTTCAGACCGAAGTAATAAATCTTACCAAAATGCCAATTGCTGTATTTTATTCATTCCGGTCAGGTTCAAGGTTTGACTTTTAATAAAAAACTCTCGATATACAAGCCGAATTTTTTAGCACAAAAAAAATGGTGAACTTGTAGCGCCATTTTGAAATTAAAACTCAGTATAAAAAAAATTAAAACGATTGCCTTAACGCCATCTAGAAAAATAAAACTCTATGTAAAAATTTTTTATCAAAAACGCTAATCCAATTTTTTGCATATGGTATGTGTTCATTGTTTTTTTAATATGGCGTCAATGAATTGAGCTTGAAGAATATTTTAACGTTCAAGATTTGTGAGCTGTTTAAATTTTAGTTACATAAATTTGCAAGAGATCACACATACATAGTTTTTCGATATTTTTATTACATTTAAAAACTCACTTTCGTAGACGTTTACTTGATAATAATTTTATGGATGAAGTCATATATCAAAGTGATCAGTCAAAAAAGTTAAGAATAAATGTAAAAAAATTTCGAACGTAACACCTATGGTTAAAAAGTTATGGCCGTCCAAAGTTTGCATGAAACCTATGAGAGCGCGCATATTCTGAACAAATGAATGCAAAAACTTGTGTAATCAATTATATGAACTTATTTATGATAAGATGTAGTAAATTATTTAACATAGTTAATACAATAATGGTAATTCCAATAGTGATCAAACATATATAAGTTTTACACCAGCCACATCTGATCATAGCACGTTTACCACAACTAGTGATTTTCATAAATTTCATAAATTTCAATCAGATTTTGAAAATTTCATAAATTTCATTAATTTCAAGAAGATTTTGAAAATTTCATAAATTTCATTAATTTCAAGAAGATTTTGAAAATTTCATAAATTTCTCACTTTCAATATTTCTACCCTATTTTTTGAGAAATTTCCCCCTCCTTTACTCTCCCGCTATTGAAAAACCCCTATTTACCCACAATTAAAAACCTCAAACTTACCTTCTGTTGATTCCCTAACAATTAGTATTGTTAATTAACAATTAATTAATAAAACAACCAATCATAAACTGTGTTTAATTAAAAATAAATGAGGATGAAAAATCACATTGACAATGGCGACAACAATGAACTTAAGGAAGTGGAAATGGTGAGTATGTGTTTTGAGTATGGTGCGGTGAGTATGGTGCGGGTGCTTTTGATCAGCTGTAACTTTTTTGTTGTTGCTGTTACGTTCGAAATTTTTTTTCTATTGTGCTTATTGTTTTATCTGATCATTTTAATATATGAGTTGTTACATAAAATTATTATCAAGTAAACGTCTACGCAAGTCAGTGCAGGACCAGACAGATTTCAAAAACGTCAAAAACATTTTTCATTTGCGTGACCGACATAGTGTTTTTCAAACCCTGATTCTGAAACGAATGAATAAAACGCAGCTTATGTTAAAAGAGTTCTCTAGTCCTATAACGATGCAAGTGTATGGAGATAATTATCATGCTTGCCCATATCTGTTGGCTATTCAGTATTCTGAAGCAGGCAGGGCAGGTTCAAATCGATCATTTTTTACTTACTCTTTTAAATGTTTTTATTATATATAGATTGATGGAAAGGCAAATTAGTAAAATTCACTAGAAAACAAAGTTTATTAAGCAAAAGAAAAAACGGTTAAGCAGATAAGCTAAGTTTAAATCAAGTAGTATTTGATCAGTAGCCGTATGTGCTAACTGCTAAAAGTAACATCAAAGAACATATAATTGTCACTACCATGATTATTTTTTCTTAGTCAATATATTCTATCATCCATTACATATTATGGATTAACGTTTACAATTAGTTTTTTTATTTAAATAAAAAAAATTTGTAAAGTAAAAGAAATTATAGCGCAATATGTATAAAAAAACAAGTTTTACTTTCATTCAACATTCAACCTTGCAATTGCAATAAAAAAACAAATGATTTAATTTCATTCTTTCTCTAATCTCTTTCTGCTTGTATCTGTTACGTATATTTTTCAAATGATACATTTACGAAATTTTTTTCCTCACTTTTATATTACTTTCGCCGTTCAATTACACGTATAAAAACAACAATAAAATTTAAAGAAAATTAAGAACATCAAGATCATGGTCTATACCAGTGACCGCAAATACTAAGCACGGCTGCCAAACTGGGTACGTTTAAACATCTTTTGGTGCGACAAGAAACATTTTAAGTAGACCATATAAAAATCTTCCTATTGCTATGTGCGTCATCTTGGCATTTCCAGAAAATTTAAAGCAGAGATGAAAATCAAAAATGAACGCGCTCTTTGCAATCACCATTGTGACGCGTAATAAACGAATGGTTTCACATTCGACTATTTGTTCGTTACACATATACTAATTGAACTCGGGAACTTGCCCTTCGATCTTAAAACAATCAATAGCTGTGATTTTTGGAATTAATTGACCAAATATGTGTCACCCTCCTAATCGGCGACTTTTTCTAGGAAAACGAGGTTACATGTAATTTTTTCAGGCAGGATTCTTGCATTTTAATCTTTGAAAATAGGAGGACTATATACTATCATTTAAAAAAATATTTATAGTGTTGGATTATTCACAATAATTCATTAAAAATATAGTGGCGATCAAAACTGGCCCTTTGGGTGCGCCGGCATTAATTAACTCAGAAGAAAAACCATATATTGATTTCAACATGTATCGGTTGGTGAGAAAATTTTGATTTAGCTTCACGACTGTGGGTTAAATTAAAATCCGTAAACAACGATCTTGTTGATCAAGTTGGCATTCCATTCGATTCAATGCTTTTGAGATGTGATTACGTTTTGCCACCATTTTCAACTATGCAGTTTAAAGTTTAAACTGTTGTTGATCTTTTATTTCGAAAACGGGTTTATCCAGATCAATTAATGTCTGAATTCCGTTGTCTTAATTCCAAACATTTTGAAATATGTGAATTAATATAGTTCTCATATATTTTAGACAGGACCATTAAAGCGATGATCCGACAGAGTGATTTCTTACTATCAGGTTAGATTAATTATTTTTTGGTTAAAATGAAATGGATACAGTGATTTACAATAGTGCGTTGCAATACTTATCCTGAAAACACTTAGCCAGATTTACAGTGTTGATCACAGCCAGTTCTACCGTAGAACTTCTACGTGCTTCCTCCCTGCACCACGTGTATCTTGCACGCTTTGATTATGTGGTATTAGTTATCGTGGTACTTTGTTTGTGGTACTAGTTATTAAGGTGTAATGTTACCCGTGCGGTGATCAACTTGGCAAATAGGCAATTGCAAATGGAGCCACCTAGATACCAGACAACCTCCACGCATAATATGTTTTGTTTATACACAGCTCGGCCGTCTGTATAGGTGTACTATTATTATTTCCATGAATAAGTAAAAACACATATGCCATTAAGTCAATCTCTATTAATAATGTTCGTGTGAGCATTCGGCAATCGACAATCGGCCATTTTAAGTTTTTCAAACTGACTGCTGTGTCGTACAACGTCTTTAAATGGGTAAAGCTAATGCCAGATGACGATAAAATGATTGAAATTTTGCCACCTTCATTTGGGCTATAATTACTAAATAATTACTGCATCTAGGTCCGGAAACCCTACTTGGGTCTCTGTTTCATAAAGACAAATGCCACGGGACCAATTTTAAAAGATAAGGAAGGGGAAATGTTGAAATGCAGTAATTTATAGCTTCCCACTCACAACTTGAGGAAAGTTAAGTTTGAGCCTACTAGGAATGAGGATAGGTTAGTTATCATCCACATTTACAAGGAATCCTTGGCTATGCTAGTTAAGAGTGTAATATGTAATAAACTTTGATTTTGGAGCGGTCTCTCTGAAAGTATACACGAAGGATGAGATTGAGGATAAGACAGAGAGAACACCATATGCACAGTAACCAGTAATTAATATCTTGTAAGACGGACTATTTCGAATTTTACTCTAAAATAAGAATATTCATATTTAAAGAAATTCGCTAATAATTTGCTAATTTATGCCGATTCCAACCTTTAAGTTAAAACGAACATAAAAGCATTTATGGGTGTCACAGATCACTCAACCAATGTTTTACATTTTATCAGCTAATTGCTTTCTTGCGTCACCACATAACATCAATTAACAATAAAAAATTTCTGTCTACAGAAATTGTGGATATTTTCTTTGTAAAGCGTAGTCATAGTATTACATGTAGATGTAATACGGTTGTTCAAATTTGAGTAGTAGTAGAGAAGCTTTTTATTAAGTGCTGTATGAAAATGGATTGACTTACATTTTATAATGAGAAATACGGAAATTATAAATTTGTGTGTAATGAAGAGTATTATTAAAAAGAAACAAGAGATGGAGAATCTGACTATTTATGCTCGATCATTTTTTCGATCGAGAAGATTATGTTAATTTTAATAAAAAAGTTAAGATGGTGATCAGTAGTGTTATTGTGACACAAGTTTTAATGGTTATTATTTAACGAATTAAATGTAAAATTAAGTTTGTAAAGTACATTTACTATTTGTAAATAATTTTTTGTGGCACTTGGATTAAGTTTTTGTGTAGTAAGATTGTAACCAGCAACAATTTAAAAAAAATATAATTCAAATAAAAAATACAAATTTCAACATTTTTTGTTTTTTTTTTTGTATTTTTAATTATGACTTTCATGGTTGGTGGGTTTACCATATCGTGTATTAAAAAAAAATTAAATTATTTATTAAAAAAATTAAATAGATGGTGGTTGAACAAAAGTGTAAAGGATGATTGCGAATTGGATGTAAGAGCATATTTTGGAAAGAAGACAGAATCGAATGTTGTATTGGATTAATATTTTGTTTTGAAAGAAGGCAATGGAAATGTTATTAGCTAGTTTTCAGTATTTGGGAGGAGCATTGTTTGTCAATATTGTTGCATTCGGACGGATTAGTGAAGATGTGATGGAATAGTTTCAATATAAGAAAAATTACGATAGGAAATATAACAATCAAAGTTTGGGATATTGGTGGACTAATAATTTACATGGATCATCCAGCATATATGCCTATTAATAATGTAAAATTTATTTTTGATTTATTTACATAATTTTTAATTGTGTTTTCTTCGTGTTATATTTTTTAATTTTTTTGCATTCAACATTAAATTTTTTTTGTTATATAGATTTCGATGGAAGTCTGCGAACTTGATGATTATTATTTTGATTTAAGTGATGTTTCGTTTGTTACGATTGTGGTGGTGCATGGAAGAGAACATACTAAAGTTTCTCCAAGTCAATCTCCAGCATTGTAGCATTGTAAGAAACTGACTGCTTTAATTGACAAAAGATCAGCTAGATATTATCTTAAACCAAGAACCATGGGCTTCCTTACTATGGGTAATAAACCCACCATTAATGCCTGTAACAGAAAAGAAATACTGAATATCGCTTTTGTCATTAACTTCATGTCAAACGAATACTTAACTAAAGAACATATCGTCTCTAAAGATCGGCATCTGCAATTTGAATTGGACATAAAGTCTTCTAAATATTATAGCTTAAGAAACAGGATACGGAAAAACTCCTGAGTTCATTCGAGATTTTTAAGAAAAATTGATGGACACGCTAGTTGATTCTTTTAATTAAGCTGTCCATGTCCCACAAAAAGCCTTTTCAAAAATGTTTACAAAGCTGCGACTTTATTGGACTGAGAATCCTGTAGGACAATCCTTAAATCTTATAAATTATCTTAGTTTAGAAATACAAAAAGTGATTCCTTTAGACGCTGCTGTAAATAAATATAGGATTTCTCTGAGGTATCGAGACTTCCCAAAGTTTTATTAACTAGTCTCATTATCCTTAGTTATCGCCAAGGACCAGACGGTTAGTGGACAACATCTGGTGTCTGGTCCTTAGAATTCATACTATAAACGCACTTCCGGACGTCTGAGTTTATCGATCAAAACATTAGTGCAGATGAAATTTTGCAGACTGTTAAAAACTTTAAGACCTTCAAGCCTGCAGGACCGGATCATCCAGTTTCATCCATGATGATATTCAAGAAACTATTGACCAAGCTTTAGCCTGGCTGCTAGTGGTTTTAAGGTCAGCCCTGTACTATGGCATCTGCCAAGAAAATAAACCGAAGCAAATGTAATCTTTATACCTAAGGCGGGTAACCGGTAACCACTGCAATTCCAAATACCTAAGGTATATTAGGTTATTTCCTTATCTGGTTCTCTGGGAAGCTAATGTAGAAACTCAAAATTCTTGAACAAGGAAAGAAAGCCACCATAGCTCTTTACTTATGCTATCCACTATTTACAACTCGATAGTCTAACCAACTCTAGAACAGTACATACTCTAATTAATGTAAGGCACTATTCAATTCTGGTCATCAGGAAAATTGCTTTGGGGACAAACTAGTCTATGCCAGCACTATCTTTAGAGGTTGAAAATAAAACATAAAAATAAACAGGTGTTCTTTATGGATGGGTGGAAAATGAAAGGGCAAGTCGGCAACGATGGGATTTCCTGCAAAGAACTAAATTTAAGCTGTTTTCCTCGTAAATCGATTTCAAAATAATAAAATTTTTTGTTACATAAATCTTGATAGTCTCCAGAACGTGTATTTAAAAATTTCGACATATTTAAAAAAACTCGAGGTATAGTTATATACCATTTTGTATATGTACTTAAAAGCTCCACGATATAATGAAAACCATATTTCTGTACCTCAGAGGTAAACTATCGTAACTGATTTTCGGAAAATTTTACAGAGATGCACTTATAAATTATTACACAGCAAACTGTGTTACAATGAATTTTCCTCTAACATACATTTTAATATACAATTAGTTTCCACTACCTATCTGTGTAAATCGGACACTTTGCCACTCAAAAATGCAATTAAAAAGATTCCGAAAAAAAGAATTAAAAATTTTCCGAATATCAGTTACGATAGTTTACCTCTGAGGTACAGATTTGTTTGAACCAAGAGTTCGTATGTATTTTTATTCTTTATTCTACATCACGAGACTCTTCTGAAATATTTCTTGTATATGAATAGTGATTGACTGTGGAGCGGTATTTCGTCTTTTTAGGGTTCCGTTTTTTATACGGAACACTATTGGTGAGAGTACAACGTGTTTTTCACATTATTTCGATTATCTCGTGAACCATTAATCCGATGAACTTAAAATTTGAGGTGCTTATAAAACTAACTTATCCACACAAGATGGTGGGTTAAAAAATAAATAAAGTTGTGTTCGTTTGTTTTAAAGAGGTACGATGTAAAGCCTTTGAAAACATACATTTTTTTATCGAGACGAGTAGGGTATCATATGAAAGGGCTTCATTTCAGCATTATTTAAAATATATTTTGGAATTTTGCACCTCACCATTTTTTGTGTAATTTTGAAAAATGACGTTTTTGGGATGTTTTATTGCCCCGAATAACTACGACCCTACTTCATCGAAAATCTTTAAATATATTTGGAATGATAGAAAATTGAGTAGGTTTTTAAAAAAAAATATAGAATAGTGGCAGATACTCATAACTATATTTATTAAAGGGGTGGGAATGTTAAGGGTTAAAAACATCATTTAAAACCAGGTCATGTGGGGTGTCATTTGAAAGAGCACTTGATTTTAGAAATGTTGCCATTTTTTTTAGAATTTTGCAATTCACAGTTTTTGAATTATTATCAATAAAGTGACACAAAAAGTTGGTCCCCTCCCCCTTGCATTTCGAGCCTAATTAACAGAATAATTTGAATAAATTCACAGAGACAGGAAGTTTGATAAACTCTGAACGAAAAATATAGCGAACTCTCAAATAATTATATTTTTGTGCTTTTAAGGGATTGGGGTGGGGTAGAGTGAAAAAAACTTTTTTTACCCAAGCGTGTGGGGTATCATTTGAAAGAACACTAAATTTCCAAAACATTGAAATTTTTTTTAGAATTTTGCGGTACACAGTTTTTGATTTATTCTAAAAAATGTGCAAATTTCAGACCGTTCCAGACAAAAGTCAGAGAGGTATAGGACTAAAAATCAAGTCGATAATTGCAAAGCAATTTTGACAGAGTTCACTGTTCCAACGGATCTAAACGTTACATCTTTACGTAATAAATACAGCTAGAAAGTCTTCTATTAAAGAAGGAGATGTAAACCAACATGTAAGCTTTCTTATAGATGAACTTGGAATGTTACAAAAATAGGCAAAAGAACTACAGTTCATAAACAACTTTGCGATGAATTCTAACAGCTAACGTCTAAAAAAACTGAAGAAGTGTTTGTCGCGTGAGCATTTGCAAAAAAATTATGATCTTGTCTTAGTGATTAACCCACTATTTTTTAAATATTACAGTATAAATAATTCTAATAATAATTGAATAAATTACAAAGCATAACAATACTACAGAATATTGCACGTGCCCTGCACTTTCTCAAACCAGTTTCTAGGAGCACGCACCATCACCGATAATGAAATAACGCATAAAATCCAATCAACCTTAAACGATTGCAGTACCTTACCCTGCAATAGCCATCAAACCACTCCCAGCAATTTATTATTAGATAATTCAATTATAAGAACATTTAATCAAGAGAAAGCAATCAATTTAAAACAAAAGCATTTTAAAATCATTCACCACCACTTTCAATTACTAATTACAGTTATAAACAATTGCTCTCGAACTTACACTCAACAAAAAATAAATTGCTTATCTAATAAAATTTTATGATCGTTTTATTCTTTATTTCTAAGTTTTTTTCTCTACAAAAAAATTATCACGTGCGCCTCAATTACGATCGTTCACCTTCAAATTACCAAAATTAAAAATTAGTTCTTCGTTAATTTTTGAAAATACCGTTAAATTAATACTTTCGTGTATGTTGGTTTCAGCGGGTAATTAATAAGAAAAAAAGAAAATATTTTTTGGAATATTTAACCAAATTATTACAAATATGAATAAATTACGTAACGAAAGTAAAATTTAAACAAATAAAAAATGTCACAAATATAACAGAAAAGAAAAGGGACTAATTTGTATTTTTTCAAACATTGTTTTTATTAAAAACAAAAGTCATAATTTAAAATCTAAAAAATAAAAATTTAAAATTTAAAATTAACATAACAAAATAAAATAAATAGAAAAATTTAATAAAAATAAAACTAATTAACGAGATTTAACTATAAGCTAATTTAATGATGAGCGGAGTAGTCGATCGTATTATATGAAGACGGAGATCTGTAAGCGGCACTAGATGGAAAAGATCCATGAGAACTGCCATCATTTTCAGTTACTCCGTATGTTGAGCTTGGTACACCATATGAGGTTTGTGGAGGTAGATAAGATTTTAATGGTAACCCATATGACTGTTGGGGAAATTTGTAATCAGAAGATGATTCTTGAAACGCACCTAAGAATGCTGATGGTCTAAACGGAGATTTTGACGAACTGCTACTGTAATCTGTATTGCTGCTGGCATATGTAGGAACTGAGGTATGTAAGAGTGATTGTGCAGATGGTTTTTGCTGAAAGTTATATCCTAAAGATTTACCAGATGTGTATTGTGGAGAGGAATAGCTTGAACCAAAACTTGACGATGATAAACCAGATCCAATTGGAATTGCTGTAGAATAGTGTCCTAGTCCCTTAACACCAGCTGCATACACTGGTGTTTGATCTTGTGCTAGTGATGAACCTAAATTGTTGTGGGATGATACACCAATAGAGTGATCTCCATATAAATTTGATCCTAAAAGTGCTGATGAAACTGGTGTACCGTATGCACCAGATGGCATTTGATAAGCAAACGATGGGACACCGTATGAACTAATTGGCTGACTTATTTGACCTTGAGAAAAAATTGAATGTCCTGATTTTAGTCCTTGTAGTTGTGTTGAATAGTCACTTCCAAATCCTATTGATGCACCCACTAATCCATGTCCACCGTTTTGATTTGTAGTAAATCCATAGTTTGTTTGGCCTTGTTGTACTGGTAAATTACCATTATGTTCATTATAATTTGATTGTTGTTGTAAACTTGCAATCTGTGATTGGTGCCCTCCAAAAAATCCATCCAAACTACCTACACTGTTCGGTGTAAATAATTTAAAATCATTTCCTAAAGGTTTGCCTGATAATCCACCAAAGTTATAATTGTGCGATCCTAACGGCATACCGTATGTTTGGAATGGCACCCCATATGAGCCAGAAGGCATGCCATAAGAAATTGACGGAAAATTATAAGCTGAAGATGAAGGTACTCCATAAGAAGCTGAAGGTACACCATAAGAAGAAGAAGGGACTCCATACAAAAACGAAGGAGTACCATATGACGCTGATGGATTAGAAAATGCACTGCCAAACGATCCTAGTGAACCGTGATTTCCTAATCCAGATAGAGAGTATGAAGACGGTGATTCACGTTTCCCTTTTATATCCTTTTTGGTTGGTTTCAATGTTTTGTCTTCCGCAAAAGTTGAAACAATTAAAAACGCACATACTGTTAGAATCTAAACAAACAAAAAAAACGATTACATAATAATTCACTTTGAAACTCTTAAAATTTAAACTCACCACAAACTTCATAGTTACAAATTTAAAAAAAAAATTAACAAACAAATTTAACGAAACTTAAAAAATATTAAATGGATTATGTTCAACATTCACAAAATGAATGATATTGACTTACCAAAATTACATTTCTTATATATAGTGGGCCTTTCTATAATTCATTCTTCGTTGGTGCGCTGAAAAAAAAACAAAAAATTTCTCCAATGTTTTAGTTTTGATTGTCTTTTGTTTTGTTTTTGTGTTTTAATAAATCGCAATGTGAGAGAGCAAATCGTAGTTTAAAATCTATAACAACAAACAAAAATAAATTCTATGATGAAGATGATATTGAGAGTAAGAGGAAATGAAAAAAAAATTATATCCTATTCCGTCCTAACCTCACCAATTTAAAAGTATTTCTTGGATTAAGTTTTAATCATTTATTTCAATTAAAACTTTTCTTTACAATTTCTTACTATTTTAGATTTGTTTTAAATTATTTCGCTTTTGTAATATTTCCTAACCTATGCTTCATTGCAATTTCTTGATATTGAAGGTATAAACATTTTATTTAAAAGGAAATTGTTGTGAGGTATTTTAGAATAATGGTAGATAATTATGATGGTGAAGTTAAATACTTTGAATTTTACATAAATAAGTTGGATAGATCAGATTGTTGGGTTTGCTCATGGTTTATTGTAGAAATGGAACATAGCGCATCAGGAAATAAGTTTTTAAACGTAGACCTCTTTCTGACTTCGTTTATTTATTTATTTAAATTATTGGCCCGAGGTCGTCACGATATTGTATGTTGGTATTGGGTTGGGTTTTCTACAACGTATTGGAAAATATTTGACAATAAATATCATATCTGGGCAAATTATTATCGTGATATTATCAGTTGTAATTTCCCAAGGGCGGTGATAATTCGAAATAATTTTTTGCCAAAAATTTCGAAAGCAAGTATTTTAATTATTTTTCATTCATACAAACTATGATATTCAAACAGTATGCTTTGTTTCAACTGTCGGCAATTCTTCTTGTCGTCGATAATTTTGCTTTGTCGTTATGATAATTCTTTGTTGTAATTTTTTCTTCTAAGAAAATGAAATTTAATTCCATCTTAGTAGGCGCATAAATACTATAAGTTTGTAATTTATTTTTGACAAAAAACATAAACATGTAATCATTTATGAATGAAAACGGGAATTTTTTATTATTTGCAATTTTACATAATTTTTTATAAGGTGAATAATTTGTAGAAAAAACTTTATTTAGAAACTAATAATTATTATCTTTTAAACAAAATTATAATTTAAAAATAATTATCTCATTAAATACCTCTCTTCATTGATATTTTTGTCTAAAATTCTTCAATTTTACTCATTAAATTATTTTTAAGCAACACTGCTCAATCAAACCACTACTTATTGTGCGCTTTGATTCGCAGTGTTTCTAAATAATTTAATTCGTAAAATCAAAAAATTTTCGAAAAAATTTCAACGCCTGGTGGTATTACAACTGATAATTTTTTTTTTCTGTCAGAAATTTTAATTTACAAACAATTTGCATATTTAAACAGTATGCTTTGTTTTAACTGTCGGTAATTCTTCTTGTCGTCGATAATTTTGCTTTGTCGTTATGATAATTCTTTGTTGTCATTTTTGCTTCTAAGAAAATTAAATATAAATTTATCTTAGTAGGCGCAATAAATTTGTAATTTATTTTTGACAAAAAACATAAACATTCAATCATTTATGTATGAAATCCAACATTTTTATTATTTGCATTTTTAAAATAATTTTTTATTAAATGAATAATTTGTAGAAAAATTTTTATTTAGAAACTAATAATTATCTTTTAATCAAAATTATTATTTAAAAAAAATTATCAGTTGTAATTTCCCAAGGGCGGTGATAATTCGAAATAATTTTTTGCCAAAAATTTCGAAAGCAAGCATATTGATAAAAACACGAGGCCGTAGGCCGAGGGCATTTATCAAAATACCACTTGCTTGAGGAATTTTTCAAAAAATTATGAGAATTTATCAACGAACGAGGGGAGGGGTATTCGTTTAGAAAATTTTTTGCCATTTTTATTTATTTATATATTTTTTGTGAATTATATGTTGGCCTACTGTGATATCAGTTAATTATTTCAAAATTAGATTGATAATTTTTAATATCCTAGTAGGCCAGTTGTATAAATTTTTGTTATTAGTATAATTCAAATTTTATTGGTGAAATTGAATGATGTCATTGTCAGAGAATTTCATGTCAGAGAATTTCATTGGTTTAAATTAAAATAAAACTAAGGCAAAAAATTTTCAGTAGCAATCTCCCAAGGGCGGTGATAATTCGAAATAATTTTTTGCCAAGAATTTCGAAAGCAAGTATATTGATAAAAGCAAGAGGCCGTAGGCCGCGTTCCAGATCAAACTATTTCAGCGCCGGGTGCAGAATAGGTAAATGAGGCCCTCAAATTAAATTATATTGTAAGATAATATATTCAAAAATCAATGCAATACTTGTTTTAATACGAGGTGTTGTGTAATAAGAATTAGAATATGTTTCACTGTCACACCAACACATAGAGAGCTTTTAAGATCTAGATCCCACAACAATATGCGTTCAAGTATTAAATACTTTTTATAATTGGATCAACATTTTCTTTTATGGTTTTTCAAATGTTGGATATTTAGACAATAAATCTTATCATATAATAAAATATGATATATGCCAAAATTTCATGATAATATGTGGAAAACAGAAACAAAATAAAATATTTAATATTTTTTTTTTTTAATTTAAAAAACATAATTAAAACTGGGTTTCTAATAATCCAACTTATGGAATACTCCTCATTCATGTGACGTACTCCCGTGGTCAATGCTTAAAGTTCACAAATAGAGTTAGGTATATATATATATATATATATATATATATATATATATATATATGTATATATATATATATATATATATATATATATATATATATATATATATATATATATATATATGTATATATATATATATATATATATATATATATATATATATATATATACATATATATGTATATATATATATATATATATATATATATATATATATATATATATATATATATATATATATATATATATATATATATATATATATATATATATATATATATATATATATATATATATATATATATATATATATATATATATATATATATATATATATATATATATATATATATATATATATATATATATATATATAGGCATATCTTCGAGAAAGCAATTGCACAGTTAATAAAAATTTATTTTAATATATAAAAAATATTATACGAATTTATTTCACATTTTCTAAATATATTGTAACGATTATGGAGTGCGATGCAAAAAAATCTATTGATAGTTTTTTTCTGGAAAGTGGTTCTGCTAAAGCAATAAAAACTGGTGTTATTCAGTTAAATTTCTAAAGATAAATAAATTTCTGAAGATAAAAACAGAATTAAATAAGTTTATCTAATACGAAAATAAAATAAAAACTACACAGTGTATGATAGAGTAGGTAAATAAACAAATTAAAAATTGTAGATTTCACACCTAGGTGCGAAGTTTCGAAGATTGTGTTATGTTTTTTGCCTTTTTATTTTTTGACTAGCATAAAAAAGGTTGCGTTGGCGATAGATTAGTTCAAAATAAACGGTACCGTTAGTTGAACGTTAACAGAGGTTATTGATAATATAGCAGTGATACGGTATAGTTATATAAGATAGTCATAATTAATTTACACAAAGTGAAGAAAATAATAGTAAAAGAATACATATTATAAAAGTAAAATTATTATAAAAACAAAACTGATTAAGAAAGAGGAATAAGATAAATGGACGAATAATATTTATAACGTAAAGAAAATCCATTGTTTAAGTTTATTGAATCTAGAAGTCGAACCGAATATAAGAAATGGCCGAGTAGAGCACGTTACAATATAATAAAAATTATTAAAAAAAATTATGAATAAACGTGAAAATAAAAATAACATTAATTTGTAAGAAAGAATAATTATAATATAAAAATGAAAAATAATATAACATTCATATATGGGTAGTTCTACAAACATAGGAATTTTGGACGGCTCTGCTTATTTCGTATATTAATATGAAAAAAATTTTTTTTTTCAAATGAAATTTGTAAGCCTTAACTATGTCTAGCTGGTCACCCAAAATAAACCCGTTTCGAAATATATTTCTTAGAAAAAAATTATTCAAAACGTCAAATTCTCAGTCCCACCTTGAAAGTCAAAGCTGGTAAACTAAATAATCAATGATCCTAAGTGTGTAGAGACAAATTTACTCTGTAGTAATAATTTTGAATAATGATGCTTTAATAATGTGTAAATAATCTTAACATTACTCTATATTTAATATAAGATATATCTTATTAAAGTTTGTCTCACGAATTTGTTATTATTTTCCTGCCCAATCAAAACACATTGAAAATATTGGAAATTCATATTTTATCAAGTTATCGCTCGTCACAGGAATTAATTAAAGTTCAATAAATATAATATTGCAAGTGTTTTACTTAGTCCGAAATTTTATCAATCAAAACAGTCATCATTACTAGGAAGGTCGTGTTTTACCCAGTCAAATTATCAGTCCCCTGGCATGTATTTTCGTAAAAAGTATTTTAATTACAGGTAATTTTGTAGTTTACGTCGTGAATATGTATTTCCTTGATATAGAATCCGTTTATTTTTTTTTTAGACGTATTTTTGTCATTTTTAAGCGAAATACTGATAAATTCTCAGTCCCCTGGAAGATTCAAAAACGGGTAGACTTAGATAAATGTTTATTTCGTATTTTGAGATAATATTAAGATAATTTTGAGTTAATTTAGGAGTAAGAAGGATGTTTTTTAATTTTGACTCTGATTTTTTTTTTGTTTTTGTTTGTTTTTTTTTTGACTTTTGATTCAGAAAAGTTGAAAGAATGTCATCAACTTTAACTAAAACTAGTTGCCAGAACTTAAACGCAAAAAACATATCGTGCCGTAATTAGCTCCATTTTCTTCCTTCGTGTGTAGAACTACCCATATACTGTTATACAAATAAAATTGTACTAAATAAAGATTCACATATATGTTCACTTTTATGGTTTTATTTTCAGAAAACCCTTTTATTGCCGGTTCGTATTATCATAAATAAGAAATTTCAGATTCAATTGATATAAGAGAAAAGACAACTAACCTCTCTCTGCACATGCTCCATCACCTGGTGTAATTTAGAAAAGCTCCTTTCAGCGGGAGCTACTGTTAATGACAGTATCTTGGCTTTAAATAAATTCGGAAAATATCTTGCATGTTTTGCAAATATAGAAGTTATAAAATTTTCTATAGGAGTTTCAAATATTTTAAAATCTAATTCTTATCCTAGTTTTTTAATTAAAATATGTTATATACAAAGCCATATCTATCATTGTACACTGCTCATCCGTACCTAAGAATAAATCGTTCTAATGAATTAATAGTAATATCAATAGAAGAAAAAGAAATTTTGTGAAGGATCCTGGATCTTATATTATATTGGAGAGATCCGTTTTTATTACCGCATGGAGAGATCAGTTTTTATTGTTTTGAAATTTTATCTTTATTTTTGATCTACGGGTGTGACAACCCCGCGTACTCCAGTCCCTGCTATTGACATACGAGTTAACGTGAGATATCACACCACTGGCAATAGCAGTGAGATATCACAAGCCAAGGTAACATCTTAGGGGTGGTGGCGGATGAACTGTGTTCAGTCAACGGTAGCATCCTCTATTTCTCTATTCTACCATAAAATATTGGTCTATGTCATATTTTGTCAGTGATAGGATTTTTTTTTTAGTTATCCATTCTTTAACAAAATATATAAAAAAAAACAAAAAAAGAAAGATTTACGTCCATCAACATCTTTGAACGTATGTTGTTGTGGGACCTTGGTCTTAAAAGGTTTTTATGTGTTATTGTGACACGTATTGTATATTCTACTACACAACACATTTTATTAAAAAAAAAAAAAAATATTATCTTGTGTTTCATTTTAAAAAATCTTTCCTGTACGATGAATTCGTATTTGATTTGGATGCGGAATATTCAAATCGCTCTCTAAGTAACCCTTCAGCTTTTACATACATTCAATAAATTACATTCAATTACATTTAAGTTCAGACCTTGTATCATTTTAGAAACAACATTAATTTTGGAGAGAAGATCGTTTCACAAAATTAAACTGCAAAGATATTTAAAGCAGCATTGTCTTCGCTAAACATTCTGCTCCAAATTGTGTTATAGTTTTGCGTTTCTGGTCTAGAGGAATTTCAATTAAAGTGTTTTAAAATTCTATGGTTTAAAATCTAAGAAATCTTACAGCTGATTTTCGGTTTTCCCAACAAGTTTCATTGCTGGTCTTAAACTAAGCTTTTCATTTGCTGCCTAAAAGGATCAAAACGACACGACAAACAGATTTCGAAAAATATGTGTATATGTAGCTGAAAAAAATTAAATATAGTTGAAAAAAATTAAGAGTTTCTCCAGAAGATGACGCCGCATAATTTATAACAATAATTTACATAATAATAATGATACAACTGAGCAATTTCACGAAGATTCAACAACGTTTTGACTTGACCCCTTTTAATTTTGATTATTTTTTGTTTATAGATAGTCTTTGATAAATAAAAAATACAAGTTCTCTTAGAATTTTTTTTTTCGACCAGGGGTCTTCACAGGGTGCCCCTCAATTTTTGTTATTTTGTGATGTGAGTGCATTTTGACGAGCGATTGTAGAAAAACTACTCAATCGATTTTCATAAATGGTATGTCGTTGAATAGGTATTAGAACAAAGTTTTTAAAAATGTACACTGTCAATTTTTTGAAATAATTTTTAACGGTGTAACATAAGAAAAAAATGGTGTAATTGAAAAAAAGATGGCATAGCCTTTTTTTTTTTTTTTAAACTAAATTGAAGCTTATTTTATATCTAACCACTTGTGAAAGTTAAGAACTAGCGTCATTTTTTGTTTTAGAGATAAAATTCGTTGTGCATATGACTGTCGGGAATAAGTTTTTTTTGTTCTGAAGGAAAATTAAAAAAATGGCGATTTTTAGAGTCAGATTTTTTTTTTATGTTAAATATCAAATATTTTATTATTAAATGAACTTTTTAAAAAGCAATTTCAGTCAAGTTCAGCAACATTTTGCGACATTTTGACTCGACCCTTTTTAATTTGGTTTATTTTGGTCTATATTTAAAAAAATTCTACTTGAAGCCGTATTTTTCATTTATCAAAGGCTATCTATAAACTAAAAATAAACCAAATTAAAAAGGGTCGAGTCAAAATGTCGCAAAATTTTGCTGAACTTGACTGAAATTGCTTTTTAAAAAGTTCATTTAATAATAAAAAATTTGATATTTAACATAAAAAAAAAATCTGAATCTAAAAATCGCCATTTTTATAATTTTCCTTCAGAACAAAAAAAACTGATTCCCGACAGTCATATGCACAACGAATTTTATCTCTAAAACAAAAAATGACGCTAGTCCTAAACTTTCACAAGTTGTTAGATATAAAATAAGCTTCAATTTAGTTTAAAAAAAAAAAAAAAAAGGCTATGCCATCTTTTTTTCAATTACACCATTTTTTTCTTATGTTACACCGTTAAAAATTATTTCAAAAAATTGACAGTGTACATTTTTAAAAACTTTGTTCTAATACCTATTCAACGACATATCATTTGTGAAAATCGATTGAGTAGTTTTTCTACAATCGCTCGTCAAAATGCACTCACATCACAAAATAACAAAAATTGAGGGGCACCCTGTGAAGACCCCTGGTCGAAAAAAAAAATTCTAAGAGAACTTGTATTTTTTATTTATCAAAGACTATCTATAAACAAAAAATAATCAAAATTAAAAGGGGTCAAGTCAAAACGTTGTTGAATCTTCGTGAAATTGCTCAACTATATAATATTGACGCTGCATAATTTAATAAGAATGAGAATATAATATATAAAAAAAATTTTCCCTTCACGCGTTATCAAATCTTTGGCTTCTTATGTTATTCGACGAAATCTTCATTTCAGTAAGCTTAATTAATAATATGTTCATAAAAGAAAATCAATGAAATGTTTACAAATTTTCTGTTTATTACATTTTGTTTCTTAAGATATGGATAACTAAACAATAAATCCTATCATATAATGAAACCAATAGATAAACATAGATCAATATTTAATTATATGATATGATGTAGGAAATTTAAATAAGAGGTGAAGAATAAATTTAATAAAAATAATTTGTAGAAATAAAACTAAAATTGGGTTCCCGTAATCCGTATTGGGGTTGAGTATGCTCCTTAATCATGTGAACTTAATAATTAAAGCACACATATAGTTAAATAGAAAAAGGAAAACTGCATATAAAATTGAGAGTACTGTTGGATGAATAGAGTTCATTAGACAGCTCCAGTATGATATCACCTTGGCTGGTAATATCTCACTGCTATTGCCAGTGGTATCTTATCTAATATTTCACGTTGAATCGTATGTTAATAGCAGCGACAAGAGTATACTGGGCTATCACGCCCGTAGATCAAAAATTATGACAAATATACAAAAATAAATTGTTGTTTTTAGGGTTCCGTTTTTTATACGGAACACTATTGGTGAGAGTAAAACGTGTTTTTCGCATTTTTTCGATTATCTCGTAAACCAAACAAATAAATTTGTTTTCGTTTGTTTTACAGAGGTACGATGTGAAGCCTTTGAGAACATACATTTTTTTATCGAGACGAGTAGGGTATCATATGAAAGGGCTTTACTTTAGTAAAAAAATTTTTTTTTAGAACTGTTCGGTGCACAGTTTTTTAGTTATTGTTTAAAAAGTGATATATTTTAAGTATATGTATACCACCACCCTAAATTTCGACGCTGATTTATAGAAAAAATATTCCCAATTCAAACCATTTATAAGCTGTAAAATCTTTGTTTAGTTAACATAATCAGCTATGGAAATGATTTAACCTCAAGTAACATTTTTTGTGTCATTTTTGATCAATGTTGATGTGATTGACATTTACTATTGACGTCTCCGATTTAACATTTATTTTGTTATGCATCCTAGTCTGACGATATAAAGACCTTACCACACAACTTTGTCATTTATTTTTGATATTTATTCGCACTTGTCCGTCTTTTTATATAGAAAAATAAATTTTAATTTGCCTTAAAATTTATTAAACACCAAAACGAAAAAGTAATCGAATTTTAAACAAAACTCAATTTTGGCGCCTTTTGTGTTGGCGCCGGGTGCGGTCGCTCCATTGCACCCGTGGTTTATCCAGTCCTGGCTATTATCAATACCACTTGCTTGAGGAATTTTCCAAAAAATTATGAGAATTTATCAACGAACCAGGAGAATTCGTTTAAAAATGTTTTGCCGTTTTTCATTTCTTTATATATTTTTTATGAATTATACGTTGGCCTACTGTGATATCAGTTAATTATTTCAAAATTAGATTGATAATTTTTAATATCCTAGTAGGCCACACGTATAGCTATTTGTTATAATTCAAATGTTATTGGTAAAATTGAATGTTGTCATTACATTTTAGAGAATTTCATTGGTTTAAATTAAAATAAAACTAAAGGTCTTTTTTATTTTGTGAAATAGAAGATAAGAAAATCATATAAGTGCGAAAGGAAAAACGATGAAGACTTTTTATTTATTGCATGTCTTTTTTTTTACTTTGCATGACTTTTTTTTTTTAAAAAAAGTAATATACTATAAAAAAGTGTTCTACTATAAAAAAAAGTCTATAGAGCAAGACTTTTTTATGGAAAAAGACGTCTTTTGCACTGAAAAAATATATTTAAAACTATCTAGTAGTCTATGTTGGATACGACATTGTTAAAAATATATAATAAAATTAGATGTTTATTAAAAATAATGGTGAAATGTCACAATTCCAATCCTATAAAATATTTTTTCCATGAAAAAGTGTGACATTCGTCTTACTCTCTCTTTAGAAAATTAATCATGGCTTCCCGTTCTATTTTGGCTAGAAAAAAAGATGAAAAAGACTAATGGAGAGTCAGCTTAAGGCTAAAAAATTTTCTGTACAATTACTTCGGTCTGAAAGACCTAAGTATTACATTCATGAGCTCAAAGTTTTAGGACCTACTGATTCTAAAAAAGCAAAAAAAAAAAATATATGTCTGTCTGTCGGCCGTCCGGCCGTCCGGCCCTCCGTCCGTCACAACCAACGAAATCTAGAAAACGGCTGAAGGGATTTGAAAAATTTTGAATTCTAAAAATAGGTTCACTCAATGATAAGAGCCGAAAGGACGATGTGTTCGATAACTGTACCGGAAGTGTGTCAAAAAAATCGTCAAGTGTGTCAAAACAAGGAGATTTGCATATTTTTTGCTTAAAAAACGTTCATTTTAAGTGATTACGAGTAAGAACATTGAATTTGGAGAAATCTTGATGGTCGGGATTGATATGTGAGACCAAAATCTAGATTATTGCATTATAAGTTTGTTAAAAAAATGTTGTCAAGCGTGTCAAAAGATTTTTATTTATTTTTTACTCAATTTTTTGGAAAAAAATAAAATTGTTTTTTTGAAATGAAATTTTATTATTATTATTGAGAATTATGGCATTATAAGTTTGTCAAAAAATGTTGTCAAGTGTGTCAAAAGAAAGGTTTTTATTTATATTACCCAATTTTTTAAAAAAATAAAATTAATAGTTTGTATGACATGATATTTTATTATTATTACAGAGAATTATGGCATTATAAGTTTGGCAAAAATTAAATTCTTGTGTGTCAAAAATGATTTCATTCATTTTTTTAGCCAATTTTTTGGGAAAAAAAATGTAGCTGTTTTTATGACGTAAATGTAATTTAAAATGAAATTGGACATGGAAATTTTTGAATTTGTTATAGTTTTTGAAATATTTTTGGAATTTTGAAAAAGTTTGTATTATTGATTTTGTAATAAGTTTTGCAATATTTTTAGAATTTGGGCAAAAGTTTTATTTTTGATTTTGTAAGAATTTTTGGAATATTTTTAGAATTTTGAAAAATTTAAAATTTTTGATTTTATTATAATTTTTAGAATTTTGAAAAAAATTTCAATTTTTGGTTTTGTAATAATTTTTGCAATATTTTTAGAATTTCGGAAAAAGTTTTAAATTTTGATTTTGTAAGAATTTTTTGAATATTTTTAATTTTTGATTTTATTATAATTTTTGGAATTTTGAAAAAATTTTCAATTTTTGATTTTGTAATAATTTTTGCAATGTTTTTAGAATTTTGGAAAAAGTTTGAATTTTTAAGAATTTTTGGAATATTAATGGAATTTAGAAAAAGTTTAAATATTTGATTTTATTCTAATTGTTGGAATATTTTTGGAATTTTGAAAAAAGTTTCAATTTTTGATTTTGTTATAATTTTTGCAATATTTTTAGAATTTTGAAAAAATAAAATTTTTGAATTTTATACATATTCATAGAATTTTGAAAAAAGTTTCATTTTTTGATTTTGTAAGAATTTTCGGAATATTTTTAGAATTTTGAAAAATTTTAAATTTTTGATTTTATTATAATTTTTGGAATTTTGAAAAAAGTTTGAATTTTTGATTTGTAATAATTTTTGCAATATTTTTAGAATTTTGGAAAAGTTTAAATTGTTAAGAATTTTTGGAATATTAATGGAATTTAGAAAAAGTTTAAATTTTTGATTTTATTCTAATTTTTGGAATATTTTTGGAATTTTGAAAAAAGTTTGATTTTATTTAATTTAACAATATTTTTGGAATTTTGATTACAATTTTCCGGCAACGTATTGATGTTTCGTGTTAGTTTTGTAATAAATTTCTAAACAGAGATAAAAAAAACTTGTACTTTAACAAGGAGTTATGTTTGATATACATCGCTTACCAAAACTAAAAACAATGTCCTCATAAAAGTTTTTTGCCGAAAACTATATCAAAATCCTTAACCCAGACCGAAGTCTTGATATCTCAGAGCTGTGAGATTTCAGCCCCTCCATAATTTTTCAGCTGAACCTCTGAATATTCGGAAGTGTTGATTTGACGGTATTATGTTATGGGTGAACGAGCTTCTAAGGAGATTTCAGATCTTCGCAGATTTCATATCGTAGCCCTGTAAAACCAACGATAACAACTTTATTAATCTTTTAACCCGACATCTCTTAAGGATAGGTTACTTTTATACGCATCTCAAATTTTAGGTCCATAGGATTTATGGTTTACGAGATAGTCGATGTAATGGAAAAAACACGTTTTACTCTCATCCAATAGGTTTCGTTATAAAAAACAGAATCCTAAAAACTGCTCAAACATTATTCGCACTAGATCCGGGTTGGCATGGTATCCAATATACAATAACTTATTGAAAAATTGTGAAAAATGTTGCAAAAAGAATTTATATATAAATCATTTTTTGTTTTCGCTTTCTTTAAAGTTTTTTTTAAACAAAGGCTATCTATTCTTTAACAAATAATAAATTTTGATCGTTGTCATTGTTTTTTTTTTGTGCTTGGAGAACTCTCGAGCTCTTAGTATGGGAAAAACAAACGTATTACAAGAAATTCCTATTTCAAATTGAGTTATGTTGATGATGGTTTATTTATACTAAACGTTTTTTTAAAAAAATTCTTTGTAAATTCTTAAAACTATTGGAAAAAGGTTTTCACGATTTTGATTGATCAGAATTTAAGTTCAAAAAATTAAATTAAATTAAATCTACATATTATCGTACGTTTCGATTACTTTGTTTATTTTTTTTGTAAAGAAAGACGTTAGAAAGAGTTATTATTTATTAGTTTTTACCAAAATAAATTTTAATTAAAAAACGGAAGTAAGATCACGAACATAAATAATTTATAGTATTTTCATGGCTAAAATTCATTGACCTTATTTTTCATTTGTTTGCAATATGAAATGTAAAATGATCTTGAATGTGCTTAAGATTCATTGCGGACCATCTTCTTACTGATTAGAAGATTAATTTTGTTTACTAAATATCTGCACTTAAAAAACTGATCACAATCTGTTGTCTAATTTTTTTAAAAGGGGAATTGATTTATTGCAATTCTTGTTATTTACATTTGTTCGTATCCAACACAATAAGAAGTGGAAGCTCAGAAGATTTATATAAGAAATAAATTGATGTTTGTTATTGTATTTTGTATCATACTGCGAATAATTTATACAAAAGAAACACATTTTTATTAGATTTCAATAAAATTATGATTGACGAGTTATTATTACAGATTTAATTTGTTCATCATTCAATTTTATATTTCATATATCATACCATTTGCAGTTTTTAAAGTATTTCTGTTTAATTGGCTGGATTATTGGCAACTACATTTTTGTTTTGTTTCAGCATTTTTTGTGAAAATTTGCTATTTACATTTTGATTTACTTTTATTTTCTCTATTCTATCATAAAATATTGGCCTATGTCATATTTTGTCAGTGATAGGATTTTTTGTTTAGTTATCCATTCTTTAACAAAAAATATAAACAAAAACAAAAAAAGAAAGATTTACGTCTATCAACCCCTTTGAACGTATGTTGTTGTGGGACCTTGGTCTTAAAAGGTTTTTATGTGTTATTGTGACACATATTGTAATTCCTACTACACAACACATTTTATTAAAAAAAAATTGAAACCGCGCGTTATAGGCGATAATAGTGAATAGTAGTGTTTGACACAAATATTAATTAGTTTTAGCTGTCAAAAGTGGTAGTAATTTTTATAAAAATCACGGATCGTTTGGTCTCTTGAGAAATTCTAGTTCCTGACTAAAAGACCTAAGTATTACAATCTCGAGCCAAATTTGAACATCTTACCTCCATTTTTTGGCATTTCTCCACGTTTAGGCTCTAACGATTTTAAAAGAGCGAAAAAAATTAAAATGTGTCTGTTTGTCGTCAGCCCGTCACAACCAAAGAAACCCGCTTCAGCGTTTCTAAAAATAGGTTTCGTTACGTTTCGTAAGAACCGAGAGGACTGGCTATCAAAAAAAAATCATTAGTTGTGACAAAAAAAGCAAATATGTATAATTTTTGCCTAAAATCGTATATTTTAGGTAAAAATGAGCAGTAAAATTGAATGTAGAAAAATCTTGATGGTCGGCATCTGTATGTGAAACCCGAGCTTGTATAACGTCACATTCCACACATGCTTATCCCACATCTTTTAATATAGCATAACGAACAAAGATGACTGTAATTATCGATAGGTGATATAGGTGTGTCAAAAAAAACGTAAAGTGTGTCAAAAGCACGGTTTTCATAAAATTTTGCTACCCAGTTTTTGACCAGCATAAATGGGAAACATTTTGGAATAGAAACATTTGACAAAAAAAATTATTTATTTGAATGACATGCAATGTGATTGCATATAAAATTAGCCAAGAAATATGATTGTATTCAGCTTTAGCTACTCCCGACTGAAAGGAAGAGTTGGAAAATATCATGTGGTTGCAGATTAAATGTCGTTTTTCAACAAAAGTTGTAATTATTAGAAAGATGTCTTTTGAGAAATACTTTATGTGAATTCGGCATGAATTCGTGTATGGACCCGTTCTGATTTTAAGGTTCTCAGAAAAACTTTTTTACACGTTTTTACATTGAGCAGCTTTATCCAAGCCAGACGCCTTTCCAAGCTGTCCTAGTACATGGAGAACAGGACCCTTGTGTTGCATTGGTTTTAAAGCGCTGATAACTAGTTGTGATGCAGCATTATTGACAAAGCAGTGTTAAATCTGGCGGTCCTCCAAAAAACCAACAAAGTTGGCTATTAGCATTACCCAGGCAGCATGACGTGGACGTCAAATTTCGCTACCCAAAAAATTGCGTTTACCTAGTTACGTTTGTTCCACCCAAAATATGAGAAGAGTGATCCCTGCAGAGACGTACAATCGAGTAAAATGTAAAATCTTACTTCCTTTTTTTGGCGTTTCTACGTTTTAGGTTAAAATGATTCTAAAAGGCAAAAAAAATATGCGTGTTTTCCGGTATAAATAAGAAAAAGAGTTGATGACAGAGTGGATCTTGGTCAATTCCTGCATTAGTTGAACAAGCGTCCGATAAGAAATTTCGTGAAATTTGCTCCTAGATAGGAAATTCGAAATCCAAAATAAAAGTTACTTATCTGTACCACACCTTAACTTTGGGAGACCCCAAGAAGCTTATAATCTAAATTTGGTGTATCAGTTTTAATATCTTTCTTTGGAACAGGCTGTACAGCTCACATTTCCCATATTTAAGACAAAATCCCTTTCTTATATGACAAATAGACAATTTTAGTGAACGATGGTGCTCTTGCGGAGGATTAGTAGTGGAATACGATAAGAGATATTAGTTTTTTATTTTGGTTCAATGATAAGAAATCTCTATTAATAATTTTTCTATTAATAAGTACAAAAATTACCTTGAACATACTTTACTGCCTTATAGAAATTGTCATAATCCCCAAATTTGATAGCTTTTTTGTGCTATTAAACATATTTGTTTCTGCGTCTATTAGTTTTCATGTTTTGGGTACTGTCTAGAGTTTTCATAAAGTTTGTTTTTATCAAACATTAGAAAATTCATAATTTTAATTTTAATTGCTTGTTTGGATTTATTTTAAATCCAAAAATTTATTTGAATACTAAGTCTTTCTTTCCAGATAAATTTGCGCATATCATTGAAAAGGATTTGGAAAAAAATTAACATCTATGTTTTGGGTCTTGCCGGTGAAATAATTATGTTTTCAGGTAAACTATAAAAAAATCCTCTAAAACCCTGTCAGTTCTCAGCATTATAGTCCTAAACAAATAATGGTTAGCTTTGAATTGTTTAAAAGTTGGTATGTTTAATGGTTTGGAGATCAAATTACGAACTAATAAACCTAAAGGCAGCATCAGAGCCTTAGGTTTGTCAGATCATAGGTTTAACCATGAAAGGCTCTTCAGTAGTATAGAACTGTGGGTGAGCCATTCTTTAATGTGGACATTAAAGCCACCACGAACTATAAATATTATATTCTAATACTCAGTCCGCTGATCTGTTTTTCCAGATAAGTCATAAAATAAATTGACGTTCTAAGGCGAGTGGTACAGCCCAAAGACAAACAACGTTAACTTTCAATTCTCGCACATATGGAAAAGTATGCCTACCTAATACGTGGTATTCCTATAACCTAATACAAACACCATACTTGGAATAAAATGAGGATTCAATTACATAGTAAGAACAAAGGTATTTGCTATAATCTAGAGTTACAACTTTCTCGATAAAGATGAACCCTCTCATGTTGGCAACATTTGTTGATAATTTTGAGATTTCAAATAAAATTTGTTTATTTATATTGGGCAAACAGGTAGAAAATTCATCAACAGATTTTTGGAACATGTACCTAAAAGAAAATACATCCTTAATATAAAATCAAATTTTGCTCAACACCTAATCAATGAAAATAATTCATATAGGTACAAGTTTTGACAATAATTTTGAGTGAAGAATTTGAAATTTTGAATGAACAACTATCTTTTAATTCTACACAATTCAATTATAAATTAGATTTTTCTTTATTGTTTTAGTTAATGTCATAATTTGTAAATTTTAAACCTTTTCATTTATTTTTTATTTCTTATGTTTGATCCTGTATGCATATTTTTGGAAAAGAATTATTTTTTGAGTAATAGCAGTGTTTTTTGTAAATTTGCAAAATGTAAAAAAAAGATCCAAATTAAAATTAAAGCCAACATTTTTTGTTTGAAATGGCTATGAGTAGAAATGTCAAATATATCTATATATTTTGAAACAAATTTTTGTTGTTTTAGAATACAAAATAAAAATGTGTCAAACACAAACAAGAATTAAAAAATAAAAAAAATTTAAAAAACACACTTTTTGAAAAACGAACCAAAAAGTAGAAAATAAATTTTACATTAACACCAGCGTTATGTCTTTTATAATTATATTTCCTTGGAAATTGTAAGAAGAAAAAAAATTTAAATGGTATTCAACACATCTTAGCATAGATGCAAATATTAAATTTAGTAATATAGAAAAGGAACAAATGTATTCTATATTAATCTCTAACAAGAGAGACTACCAACGTTTATTCCCTTTCCCTTCTGAATGCGCCACCCACTTTTATTTTATGTAACAAATGGGAACGGAAAACTGTTTGTCAATCGAAAATTAGCATTTTAAATTAGTCAAAAATTTAATATTTGCATCTATGCTAAGATGTGTTAAATACCATTTAAATATTTTTTCTTCTTACAATTTCCAAGGAAATATAATTATAAAAGACATAACGCTGGTGTTAATGTAAAATTTATTCTCTACTTTTTGGTTCGTTTTTCAAAAAGTGTGTTTTTTACATTTTTTTTATTTATTTTTTTATTTTAGAGTTTTGAGTTATATAATTTTACCTACAAATAAGTTAACCACATTATTTCACAGAAAATACACCATAAGTAAAACTAGCAATTAAATCACTTACCGAAAATTTAATATTTTTGAAATTTAAAGTAATTTTAATAAGGTTAATTGCACTATAACAATTGTAATTATGTTATTTAAACATCCAGTGTAAAATTTTAGTACGTTTCTTTGCTCATTGTATTAATTTTAAGTTGTACATAAATTATTTAATATGAGATTTCGCAAATGTCAAGTTTTTTTCGGAAAAAAGGTCTGAATTATAGAGCTTTTTCCTTAAAATTCGAATCGTTATATTACTGTATATAATTGACAGATTCCATACAGCAATGATAATTAGAAATCATTAATTATGTATTAAAATGTATTGAAAAAATAATAATTATGCAACTATAGTAAAAAAAACTTAACGAGAACACAAAACAATCTGGATTTAGAAGAAATAACAATTATTTAAAATTTTTGAAATACAAATCACTCATATTTACCATTTAAGGCCATTTTTTTATATAAAAATGACAAAAATGTGTAATATGTCCTCTATTATAATGAGATACTCAGTATGAGCGAAATTTCAGCGCGGTAAATGGGTTATTCAGATCTTATGGATTTTCATATTTTCTTACATAATAACTGATTTTTAATTATCATTGTTGTATGTAATCTGTCAATTACACCAAAATTACGATTTGAACTTTAAGAAAAAAGGTCTATAAGCTTTGAAATTAGAACGAAATGTCATACTTTTATTTTTTTTTTGTGCTCATTATTTATAATGTAAGGCCTTTTATCCATATAAAATGACACAAACATGTATGATGTCTATGATTATAATGATATACACAGTATTACCAAAATTCCTTCGCTCAAAATGAGTCAACCAGAGGATGAGGATTTCAGTGCAATTCTTTAAGGTCTTTCAGAACGAAGAAAAATTTGAATTTTTTTTCTTCAGATTTGTAAAGTTTTTTGCTTTAAAAGTTTTAGAAATACGTACTGACTGCTTCAACAAACTTGTCTTTTCAATTTGGGATCAATCACATAATGGGAAGTTACTGAAAAATGAATCAAAAAATTCCACCCATCAAAGCTCTCAAGAGTCAAGTTAAATAAAAGTGTGTAAAAACAAAGAGTATTTGAAATCATACAAATTTAATATGTCGATGATTGCAGCACTAATCTATCGAGAATAGAAATTTAAACCTAGAAAAATAGTGGATTATTTTACTGATTTTAATAAGCTGTCAAATCAAATTGATATTTTAATATTATTCTATATAGAACCACAAAAAACAGCTATTGTCATTAATATAAATTTGTTCAGTGGTAATGGATATTTATATCGTACGCCCGTCTGAATTTGTATTTTAAATAAAGTTGCTAGAAAAAACATTATTTTTATTTAATGATTTTTAAAATTTATTTGTTTTGAATTTTAAACCTAAATTCAAAACCAAACCAACAGAGAATTGAAGAAAAATAAAACAAATAAATTTAGTGTTCGGTCAAGACCAATTGTGATAAAAAATCATTATTTTTCGCTCAGTTCCAGCTACATAGTATTAAACGTACTCATTTATCACACTTGACGCTTTTTTTTACGTTTTTTATTTTGTTTTGTTTCTGCTTGCAATTGTGTTATAACTTCTAACTACGTTTGATAAAATTGGTTTTGTGTTTTTTGGGATACATTTAATTTTTGATATAATTAATTATAATAATAGTGACGTAAGAGGTTTGACGTATAAATACATTTATTTCTTTGTAGGTTCGGTACGGTTTGACGTAGCGAAACTCAGCGTAGCGAAACGATTCAACGAAGTGAAGTTAGTAGAAAAAAATGTGACGTAAAATCTGGTGATATTTTTTATCATTTTGCACGACCGAATTCTACCAAAGAAAGAAATAGAATCCATTGATCAACTTAATATTTAATAACAGTATTATCGAAAAAAACAAGCAATTAGGATTATTAAGCTATACCTAAGAGGCTACAGCTATACCTAAACTATCGTTTATATATTCACTATTATAGAAAAAATTGTTTTTCCTACGCGAGATGAAAACATTTTACGCTTGTGAAATTGCCCCACTCGACGCTAACGCGTCTCGTGAACAAATTTTCACTCACGAAAAAGCAGCGTTTTCATCTCTTGTAGGAAAATATACTATTAGCCGTACCTATATTTTGAAATTTAGCTAAACTCTTTAACATAACCCCTTAACTCAATAGAGTTCATCCGCCAGCACCTCCAAGATGTCACTTTGGCTAGTAATTTTTCACTGATATTACCAGTGGGCATGTGAACCAGAAAGTATGGACAGCAAAATATTTTCATAGCCGTCACCACGTTTTTTGATTCAGTTTTTATTATTTATGATGGTATGTCTTCAATCGCAGAGATGTTATGTTACAACTAATTATCTGAAGTAGGTACAGTTGTTATTCAGAAAAATTTAAAAAGATTGTTTTCCTTTTCTTCATTTGCTTACTGGAAAAATAAACTTTTAAATAAAATGAGAATCTAGGTCTTTTTTGTCTTCGATAAGGAAATGTGGCAATCATGTATTCATGCAATAAATAATTGTTGATTTCTTTGGTTTTGTCTTGATGTGAATTAAGGGTGACCAGATCAAGCATTACAAAAAAGAGGACAAATTTTAATTGGGAGAGGGAGTGCGGTCAACACATTTAAAACTCATCAAAAAAGGTTCACTTTATTGCCCAGGTGAGAAAAGGTTTGTTTTAAAAGAAATTACATATACTATCTGAGCATGCATGGACAATGAAAAAACAAATTTCTACGATAGCATATAAAAAGTCTACTTGCATGTAGGCTTAATTCCATTTTGGTGAAAATGGGTCTTTTTCCACTAGTGTAATATATTATTTAATTAGGAGCTAAAGTACTACTTTTTGTGTTAAGTCGATAGTCAGGCAGCCTTTGGGAGACATGTTTTACTAAAATAGAGGATAAAAATTCAAGTATAGAACTAGCAGTTTGGTCTTTTAGTGCTTTAATACCAACTACTTTGATATTGATACCTGTTTATTTTATAAAATATTGCAAGAATACATAAAATATTACAAGGATTTTGGACTTTTAATAAACCTAATATTTTATTAATCCGGAAAACTGAATCTATGACAAAACGGCAAGAATTAAACTATCCTCCTCGCATCGATCGTAAACATTACGTGTTTCAGATAACACTTCATAAACTGCTGATCATTTATTTGTATTTTTATCCGGATGTAATTCTTCAACCAAACGTCGAAATGGTTTTTTTATATATTTTTAATTTATATCGTTTCAACTTGCTGATAATCAGAAAAACTTTATCATAATTTAGTTTAAAGTTAATACAATTTTCTTTGAATATTATTGAGTTGAATAATGAAACACCAAATTAACAAAAACTTTGATTTAAAAAATATCATTATTATTTGATTCAATTTTATATTTAATTTACATTTTTTTTTGTGTCACAACACTCTAATAACAATGTTCACCATTGATTTCCAATTTACATAATATTTTACATATAATCACAATTTACATAATTTACATAATATATATTTATATACTAATGTTCGATCCAAACAATTTGATCGCCTATATACACCTATTATAGGTTACCTGTATCCCTCTCCAATTCTACTTTTTACGAATTAAACAATCATTTATGGAAAACATGTTTTGCAAAGTATTATTAATTGAAATTGAGTGGCGTAACTAAATCGTCAACAAAAAAACACAGTAGTACAAACAAATGTTCCTACGCTTATTACAATTGAACAGAACAAATTAACAAATTATTAGCGAATTTCTTTGAATATGAATACTATTATTCTAGAGTAAAAATTGAAAATAGTCCGTCGTTACAATATTTTATGATTTCCATGGTTCTGTATAAATTGAAACAAAATTTGTGTTTTCAATATTTTCAAATGCAATTGGTACCACCAAGTGCCAGAAGAGCCAACACATTAACAATAATCGCTTCTGTTTTAATTCGCGGACAAGAAATTTTTTTAGCAATAGCAGAATCTGGTAAAATATGTTGCACAAATTTATGGTGCAGTCAATGGATCAAAAACTGTGATGATGCGTAACTGTGTGGTATGCCAATGTACCCTCTGCAGAAGCAACTTGGTCATCAATTTTTGTGAATTTTGTAACAAAAAATTCTAAAAATTTATTGGATAAATCTTTTCCTTGCATTGTCCTTTTGTGTTTTTCGGTGTTGGCATGTTGCTCTAAATCCGACTGCCCTTGGTTGGCTCTAGAAAACCAAACATTACAAACCGAACATTACAGAGCATCTGGTGATGATTGTTATCGGTCTGTATGAACATGGGGTACTCCATTTTTATTTTATTTTATTAAATGTGCATTTACGCTTGGAAATTACAAATTAATAGACAAAAGTTGCCAAAATCTCATGAGTAAATGTTTTTTCACGCACGCTCGATGATAGTATTAGCAGCACATTAAAAATGTAATTAGAAACACTTTATATAAATAACATAAATATCTAAGTAGTTTGACGATTTAGGTATGACGCATGTCCAAAAATAGGACAAAAACCATTATTTTGAAAAAAGATTCCGGACAAATTTTTTTGGCTTCGAAAGAGAATTTGTCTGGTCACCGTAGATGCGATGGACCTGTATATATTACAAATATTTTAAATTTCGGTGGAGGTGTATAATAATTCTTTAGTGTATATGAAAATGTTTGTTTATTTATATATCAATATTTATTATTCTTTTAAATTATAAGATAGTCATGATTACCAATTTCTTATTTTGAAAAAAAAAAAAAAAAAAAAGTAATCGAAATTAGATGCATTTAGATACTTCCACAAACTCTATAGTCAATAAAAATCCCTCCCTCTTGGCCATCAGAACCAACAACGCTTTTGTAGTTTGTAAACTCTCCGTTCCAGCCACATCAACTCCCAAACGTCATTCCGCCTCCGATACACGGCCTCGACTTTTCCCAAAATCATACAGTCTCCCAAAAACATATAGAGAAGACATTCCTCTTCGTCCGAATGTTGCCAACTTCTCCTCCCCGTCAATCAACCTATCTAAATTCCAAAGAATTCCAAACAACTCCATCCTCCTAAGAGACGTTCAGGTCTTCCTATTCAACCGCGCAAACTCCCTTGAATTCAAACATTACCTTTCAAACCAAATCATCCCACCTTGATTCCTTTGATGTAATTTCCCTGTTCCTCGTCGTTCCAGTACACATGGCGTTGAACCGATGGGATGTATGTAACCGATCGAATCGCATCCAAACATTCACCACCATCCCACATTTGCTATTCGAACAGATGATACTTGTGTGCACAGCCAAATCATCTTATTTTACCTGCCGCATTTGCATTTATGTGCAAACCAGAGGACTTGCCATGGACAACCCCCTTTCTCACAGCTTTTTAGAACTAGTTCTTGCAGAAAATCGATTAAACTTCTCGGAGTTGTCATTGAAAGTAACATGGAACAAACATGTGTTTAGTCAAGCAAAAACTATAATGCAAAAATTAGGATTCTTGAGCCGATGTAAGAAGTTTTTTAACTCAGAGCAACTTTAGTTAATTTATATAAGTCATTTATCCGCCCAGTATGGAATATTGTTGTCATGTTTGGGGAGGTGCCTGTCAGTCAACAATAAAATGTCTAGACTCTGTGCAGAGAAAGGCAATACGGTTGATTGATAATCATGTGTTAACTCATCAACTTGATTCATTCCAACACCGAAGAAATTTTGCCGAGCTGCCAACCTATTATAAATACAATTTCTTTGATTCATCCTTTAGAGAAATCCAAAACATGTGTGCAGAACAACCGACAAACATGAACTTCAGAAATGTCCCACCCATTTGCTGTTCGGATATCCCGTTGTAGAACAGTTTGCTTTCAGAACGATTATTGCAATAGAGTAAGAGATTTCTGCCTTTTCCCATCACTGATTCTTTCCTAGTTGACATGGTATCTTCGGATATTCAAAAAGTCTAAATAATGAATATTTCATATTTACTGTGCTAAACATGTCCAAATATTTGATTAAAAAAAAGATGTCCTGAACAGATCCTTAGACCAGTTCCTTTACTTTCAATTTTACTTCAAAAATTCCATTGATGACATCATTTGCAGTATTCCAATCTTTCACATTGATGACACACCAACCTCCCTCAACTCCATATCTCATTCCATCCAATCCACCCAGGAAGTGGAAAATAATTACGAAATTAGATTTCTAGACATTAACATCATTCGCAATCATGAGCTCAACATTGGAACAAACTGGTACCATAAATCTATTGTTTACAACCGCTTCTTAAACTTTTTATTTGGACACCACTTCAATACAAAATTTGACATAGACTATTCCTTTACCAAACGCGTCTCTTCGTTGTGTGATACAAAATATATAGCCCAAAACATCCATAAAATTTCCTCATTCTCAAAAATAATAACTTTCTCCCCAACATCATCGATAAGATCCTGAATAAACACAAAGACTTTTCTTCATCCTCTGCCACCTACTCTTCCCCTTGTTGACCCTGTTCAGATTCGACCCTGTTCTAAATTCCCTTTTATTCTCTTATGTTAAGACGAAATCCCTAGTTTGACTCAGTCAAATCGCTTTTCCCCTCATTCGACCCATTTCAAAAATTTTAGAGTCATTCTTCTTTTTTTTTTCAGTTGTCCCTTTCCAAACCATGCATATTATTTCCGAAAATTATATTTCGGATATATATAACGGGTGTGACAATTCCGCGTACTCCAGTCCCTGCTATTAACATACGAGATAACGTGAGATATAACATACCACTGGCAATAGCAGTGAAATATCACTAGCCAAAGGTGATATCTTAGGGGTGCTGGAGGATGAACTCTATTCAGTCAACGGTAGCACTGAAAGCAGTGAAATAATCTTAGCTATGGAGTATTCCTTGATGCCACGTTATTGCTTACTCGAAGATTCTAGCCTTCATATAACTCTATATGGGCTTAAAACGTTGAGGAAGGAAGTACGTCGCATGATCAAAGAATATTCCACTTTCTGGATTATTGGCAACCACATTTTAATTTTGTTGCTGCAAATTGTTAAAACAAATTTGCTGTTTACCTTTTATTTTATTTTTATTTTTTCTATCCTATAATGAAATATTGACCTATGTCATATTTTATATGTGATATGATTTATTGTTTAGACTTTAGTTATTCCTTCTATAAAAAAATATAAAAAAACAAAAAAAAAACAAATTTGCGTCCAATCAACACCTTAGAACGCATGTTGTTGTGGGACCTTGGTCTTAAAAGAATTTTATGTGTTGTTGTGACAAATATTGTTATGCCAGCTACACAACACATTTTATGCAAAAAAAATTTGTAATATATACTATCCATCGTATTAAGCCAAAACAATAAACGTCAACATAATGAAAAATAGGCCCAAGAACGCAATAAATAATTTTTATTTTTTAATCATTGCATATTGTAATTTGCGAATCATAACCCAGACGTTTTGAATATAAAGCCGCAATTGGACTATTGCAGAACTCTGCAATATTTCTGCAATAGTCGTACAATGGTAGTGTGTAAAATATTCATTGCAGAAAAGTTTGGCAAATAACTCATTGCAAAACATTGCAATGAGTCATAATGCTTTAAAATGAGTTCATTGCCAAACTTTTCTGCAATGAATATTTTACACACTACCATTACAGAAATATTGCAGAGTTCTGCAATAGTCTAATTGCGGCTTATGTCTTATGAATTAGAAAACTCGTATTTTTTGTTTAAAAACACGCATTTATTTATTGTATAAGTGACAAACGTCAAGATAATGACCACTGACCAGAGAGCGTATTGAAAGGTTCATACAAATTTGTGACTTCTGAACCTCATCTCCAATACTACTTAAAATAAGGAACAAAGAAATTTAATTATTATAGATATTTAGAACTCCAACTCTGAAAAAAATTAATAAAAAATGAGAAACTCTGGGAAAATCCCGGTAACAAATGCATTACAAACACGTTTAAACAACAATCTCAATATCAATACTCATCACAAAATAAACGATCATTATGTTCATGAAACTGGTTTCAGTTACAATTTTTTATTTCATTGAACAAGGTTGATGTTTTATTAAAGTTCAACGTACGAAATGATCAAAAGTAAACAAAATAATAAACAAAACCGAAATGAATATAATAATTATGAAGTTGATTTGTAGAAAGTAAAACTGTTTTGAACGTTTTTCATTAATTTGAGATCAATTTTATTTCTAAAATAAATTGTCATAAAAAATATTGTTTGAGCGACTTATGAGTTATTAATTCGCAGCATCGATCGATGAGCGAAAACGAAAACCGAAACTCAAATCAATGTATCTATCCATCATCATCACACCCACCGTAAAAGTAAAACTATTCCGTCCAATAAATTATATAACTCGATAGAATTTTACTTTCATTTAATTAAAGAATGAAAAAAGCTATCACACCGCTTCCAAGAAAAGGGATTTACCTTTCATTCCTTTCTATTTTGCTTGTTTTGCTTTGAATTTAGTTTTCGTTTTCGTTTGGCTATTTCTTTTGGTTGAAAAGAAAGACGATAAACAAAAATAAAGTTGAAAATTTTTTAATATAAAAATAACAACCAAGTTTAATTGAAATTTATGTTTTACTTGACTGGATGAATTATGATTACCATACGTACATTTGAGTTGCCTTAGGTGGTTTAGTATTATGAGAGGTAAAATATAGACTGACCATGACATCCATGATTTGAAATTTTTGTTTAGAGTAATATAGCTATAATTAGAGAAAGCAATTTAGTTTAATGATTAAAATTCCTTAGATGTTTCAAATCTTTAGATTTTACATGTTTCAAATGTTGATTTATTATTTTCTTCGAACCATTGAATGTGTCAAATGTTTTTGATATCTGTTAAATTTTAAAATTCTTTGACGCCCTCTGGGTAAAATTTGTGCGAACACGAGCTATAACCTGCAACCTGCAACATATAATTAACGATTACAAAAACTTTTTTGAAAAACAAAATCATCGTAAATAGTACATTATGATGCTAGGACGTAAAGCTAAAGATTTTGGACGGATGTGGAGTTTACAAATCGAGGCGCTAGCCGAGATTTGCACCCACATTAAGTCCAAAATAGCTTACGTCCGTGCATCATATACTATTTTTTATTCGCCGCAAGCAAAATATTTTAAGAAAAGTTGTTTATTCTAAATTAAAATTATAAATTTTCATAAATTTTAAAATAAAAATATGTGGAACAAGTAACCCTTGAAAAAATATTTATTATTTTTTCCAAATTGTATGGCAACAAATGATAACAACTATTTTAATTGGATAATGAAATTTTGAATTTGCGGGTTGCTCTGATAAAAAATTTATTTTTCATAGAATTTAAACAAATACAAATGATTTTTACTTTTTTGGACGTAGCTATGACGACAAAATAAATAGTTGAAAAGTGATACTTTAAAGCCGCAAATCACAGTAATAAAGTAATACTTTAATATATAGGCGAATAAAAATAATATTATATCAATACCCTCCAGACTTTAAGTTGGGAAAATTTAAATTCGCGTTTAATAGCTATCTTCATTACGTTTGCTTTGGTACATCAAAATCGATTTAAGTAATAGTTAACATCATTAATAGTTAAGATATAATATGATCTATTTGTTTATATTTTTTTACCATAATTTGTGTCGTATTTGTTGAGCTGTAGAAAAATTACTTTTTGGGTGCAGTGCAATACAAAACATACAAATTTCGATTATTCGATGTCGGAATTTGTTCAGTAATCAGTATACAATCGAAAAGAATTCACTATATGTGTAGTATGTATCTTCCATCCAGGGGCTAGAGGCGTTTCTGCCAAATAATTTGAAATGTGTTATTGGTTGCTTTTTTTAAATTTTTAAAATTTATAGTTTTGTATTTTTTAAAAATATTTCCATTGGTGTTTATCAAAATCAAAAATTACGAAAAATTTATTGAATCTTTGCGCTTGTTTTTTTTTGTTTTTAAATTTTGTGATTAGTGGAAATAACAAAAATTAATGAGAGAATTGCACCATTGCACTTGTTCGTTATTTTGGTTCTGAATACAATTTGTTGCTGGATATCCGGCGCATTGTAGCTGTAATATATAATCTACTAGCGGGACCCGGCGTGCTTTGCTACGCCTATAAATAAAGTTTGTGTGTATACATTTTGTTGACGTAACAATAATTTCAAAGAGTAGTAATGAGAAATGGTTTTCTATTTTTTTTTTTAATATGAATGTAAAAGGAAGGATCAGCACTCTAGTTGATCAGTAAAATATAAAAAAATAGTATTATATATAAAACAAAGGATATATAAAAAATACGCGATCAAATAAGTTTTCAGGTGTGTAATCTATTTAGAACATTATACGGAACAAAAATCGATTCACAAATTTTCACAGTGCTCATGCGGTTTAGTATACGCTTTCTTTACCGCTTTCTTCTACGTTGCAAAAAATTTTGATCGGTATATGATTTTATGGTCAGCAAGGGCAGTAAGAATAGCGACAATACATTTGATGAAGGTATAGAAGTGATGCAAAAAAGGAATAAAAGAAGTGATGCAAAAAAAATCAAAATTATTTGGAAGTTTTTGTGTATGAATTTATACGATTTGAATTCATAGGATGAGAAATATTTCTATTTAGTCAACATTTTAAGTCATTTTAAAGTCATTATTATTGAATGTTGCAAATCAATGCGAAACTAATATCTTACACACAGTCAATATATTGGCATATATGTTCCATATATAGACAAAATTAATGGAATATTAATTTTTAAGCGATTTTGTGAGTAATTATTGCTCTAAGTAATTATTAAAAGTATTATTCCCGATAATAAGTAATTATTGTCGGGATTGAACTCACACTCATCAGAGACATCATAGTTCAAAGCCATCTTACAGACTCAGCCACAGTGGATGAAACAACAACGAAACATATTTCAATTTTCATGTTCAGATAATTTCTAAATTGAATCTTCATTATCGCATATTTATTTAAATTGAATTCTTCATCTGTGATTATACAATTGTAAATTGTATTTGTTCCCGACACGAAACACACAAAAACTGTTTTAAAGAAGTTTTTCTGAGAGAAAATAAAAAATGCTTTAAAATTGCAAAACTCATGTGAATTAAAATAATTACTTTAGCTTAATCACTCTAAAAACTTTATTTATTTTACACCAAATAGTGTAAAACTTTTGTTTATTTAACATTATACCCGTCGCATATTGTCGGTATCTCATAAGAAAGAAAATTTAAGAAAAGTCGTTTTGAGTTGTTGATGGTCATTGCAAAAGCGAGTCGCACTGGAAACTAAACGTTTGAATTCAAATGCCATATCTGTTGCGATCATTGAAATACGTAGCAACAGTACATCTTCCACTTTGAATTTTCCATTCAAAATTGTAGCTTCAACGACATTGTTCATCATCTTTTTCACCAAAAATTTCCAAAAAAATGTGCTATTTCAAAATATTTGACATATTATTTTAATAAAATAATATACATTCATTTTTCTATTTCATAAAATTATATTCAACGAAAAAAAACATTGATCAAAGCAAGCTACGCGCATAAACCGATATTTAAAAAAAAACCAACTAAAATAATTATCACCAATCACCAATGAAAAAATAATACACGACATTTGGAAAAAGCAAGCGTTGTGTATTTGGAAAACTTTAACATTAAAACCAATTTTTTAAATACAAATACGGCACCATCTATTGGCTAACCCAAATTTATGAGGCGTATATCACACTATCAAATATATTGGTCAATAAAAAAAATTTGACATGAAATTGGAGAGTTGACGTTAACTTTAACTTAACCGTAACTTAAGACTCTATACAAAATTTTGATTTAAGGTCGGTAAGAAATTACGTATTCTTTGACGTTTGATTTGATATTAATTTTGGTTTTGTAATCAATTTTATAAATCAATCAATGCTTTAAAAGTAACAAACTGATTTCACAATCAAAATTTAAAATAATAAAATTCGAAATAAACATTTGATACAAAATTTAAAAATAAAAAACTTTATTTTCATATTAATTTCATGCTAATATTTGGCTTTAATTAAAGTCGATCTTTTTATATCTTTTGCATTTTTTAATAAATAAAATTTTATTTTTATGGATACTTGGGTAGCGAAAATCCGAAATTCTACGTCCACGCCGTGCTACCTGGGTAACGCTAACAGAATTAGGTTGGTGTAGTTGAGAGGGGCAGAGTAAATACTGCTTATACTCAATGATTCTGCACCATGGCGAGTCATTGGCGCCATAAAACCAATGCAACTCAAGCGTCTGTTCTCCATGTTAGGGGCGGCTTGGAGCGGGCGTCTGTCTTGGATCAAGCGGCTCGCTATATAAATGTGTAGAAAGCGTCTGTTCTCCATGTTAGGGGCGGCTTTCAGCGGGCGTCTGTCTTGGATCAAGCGGCTCGCTATATAAACGTGTAAAAAGGTTGTTTCTGGTGACCTTAAGATGCAGAACGAACCCATTCACGAAAATTTGGGTTGGGCGAAGGGCTAACACCCCATTTCCGTAAAAAAATTATTGTCATGAATTCTGTACACAGGCCTCGGAATATCTCGGATTCATTATTGGAACGACCTCGGAAACTGTACCCGGACTACGATTTAAAAATAGGAACCTGGAACGTGCTAAGCCTTAGAAGACCAGGAGATCTCCTAAAACTCACCCAACAAGTCGAGAGCTACACACTGGATATAGTGGCATTACAAGAACTAAGATGGCCAGGCAGTGGAATCCATGAAACAGCGAAAGGATACACTCTGTATTATTGCGGTCATCAAAACGGAGGAGAATTTGGAGTTGGTTTTCTTATACACCGTCGCGTGAATCAGCATGTTATCGACTTCTGCCCAATTAATATGCGGTTATGCACACTGAGAATCCGCACGAAAAAATTCAATGTAACGATCGTCAATGTTCATGCACCTACTGAAGATAAAGCAGATGATATTAAAGACCTGTTCTTCCTAGAACTCGAGGAAGTCATCAATAACATCCCGCGGCACGATATAAAAATCGTGGTAGGTGACTTTAATGCTCAAATCGGTAGGATTGCAGAACTTAAAACACATATCGGCCCTAACAGCTTGCATCATACTAGCAACAATAACGGTTTTCGCGCAGCCGAGCTGGCTATGATGTATGATCTAGTAATTTCCAGCACTTTCTTCCCTCACAAGAGAATTCACAAGGCAACGTGGAAATCAAATGACGGAAGAACGGAAAATCAAATCGATCACGTCATGATCTCTAAGAGACACTCTACAAGTATATCTGACGTTCGATCATACAGAGGTGCTGATATGGACACCGATCATATGCTTGTCATCTTTAAGTACAAGTGCAAGTTGTCATCTACATTTAACAGACAAGCAAAAAAGACCGTGCGCTGGAATGTCGAAGCATTTAAACATCCGGAAACGCTGAATAGATATCAGGAAATAATAACACAAAACATAGAAGAGCATGACATCTCTTCTGAGATGCCATTAAACATACAAGAAGAATGGCAAACGCTTCAATCAACCATAATAGCCGCAGCACAAACTACAATCGGAAAACGACCACCGAGATCACACAACGAATGGTTTGACGACGAGTGCCGCCAATCCGTTGAAAATAAACAAAAACTGCGAGAAAAATGGTTAACAAGGAACACCCGAAGCTCCCAAGCTGATTATCTATGCGCCAGGAAAGCCTCAGTAAAACTTCTACGTAAAAAGAAACGCGAACACATGAAGAGCTGCATCGAATACATCAACCAACATGCGGCCAACGGAAATTCAAAAGAGTGCTTTGCCAATGCACGGAATCTGACAAAAGATTTCCACCCAAGATCTACAGCCATCAAAAATGAAAATAATGAACTTACAACAAGTGAACGTGATGTGCTGGCAGTGTGGCGATCCCACTTTCAAGACCTACTCAATAGGACGAACGAAGTTCATCCTATTCGAGCAATTGCTCCATCAACTGAGGAGATTTTTGTCCCTTACCCAGCAATAGAAGAAGTGGAAGCTGCCATTAAAAAACTGAAAAATGGCAAATCACCAGGTTTCGATGGAATTCCCGCAGAACTTCTGAAAAATGGAGGAGCAGCTCTGGTCTCACGTATATACGATCTGATTCTTGCAATCTGGGACCAAGAAGAACTACCTGCTGAATGGAAAACAGCTCTCATTGTTCCGCTACATAAGAAAGGTGACCGTCTAAAGTGTGAAAATTATCGTGGCATCGCACTGTTGAACACTGCATATAAAATACTAGCTAATGTTGTACTTGCTCGACTCATCCCGTTCGCCGAATCTATCATAGGTGACTATCAGTGTGGTTTTCGTCCCAACCGCTCAACCACAGATCAATGTTTTACCTTAAGGATGATTCTGGAAAAATGTTGGGAGTACAACATCAGCATTCACCAGCTCTACGTTGATTTCAGGCAAGCATATGATAGTATCATCCGCGACAACCTCTGGTCCGCACTCATATGCCTTGGTATCCCAGAGAAACTTGTTTCTCTGTGCAAGCTCACAACATCGGGATCAAATTGTAGAATAGTAATCGAAGGGTCTGTTTCTGATCCTTTCGATATAACATCAGGTGTTCGACAAGGTGATGCACTCGCGCCCATACTATTTAATTTGGCGCTGGAGTACGCGATAAGAAAAAGCCGAATTGAGACACAAAACTGCATATATAACAAATCTAGTCAAGTTCTTGGCTATGCAGATGATATTGTGCTTCTCGGACGTAGAACAAGCGATATCAAGGATAGTCTCTCTCAGCTTGAAAGAAATGCTAAACGACTTGGATTATGCATTAACACCGGCAAGACTAAACTTTTAACAACATCCAGGAATATACCTCCCGGCAATCTGAATACTGGCGACTATGAAGTGGAACGTGTAGAAAACTTCAAATACCTCGGATCTGTAATAACATCATCAAATGACATGCAGGCAGATATTAAAGCCCGTGTCTCAGCCGCATACAGAGTTTTCTACGCATACTCAAAACTTTTGCGATCCAAACATCTTTCGCAGTCGTGCAAACTCACACTTTACAAAGCATTAATCCGACCTGTGCTCACATTTGGAAGTGAAAGCTGGACACTGACTTCCTCCGATTGTAGAATTCTATCAACATTCGAGAGGAAAGTCATACGAACAATTTATGGTCCATGTAAAGTTGCTGAAAATCAGTATAGAATTCGAATGAATCATGAAATCAGACAGCTTCTTGGAGGCTGCGATGTAATCGGATTCATCAAATCCAACCGAATTAGATGGTTTGGTCATGTAGAAAGGGCTCCATTGGAAAGAATGATAAAAAAAGCGTCCCAACAACAACCAGCTGGTGTTCGTCGAAGAGGAAGACCTAGACAACGCTGGCGTGATGACATCATCCAAGACCTTCGTGATATAGGATGTCGAAACTGGGGTCAACTGGTCATGGAACGAGATGATTGGAAGCTGGTGGCACAGACGGCAAAATCCCTTCATGGGATGTAAACGCCAGAGAGAGAGAGAGAGGATACTTGCAATTAAATATTAGTTTTCTTCAGTTTTTATACTAAACGTCAAAAAATCCTTAAGATAGAATGAAATTAACTTTTCCTACTCCTATCACAGTAAATTATAAATTACATCGCACTATCCATGACATGTAAATTGATTATTTCAAATAGCGTGCGGTAAGTAAAAAAAAGCGTGCGGTAATGGATTTTCATATATATATATTACCGCACGCTTGTAATAAAAAAAAAAAATTTTTATTTAAAGAAAAATTTTTATTTAAAGAAAAATTTGATTTTTAAAAATTAAATATTTCAATTCATTTTGACACAGAATAATGCAAAGCCTACCACAATTTGTAAACTATTTGCATTGAATTTATAATAAGTAGTTCATTTTTTCAAGTAATTATATGCGTTTGGGCATTAAAACAAAGTCGTAGGAAAAGTATATAACAAATCTCGAGTTGTAAAGCATTTTCCATGCTCGTGAAGATACTGCACTCGACGCTAGGCGTCTCGTGCGCAAAATTTTCCCTCGCATGTAAAATGCTATTTACAACTCTAGATATGTAATATACTATTACGTTAAGTTAACGTTAAGTTTACGTACCGACTATAAATGTTCTAGTGCATTTTCATACATTTGTACTTGACGTTAAGTTAAAGTTACCGACTATAAATCAAGCATAAAGGTTGTAAAATAAACTTCGCTAGTTTTTCATCCAGTTTTGATGACTATTTTTTTACCTCTAGTCGTTCTATTTTAATTAGCAATACGTATAAGAGTATTTTTCAATTTGATATTGATTTTTGTAAATTAACATTGAAGACCAATGAAAAATTTAAAAAAATAAAAAAATAAATTTAAATTATTGTTTTCTTTATTTTTACTCTTATTTTTATTCAAAAACCAATACACTAATTATTTACAGATTTTGATACTTTATAGCACTACTATAATTAATATATAACCTCCACAAAATTGTTAATAATCTTTGGTAACGTATATGACATAGCATGATATGCTTTTCGTTTATTATCAAATATAAAACAAAACTCTTTTACTAAAACATATTTGATAGTCTAATAATGGCCTTATATGAAGTTAAGGCGCGCTATACACCTGAGCTAAACTATGCAAAATATGCGAACTATGTTTTTAACAAATAATGTATATAACGTAATTACAGAAAAAAACATTACCGAAACAAAATATTTAAAAAAGAAAAGAAAAACGGAAACATTACATTTTTTTGAAAAAGCTTTATTCGCATTAAGACATTACTTTTTTAAAAACATAGTTCGAATATTTCGCATAGTTTAGCTCAGGTGTATAGCACGCCTGAAGTTTACTATCAATTGAATAAATTGATTTACGCTGCCATCTGAAAGTTGGCATATGAACAACCCATATTTAACATTTAATTTACAATTAAAAAATATTTAGGCATTTAGTCAAGATAACAACTATCCTATCTCTCAAGCTGGACCATCAAACACACATTGTACAACATTTCATTAAGATTGGTTACGTTGTTACGGAGTTCATCGCGGACAAACATCGTGACACGTGATTTTTATATATATAAAAGATAATAATAAAAGATCTGTTTGTGATCTACAAAAAACTGCACGCATCGAGCCTAAATTTTGCCAGTTATTAAGGGCTCCCAAAACAGCTCGGGGACCAAATATTCAAATTTTAATTAGTATTTTTAAAATAATAATATACTTCTTTTAATGGCCACCAGGCTCCCGCTGGTTTCATTTGATGATTACCACATAGTTTATACTTCGTGAGGCGCCTGTCCTTGACGAGTCCGATAACTTTTGTAACTTCAATTTTTCTCGATTGTTCCACTGTTTTGTTCGGCAAACGCCGAAACATTAAGATTGCCCAGGGATCTTGTAAACTTACTGCCACATTTTTTTTATTAATTGGGAGTGGAAATATGTTTTAGAAAACGGGGGTAACCTTTTCCGACAAAAATGTTTTGTCATTGTCGAGTCCGACAGCCTAAACATGCCAAAATGTCAACTGTCGAACTCGAAAATAAGAGATACATTTTTGTCTGACAAAGTTACCCTTGGTTTCTAAAACAAATTTCCACCACCCATTAATTAAAAAAATTGGGGTAGTAAATTTACAAAATCCTCGCTGAACGAAATATCGGCCGAATCGATAAAAATAGCAGATACAAAATTTATTGAGCTCGTCAAGGACAGGCGCCTTAGGAAGCATAAAATATATGGTAACCATCAAATGAAACCGGCGAGAGCGCCTGGTTAGCTATTTTTCACTCAGTTTACTTTGATCAATTTTTTTAACGGTGAACAAAATTTTCATAATATTAAAAACATAAAAGTGTAGTGTGACACCACAAATAACATTTATATAAAAATTATATACATTGTGGGATGCAACAAATATTTTTTATTTACACCGAACATGTTCTTAGTTTGCAATTATATATACTACATTTTGCTAAAAATTAGTTCAGGTAGTCAATTACTTCGATGATATCGATTTAAAACTCAAAACTATGCAATAGACTTCTCACCAATACGAACCAAATAAGCATTGCCTATGCATAAGTAAACACGAATTTTAAATCTGCTTGCTTTGTCATAGCGAAAATTGGAACATCCCGACTATGATTTTTTTTTTTGGTTAATAGAGCGGTTCTAAATTTCGAGGATTTCGTGATTTTTGACTTGAAGATTTATTTTCAAAGATTCATAACTTCGGTTCTGGTAATAATAGACATTTTTTTCTGTTTTATTTTAAAGCTAAAAGACGAACTTTAAAAGAAAAATTGTTATCTACAAAAACTATTAACAAATTCCTATATGTGTTCACAGTTAAGCAATAAGTCAGACACTTTTCTATGACACCCGCAATTTCGCTCTCTCGTGTACGAGTGGCATTAGAAATAAATTAATTTATCGAGCGCGGAAAGACAAAAAATCCATAATTCCGTTGTTCCGCGCAGGATAAATTAATTTATTCTTAACAGTAAAACTAATTTCTTCATTAATTAAAAATACGTTTTTCTTGAAAATTGAACATATAAATTACGATGGTTATATCAAATACTCTTTATTTTTGTAAGACAATCACTTAAAATCGATTTTAACATTTTATTTGTTCATAACAATAGGAATTTGTTAATAATTTTTATTGACTATATTTTTTTATTAAAATTCCATCTCCTAACAAAATTCCTAGCTTCAAAATAAAATAAAACAAAAGCTTCTATCATTAATAGAACCAAAGTTATGAATTTTTGAATATAGGCCGCCAAGCTAAAAATCACGAAATTCTTGAAATTTAGATAGCCTCTATTTTCCAAAAAAAAATCCTCGAACACCTATATTTTTTCGATATCATACCCGTAAAAATTTTTTAAGCCAAATCACAAATGCGTGTCGGTCAGATTTTGATCAAATCTGTTCGATATGTTAAATTCCATTTTTTTTTAATTTTAATTTTACGAAATTCACCAACATATTCTAAAAAAATTTTAAAAGTCGCGCAGTGTGAAATTTTAATCGCGCAGGGCGAAAATTAGTATTGAAAACTCATCTCGCGCAGTGGAAAATCGCGCAAAGAGAACCCGCGCAGTCGGAGGGATTACTGTATGTGTAGTAACAAATTTTCAAATTTTTCTAATGTCTGTATTAATAAATTGCCTATTTTAAATGATCCGGTCCTGGTCCGGTTCTAGTAGGGCTGCCTGGCCTGATCCGGTTTGGATAGTTTGAGGCGTTTCTTTAGTGACCAGGACCTGTTCAGTGTGCGTGAAACGGTTCCTATCAGTAGTGGGGAAAGCCGTAGCTGGTTCAGATCTGAGCCCTTATATAATGATAGTTGGGATGGCGTCCCTTGTCCTCTTCTTAAAACATTGACGTGCCATGGCTTTGAAATGGACCCTTTGTACCGGAAAAAGCTTGAGGAATTTTCCAAAATATTATGAGAATTTATCACCGGTAGAGGAGAATTCGTTTATAAAATTGTTTGCCATTTTTGATTTCTTTATATGTTTTTTATATTTTATGCATTATACGTGATTGTTTTTATTTATTCTGGCCTACTACAAATCTATTGAAAAATATTTTAAATGGCAGATACAATCTTCACCACGAAAATTATTTTGCAGGATTAAAAAAGAACTCTTAGAACACTATACGCAGAGCTTAGGCCGTTAACAATTGCTTACTTACTTAAACCGTTAACAATTGCACGGAAACCGTTTACTCACACTTATTATACTAAATATTTTAGTTTCACAGCGTCTTGTCAGGGACGAATAAAAGAAAACTGAGTGCATTTAATTCAAGCTTCAATCTAAAGTTTTTATTTTTTGATCTGTGTGACGTATATATATGGTGGAACGTTATATATACGTCTGTGTGACGTATATATAACGCGAAACTATTCTAACAAAAACTGTTTTTTCTCAAATATTATATACACGGAACCCTCAGCGAGCGAATCATATTCGCACTTGCCTGACTTTTGATATTTAAAATTGCGATGAAATCTTTTTGGGGCGAACACAGAAGCAGGGTGGGGGTTGCGGTTGGTCCAAAGAAATGAAACATTCTTGTCAAACAAAATTTATACTATATTATAAATACATTACTTCTTTACTTTTATATTTATTTTCACTCCGATAATAAAAAACAACCTACCAGAGTTCCTGACATTCCTGACCAAAGTGGTTTTTGACAAACGGACTTTCGTTGGTACAATTTACAGTATCAGAACCTTTAGGATCTGATAATGTAAAAATCTGGTACTTTTCACTTTTCAGGTTCTTACACTTTTCAGAAATATTACACGTTCGAATGCACAGGTTTAGTCCAATTTATCGTTCCAAAAGCTGATCATGGGTTTCGAGTAAATCTAAAGAAGTAATAAAATTTAAAAAACATAGTTCATAAAAGGTTGGTAAAGTGCGAGTTGAACTCGTTCGTTTAGGGTGCCGAAGTAACAGCTAATCTTTTTTATCCATATATTTAACGTTCTCTAAACTGTGTTGAGTATAATGAATGATTGAGGACTGGACATTGAGGACAGCACTGGTTTGAGGACATTGAGGACTGAATGTCAATAGTTTAAAATAAGATAATAGAGCTATGACATTAAATTACGAAATTTGGGCAGTCCAGTTAAGTTTTTGTTAAATTTCTGTCTTGAAAATTGTTAATATTTGTTGAATCCACAAATCGAAAATTGTGCTTTCGAAAATTACAAAAAAAACTCTTTTGCACTACAAAAAAATATCACATTTCATATGACACCCCACATGACATGATCAAAAATAATTTTTATTCAAAATTTCTACTTTAACCTTTAATGAACATTTGAAATTATAACAACCAAAAAAAAAAGTTTAGTTTCTATTTAATATCTCTACACCCATGAATTTTTTTAAATTTTTTCTTTTGTAATGTTCGAAGTTAAGGGCGGAGGGTACAAAAAAACCACTCGTTTTTGGTAATAATTCAAAAACTTAGCAGTCGAAAATACAATGAAAATGTTTTTTGAAATACTTCCATTTTTTTCGATTTTTCTAGACCAAACTCGATTCCTTAAAAAAAACTTTGTTTTACTATCTTCTATGTCCATAAAATATAGATAAAATCAAATATTTCAAATTTTTTTGTTACCATCAGGTGTGGGACAACACATTTAATAACTATAGAAAATTTCAAGTTGATAGCACTTATAGTTCGCGAGTAAATTGATTATGTAGAAATTCGGACGGACACCGAAGTCTAACCAATGGGGTACCGTTTTTACTTTTTCAAAGTACGGAACCCTAAAAACAACTAGAAATGATTTCAGTCATAATTATATCAACTTGTATTTGTAAACCATGATTATATTTTTTTTTAAACGTGTTTCGCCTAAATGTTTTATGTTTATTGAATTCAAAAACAAAAATTAACAATCACCTCATCTAAATTGTTAACAGTTGGTCATAAAACTATAAAATATTTCTGAATTCACAATTATTGTTTTATTGGCTTTTTTTACATAAAAATAATCATTATATGTTATAAATAGCCAATAAGCAAACTTTATTTAGACATTTCAACCGTATTTCATGTTCCATTTATGACGATCTACAAACATAAACTACATGTTAAAATCTAACTAGTAGCGTTTTCGTTTCTCGATTTTAATGTATATTATTATTTTTAAACTATTTAAATATTTTTATTTAAGAAAATTACATCATTAAAAATATGTTTTTCTTTTTGCGTCTAAAATAAAGTCATTTCGATACCCAACTGCGTATCGAAATGGCCTTCCTTGCGATACGCAAAGTTTTGTTTTTCAAGGTTGGTCACATTGGTCATGCAAACGTCAGTGAAAATTAAAACGAATAATTATATAAATAAAATTAATAAGAATATCTAAATTAGCGTTAAATATTTTAATTAACTATAACTATAAAATAATTACCAATAATAACAAAATTTCAAATTGACTATTTTTTAATAAAATACACATTTTTTAAAATTTCAAGACAAAAAATGCAAAATAGAAAAAATAGTATAAAAAACTCGTTTCATAAGACGTTTTATCGCACTCATCCCTTAGAAATCTCCCCGCTGCGCGGGTCGTTTTCACTTGGACGTTGTCACTTGGACCTCCAAGTGCATCCGCATATTGCTATCATAGCGTGACGGCAGATGTGGTGGTAAAATCTACGCATTTGCTATTTATTTGGTGGCCATTATGACACTATGCGAAATGCATAAAGTGTTTCACTTCGTTTTTTATTATGAATGTTTGTAGTAATAATAAAAAACAAAGTAAAACGAATTTTATTTAATGATGATGATAAGAATAATAAGTTCAAAGAATAAAAATTGAGAGTGAAAAAGTAGTTTGACTTTTTTTTAAATGACTGGTTTCATTTAACTTTTTATATAAGATATAATATGACTTTCGTAATAATAGATTGTTAATTTTCATTTTATTTTCATCTAAAATTATGTGCGAAAAAAATTATTTTGTGAGAGTAATGAAAAAATACATAAAAAACAAACAGGCTCTTTAAATAATTAGTTTTAGTGATTCAAAAAAATTATTATATTTATTTAATATTTGTTTGTCATTTCTCATGTGGGTTTACTGATATTTAAACTTATTTTTATATTATATTAAGAAAATTGTGGAAAATTAATATTATTTTTCATATTTAAGCCAAATATTTAAATTTTTTGAATTCTGATTTTTTTTATTTTTATTTAATCATTAGAAAAATGGCGAATAAATGGACGCCTAAATAACAAATGCAATCACACACTTACATTTTCATTTTACAACTTTCAAATACGTCCGCAATCTTCATTTGTCGCAATGACGATACCAAAAATCCCCACAAACACTATTTTTTTTTTTTTAATAAAATGTGATGTGTAGTAGGCATTACAATATGTGTCACAACAACACATAAAAACCTTTTAAGACCAAGGTCCCACAACAACATGCGTTCTAAGGATGTTAATGGACGCAAATCTGTTTTTTTTTTATTTTTTTTTGTTCAATAATGGATAACTAAACCATAAATCCTATCACATATAAAATATGACATAGGCCAATATTTCGTGATACGATAGAGAAAATAAAAATAAAATTAGAGATAAAAAGCAAATTTGTTTTAAAAATTTGCAGGAACAAAACTAAAATTGGTTTGCCAATAGTCCAGCTAATGGCATAATCCTTGATTATAGGACGCAGTATATTTTTCAATGATTAAAGCTCAGATATATAGTTATATGAAGGCTCGTTTCTTCGAGCAAGCTACAGCGTTCCAGCATCAAGGAATATTCATTAGCTACGACTGAGAGTGCTACCGTTGACTAAATACAGTTCATCCGCCAGCACCCCTAAGATATCACCTTGGCTAGTGATATCTCACTGCTATTGCCAGTGGTATGTGATATCTCACGTTAACTCATATGCTAATAGCAGGGACTGGAGTACGCGGGGTTGTCACACCCGTGGATCAAAAAATAGAAAAAATTAACAAATTAATAAAAACTGATCCCTCCATGCGTACCATGCGGCACAATATTGGCACAATGTGGTCACATTCGTCATGGCATGTTCTCACTTGGACGTCAAAGTGCATCCGCATGTGGTTATCATAGTGCCGTCATTTTGTAACGACACGGAGTGGCGAAAAAATGTACGCACAACGAGCGCAAAGATACGGTATAGTGTTAGCATGCCATGGCAATTCCATGACGCACGCGGTGTTTGTTGGGATTATACAAGGCAACGTTTTTGCACCGTCTCCTGAGAAAAAGTCAAAAAATTCAAAAATATTGCCCTTAAAAAGTTTGAAGCTTGCATCCAAATCGAGAAAAGAAAATGCAAATTTTTTCAGGTCAACATTTTTTCGAGAATCGCACAGAAAAATGTGACCTGAAAAAAAACTCACATTTTTCTGTAGAATCGAAAACGCTATAAATCAAAGATAATTCGATCAAAAATGCTGTTTGTAAATTAATTTTTAACCAATTTAAAAAAAAGGAGGATCTATTTTTCTTTGTGGGTTTTATTATGTATGTTCGTTGATTTTTCGAAAACGTCTCATAGGATTTGGAAGGTTTAATTTGTATTTTATATCCATTAAGGTGGATGCCGATATGGTCGGTCACATATGTTTTTCTATGACGAAAAATATACAATTTTTCAGAAAAATTTTTATGAATTTTGTAAATATGTTTTTGTTTTCAAAAATCAGCAAACCATGATTATGTTATATAAATTGTAATTGTTGAAAGCTTTCGGGGATTTCAAGTTATTATTATTATAAAAACTGTTCGAAGCCGGTGCCACGTTGACGAAAAACCGACTAACATGTCTCGAGATTGGCATTGACTTCCAATGATTATATATACTCCAAATAACTTTTATATGTAATATAATAACTCTTATAACTATAATAGTTTTAATAAAAAATAACTTTTATAATATAGTTACTTTGTTTAAAAACTTTATTTTTTTGTCTGTAGTTAGGTATAATTATATTAAATAAATTAAAAACTGCTTATTCTTCAGCTGCAGTTCGAGCAAATTTTGTACTTTTGCATTACGCCATGACAACGTGAAATCTCGATTGTTTCTTTTGTAGTTACTTACACTGAAAAAATTTAAATTATTGACAACCACATCTTGAAGTTAGCAGTTTATTATTCAAACAAATAAAATATAATTTTAAACAACTTCACGGTCATTCCGAAACCAAATTCAAAACCGAAGTATTTGAAAGTGATTGCACTATTTATAATTTTCACATAAACATTACGTTTGGTTGCCTCAATTACACCATTCTGTTCCTTACAACTGCTGAATCAATGTTGGAGTTGGATTCACCATATCCGCCCTTGGCGGTTGAGACCACCCTATTTCGTTTTGAGACAACCCCGTTTATCTAAGCAGCGTTGATGACATTGTTTATAAAAATCGGACCAGCAACCATATGATAGTATTATTGTAGAGGATCATTTTGATGTTAAACATAAATGTTAATTCCATTAAATTCGTATAGCACGGTTTTGAAGATAGTTTATAAGGGCCGAAACGTAAACAATGCTAAAAGTAATTGATATCGAGTGAAATATATTTAGCTTTTAGTGAGGCAGCTGTTTTCTAGATGCGCTTTTTTGTTGTTGCTATTACATGATCGGTCCATGAATTGACACAGTTGGGTGATATACTAAAAAAATTGAGCAGGAATATTTCCGAGTATTGAAATTCATCACATTCAAAAAAGCAAAGTATTATAAATATACAACACACAAATTTGTTTGATAAAAATACACAGTTGAAAAAGAAACTGCAATATTTAAAGCAAGTCTTGCAATAGGAGCTATGCGTTGCAGGTTATTATTGAATTGTAATGTAAATGCTGCATTAAACCTAATTTTAGTGCATATCTATAAAATTTAAAACAACTCTTGCATCATAATTTATTTCTATAGAACAGCTAGAAGTTTTAATGCACCTTGCTACAATTTAATACATTAAAAATTTAATGAAATTTCAAAACTCACTAGAGCATTATCCATTTTATAAATATATAGTTAAAATCGTTTCATGTATGTTTTAGTTATCGCTTCTCAGCTGAAAGTCTATAATAATAGTGATTAAGTGGTATGTATATTTTAATTTTTTCCGTTGTAGGCAGGTGCGTAATAATCAAAGTAACTTGAAATTATGATGTAATTTGCATTAAAATGTCATACTAAAAAAAATGTTGCGCGTAATATTATTTAATGCAAATAACAGATATTTTTAAACAAGAAGCTTTATATTTGACTCCAAGTAATCTGTTAAATATTGATGCAAGGAGCATTAGTTTAACTTTGTATAGTAAGCTTTGTATTGTTTTGTAATGGAAACTTCCGTAGGACCTATATGTGTAGCAATTTGCATTACATATTCAATTTTTTTTTAACTATGTACAATTGTTCTCCATATAATCCAATAATAATTTGTTCAAACAAATTTGTGGTTTTTTCAAATAATTTATTTTTTGAAGTGAAAACTTCTTTATGCGTGTTGTGCGATTTTGTATGATTGAAAAATTTATATATTCGAGTTATCATCACGCTAAATAAATATATTAAATATAAAATACCTCTATCCAGTCGTAACGTTTCAAATATAGATATCACTGTCGACTGAGGTTCAGAACGAATTGTTACGAATACGGAGAGGGCTACAATGCAACAGAGTAAAGCAAAAAAGAGAAAAGCATTCCTTCGGCAAAAGTCTTCTTCGATGAATAAAAGAGTTGATGGTCGAGGGTTCAATTCCTGGAGTCATATATATATTGGTTTTCCCTTCCTTATTTTTCATAATTTCATTCCCATGAAATATAATACAAATAATAAAACTGCTATTTGAGTATGTATTTCTCTTTCAATATGAGTTGACATTTTCATCACAAAATATTGATTTAAACACAGTTTACGGTATTTAAATTGATCGATAGTGTAATTTTTTAAGGTCATTGTTATTGTTGGATAACGAACGCACCTACTAGTCAACAGCCTCAAAAAAGGAAAAAGAAATTCATCAGGCAGCACTTGAATTTGACAGCAAATTTTTTTTTATCTTTTCTTTTGTTTTTCATGTTTAATTCATTTTATTATTATTGTTAATTTTGTTGACCTAATATGTTCAAACATGCAATAAAGAAATAAAAACTAAATTTGCTTAGTTTTTTATATTGAATTTATTGAAATCAAAGAAAAGGCATATAAAAGGTTACATCAAGATATATCATCAAAATACAAATACAAAATATATCATCAAAAAATTTTCAATACACAAATGTGATTAAACCGCTCAGCTATGGTCTTTTAGCACAGTGTGACGTCAATACGAAGTAAAATTTAGAATGCATTCAGGGGATTTTTACGGCATCTCAATATTTTCTTCAGTTTTTAGAAGAAATGTTTGTGGCTATTCTGTTTTTTGAACTTCTTGTTGTTGTTTTCTGTTTTCTATTGGTGATTGTTGTACCATTTTTGACGTGAAAACTTCTTTAGGCGCGTGTTTTTCTATTATTAAAGAAAACGCAATTGATAGTACGAATAACCCTCTGAAATAAATTCAATATACGTTACCTATGGTACTACCATTACCACTATGTTAGATTCTGGAACTCTGACACCCTTGGCAAACTTCTTAATCTTCATTTTGACATGCAAAGATGCACAATGAAAAATAATTAAAGTAATGTCACCTCGTAGTTAGCAGTTTATTATTCAAACAAAGAAAAAATATTTTCAAACCATTTCACGGTGATTGTGTAACTGAATTGGTTGAACTATAGTTTTTACCTAAACATAACGTACAATTATACTTCAACTCCACCGTTTTGTACAGCTGTTGAATTAAGATCAGTGTTCAATTCATCATATTCGCTCTCGCGACGAGGTTGAGACAACCACATTTCGATTGGAAATAGAACATGGTTTTTTAAGCGAAAGGAATATAGACTGTAAGTTTTTTTCATGATTTTTGATTCTTTTTCAGATTTTTAACCTTTACTTTTATTTTCTTATCACAAATTTCTATTTGAATTGAATAAATTGATTACAAAATCATAGTTGTAAAATTTTCAGTTTTTAATTTTGACAGATTTCTAATTATATATAAGTTTCAAGTGTTCCAATTTTTGTATACAGTTTTTAGTTTTTGGGTTTTATTTTTTCAAATTTTGTTACGAATACGGAGAGGGCTACAATGCAACAGAGTAAAGCAAAAAAGAGAAAAGCATTCCTTCGGCAGAAGTCTTCTTCGATGAATAAAAGAGTTGATGATGAAGGCAAGAAAATGAATTCAAGGTTCAGAAATATGGAAAATAACCCAAAATCTTACAGAACGCTTGAAAGCGTAGCGCGGCAGTACGTACATCAAAATAATGAAATCTATGTTAGTAGTAATCAAAATAATGTTAGATATTTTTCATCATCAATGCAAATGGGTAACAATAAGGATATAAACGACAAGAGTGAAGCTCAATGACAACAGGTTCAATATTTTGTAACGCATTTTTGACAATGGTTGAGTTTGGAAACATAAACTAACGAGATTTTTTTTTTTTTTTTTTAAAAAAACTAACGAGATAAAGATTAGCGAGATAAAGATCGAAAACTACTATACAATCAAGAGAAGGTACTGTTCTTTATTAAAGCAGCATACGACGATCCCGACTAGAAATTATTTCACGCATGCCCTACCATGATCCGGGCCGGATCAGAGTGTAATAAGTTAAGTACTAATAGGGCATTTACATCCGGCCCTTATCTAAAATCTTATCTGATTTCACTACTACGCCCCGCATTTGTCCAGATCCAGCCCGGACTCTGAATGCCTATTCAATCCCTAGAAGTAAATGCCGGATCAGAATCATATATGATTTTCCAATTAAAGAAGTATGCCCTATTTGTCCTGATCTGAGTTCTATTTCATTTGAATAAATTTCATTTGTTTAAAATTCCCTAGACTCTAGAGTATTACCCATTTTAGGCATGGAAATATTTTAAGAAAAATATACATAGATATACATAAGATAGACAAAGTTTTCGAATTTTCGCATATACCTAAGTTTTCGCTCCTCTGCGTTATGACTTATGAGTTAGAATAATTTTATATAAATTTTTTTTCTAATGTGTGTATAGTAGTAAATTTTCCAATTTTTCTAATATATGTAGTAGCAAACTCCCTATTTTAAAAGATCCGGTTCTGGTCCGGTTCTAGTAGGGTTGCCTGATCCAGTTTGAACAGTTTGAGGCGTTACATTACTGACCATGGTCTGTTTAGAGTGTCTGATGCGGTCCTCATTAGTGATAAGGAAAGCCGTATCCGGTCCAGATCTGTGCCCTTACATAATGCTAGTCGGGATATTGTCAGCATAAAACAACAAATCTTCAGAAAACATAGAATTGCAGAAGCTTCATTACAACGTACAAGCTAGAAAGAAGCATAACGAAAAATTTGAAATTTGAACACACACAAACAATTTAAGGACTTGAGCGAGGTTCTCACCAAGACATCAGTTGAGAATGTGCCGCAGCCTCACAAGTGAGAATGCAGAGGTAATTCCAACATACGAGAGCCTACAGCACTTTCAGTAAAAATGTATGATCGTCAGCTAGAAAACGATATTATAGGATGATTTAAATATTCTTGCGGATCAATAGTAATGGGTGGAGCCATGACGAATGACTAAGAATTAAATACAGTATAAATTGATCAATAAAAATATGTGCGTTCCATTTACCTCATTTTCCTCTCCTTTTGTACTAAATTTTGCTACCACTTTTTCATTTCGTAATAATTTTTTTTTAACTTAACCATATCGAATGTTGCTAAAGCTACGATCAAACATACGCCTGTATTCACCACCAGTGCTTTTAACAGTTAAAAAAATAACTTCTATTTTATTAGCCCAAATATTTATAACTTAATGATGTCTAGCCTAAATGTACGATTTTTTTCTTATATCTGTAAAAAAATTGCAAGAAAAGTGTACTGGGACACCTGTCATTTTTGTCGATCAATTTAATATTCGGAACGGGTACCAAGTTTGCATAAAAGGAACACTACAAAACAAACATTTGCATCTTTTGACCACGATGAGTACATATTTATCACTTATGAGAACAATTTCTAATATGTTTGCCCAAATGTCTATAAACATTTCAAATTTCTTACATAATTGAATGATTTGTATATTTCCATTGTTATGAATCATCATCACTCTTGAGCGATCTTTTAAAATTAAATATTAATTTTTTGTAATTTAATAAATTCAAAATAACATTGAAAATTTTTCATTACGAAAATCTTTCTTCGTTTAAGGTCGCCAGTGTTTAGTAATGTTTTTTATGTTTGTTGCTCGAATTGGCGTACCATCTCAATGTCCTTTTGGATACAATACTGATTAGTTACCAAAACCAGCAGGTTTGATTTAGTACTCAACACCTTTATTGTTTCATAACAACACCAATACAATACAGTAAACAATATTCCTTAGCTAGAATATTCTTTCAATAGCTTCAAAAGATTGATTGTAGAAATTGCCGTTATAAACAAAACGTCAAAAAATAATTCACAAAATAGTTCTATTATTTCTTTTAAAGACAACTTTAAACTTATTTTGGATTTTTGAGATCAATTAAACTCAAGTAAGTAAAGAAGTAATTGGAATTTTTTCAATTCAAAGGTATGGTTTGAAGTTTCTCAGGAAAAACTCCAATTCACATTTTTCGTGTTTCGGATGGGATTCAAACCTACCCTCGTCACTGCCCGGCTCGAATCCTTGGGTAGACACGCTATCGATTACGCCGTAATCGCCGTTGACGCGATGACAATTTCAAAGTTGAAACTTCTTCATCACTTATTTATTTTTTACTTAAGTTTTTTTTTTTGTAATAAAAAGTGTTGTGTAGTAGGAATTACAAAATGTGTCACAACAACACATAGATACCTTTTAAGACTTAGGTCCCACAACAACATGCGTCTTGAGGTATAGGTGGACGCTGTTTTTAAATCTTTGTGGATTGGAGGCACTCGAGACTATTGATTCGGGCAAAGCATTCCATTTGAACGATGCACGCACAAACAAATCCCTTTGCATTTTATTACTATGATAGTGAGTAATCTCGACAGCACCGCACAAACCCGCACAAACCGATTGACGAGTAAAACGGGGAAAAACATATGTCTGAGGCATTATGGACCTGATTTCATCTGAGCACTGCTGGTGACGATATTTATAAAAAAACAACGAGATCAGCAACAATGCGATGATGTTGTAGGGAATCAAGATCTAGTGTTAAATTTCGATCACCAACGATTCGTATAGCTCGCTTTTGAACAGAGTCTAAAAGAGCTAGGATAGTAACAGATGCAGCGCCCCAAACTTGACAAGAATACTTCATGCAGGGACGAATATAGGACTTATAAATGTGGAGTAATTGATGCGAAGTAAAATATTTTTTACATCTATTGAGGAGGCCGAGTTTTCTTGACGCGCTTTTTGCCATGGCCATTATATGATCGTTCCAGAGTAAGTCATTGGATATTGTGACTCCCAATAAACGAATGCTTTCACATTCGTCTATTTGGTCGTCACACATATTAATTGAAATGTCGTTGGGAAACTCGGTCTTTGATCTGGAAACAATCAATAGCTGTGTTTTGGTGGAATTAAAATTGACCAAATTTTTGTCACCCCAATCGGCTACTTCTTTTAGGTCCTCGTTTACATTTATGGCAGCGTCTCTCCAGGTGGGGTTTATTCGTTCATGCGTTTTACCCTTTGAAGAAAGGGGGACGAATGACTTGTGCAGTGTACTATCATCTGCAAAACTATTTATTTGGTTACTGGTGATTTGCAACAGTTCCGTTGATATAAATTAAAAATAAAGTGGGAGATAAAACTGAGCTTTGGGGTACACCAGCGGTAACTAGTTTAGACTCAGAAGAAAAGCCATCTATAGATACCGAGATGTATCGGTTAGACAGAAAATTTTGAATCAACTTCACGACTGCGGGATGAAAACCGTACGCAACGAGCTTGTTGATCACGCCATGGTTGTCTTCCAAAAATTTGGATATGTGAGAATTAATATAGTGCTCGAATATTTTAGACATGACTGGGAGTAAGGCTATTGGTCTATAATTTGAAATATCGCATTTCGTTCCTTTTTTGGGACACGCTGGACATTGGCCAACTTCCAGCAGGATGGAAAAATACCAGATTTATAGGATTTATAGAATATTTTGGTGAGAGTTGGTGCAAATTCTTTTAAAAATGTTTTTAGAATAACAGGAGGAATGTTGTCCAGACCAGAGGCTTTGTTGTTATTTAACCCCCTTAAAATTTTTTCGACAATTTTGGGTTTGAAATGTAATTCTTTCATATTAACCCCTGAAGACTGGATTTGGGGTATTTCTTTAGGAGTTTCTAAAACTGTTGAATTTGAAGCAAAACGTTCAGCGAACAATGTAGCTTTCCTTGCAGGGTCAGTAATGATTGAGTCACTATCAATGGTAGGAGGGATAGAAGATTTAGTACCACAATTTAAAGAATTAATGGCACTGTAAAAACTTTTGTCAGAAATTGACATACTCGAAAGTTTTGCCGCTTTCCCTCTGTCAATCTCTGCTTTTTCGTTTTCAATTATCTGGTTTCATATTTTGTTGGCCTTTAAATATTGGGATCGATTGACAGAATTCTTTTTATGAATCCAAATATTAAATAATCTACGTTTGTTTCGAAGAGCCATTTGGCTGCTTTCGAAAACAAATATTTTTTTGGGGGTTTCATTATTGAAAAGGGAACGAATTTGTTAATACCGAATAGAATGGTTTCAGTAAAGTTTTGAGCAGAAACATTTACATCGTCAGTATAAAAACAATGACGGTCAAAAGGGAAACCTTGAAAAAAACTTCGGAGACCATTGGTGTCCATTTTTGAAAAGTGAAATATTTTACGGGGTCTGGGAACTCTAGTTTGTAACAAACCAGTTTTGATAACTGATGTGGTTAGATAATGGTCAGAATTTCCAGTACTGCCCTTATCGACATCGACACTCGTAATATCTGGCATAGATGTGAGATAAAGGTCTAAGAGAATACTTTTATCACCGCCATTACGAGGAGTGAAAGTTGGGCTTTTTACAATCTGCATCAGGTCGTGCGATGCAGCAAATGTTTCTGCCTGCCTCTATTGGTGTCGTCGTCGGTCATTTTGGAAAATTCTAACCACGATTTGTTGTGGACGTTGAAGTCACCGGTAACGATAATCTCATAATTTTGAAATTGTGCTCTAATTTCGTCGACAACATTAGTCAAGAGATTGGGATTATGTTTGTTTGGAGATCGGTATAGAGCTATTGTGAAAAAAGAAATTTCAGGTAGACAAACCTTTAATACTACTGTGCTGTAGCCACCACCATGTACTTCATAATTTGGAAAGCGCATATAAACGCTCTCATGAATGTATGCACAAACACCTTGATGAAGCTTAAAAGCTGATTCAAGCCTATATTTGGGATTTAGTGTTACATCATAGGCAGTGGCGTAGCTAGCATGGGTGGCACCCGGGGCGGATATTGTGGTGTCACCCCAAAAATAAAAACTGTCAATAATAATAAAAAGCCGATAAACGTAATTTATAATTTTTTTTAATTAATACAAATGAGCATTATTATTATAAGCCCGCAAGTAATTTTTAACTAATTTTAATTTGCTGAAACTCCTCTCACACTAATACGCAAATAGTCATAAATAACTTTAGTGCGACCGTAAGATTCGGAAGAAATTCTAAAAAATCCCATTCTACGATGAATTTCAAAAAGTCTAGGTACACCCAGTTAGAAACTGTAACATTGGCCGCTTTTAAATGCCTCCTCACCCTTTGTATCTCTATGAGGAGTTCTGTTGCCAATACCGCATCATAAAAACCAGTAAATTTTGATACCGATAATTTTAACTCTTCACTGTTCGCCAAAAGCTAAGTGTTTGTCTGCACAACCTCGAACAATGAAGCTAAATCTTGAACTGACTTCAGTCTAGTTCGGAGTTCAACACTGAATCGGTCAAGACATTCAAACATGTCCTTTTCAAGTTGAGCTCTCAGTGTCAGTCCAACATCAGGTGCAAACTTACCACCCGTTCGTTTTTTGCGTTTTTATGACGAATTCGGCTTTCCATTGGAATGTCATAGTCCTGCGATTTTTTCGCAGCAAGATCTATTGCCTCTTCTACAATGAGACTTCGTTATGAATTGACTCTATTTTTGTAGCTAATTGATCAATATTCAAGCCCGTGCTTTGCAATCCAATCTGAGCACAGATATTATTTCTCTTAGAATATCATTTCAAAACAAAAGATAGCAAAGAAACGAAAAATCACATGCTGCATTGATAAGGTTCTGTGCAGCGCCTCTAGTGTCTACATTTTCTTGTTGATCACTTAACTTCTCAATTTCAGCCACAATCCCATCAAAGTTTTCGGCCAATACTTTTACTGCAGCATAATGAGCACTCCAATGCGCTGTTAAGAGTATTTTAACAGTTGCTTTGTTGTGTTTAGCAAGTACTTCCCAGCGGCTAGTCGAAGCAGAAAAACATGTAAAAATGGCTTCCACTGACGAGTGTTGGCCGTATAAATTAATTGAATGATCTTTGCAGCCCACAAAAATTGCTTTGTTATTTTTTGCTTTAATAATAGCTTGCACTTCTCCATGTATACTACTCATAACAGCTGCATTATCATAACCTTTGGGAGCGACAATTCATAACATCTATACCATCATTTTCATGATTTTACACTGAAAAAAACATGTCCTATTTCCAATCGAAATGCAGTTGTCTCAACCTCACCGTGCGGGCAGATATGGCGAATCGAAATACGAGATTGATTCAACAACCGTACAATGATAAGCCGATGCAGTTGAGACAATCACATGAAATATTTATGTGAAAATAAAATATAGTTCAATTAATCTCAAATACTTAAATTTTAAAATGAAAAATTCATGATATAAGGCCAAAGAAATATGTTTTCATGGAAATAGTTATTAACTTTATTCAACTACTGTTATATCGGATAGCACTTTATATTTTAATTACACCTCATTCTGTTATCAGGAAAATGTTACTGAGTACTGAGTAGTTGTCCCAATCACGGTGAAATTGTTTGTAAATATCTTTTCTTTGCATGAATAATAAACTCCATCTTCGAGATGAGGTTATCATTACTTCAATTTTTTTTTCAGTGTAAGAATTTCATCGCTTAAATCAGCGGCTTTTTTCCACGTAAAGGAAAAAATCCGTATTCCTTGGATTGATTTCCGTATTCCTCCTTGATTTCCACTTTACTACCATCAATTTTCACATAACGAATCACTTCTGACATTTGATCAATGTGAAATGTCAGGTGTGCTATCAAACATAATTCCAAAATATTTAACCGATTTAATTTCGTTGACAAGCTCAAACTTTACGTGGATCGCTAAAACATTTATGAACTCATTTTGTATATCTGGTGACAAATATGATACTTTTGGTGATTTACCATGCTCCAAATTCAAAATGTGTTCTTTTAACACTACATCATACTTTGACAATAGTTTGGTTAGTTCTAAGAAATTGCCTTTATTCGAAGAACTTTGTCCTTCATCATGTCCATGAAATGCTGGGTTTTGTTTAGATAAAAACAAAGTTATATCCAATAATCTTGATAAAAGATGTTTCCACTTCTGTTTTTTATTATATATTAATTGCAAGGCTGCGTCTCGTATCGTTTTATGAATTTTTGACCTCATTTCCAAAGTTTTCCACTTTTCAAAATTCTCCAGATGTTCATTTGAAGTTTCATGCTCGGCCACTTTGGGATTTAGTTTCCACCGCTTCTGATATCCAGTAGTAAATGTTGATTTTATATTATTATTATTGGTGACAGCAAATACACGACAACATAAGCAATACAGGACGCAAGTTATTATTTACAGGAGAATAAACAATCCATGGCCGTAGAATTTTTTCACCATTATTCATCATTTTATAAAACCATTCTTTAGAAAGATGACGAACATCACCTTTTATGTCTAACCCGTGTCTAGATACAGTAACAAACGACCCTTCTCTATTTTGAAAATGTTCACTTTCCTTTTTTATGATTTCAATGCGAACATTAACAGAGACGAGTATATTCCAATGTGATACATCTCTTAAGTCCTGAAGTGATTCACCCATGCAAATACTGTCTTCGATAGTAGAAGCATTAGCGGCATTATCACTATCATTTTCATTATTCCTTTCTAATTCGTCATCATAGGTTATCATTATTAATTCTGTATTGTTGCTGTTACTTTCCGAAGATGAGCCAATATTCTCTGAAACATTCGTTGCATAAACGTGATAATCAGTTTCTTTTGATGAACCTTGGATATCATCGGGTTTTGTAACATATTTATAGATTTGGTCTTTCTCTGCTGGAACCAACTTTTTCTTTAAAAAGTATGAACTCCTCGTGGCATATTTATTTTTTGGGATATTTGCTAAACGAAATCTAAAAAAATATTTTTAATTATAGTATAGGTATCAGCAAAGCATTAATTCTAAATATATTTGTAGGATACATAATAGGTACATAGTTCATAATAAGTACACTGTGTTAACGACTAAATACACCGCCAAGAAAATTAATTTATTTAAATTTCCTTGTAACAACTTATATTAAATAATATTTGATAAAATGGAATATACAAATCATAGCCTAATATTATAAGGAACTATTTAAAAAAATATAAGTATGAAATCCTAAAAGATATTTTATATAAAGAATTGAAACCAAAATTAAATATCCAATTAGAATCATGCTCAATAATTTACAAAATTGAATGTGATTTTTGTGAAAAATTTTACATCGGGAAAACCGGAAAATGTTTTAAAGGCTGATTTAAGGAATACCTGCCTAAGAAGAAAAATAAACAAAATTTAAAGTTTATTTTTGCAAACCATTTACATAGTTAATAACAATAGCTACACCACTTTTAAAAAAAAATTGAAGGCTTTACATTTATGTAGCCAAGGATCTTTAAAAGAAGCACTTGATGAGTTTGAAATTTCCAAGGGATTTAAAACCCAACAAAATGTAATTTTAAATGATAAACTTTCATTTAATTCAAATATATAAATATATAAAACTGAAAACAAACAGTATGAGTATGTATCAACCTACAAAAATTTGCAAAACTGCAGTAATTGCATAACTGCCATTTTATTCTACAGTAATTATTTTTGTGTCCATTGAAAAACGATCTATTTCAATTTATTCTTTGAGTTTCAAGATAAAGGAAAAAAAATTATTTTGAGATCATTTACAAACACGGTAATTTGATTGTTTGTTAGTTTCCTTAGGTGTTTGCAATTAATTTGTTTGAAATGTAAAACATATATTAGGTAGTAAGGTTAAGCGGATATTTTAGAAATAATTTTGGAATAGAGACATTGTAACTCAAGGGTGCCACCCTATCGACAAAGGGTGCCACATTATCGACGTAAACCACTTTTCCTATACATTATTCAGCATATGTGTTTTCAGACCTGGTCATTAAATAATCATGCTTGCATACTAAATAATATATCGTAAAAAACGGTCAATATGGTATCTATAGGAATATTCAAAGCTATTGACTAATTGTGGTGATGGGATTCAATGCTCAACATGTTGATTCTATTAATATTGTTAAAACTTTATTTCACGTAATAACTCAAAAATTTTAAAAAGTAGAATAGATTCTTTTTGAACCAATAACACATTTATAGGACACATTTATAAGTTATCACAATTTATAAATTAAAATTATATGAATAACCTGGTTAAAATGGTTTCTAAGTGATTTATCGTTGAAAACATGTGATGGTTTATTTAAATTTTTTACGTTCGGGTGTCACCCCAAAACGGTTTCGAAGTGATTTATCGTTAAAACATGTGATGGTTTGTTTAAATTTTTTACGTTCGGGTGTCACCCCAAAACGGTTTCGAAGTGATTTATTGTTGAAAACATTGTGATGGTTTGTTTAAGTTGTTTACGTTCAGGTGTCACCCCAAAACGGTTTCGAAGTGATTTATCGTTGAAAACGTTGTGATGGTTTGTTTAAGTTTTTTACGTTCGGGTGTCACCCCAAAACGGTTTCGAAGTGATTTATCATTGAAAACATTGTGATAGTCTGTTTAAGTTGTTTACGTTCGGGTGTCACCCCAAAACGGTTTCGAAGTGATTTATCGTTGAAAACATTGTGATGGTTTGTTTATGTTTTTTACGTTCGGGTGTCACCTCAAAACGGTTTCGAAGTGATTTATCATTGAAAACATTGTGATGGTTTGTTTAAGTTGTTTACGTTCGGGTGTCACCCCAAAACGGTTTCGAAGTGATTTATCGTTGAAAACATTGTGATGGTTTGTTTAAGTTTTTTACGTTCGGGTGTCACCCCAAAACTGTTTCGAAGTGATTTATCGTTGAAAACATTGTGATGGTTTGTTTATGTTTTTTACGTTCGGGTGTCACCCCAAATCGGGTGACACCCCGGGCGGACCGCCCCCCCCCGCCCCCCCCCTAGCTACGCCTCTGATCATAGGGATAGTTTTCAGAAAATATGACATAGGCCAATATTTCATGATAGGATGTAAGAAATAATAAACAGGTGAAAACCAAATTTTTAAAAGGTTACTAAAATATTTATCCATATTGTTCCCACGAGTTAAGACGCAAGGGGACGGCAGGTGCCCAGAGGTTGGTACTTTTCATGGTTTGACCCTACATGAGTCCTCTCTAGTGTGTACCCATTAGGGGTGCTAATAAGAGAGCACCTTCCCGCGACCCGGCTGGCTAAGCCAAGGTCCCCGTTCCCGCTAGACATGACAACAGGTTTACAGTTTGCAATAGCAGGCTACAGCCCACTATAGCTCAGGTACATCCGGTTCGCCAAGTATTCGTATCATGGTCTAATCAGACCAGTGACCCGTGAGATAAAATGAATTGAATTTTTCCACTGTCATTAGACTCCATATTATGGAAATGTTTTTTTTTACATTATATGGGATTTTTGGCATTAAATTTCTAGACAATACTTTGTGTGAATTCATATGATGGGGAACATTTCTATTCTAATTAAAATCCTAAGTCTCGATTGTATAGTCATTATTGATTGCTTCCAATCAATGTGAAATCAATGGCTGACACTTGGTCAATTTGAAGTCCTATATGTATTAACATTAGACTACATTAAGGGAATTTTAAATTTATTTTGAATTTTTGAGATCAATTAAACTCAAGTAAGTAAAGAAGGAATTCGAATTTTTTCAATTCAAAGGTATGGTTTGAAGTTTCTCAGAAAAAAACTCCAATTCACATTTTAACCACCACACATTGACCAAGTATCAGCCATTGATTTCACATTGATTGGAAACAATCAATAATGACTATACAATCGTGACTTAGGATGTTAGTTAGAATAGAAATGTTCACCATTCTATGAATTCACGCAAAGTATTGTCTAGAAATTTAATGCCAAAAATCCCATATAATGTAAAAAAAAACATTTCCATAATATGGAGTCTAATGACAGTGAAAAAATTTAACTTAAGTAAAAAATAAATAAGTGATGAAGAAGTTTCAACTTTGAAATTGTCATTGCCTCATCGGCGTAATCGATAGCGTGTCTGCCCAGGGATTCCAGCCGGGAAGTGACGAGGGTAGGTTCGAATCCCAGCCGAAACACGAAAAAAGTGAATTGGAGCTTTTTTGTGAGAAACTTCAAACCATATCTTTGAATTAAAAAAATTCCAATTACTTCTTTACTTACTTGAGTTTAATTGATCTCAACAATCCAAAATAAATTTAAAATTCCCTTAATGTAGTCTAATATTAATACATATAGGACTACAAATTGACCAAGTGTCAGCCATTGATTTCACATTGATTGGAAGCAATCAATAATGACTATACAATCGTGACTTAGGATGTTAATTAGAATAGAAATGTTCCCTATTATATGAATTCACACAAAGTATTGTCTAGAAATTTAATGCAAAAAATCCCATACAACTTTAAACGTTTATTTACAATTAAAATTTACTTTACTTTTATTTACACACTTTTATTTAAACATTTTCTTACAATTAATTATATCAATATTAATTATATATATTAATAATTAATATATATCAAAAATTCATAAATACAATTTTAATGAATGTCTTGAATATTCTAGTACGAAATATAATTTTAGAAAACTTCCCCTATATCCTCAGAAAATGGTATATATTTCTTTTTTCTATTAGTCCACTCCTCGTTGAATAATTATATTCCATGTATTTGATTTAGTTTTGTTATTGTTCCCTTTTCTAAAACTTATGATGACCAAGACATAAATCATGGTTATGGTTCATTATTACACTTAAATAGTTCATTGTTGAAATACGTAGTGTATAGAATTACACGTAGCGTATAGTATAAACTAAGTTTTAATACAATTTTGTTTTGTATTTCGTTGCAGTTATGAAGATTCATACTAAATGAGTTCCATTTACCACTTTTTCCTTTACTTTTGTACTAAATTTTGTTTTCAAGTTAACCATATCGGAAGGTGGTAAAGCTACATAAGTACGTACCAAACTTACGCCTCTATTCAACACCAGAGTTTTATCAGTTAAGAGAAAAATTTGTAAAATGTTTACCCAAATGTTTATACAAAATTCAGATTTCAGCCCAAATGTTTTATTTATTTGTTTTTCGTTATTTTCTTTTGCATGAATCATATCCAATATTTAGAAATCTTTGTATATCCGCTAGAAATAGGTAGATTTCGGGATCAGACAGTTATGTGTGCAATTAGAATCGGATTTATCAGATTACTTTATAAAAAACACTAATTAAAAACAGAAGTATTAAACAAACTTTAAAAATAAACATTATTTTATACAGTTTTTGGGCTCTAAGCACTTAACCTGTACCCCGATATGGCCAATTGTCAAATATATTCAGGAGACTGTTTGCCGCAACATACCCAGAAAATATTTTTAGCGTAAGTAAAAAAATGCGACCGTGAAAGTGCCGCAAAATGCCGTTGTACTTCACAAAATTTATTGCAGATAGCTAAAGAACCTTTTATTGCAGATATCTGGCTTTTTAAAAAATGATAGAAATATGTTCAAATAATTAATATTTATAAATTTTTTTTACATAATTTGCCCCAAACGACCATTATAACGCTTTGTTTTTGACAGTTTTAAGGCTCTAGACTCTTAACCTGTACCCGGATATGGCCAGTTGTCGAACTTATCCAAGAAATTGTTTGCCGCAATACGCTCAGAAAAAAATTTTGGTCTAGGTCGAAAAATGCGACCGTGAGAGTGCCGCTAAATTCCGTTATACCTCATATCGTTATATATATATATATAATTTTTTTTTTTGTTTTCCCGTCTCCGCTTTACATATATAGTCGTTGGGCATCAAAACTTTTCTGAAATTCCGAGATGACGGGCATTGCAATAGGTAGATTTTTATATGAAATCTACCTAAAACAAAACAAAATTCCTAATAACATATGTAATTGGTTCTATATGCAGTTTGAATACAAAACAAAAATTCAAAATAAAAACAATACAAATAAATTGAAAAATTGCATACAAATGCAATCTTCGCAATTTTTCTTTTATATATACAATATCTAAATAACCATGAAGAACAAAAATTTGGTTAATTAGATTTGGGGGTGATCATTATGGTTTTATGTTATTAAATATGAATTTTTTTAAACGCTGTGTGATATTAACACATGTTTTATTAAAGTTTATACATATCTGTTATTTTTATAGGAATTAACATGCTTAATTTTACTGTTTAATTAACACTAACTAATTATTCGGTTGGTAAATTATATAATAGCTCCCTAAAATGTTTTTCATATATAGATCCTTTTGAACGCCTATCGCACAAAGATCTATCAATTTGTTCGAATAGTATTTGCAAGTAAATGTCAACAAAACTAAAACAAAATTCAATATTAATTTTATATAAATTTTCATTTTTTTAATTTTCACATATATTAGGCTTTGTAAGATATGTAAAAGGTTTTTTGTTTAAGCTTATAAAATTGGAGCCTCTAGGGATAGAAAGCTGAAAATTTCTGAGATTATAGTTGAAAAGTTAATCTAAAAGAAAATATAAGTTTAAGCAAAAGAAACTCAAAAATGATGAAGACATGGACGTTTGCGTTTGTTTTTGTTTTAACCGACCCAGGGTCTCAACCTCTGAACTTAAACAATTTATTTTTTAAGTTTTGGATAGATTTATCTACGTATTTATATTTTGGAAGGTTTTCATTTGTAAGCTTGGTTATTTTCATCTATATCGAGGACAACAAAGTTCAGTACATTTTTAAAACAGCTGATTTTTCAGGAACCTTTTGCGCTGAGGTTTTCATTTTGTAAAAAATGATAAAAAATAGTTTAAATATTCAAAATTTATCAATTTTATTTAACCATTATGATTCAAACGGAAGTTATAACGTCTTAGATTATTCGACTTTTAAGGCTCTAGCCGCTTAAATGGTACCCCGATATGGCCAGTTCGCGAACTTGTCCAAGAGATTGTTTGCCGTAATATACACACATAATATTTTTGGTGTAGGTCAAAAAGTGCGACCGTGAAATTGCCGGATAATTCTGTTATACCTCATATCGTTATATATATATATATATATATATATATATATATATATATATATATATATATATATATATATATATATATATATAAATTTTTTTTTTCATTTTGATTTTCCGTCTCCGCTTATCATATATAGTCGTTTGGCACCAAAATTTTTCCGAAATTCCGAGATGAAGCACGTTACAATAGGTAGATTTTTATATGAAATCTACCTAAAATAAAATTTTTAATTTTCTCTAACATATAATTTTCTCTGTTATTTTTGTTCACATTTTTTAGCAATATTAATTTTATAATTTTTTAAAATGTCGGGAATGTACTAAGTACATTCCCATGTACTACTATGGGAATGTCAAAAAAAATGTCGGGAAGTTGTACTAAGACAAAATTTGGGTTGTAGTCTTAGAAAAATAATCTAAGACATCTCACATTATTGCCGTTCCATTTAAAATTTAGTTCGGGTAGCAATTTTACCTAAAAGGAACGCAGGTAGTAATAAATTACACCTGTTCCTTTAAGGTAAGTTTGCTACCCGAAACAAATTTTAATCGGAACAACAGAAATGTAAAGTTTTTTAGAATATTTATCTACTAGGTACAACTGAAATTCTGGATGGTTTCACTTTTCTGAAATTTTTTTTTAGCAATCTGTGCAATTTGGACAATTTGTGCAATTTGTGAATGGACTCGGAGGACTCTAAATTAATTCTTAATCAGGTGAAATTATTTTTAAATGCTTAAACTTCTGTTGAATGTTTAAATTTAAACAACCCAAAACTAATTATGTATACGAATTGATCACCCATATAAAACAAAGGTAATTGAATTGTAGTAGTCAAGTGAAAACTCATATTTTACGATAACATCGTAATTCGTAGGCAGCAAACCAACCTAAGCTGTTTTTTCTTGATTCATTGTAAGGTATTACCTGGAATGGAACTGATGTGTATTGTAACTATTATGTAACACAAGTCTTTAAACTTCCCATACCTTGCTTTTAGTTGAACTAAATAGGGTGTGTATAAAAACTATATTAAAAAATGCTTTGTTGATTTATTAAATATACATACTATTTGGAAGCTTTGATGCAAGAAGATATGCAAAATACCTTTATTACCTTGATTTTCTACGCCTCCATGATATTACTTTTATTAATCATGTGAAAAACAATGACAAACATAAATAATATCAAATCAATAATATATAAACTCGGTATAAGATTTATCAAGCAATTCAGTTGAATAAATTTTCTTAAACCTGAAAAAAGTTATCAAGATGCGTTTTTCTGTCTTCATTACGATTTTGTCAACATTTTTCTTTTTACAAAATGTTTTATGTGAGTATATAAAAGTTTGAATTAATTTTTTTAAATTTTGATTTTGTACCAGCGAATAATTATTTCTGGATTGTTTCCGATAAAATTTTCGTTTGTAAGATTTTTATCGTTTATTTATTTTATTTAACAGGTACTGAAGAGCAAATGAACCAGGTGGTCGGACTGGCTAAGATAACATGTAAATCCAAATTAAAACTTTCTGACGGTAAGAGAAAATTACATTATTCCTAAAGAAATAAAAGTGAAATTAGTTTGTTTTTCTATTAAAATAGATCAAATTAATTCCCTTGGTAACGACAACTGGTCCGAAAATCGTGAATTAAAAGTATGAAGTTTTGTACGTATAGTATCTTTTTTTCCTAAGTTAATTTTTGTTTCGTCGTAATTTTAGTGTTTTTCTAATTGTTTGCTTGAACTGCTGAATATAATGAAGAGAGGAAAGATAAGTTATGACAATGTTATAAAGCAAATTGATTTGATGGTACCAGAAAATCACAAAGATAAGTTAAAAAATACTATAACTACTTGTCGGAATGAACACTCTGGTGCTAAGGATTTATGTGATTCTGGATTTGAGGTCCTCAAATGCTTGGAAAAAAATAGTCCACACTTTTTGCTATAATATACTTTTCTGATTTAGTATTTGTTAGTTTTGAATTAGATTCATAGATAAATATATATACCAGTTATCAAAATAAACATTAAAATTATTTAATTGTAAAAATATAATTTTTTATTCATTTTAATTATACCAATAACATTTTAATTGATTGACAATATTACAACTTCTATGGAAAATGAAAATTTGGATCATTATTGTACCAGCATTTAGTGAACTCAAAAGCCATTTCACAATCAACATCTTTATCATGCATGTCAGTATGTATCTCCTTACATGTTTGTAATGCTATCTTTGCGGATACTTGTGATTTTTTAGCAATTATGTTTTCTATTATGACTGCACCTCTATCGAAATTTAACTTATTATCATGTAAAAAACCCAGTTGTTCCATTATACAGCGAATATAACATTTCATTTCGGAGGTATTTGAAAATATTCCTTTAGAAATTTCTTCGATTTCTCTAGTTGTTGCTTTTTCTAAGGCTTGACAGGAATATCGAAATTTAATTGCTGCATTTTCATCATTCTAAAATTAAAATTAAACAATAAAACATTACTAAATAGTAACAATAGTTTTCATTTAATAATAAATTTCTATAAAATATTTCATTAAGTGGCAAGAGAAATTGATTTAATAACAGGAAAATTATTAAAGTAAAACATTGACATTTTTGAAAAGGCATCATAAATTAGAATTGAAACAGATGTATGATAATTTGATGAACGGTCAGCAAATTTTTAATTATATTTATATCAACTGACACAATAAATAAAAAACGTGGACCATACAAAAAAAGGTGAAAAACTCGAAATTTGAACTTGACCGTTTTTGATTTTTCTATAACTGGTCATAAAGTAGTACGGACAAAATAAAAATTACCACTTATGGTATCACTTATGGTAGGAACACCTCCAATCTTTAAAAAAGTTGAGATATGTAATTTAAAGATTTTAATCCGACTAAAAATTCTACTTTTTCATAATTTTTTCAAACAACTTCCATTAACAAAAAATTTTAACTTCAATTAAATTTTAACTTTTTGTTTCATAAATAGTTCTATCCTTACTTTAAGTGCCGATTGTATGAATACGGATAGAAGATAAAAGTAGAAAAAGTAGAATTTTTAATCGGACTAAAATCTTTAAAATTACATATCTCAAGAACACAATTTAAAGTCTCTTTGTAAATTTGGGATATTTTAGAGTAAGGATAGAACTGTTTTCCAAAAAAAAAAAATTAATTAAATTCCAATTGATCTTTGATCCTAACGCCTTCTTTAAAAAAGTTCTTATAATATTTTTATTTTAAAATTGATTACAAAAATAATTAATTAATTTTTTTTCAAACGATTAACTAATCACTAATCACCTATTGAACAAAAAAAAGTTTGATGAAATCGGTATAGCCGTTCTTGAGCAATTTTATTTCAAAGTTACATCGGATTGGCAGAATTTTCATTTTTCATGCATGTTGAGGTGCCCCGTCCTCTATGCTCAAACTATGCACTTTAAAAAAATTGTAAAATTAGTGTTATTTTTATTTTGTCCATAGTATTTATGTGCCAAGATTCATGAAAACCAAAAATGGTGAAGTTTTCACAACTCGGTCTAGAACACTAGAATTATAAATCACTAGAAATGAATGTATTCAATTGAATAGAATGAAAAATTGCTTTGAAAAGAGAAAGATCTGTAACAAATGTTTATCTCAATTCCGATCGCTTCGGGAATCGAACCAGCCTCCTTCTAACCAGAGTTTATGGTTAACCATTTAACCAACTCGACCAGCCACGAGATAAAAATTTGTTTTTGGACGATCGAAAACATCACAATTATTTTAATTCATTTTTGCTTTTTAGTATCAATTTTGGTCCCATTTTATTTATTCTACGAACACGTTTCACGGAGTCTAGAACTCGTTTTTCTCCATGATCTTTTATTCAGTTTGTAAGCTGTAATTCTTAAACATTAACATGAGTTGTCAATAAAAATTAGTAAAATCAATTAAAAATATAATTAAGAATTTACACTGGAGGCAAATTATATTAGCTTCTATAAATTTAGTTTCGCTTTAACACTTATTTCGTATTAGAAATATATTTCGCTTTTAATTGACAGTTTCAAAACAATAATTTAGAGGAATTTTAGAAGGATGGAAAACAGAATTTTTTTATTAACTTTATATTAATAATGCGTTATTTGTTAATAGTAGATTCTTGTATGAGTGTAGAATGATGCCAATTCTTCACGAGGATGAAGTTTTCCGGGACAAAAGTAGTGAGTGAAGGGAATCATCCGAGTGAAGAATTGCCATCATCCTATGTGGATACAAGATGCTATTTTATCCACGACTGCAAAATATTTCGATTAATTTCCAGTTTGCCTGCTTAAGTTTGTATCACCATATTGAAATAAATGCATCAAAGATATCAAGAAAAACAAAACAAGTTTGTTTATTTTATACTGTATATTGTTATATTGTTTTAACCTGTTTATATAACTATACCAACAAATGAAATTTTTAATTTGTTAGGGGAATATTTAATAAACTATAGAACTGTTGAAGAATTTAATTATAATCACTAGTTGTGGAATGTATACAATTACAATGGAAGACATACGCATGGAAAGCATATATTCTTTAGTAGTCGTGGATAAATTATATTCTCAAACGAGACAAAACTATTGCCATTTTCGCAAGTGAATTCAAACCAATCATTATGCCTCACACCATGACGGCGTAATAATGCGTTTATTTATATATTGATTTGCCTACATAAAATCATTGCATTAATTATCACTATATCATACACGAACAATCTTAAACAATTGTTCTCGTCATTTAATATTAAACGTCTTTTCGTTAATAATTGCTGATATTGCTGAGGTGTGTAATAAGCTAGTTTATTCTAGAGCAAAAATTTACAATTTGTGAATAAACATGAAAGTATTACAACACTTTATCCATTTGACCAAATGCATACATAAATATGTATAAATTTGATTTCATTTCGAAGAGTAAAGAAAAATTGCATTTAGTTGTTGATATACATAATTTTAAATCAGTATGCGGTTTTATTTAAAAATTTTTGAATGTATTATGTTCATATACAGACAAATAAATATCATTATTCTGTTTTATTCTGTTGCGCTGATTTAAAAATCATAGCGCAACTCAATAAAGTTTTCATAATTCGTGATTTTTAAAATGAATTGAATAACGCATACTGTTATTGTTTTAAAACGTACAAATAAAGATAGTTTTAATAACTTCAAATGGATAAGATTTATTTTTACTGAATTTTCAGATTTTTTTGTCCGTTAATAAAATTAATTTCTAATATGTTTACAACTTACACAATAAACACAAAAAAAATTGGTCACAAACATGAAAATAACACCAAATATCGTAATTGATAAACTCATTTTATGACAATTTAATAGATTTGACTTACACGTTATGGAGCTTTGTTGTCGGGCATTGTTTTTATAACAATATTAAAAATCACCAAAATCATTCAAATAAATTATTTTTTTATATCTGAAATCTAGAATAATTAGTACTAAAAAATTTTACATTAATAATTATTTATACTTAATCGCATTTTAATATACTAGAATAATTTTGATCGTTTACTTTGTTGTTCAAATTTAAATTTAAAAAAAAAGTTTTGCTGGATTGATATGTATCAGTTACAGTATGCTTTCGATTTAATATATGTTGATTTAAAAATTGTTAATTGTAAAACGATGCAGGCAGTTGGGCTTTCTTCTGGTAACATTAACAATAAATAATAATTGAAATACAATACAATATCGTCATGACAACGGTTGTCATGAAAATTATCCAATGTCAACAAATATATAAAACATGCGCATCATGTTAATTTAAAATTTTAATTGAAAAGTAAAATGGGTGCGGCCGACAAATAACAGAATAATTCACTTCACTTTTATTTTATGGGTTAACAATTTTAAATCGAGATTTCGAGAAACATGGCACGATTTTTTTTTCAATCTTTTTCATTTCTTCTTTCTTTTACCTCCTTTCGATTAATTTTTGTTTTGTGATGGTCATCGGCTAGGAACTTTCACAATTTTGGTCTTTCGAAGAGCTAGTCCCTGGTCACTGCCCATCAAAAAACAAAAATTAATCGAAAGTAGATAAAAGAAAGAAGAAATTAAAAAAAATATTTTTAAAAATCGTGTCATATTTCTCGAAATCTGGATTTTAAACTTTTAACCCGAAAAAATCTAACAAAATAATTTTTTTCTTTTTTTTTCAGTCGCAACCATTTTGCCTACAAAATTCATTAAGAGACAAAAACTCGAATTTTTTGAGCGCCACTGCCGGCGATGGTGTGAGTCAAAAAATCTGAAAAAATGTTGTTAGTTTTTTTCTCAAATATTACGATCTATTCTCAAAGGTGTAGGTACAAATTTTTTTGTTTCACACTTAGTTGGCGTGAAATGCCCCATATATATCATGACAACCGTTGTCCTTCGAATATGGAGTTGTTTATTATTTTATTACGCACTAGTGCATAATATAGTACATTATGATGTTAGGACGTAAAGCTAAAGATTTTGGACGGATGTGGAGTTTGCAAATCGAGGCGCTAGCCGAGATTTGCACCCACATTAAGTCCAAAATAGCTTACGTCCGTGCATCATATACTATTTTTTATTCGCCGCAAGCAACATATTTTAAGAAAAGTTGTTTATTCTAAATTTAAATTATAAATTTTCAAAAATTTTAAAATAAAAATATGTGGAACAAGTAACCTTTGAAAAAATATTTATTATTTTTTCCAAATTCTATGACAACAAATGATAACAACTATTTTAATTGGATA